>CAWUFW010009500.1:0-600000 GCA_963921515.1 Calotriton arnoldi
CCAGCATGCCCATGCTTCCTTCCTTTGACTCTGCTTCCCTGTGGGGTGGGCTGGCTGTGCTGACAGGATGGCTGGGAGTGTTGTCCTGGCAGTTGTTTGGCTAAGAGTCCCAAGAGTGTCCCTGTGCTTCACACAACATAACCCAGGGTGGTGGTGCTTTGTGGGATCTTGTGTTAGGATGGAGGGCATTGCATTCTACCAGGTGGGTACTGTGGAGTTTGTGTTGGGGGGTGTGAGGGGAGGTGCTGGTGACTATAGTCAGTGCTGCAAGTCCCCCTTCCCACCCAGCCAGCCAGATATCCCACCATGGAATGTGCTTGCATTGCAGGGAGTGTAAGTTGTCTCTCAGGATGTCAGTCAGTGGTGTCCTGCTGTTTGTTGGTGCACAGTTGCCAGCAGGGCCTTGTGCTCCCCACAGCAGTAGCCAGTGTCAGCCATCTTGTGAGTCCTTCTCCACTCCCTGTGATGTGAGCATGGTTCAGGGTGGTGTTGATGGGCCAGTTGTGAGGCTGAGCAATGTCTGTGACTACGACTCCCATCATGCTATTGCCTCCACCCCCCTTCCCAGCATGCCCATGCTTCCTTCCTTTGACTCTGCTTCCCTGTGGGGTGGGCTGGCTGTGCTGACAGGATGGCTGGGAGTGTTGTCCTGGCAGTTGTTTGGCTAAGAGTCCCAAGAGTGTCCCTGTGCTTCACACAACATAACCCAGGGTGGTGGTGCTTTGTGGGATCTTGTGTTAGGATGGAGGGCATTGCATTCTACCAGGTGGGTACTGTGGAGTTTGTGTTGGGGGGTGTGAGGGGAGGTGCTGGTGACTATAGTCAGTGCTGCAAGTCCCCCTTCCCACCCAGCCAGCCAGATATCCCACCATGGAACGTGCTTGCATTGCAGGGAGTGTAAGTTGTCTCTCAGGATGTCAGTCAGTGGTGTCCTGCTGTTTGTTGGTGCACAGTTGCCAGCAGGGCCTTGTGCTCCCCACAGCAGTAGCCAGTGTCAGCCATCTTGTGAGTCCTTCTCCACTCCCTGTGATGTGAGCATGGTTCAGGGTGGTGTTGATGGGCCAGTTGTGAGGCTGAGCAATGTCTGTGACTACGACTCCCATCATGCTATTGCCTCCACCCCCCTTCCCAGCATGCCCATGCTTCCTTCCTTTTGACTCTGCTTCCCTGTGGGGTGGGCTGGCTGTGCTGACAGGATGGCTGGGAGTGTTGTCCTGGCAGTTGTTTGGCTAAGAGTCCCAAGAGTGTCCCTGTGCTTCACACAACATAACCCAGGGTGGTGGTGCTTTGTGGGATCTTGTGTTAGGATGGAGGGCATTGCATTCTACCAGGTGGGTACTGTGGAGTTTGTGTTGGGGGGTGTGTGAGGGGAGGTGCTGGTGACTATAGTCAGTGCTGCAAGTCCCCCTTCCCACCCAGCCAGCCAGATATCCCACCATGGAACGTGCTTGCATTGCAGGGAGTGTAAGTTGTCTCTCAGGATGTCAGTCAGTGGTGTCCTGCTGTTTGTTGGTGCACAGTTGCCAGCAGGGCCTTGTGCTCCCCACAGCAGTAGCCAGTGTCAGCCATCTTGTGAGTCCTTCTCCACTCCCTGTGATGTGAGCATGGTTCAGGGTGGTGTTGATGGGCCAGTTGTGAGGCTGAGCAATGTCTGTGACTACGACTCCCATCATGCTATTGCCTCCACCCCACTTCCCAGCATGCCCATGCTTCCTTCCTTTTGACTCTGCTTCCCTGTGGGGTGGGCTGGCTGTGCTGACAGGATGGCTGGGAGTGTTGTCCTGGCAGTTGTTTGGCTAAGAGTCCCAAGAGTGTCCCTGTGCTTCACACAACATAACCCAGGGTGGTGGTGCTTTGTGGGATCTTGTGTTAGGATGGAGGGCATTGCATTCTACCAGGTGGGTACTGTGGAGTTTGTGTTGGGGGGTGTGAGGGGAGGTGCTGGTGACTATAGTCAGTGCTGCAAGTCCCCCTTCCCACCCAGCCAGCCAGATATCCCACCATGGAACGTGCTTGCATTGCAGGGAGTGTAAGTTGTCTCTCAGGATGTCAGTCAGTGGTGTCCTGCTGTTTGTTGGTGCACAGTTGCCAGCAGGGCCTTGTGCTCCTCACAGCAGTAGCCAGTGTCAGCCATCTTGTGAGTCCTTCTCCACTCCCTGTGATGTGCGCATGGTTCATGGTGGTGTTGATGGGACAGTTTTGGGGCTGGCAATATGTGTGACTGCGACTCCCATGATGCTATTGGCTACACTGACTTGGCCAGCATACACAGAATTCCTTCCTTTGAGTGGTCTTCACTGTGTGTTGGTGTTGTTGTGGTGGCTACATGTGTGGATGTGTTTGTTAGTTCTATTTGTGCCACTGCCTAGCTGTAGTTGTGGTTGTGTTTGTACATGTGTTGGCACGGTTGGATGTGACTTTTTGATGGCATGTGTTGTGTTTCTCTGACTGACATACACATTTTGGGATGATTCTGTTCTGGTTGCTGTGTGATTGCTATGAGTGCATGGTTTGACTCTCCCCTTGACAGTGATGTGTGTGTGTTTTGTGGCAGTATATTGTGTACATTTGTTGTGTACTCACCAGGCTCTGGGATGTCCTCTAGTCCATATATGCTCACTGGCGGTAGGATGGCCCGCACCTTCTCCTCCCAGGGCCTAAGGTATATTGGCTTGGCAGGAGGGCCACTGCCGGTGTGTTGGCTGTTGATGTAGTCTTGCTTCAGCAGTTTCCGTACCCTCCTGCGCACGTCAGACCACCTGTTCTGGATGTCGGTCCTTGTGCGCCGACATGGTGATTGTGCTTTCACCCTGTTGATGATCCTCTCCCACATCTTGGTTTTCTGCGACATGGGGGTCTGTTGGACCAATGTGCCAAACAGCTGTGGCTCTACCCTGAGGATCTCGTCTACCAGGACTTCCAATTCACAATCTAGGAACTTGTGATTCTTCTTGGGGGGCATGGTGATGGGTGGTGATGGTGAGTGATGTGTGTGTTGGTGTGCAGGTGAGGGTGTGTGAGTGTGTGTTTTGCTGGGTGTATGTGAGGTAGGTATTTGTAGGTGTGCTGATGGTGTGTGGCTTGTGTGAGGGATGAGCTGTGGGTGTGTGGTTGCTTCCTCTTGGGTGCTGGCAGTGGAATGGCATTTGCAAAGGCTCATGGTAGTGATTTGTGTCCTTTATATAGGTGGAGTTGTGGGTGTGTCTTTGTTCTCTGTCCCCACCCCCCAGTATTTATTGGCTTGGTAATTGCTTGTTTGGCCTTTTTTTGGGTGATTTTTCCTTTGTGCTGTTTGTGTATGTTGGAAACGTTCTTGTGACCGAGTCGGACCCTGCATTGGTCTCGTACGGTGTTTTCCGTTTCGTTCACGCTGTGTTTGTGCAGTTTTCTATGCTGCGTACGCGTCGGTCGCGGTGTATTGTGTTGCTTCGGCTCGGTTTTGTATGCGTGTCGGTCGTACGGCTTGTCCTCCGTCCGACTCGCTCGTGGTTTTCGCGCCTTGCATCGTACTTAGCGGTTTGGAGTTAGCGTGTACGTTTCGGTCGGATTTGTTCCGGGTGCGTGTCGGTCGGTTGGATTCGCGTGTTTTTCCGGCCGGATTGCTGTTTTCCGTGCGGCTCGGTCGGTCGGCTTGGTTTCGTTACGTGTCGGTCGGATTTTTCGCGCCTTGCATCGTACTTGGCGTGTCGGGCGCCACGGGTGCGTGTCGGTCGGTATTTTTTCCGGATCCGAGTCGGTCGGTGCTTTTTCCGGCCCGAATCGGAATCGACCCCTTTGTCTCTGAACATGTTTCTATGTTGGTAATATGGAAATTTCTTATGAATTCTTTTTGAATGACGGTCACTGTGCACTTCCCTAATTCAATTTCAATTCAAATATTTTTATTCGGTTATAATAAACAATAACCATAAAAGCACAATAAATTTCATAGTTAAAAATAGTTTCTGTGCCACCAGAGTACATAATTACAAATCACATTATAATAGATTTCCAAAAGTTAAAAACTTTTTTTTAAAACGCAATAACAGATGCAATAACAAATTCATTTTCTGAAAATTGCAGTACTAAAAATGCAGGTCGGCAATGTCTCAGACCGAGATTCTTTAAAACAGGAATAATCCATCTCTTTCTCGGTATATCATAATATTTACAAAAAACGTGATATGGATAGTTGATTGTACTGAGACGTCATCACACGGGCACTTACACAAATCTCTAGACCAATCATTTACTGCAGGAAAACTTAAGGATCTATATAAAATATTCAATCTAAAACGTGTCAGCAAGAAACGGTCAAAATCACCATCTATTAAAAGTATATACGGCTGTATTGTTGGAGTCAGCAAAGTTAGATGATGGGCTTGTACCGTAGACTTTCTCATTTCATTAGTGGCTCTAATTTCACCCAAAAGACACATACAACTGGCTTTAAGGACTTTTCTGGGTACACTGCGCATAGAAAGAGGCTCAGTAAAATATTCCAGGTGTCCTAATTTTAAAAGAAACTGTTTCACATATTCCAACCATTTTATATGTTTGACACCATCAGACCCTAGCGCGTCTGCCAATATATAACGATTAAAACCAGTTTCATCTGACATCCAGATTCTATGCCAGAGAAGGACAGGCTGAATCTTAATCGTATCCTCCAAATATGGCATACCCATTTCCAGGTGACAGATATAGTTTGAAGTGCTTTCTGGTAGGGCCAGGAGAAACTTAAAAAAAGTATTTTCTGCAATCTGCAGTATATTTACGTCTGCGTAGCCCCATATACCTGCTCCATAAGTGGCTATAGCCACACATTTAGCCCTATAAATGTGTAGGAGTTCCGCCGGTGTGCGCCTTCCTAGTTTGCGGCTAAAGTTTGATAGGGCCATTAGCGACTTAACAAACAGCAGACGTCTAGTTTTAACTGCCTCAGGCCATGATCCTGTCCTATCAAATAGTATTCCTAAGTATGAAAATGTTTTGGTACACTCTATCGGCCTTCCATCTATAAATAGAGTTTTGATCCTCTTATTTGACCCGGCCCCGCAATTCATTGTGTACGTTTTGGAACAATTGATTGTGAGTCCCAAATTCAGCATAAAATTAGAGAATGAATTAACAACCCTTTGGAGACCGAGCGGTGTACGGGCCATTAAAACCGCATCGTCTGCGTACAGGAGTGCAGGGATGGGGCGCTTCGCCGCCTTTGGTAGATCCCTGCACTCCTTAACTAAAATGGTTTCTAAGTTATTTATGTATAGTGTGAAGCGAAATGGGGCAAGGACACAGCCTTGCCTCACACCTCTCCCCACTCTAAAGTGACTAGTGCATTCTCCGCCCAACCCATATCTGACCTTAGCCTTTGCCCTTGTATAAAGCTGCCTTAAAAATACAATTATTAAAACATCCACGCCCAAGCCTTCTAAAATTGTCCACAGCTTGTCGTGAATGACATAATCAAAAGCTGCCGTTAAGTCGACAAAAGTCATAAATAATCTTCCCTTTTTAGCCCTTGTATATTTATCCAATAAGATATGCAGATTAAGGCCCTGCTCGACTGTACAAAGGCCCTTACGGAACCCATATTGCAGGTCGCTTATGACATCTTATTCTTCTGCCCATACCTGCATTCTATCTAATAAAACCCGCCCAATGATCTTAACTGTTGAATCCAGCAGTGAGATCGGGCGGTAGCAAGCAGGATTCATCCTGTCTCCCTTTTGAAAAATTGGCACGATAATAGATTCGTACCAAGTTGGTAGGAAACCACATACGCTGCATGCATTAAAAACCTGAGTTAAAAGTGGTCCCCATAAGGCTAAATTTGATTTAAAAAGGTCAACAGGAATGCCATCGGGCCCTGGGGCCTTGCCACCCAAACTTGACTTAATTGCCGCTGTAACCTCGCTAAGTGTAAAGTCCAATCTTAATTCTTGTGCCATAACATCCATGTTCAGGGTGGTTCCCTGAGCATCTGTTACCGGGTTGTTATACAATTTTGAGTAGTGTTGTATCCACTCTGGTTCGGATATGGCAATCTCCATGGATGCTATATCCTTATCAGCTAAAAAGGGCGCATTCACCGCCTTCCCTAATTACAAAGTTAAATTTCTGCGTGTATCAAAACGATAAGATGCAATGACAAAAATGCTATGCTAAAGAATGTCATATCAAAATAGTATATGATACCTATTTGACGCAATGTGTTCCTTTGGTGTTTTTCTCCTCTCCTCACCCTACTGACAGTGCTTCTAAAGATAATCTAATGCACAGTATATGATGAGTAATATATTATTTTTTGATTGGCATAAAATTCACCCCTAGTCAGTATCATGTTATCAAATCTTTATAACAGTCAATTAAATGTACATTTTGACGAGATAATCTTGAAAGCATTACAATGCGCAGAAAAAATATATATGTATATTTTATCATTATAGGATAGAAATACATCATATTTATGTATCTACTGGACCGAAATCATTTTTAAAGAAATCTGGAATGGGATAGGACACTTTCATACTGTGGAGGTATGTTGTTATGTGAACACTCTTACCCTCATGTTTTGTAGATATTCTTACGTTCCACCTAGATATAAAAAGAAAAATGTAAAGACAACAAGTATGAGAGAAGACCAATGTTTTTGACAGGATGAACAGCTATAAACCACTTAATTGGAGAGATATAGCTGACTCCTTTTCTGTTTTTAAACCTTACATTATATTAATAATGTTTTTGTGCGTTTGCTTCTGTATATGTACATATTTTAAAATGTTTCTATATGTTTTTCTGTAGCCCTGAAGAAGTCCCCTTTGGGAAAACGCGTCGGCTACTGGATTTTATCTTTGTAAAAACACAATAAAGAACTTTTCTTGGAAAAAGATACATCGTGGAATCAGAAATCCTTCTGTGTTGCACATTAAGACTGCCCTCTGTTTTTGTATTTAGCTCAACTATATTATTGTGTGCGGAACCACTCTTATGTTTTACATCTCATAAACTGCTGAAAGGCTCAACAGGAAGTGGGCAGAACACTGTCTGTAAACGGAAGTTCTACATTTTTTATATTTAAAACAGTATTGGATATTTTCTGGATATTTTCTGTCCTTATATTGTTAATTGAACAGCTTCTTATATTTAGGAGCCCTCTTCTAAAGCTTTTCACATGCGGCAAATCAGAAATACAGGTAGCTTTATGTCACCGCACTGAATATCACCATTCATTGTTCCTGCATTTTATCAAACATGTAAGACATGTGAGATGCACCCACACATTTTATCACACGCAGCCACATACATGAACAATGTTAAAAAATCTCATACTTTGTCGAGTGAGCCTGGACTCAAGTAGACCCCCTACTTGTAAGAAATGTTTGAGCATGGCCTCTTAACTGTCTCCATAGCAACTGAAGAGTTTAAACAACCTGAATACAAATTTTCCCAACCCGATCTAACTACTACACCACACACAAAGTTTTCGAATACTCAGAGTAGTCTGTAGCAACCAGACAGCATCAGCTTCAACGCCGGGGACCTCCTGCACCTGCTTCAGTGGCATGGCGGCTGGTAGAAGGAGGCAATAGTGGGCGGGCCGGCAGGCGCACTGGGAAAGTGAGCTATGTGCCTCAGAACTTCCTGGCCGAGCAAGAGACTGGGGATGCCCATCATCTGTGCATGAATAAACTCACTGCAAGTACCCATGGGCCCCCACATCTTCACTGAATGACTGGCAGTTCCACCTGGAGGTGAGCGCATTGGTTACAAAAACAAAATAGATAATGGAAGCTCACTTACGAATGATGGTGTGCGCTCAGTGGTCGAAGTGGGCGGGATCGGCAGGGCACGGCGTGCCCCTACTTCTTTAATTTCATAGAGTCTGTTCCCCTACTTTCTTATTTTAAACATGCCTCCCAGACGGCAGAAATCACCAAGGCCGATAGTTAAGGCTCGGCTTTTGGGGACGGGCGGAACGGGCAGAGAAGGAAAAGGACTCTGTCTTTTCCTTCGTGCCCAGAGAAGACAAGGACAGTGTCCAGTTCTCCTGCCGCTGGCAGCTCCCCCACCCCCTCTCTTTGTTCCCCCTCTTCCCTCTCTTTCTGTCTCGCTCCTCCTCATTTAGTGAAAACAGAGACTTCAAGAAACAGGTATTACCTTCTCTTTCCTCCTTGCGTTTATTTGCTCCCCTGTGAAATGGATCCAAAAAAGAAAAACACTTTTGCTGGAAACCTCGTCTTTTTCAGAATTTTTTCAAATTCTAAGTGCAGTCCCGGGGTGGAGAGAAATAAAACATTCAAAATATGAACAATAACTAACTAAAGCAAGACAGAGTGGTTGCAAGGTTGCCAGATTGATTTATTCACACCTAAACACATTAGCGCCACTTTACAGTGTTTGCCAGTGAAGCTCTACTTTTGTTTTCTCGCCTCTCTCTCTAAACAAAATTGTTTTCCCTGGGTGGGAAAGTGCACTATTCCTGGAGGTACTGAAATACCTGCTTGATGGGTGAATTGGAAAACAAAATGTGTACAGCGGCTGTGTGTTCACGAATGTGGTCTTTTTAAACCATACTGCTTACGTTTTGTAAGGATATAAGCAATGGACATTGCTTATACCCTTCCGGGCCCTGTAGTCATGGCCTTAACTTTTAAGGCAAAAGCACTCACTAATTTCTGAATAATGAGTGTAAAAAGAAAAAGGTAACCATGTTGTACCTGCTTACATTTCACATGCTTTACTTAATCTTGCATTCCCTATGAGTGCTTGCTTTTTCGAGCATGTTGCTCTTGTCTAGTGCGTAATTTGAATTGAGTCACATCCAGGTGTTTATAGCGGGTCAGTGCAGTGCAAGTTTCTCTCAGTGGGTCAGTATGGTGTTCAGTGGGAGAGAGGATGTGGCACTATGGTCAGAGCTGCTGAATTTGGAACTGGGGAACCAGTTCAGCCTTCATGACCAGTCCACCAGACCACCCCCCCTGAGGGATCACATTCCCATGCTAGACCTTAGAAAGCCCCGCAAGATCTTAAAAGCCCTGGTGTATTAGCACCAGCAGATGGACCCTAGCAGTGGCAAGTGTGGGTTAACTTTGAAGGTCTGTCTGCCACAATTCATTCTGAAGTTCACCCCCAGTCTTGCAGGCAGGCCTATGAAGCAGCACACCATAGAGTGACAGTGACGTTGTCACTGTGGTCACAGGACCCTTGAGCAGGGTGGCTCTAGGGCAGTGCGACCGCACCAGACGCTGACCAGCCGCGGTCCGTGCAGGTAACAGCGGTGGGGCTGAGGGGCCGGGTAAGGGGGGATTTCGAGGGACGATGCAGAGGGAAAATTAAATAAATAATTCATTTTCTCTCAGCATCGTCCCTCGAAATCCCCCCTTACCCGGCCCCACCGCTGTTACCTGCACGGACCGGGACTGGCGCTGACTTCAGGTGGGGGCGTGGTGTTTGCAAGTATAATATGGTTTTAAAAGCACTTGCTGCCTCGTTCCTGACCTCCAACAGTTTTCGGCAACAATACAAATGTCATGATAACTCCAGTGATTAATGTTCTTAGTAGAGAGAGATGGTGTTTTGTCTAGTGGACGTTTTGACTCATGGAAAGGAAGCGCATAGGGTTAATGTGCCTGCTGCTAAGAACATGTACCATGCAAATCACAAAGTGCACATAATGTAAATAGGTCAGTGAGTTACTGCTTTTGTGAGAGAGACCCTATTGTTACTTGCAGTTAATAAGTTAAAATCCTAACATAGAACAGTGAGCTATTAACTGTCATCTAGGAGCTGCATGCAAACTGCAAGGTATAAATTAGAGCGTTATGGTTTTTTCCCCAGTCTTTGATTATCCTAATGTTGCAAAAAAGGGTTCATTTGGGTAGAAATCAATTCTGGTTATTAAAGAGAACCCCCAATCATGGTATTATGTTTTAAATTCTGAGTTTGTGTTTCTCCAGACCAATCACTATTAAACTATGCTGCCTACTAGTATGGGTGTCATGTGACTCCTACACCTTGTAGTCCTTTGTCTTATATAACATTTCCTATACAGTGATTTACACACGTATTATTGATTGTCTCTGTGTGATATGTGTGATGTAAAGTGCTCTGACACCCTACACTGGTATTAGTGGTGCTGTAAATTTTCTGATACTTTATTATTTTGACATTTTTACACATGCTAACAGTCTCTGCAAAGATTTTTCCTTATTAGTACCAGTGGAACATACAACTTCAACAGTGAGAAAGGTGACCAGTCAACCTTTACAAAGGGCCCTCCACTTCACAGCAGCACAAGTCACATTTTTTAGTAACTTTTGATCCGTTTGAGCTATAAACAATTCATTAGTTAAAATTGTCAGATTATGCAGCAGATGATGTTTTATGTGGCAAATATGGCAGAGCCATAATTATGTCGAAAACATTTGCAAACTAGGATATTTTGCCATTCATGTTTGAACTGCTCCTGTGGAAAAAGGGAGGAGAAGTGCTGATCACAGAAACTCCATGGCTGGGAGACAAATGGCTTGTGATTCCACTTTTAAGAATATTTGGGACATTCTGTGATTGGAAACGTATCCCACTTTGTGAATGTATTTTAATGTCAATAACTCATATTAAACCTTAAATAAACGTGTATCCATTGGTTAAATTAAATAACGTAATAAGATGTAACCGGTCAGTGAAATGGGAAACAAATACTAAAAATTGGGATATTTTGCTCTTTCTGCCACACCTCTGACTCCGCCCACTGACCCAATCCGCAGGTTATTCCCGCCCTCTGATTCTCTGCCCACAGTCCCCCTTCTTTTTTTCCCCCACTGCACTACAAGCTGCAGCCTCCACCAGCCGAAGCTGCCCCCCTCCATCTTCCGCTACGAGTCCTCTCCTCTTTAGTCTCCGCTCTGATTGGCATCTGCGACTGCGTCTCATGAGTAACTCGTCATCTCTCTCACCTGTCCATTGTGTGGCACATAGCGAACGAGAGCCATATGGCCTGCACATTGCATCATGATGAGTCATCATGACTCAGGAGTTCGTCACTTCCTGTTGCAATGCATTGCTGAATGCAGTGCTCAGCTGAGGTGAGAGAGCCGAAGAAATGCTGATTAGAGACTGCAGATTCGTAGCGGAAGATGGAGGAGGGCAGCTCCGGTAGTGCACACGTCATCATTGGTAAGTGTGTTGCTTAGAAGAGGGACATCCACATCCACCTATACAGGGTGAAGGGGTTTATTATTATGTCTATGACCTTACTCCGCATGCTCGTTGAACTCCGCGTAGTACGGCAGAGTTTTTGGGTCACTTCACAGAACTTCACGGAGCACGACTCCGTGAACTCCGCCCAGCCTTAATTATCAGCTCAAATTGACCAGTGGATCAGGCTTCACTTTTCAGTCTCCGGAAGGATTGCCATCATTAAATTGGTGGTCCTACCATGCTTTTTATACCTTTTTCTCAACATTCCTATTCCACTCACCTCTAAAGTTTTTGATACGCTCCGGGGCATGCTTCCTAGACTAATCTGGGCCGGTAAGCAGCCATGCATTAGTTGGCAGACACTGACAATGCCATATCAACATGGCAGATTTGGCATTCCAGACTTTTATTTTATTACTTAGTGGCGCATGCACAATTTGCATACTATTGGTACCACCCAGATGCAAGACTGCAATAACTAAAACCAGAATGGTCACAGGCTCGCCCGCAATCCCTCTCTGCTATTATGCCTCATGGCCTATCTAGGTCACCTACAGAGATACAGACACTTCAGACAACATATTGGGCTTGGGTCAAACTGCGTTGTTATTTGAAGGCTGACCTTCTCTACTCCCCACACCTACCACTTCTAGGTAAACTGTGGCTACCCCGACTACAGAAACATTAACTAAGAGAACCATGGCCCGATGTGGGCTACATGCAAGGGGTGATCTATTCTCTGATGCCCAGTGGCGCTCCCTTGCGGATCTTGCAGAAGGAAATGACGTGCCCCACATGGACAGGTTTATCCTGCTCAGAACACGCGCCTCCATGTCTGCAGCACTTCAATCTTCTGCAGCGGAACCGTTGGATTTTCCCCCACTCTCACTAGTCATTACATCTGCCAGTAGTGACTATATCCTTTGGCCCTGACACTTTGGCCACCAGTGGGGATGGGGGTGCATGGGAAAGGAATCTTGGGCACTCCCTGTCGGATAACACATAGGCCTATTTTTTATTTTTTTGTGTGATCTGTTTATTGATTTTTGCAGGAAGAAAAATACATAGATACAGCGCGTACATGAGTATGGTATTAGCACTAACCCTGGGCGAAGTACTACGCTACGCTCGCGTAGTTTGCGAAGTTTGCGCTACTTCGCACTACGCGAATTGCACGTAGCACAGTGCAAACACGCGTAGCGTAGCGTTCATTTTTTGCTTGCTCGCGTTCCTCAACATCAAGTTGGCGACCGCGAGCAAGCAAAATGACATCCCGGCGAGACTTTTTCCTCGTTCGCGAGATTCTCAACGCGGGGAGGTTAGGTTTATCATTGCGAGTGGTCGCGTATGCTCGCGACCGCTCGCGATGAGAAACTACCAGTCCGCGTTGAGAAAGCTGCCGCTCGAATAGAAATCTACTCGAGCGGCAGAAAACGACCGCTTGCACTGTGCAAGATGCGGTTTGCACTGATTGCACAGTGCGGACAAGCATCCGGCACTGTGCAATCAGTGCGAACAGCATTTTGCACAGTGCACTACGCAGTTCGCGTAGCTACGCGTAGCTCGCGTAGTGCGAAGTGCACTTCGCGTAGCTACGCGTAGCGCTACTACGCGGACTATGCCCAGGGTTAATTAGCACAGGGGTGTCAAAGGGCATCGCTCCATTAGTTAATCATATTGGAGAATTACAAATGACTCGGATCGTTGATACATTGGTACAGTAACTTAATATATAGTTTGGTTAACTTGAGTAGCATATATTCGTGTTCCAGCTACGCTTCAGCAGTCCCACACGTTTCAATGAACCTAAAGGAAATAAATTGCATTGTGATTAGGGGTGTGTTGTCCTGTTAATCATTAGCGTAAATGTAAATTCCACATTGCATAATAGAACGAACAGTCATGTGGGATCAAAATATAAAGTGCTGACATCAAGCAATTTTAGGACATCAATGAACATTTAAACAATAAAACTAACTAGCTTCAGGCATACTAATACCCAGAGTGTCTTTCCCGAGATGGGCAGTGAATGCATCTAGTAGGCTATGAGACCAGTATTTCCCCATATACCACACTCTCCTATTGATATGACTCTACATGGAGCATGACAAACAAATTGCTCCATAGTGGTGGATACTGGGCCTCCATTCTCAACTAGGCGCTAGTTCCCCATTAGGAGAGACATCCGTTTCTGAGTCAGGGTGTACAGCCATTTGAAGAGCTATGAGGATCAAGTGTGATATAGGTAATTTACATCGCCCCAGGGTATCCTCCCTGTGAAGGGACACACCCTCAGCTTTAGCCCAATTAAGAATAGAGTGGGACCAGGCCAGTAAGGACGGTGGATTGCAAGGCCCAGATCTAGGAATCGAATCTTGGCTCTGTGTTTGAGAGTTGTCTATCTGTGCAGTCTGATAGATATTGTGTTAGCCCCTCCCAGTATTGTTGTAGTTTAGGACATGACCATAACATATGTTTGATACCAGGGTCATGGTGAGAACACCGGGCGGGGACAACCCATATCACTTCTATGAAAGTAGCGATTGATTTTTTTCCGGGGTCAAGTATTCTTTGTGTATTATATAGCATTGTATCAGTCTAAACCTAACATTGCAAGAGATATGTGTGGGGCATGTCAGAATTGTATTCCATTCCATGGCTGTGCATGGATGGCCTAGATCAGTCTCCCATTTTGTGCGTAATGGAGTCAGGTCCGTTGCTGTGTGCAGGCGGAAGGCATCCGCAAACCAACAGTGAGATGTCGACCTTCTCCCATGACATGTATATACTGGAGCACTAGATGTGTCTGTAATTCTTGCGTTATGTCCCCCCACCTGCGTCGCAGCAAACTAATCCATGAGGCGTGCATAAGAAAGTGTCCTGGAGGCATTCTTTCCTCCTCTGCCAGAATGCTATACGGCAGGAGTGTGCCGTCTTGGTTAAGGTCACCCAGCGTATGAATGCCTGTCGTGTGCCAAACAGCAAGGTCTGTCAATTAAGTTTTCCACTTTAACTCTGGGCATCCCTAGTAATGGAATTGCTGGAGAATATGGTCTGATGTTTCTGGTGAGGAACAGGAATCTATGGAAGCAACAGCTGGGGACTTGTAGCAGCAGGCTGAAGGTGCTAGACTTCTTGCTACAGGGAATCAAACACAGAAATAATAGTGTTTAACGTGTGTGGAGCATCGTCTCCAGCTGTATCTGATAGGTATAGACCCACCACCCAATGGGCCACTCATTATAGTTGAGATGCTAAGTAGTAATGCTCTATATTGGGTACTGCTAGTCCTCCTTGATCCAATGGTAGGTATAGCTTCATGAGCGCTACTCTGCATCGTGATGTATTCCATATTAATTCAGGGAGCGTGCACTTGATGGGCCGGAAAAAGGATGGTGGTAGATATATCAGCAAATTGGTGAAATAATAAAGAAGTTGAGGGAGCACTACCATCTTAATGAACGATACCCTTCCTGCCAACGAAAGAGCAAGTGTTTTCTAGAAAGTCATCTGTGACAACAGAGAAGTGAGTGCCCTGGTAAGGTTGCCATCAAGTAAGTCCTGGTCTTTGTGATATACCCTAAAGCCCCAGTAGCGGAACATTGTTGACTGCCAAGTGACCAGGGCTCCACTGAAAATAAGCATCGGATCAGGTGTGTTGGTATCAAATGGAAATAGACATGATTTTCCCCAGTTAACCCGTAGCCCTGATAGATGGGCAAAAAGTGCGAGTGTATTGGGTATGACATCTGGGATCATCCCAACATCTTTTATATATAGTAGGAGGTCATCTGTGTATAGGGAAATCACGTGTATGTCTCCTCCCAGTGGAAGGCCCACCAGTTCTGCGAAGGCTCGCATGGCTAGGGCAAAAGGCTTGATGGCTAATGAAAAGAGGAGAGGGGAGAAAGGACAGCCTTGTCTAGTGCCCTTTCCCGCTGCTATAGGCTGTGATACCATGCGACCAGTCCTGACCCTCATGATTGGGCTGTTGTATATTAACTTGGCTAGCATAATAAAGAGGAGTCCCATCCCATATTGAGGCAGGACACTGAAGAGAAAGGGCCACTCGACGGTGTCAAATGCCTTTTCCAGATCGAGCATACAGTGTCAAATGCCTTTTGAAAGATCGAGTACCATACAACCAGAGGGGGCCAGATCTGAGGAGCATATCGCATGATGCAAAACAGCTGGTGCAGGTTAAGAGAAGTAGAATGGTCCTGGAAAAACTCATTCTGATCACCATGTATTAAATAAGGTACTACTGATGCCAGCCGCCTCGCAAGTATACTAGCCAATACTTTATAATCCACAGTCAGCAGCACCAATGGGCGGTAGGACCAAGCTGGGTGGGGTCTCCGTCTGGTTTCAGTAGGGTGACCAGGGTGGCTTCACACATCGAGTTCGGTAGGTGTGACAAGTGTAGTGCCTCATCATATACCTTCTGTAGTGTTGGTGCCAAGAGATCCGAGTAAGCTTTATAAAACCTGGATGGGAGGCCATCTGAGCCCGGCACCCTCCCTGAGGCTAGGGATTGAATTACTCCCTGAATTTCAACTGTCGTGATGGAAGCATCCAGTTCTATACGTTGTCCAAGGGTTAGCTTAGGGAATGGGAGACCATCAAGGAAAATATTTAATTCCATGTCAGAGGCTTCCATGGTTTATTGGTATAGCAAGGTGAAGTGAAGAACCAGCTCCCTATTAATTTTGTGTTGAGTATATCTCATTAACCCATTAGGGGACTGTAGTGCTGTATTGGGACTACTCAGCTGCTCCTGCCAGATCAGCCATGTGAGTATGGTTCCAGAGCGATCTGCTGTTGCATATGTCTTGGACGAATTTGCCGCATAATTTAGTCACCTCAGTCTTTCGATCAGCACTGTGTGCATTGTCCTCGCTGTCAGCAGCTCAGAAGAGCAAGAGGGGTCAGTGAAAATGCGTGTCTCAAGTGACAACAATTCACGCTCCTACTTTTGTAACTCACTTTCCACCTGCGTCCACAGCCTGCTGCCCAAGCTCAGGCAGGTGCCTCTCAGTGTCAAATTAAATGCATCCCATTAAGACAGGATGGATGTTGGAGTGCCTGCATTGTGGATAAAATAGTCCTCAGTGGCAGTGCAGAGAGATTCTCGAAAGGGCAGATCCTCCAGCATAGCAGGCTGCAGGCACCATGTTGGAATCGGAGAGGGCTGTGTGTCCCAAGCTAACAATAGATAATGAGGATTATGATCAGAGTGTGTGTGACCCAGATATTCAGCCTGCATCACGTATGGCAGCAGGTTGGATGTTCACAAATCCTATGAACGCGAACATGCAGAGTGTGTGGGGAAGAGTAGAAGGAGTGTACTCATGTGTTAGGGTTGCAGTGCCGCCATAAATCTATCAGCCTCCATCCACAGGACCAATTTCTCAGCAACGAGGCTCCAGTAGATGCCATAGTGCCCCGCAATCGTGGGAATGAGTGATCTAGGGCTGTGTCCAATACGCTGTTAAAGTCCCCTCCTATTATCCAGGGTAGATAACACCATTTGGAGAGCACTGGCGACAGCGAGCTCCAGAAGGGCCCCTGGTCTGTATTAGGCGTGTATATGTTACCTAGCAGGAGGCATCTTCCATCTAGTCTGCCTTTGAGGAAAACATATCTCCCTTCTTCATCCATCACCACCTCTTCTACTAGGAGGGGGGTGCCTGGGCGGACCCAGATCAGCACTCCTTGAGCAAATGCTGAGTTGTTCGTAGCAAAAATATGTCCCCTGCACTGCAGCTTATTTGTCTCTGAATGTGTTAGGTGAGACTCTTGCAGAAGAGCTATCTCTATGTTATGTTGTTTGAGGTATGCGTATACTAAGTATCTGCAGAAAGGGGTGCACAAGCCTGGAACATTCAAGGTTATTATGCATTGTGATGTCATGATTCAGTTATGTTTAAGCACATAAATTGTGAATGATAGGTACATCCTCAAGTGATGTACCAAGGTCTCATGTACTGTGTACAGATTTACAGCAAGGCTTACTGGTTCACCCCTGGAGAACGTTCCAACCCAGCACTACTGACCAATACAATGTGGGCCAGTTGTGTAAGTGTCAATCAGCAGAATACATAGCAGTGTCCGCTTCTGTCTTCACCTCTACCCCTAATATCATGTTTCCAATGGACATTCAGATTTGTGAAAGGGAGAGGGTGAGGGGCATTCCACAGTGTGTTCCCACTGAAGGAGATAAATACACGTACCGGTTCCTCAGGAGGACATATTCCCTGTTATACGTCCAGCCTTATTTCTCCATGCGACTCAGCGTTACGTTCTGGCCCAACCCGATCTCCAGCCGTCGCCAGCAGAAAAGGTGGGTGCAGCAGCTTTTCTCAATGTGGCGGGGTGTTTCAGGGGGCAGAGCATCGTTGTAGTCCCCTACAACGCCATCTGGGTTCCTCCTAGTGCCAGACAGCACCCAATGTGTGTTACGGCCTGTGTGCACCGACCGGACTCGGTCCTTGGCCGGCGCTAACCTCGAAGGCAGGCCAGCAGCCCCACCCGTAGTATCAGCGCGGTCTGGAGGTCGCTGGGGTTTAGTGGGCACAGCCTGGTCTGTTGGATGGCATCTCACAGGTATTATAATTGGCGGATAAGCTGGGTGTGTTGCAGAGCAGTGCTAAAACATGCCCGCCATCTTGCTCCTGCAAGTCATGCCCCCAAGACATGGGCCTATTGCTATGAACAAACCCGACTCATCTGTTGCAACCATCCATATAAACTTTTACATTTTAAATACATACATAGAGCATACATTACGCCTAAGTTTCTGGCAAAGATGGACCCTACTTAACCTCACCGCTTCCCTAGATGTACTGCAGAACACATGGATTTATCTCATTTAGCGTGGAACAGCGCACCAATATTTCGGGGGAAAGTTTTTTGCCATCTCTTTGATGACTGACTCTGAGTTAACCCCTTCCCCATTAATGGCTTTGTTAGGCTATGTTAAGCGATTGAATGCTGGAGTTCGTTGATTCTCTGCCATCACCTTGCTCCTCGCCAAGAGGCAAGTTTCTAAACACTGGGCCGGTCCCACAGTCCCAACAGTTAAGGCCTGAATGAGAGATTTAATGTATTGTGACACCACTAGCGACACTTATGCTGCATTGCAACCACTCACCTCCAGGCCCAAGAAAATCTGGCAGCCACTTATTTATTCATCCTGAGGAGACAGAATAAAGTGTGTTGATCAGATCTGGTATGCTGGCCCATATAAACATGCTATTGGTAATTGTATAACTTTTTTTCTCAGGCTGCGAAATGCAAGGCTTATAATGTATGATATGATAATCTTGCTTTGATACGCACTCGTCCATTGAGCTATGACATTTGGTATACCCTTACCTCTCGACTATAGCCGAATTGCCCCAATACTGACCTTGATGTGATTTGTACTAATAGTGGTGTTATTACTGAAGCTCTAATGTGTCATTCTGGATATCCCTGTGTGGTTCTTCTTTGTTCTCCCTCCCTTTTTTTTGTTAATCCTTTCCTGATATTTCATGAAAAACTGCAATACATAAAATTAAAAAAATTAAAAATACCGGAAGATTGAGTTTGTTGGTAAAATCACTTTTTTTCTCTTATTAGGTAGATGCAATATTCTCAGGGTTTGTGAAACTTAGCAAAAGAATGGCACACCAAACTCATACAAAGCAACCATACATGGCAACCTTCTGAACTTTCCATTAAATGATACTGCAAAAGTCAGCAAATAAAAACATTGCTCTCATATTTCAGTCTTGTAACTGCATTTCTGAATGGGTACTGTCTATTAACCCTTTCACTTCGGTTTGGAGGTAGCCCAAAATGCATGCCTTTGTGTCAACACTCGCGACATAATCGCAATTATCACGAGGAATTTGCGAAAGAACGGGAGTCGGAAATCCTACTTCCCTTAATACTTTGATATTTCTATCACTATACTACACTTTCTTAGAACATCCTCAAAAGGGAATCTTACCTATCATAAAACAATTAACCTAAAACTCTCCAATATGTAAAACCAATATGTAAAAATGAATTCCTGTTTCTTTAACACCCTTCCCCCAATACACACACTGCAGATTCTTCATGAAAAGCCACTAGAACAAGTAGGTCACAAGTTCATAACACATTCCGGTCGGTGCAGAAGTTCCGGTCGGTGCAGAAGTTCCATGCTAGTTACAAAATGAACTACAGCAGGTGTGGTTTACTGCACAGACTGTACAGCATATCCAACTCTCTATTACATTTTGTTATTTACCAGAGCCAATGAAACATCTATTTACTAATCATTTCCAAATGCAACCTCCTTTTACTCACCTGCATATTCTCTTCATACAATCAAATGTTGAGTTTTTTTCAAACACCAGCACACATGCATTTTCACTGTCATAGTACCAACTGTAATATTCAGCTGCAGACCTGTCCTGTGTGCTACTCTTCCTTCCTACAAAATGCTTAGAGTGTGGATTACGGGCTACAGCTATGTCTATTGGGCAAAAGAGGCTGCAAAAAACAAAAGTATTGACAGAGACTTGGGTTTGCCAAATGTGGAGATTAGTTGGATTGGCCAGAGAGGGTTAAAGTTTCATCAGCTGCTGGCTTTGGTTAAAACCATTGTGGATTTCCAAAGTCCTCACCTCATGATTGTGCACTGTGGTGGCAATGAGCTAGGCACATTGACTGGGCTAAGGCTGGAAATCCTAATGAAGGATACCTTTGCAGATCTTATGTCACTTTTTCCTCACACTGTATTGGTGTTCTCTAATACGCTGATGGTAGTAGCGCGTGCACTTGGGGAACGCGAGTGGTTCTATGATACTCCTCCTTCCATTGTATTCAAATTCATTGAGTTAGCCTTGACAAAAATTTCTTTTGTTATCAAAACCAACTATACTTACAGGTCTCTGGTACCTCGATGGGGGCAACCTTTACCCCACGTTTTGCCTGTATCTATGTTGGACAGTTTGAGAACAATTTTGTTCATCACGTCTATAATCCATTCTTACAGTATGTATCTCTCTGGAAGAGATACATCGACTACGTGTTATGTATTTGATCAGGTCCCAAGGATCAACTCCTTGGTTTTCTCCATTGGCTAAATGAAGCTGACAGTTTTCACTTGGACAATTGATAGACATACAGCTGTCTACCTTGATTTGGATATAACAGCGAGAGACCGGAGACTCCACACTACAGTCCATCAGAAGCCAACGGACGGAATTCACTACTTCATTATTGGTCTTTCCATCCAGGGGCACTACGGGATAATCTCCCAGTGGGCCAGTTCCTCAGATAACGTAGGAACTGTATTGATACTGGGACGTTTGTTGAACAATCTGAGATTCTTGCCAAACATCTCGTGAAAAGTGCTTATCCACCTTCAGGGATGAAGAGGGCACATAAGAGAGCTATGAACACCCCCGGGAGGCATTGATGGAAAGGAGAATGAGAACTAAGAACAAGTGCCTTCCAGTGGTGACTACTTTTGACCCCCTGTCCACACAGATCACGCAAATTATTAGGAAGCATTGCCACTTATTGGATACTGGTCCCAAGAGAATGCCCCAACCGAGATTTGCTTTTAAAAGGGCCACCAATTTAAGGGACCTGCTGGTCCACACTCATCAGAACAGTTTACAGAAACGGGAAACTGAGGTACCATCAGGACATTTCCCTTGTGGAAACTGTACAGTGTGTAGCTTGACTCAGGCTTCTAAGAGTATTACTCTTATAGGTGCAAGAACCTGGTTTCAGATCACGTTTAGCAACTGCAATACCACCAATGTAATCTATCGACTGACGTGCAGTTGCGGGTTACACTACATTGACCTCACTTCCAGAAAAATCAAGGTTAGGGTCCAAGAACACATCAGTACCCTTAAAGCAGGAAAACTTACCACACGGCTTGTCCTTCACTTTCAGGAAATGGGTCACAACTGCAGGGAACTGAGATGGGCTATCTTGGAGAAAGTAATAGGAGAAGTACATGCCATTGAGAATTTACTTATTCACAAAGAAGCCCGCCGGATTTTTTCTGAGAAGGCAGATCGGGAGGGCTTGAATGACTCTATTGAGTGGCATAAGGTGGGCAAATGATACCAGCCATGCCATCCTGGCTTTGCCTGGTTGTGAGGCCTAGAGTAACACATATTTGTTTATCAACTTGACAGCTTGGGGGGAACACTCTGGCCTACATTTGCCATCATATGTATATTCTGGCAAGTTGTTGCCATTACACCGTCATTGTGTATTTTGTTCTGTGGTACAACCTGAGGTATGGTTCCCCCATGTGGCTTATATGATGAGTGGACATCTGATGCTGTTAGGGTATTGGAGGGGCACCCACTAATAGGCCTAAAATGGAAGATGGTTCATGGGTACCCAATGCTTTGCATAGTAATTTATCCACCCTAATAGATTTGACTCTGTAGTGCAAGCTGGTGTGTAGCCCTGTAGATAGATCAGTGTACATACAATTGTACATACAATATAACATATGTTTGTTTTTCTTCACCCTATGTTTATGGAATGGTTGTTATCCTAAATGTGCTTATTAGCTGCATCTAACACCATTTAAAGATGATGCCCATTGTGGTTGGGTTGAGCTGCCAAAATAATTATGCTCAGGACTGCCCCTAGAGTGAACTGCCAGGGACCGGATCCTGAATCTGTACCTATGGCCCGCGAGCACCAGGTGGGACGAGCGTTACTGTAGTTCTTCCGGATTGACAGGGTGTGGCTTTTGACCTCCTTCTGGGTCGGGCATTGCCGATCGGCATTTCAGACGCGTCCAATTTCTCTGCAATTGTTGAGCATTAAAATGCATATCCCCGGCCCGGTTGTATGTGTACTTTTAAATTGTTTCCTCTCAAATATTATTCGCCCATATAACATTCATATTGGCGTGACGTGGTTGCTTTGGTTACACTCAGGGGTACCAACATGGGGAACTTTTGAGGCATCGACATGTGTATGTTAAAAGTGGCATGTTGAGAGTGTGTGAATCCGGACGATAAATTTAAACTACAGAAAGAACAGGGAGGACAAATAAGAACATGTTTTCTTTCCCCTGTGTTGCTTATGATAATGTGCACATGTTTATTCACAGGTATATGCTCTTGGCTGCATTGAGCTACATGTGGGGTGGCTACCCTCTGGGTCCCCTCCTCGTGAGTTGCTGGTAGGAATCCACCTGGCAACCACCCGGTAACTATGTTACATTAAAAATATGACACAAACATGAGGTGTGTCGATATTTGAGGCTCTCAACATATGTAAAGCTTGTTCTTTTTTTCTTTTGTCTCTGGCATTATCTTTCCTTCTCTTATTTTCATCAACCACTACAGGTTCACTGCATTATTGAGGTGGAGATGCATCCCCGTGCCCTGATGAAATTGCCCCAAATGTTTAGGGCAATAAAACATGTCGGCCATTCAAGTTAAAAATGGTCTAAACATGCCGTTTGTTTAATTGAGTGTGGACACTAGTCAAAAATTAAAAATATGTGAGATAGATGTTCACAACTCTATTTTCATGGGGAGTTTAGGTTACTCTTTCTTCACATTACGGGGTTTAGATGGTATATAGATGACACCATCATTCACACCTTACTCTTTCACTTAATCATTTTTCACATTAGTTTAGGAGTTAGGTCACATTTTTCTGTTTCTTTCAAGAAAGTGCAGATGATGACAGAGTGAGCAAGCTTGTAGATTACCAACTAGTAGCTCCATGGATGGTGCTTACGTGAGGTACTTTCTGACCCACCTCACATTTTTTTTATGTTTTTGTGGCAGCCCATTTTGAGATCTTTGACTGATGGGTGTGTGACCTGATATGGGTGGTTGATGAGCTTTTAATAATGAGTAACACAGATGGGTAGAAATGACTAGATAAGTAAGCATAGACCTCACCAAGGAGTAATACATAATACCCGTGTGATAGAGATTATTTGAAAGTCGTTACGTGTTCTCTATAACCAGGTCTTGTTGTTTTGTGAAGTACGTGAGTGAAGGGCGTACTGGTTATAATTCCCTCTCATGCTCCCTATTTGATAGTTGTACTCTAATATATTCCAAAGACAGAAATGTGAGTGGTCAATTCAGTTCTGTCCACAGATTGACAAAGTCAGGAAACATGTTAATTAAACTGTTCTCTATCTACAGATAAACTTTTTAGAAACACTCACTGTCACCAGATGATGTCATCAGTGATGACATCAGTGATGTCAGTTGAGATGTCATCAGTGATGTCACTGACCATGTCATGAGTGATGTAATATGTGAGGTCATAAGTAGTGCATTGTGAGGGCATGAGTTATAGCTAGCTCTGCTAACTATAACTGCTGAATTTCTCTGGTTTTGTATGAGTGAAATGTCACCCTCACTATAACGTCCCTGTAACCTTTGGTGTTTTCACTGAATTTCGAAGGTGTTTTTAATTCTATTTCCTAACTATAACGCCCATTTAACCTTTGTTTTTTTCAGTGAATTTCTAAGGTTTTTTAAGTGCTAAATCCTCACTATAACGTCCCTGTAACCTTTGTTTTTTTTCACTGAATTTCGAAGGGTTTTCAAATTCTATTTCCCAACAATAACGTCCATGTAACCTATGATTTTTTTATTGAATTTTTAAGGTTTTTAAATTGTATTTTCTATCTAAAGTGGCTCTATGAGAGGTATTTTTATAAGCTTTTATTTTCTTCAGTGGATTAATAAGCGTTGCTTTTTTCCTTTACATTTTTATATTCGCGATGACGTTGCGATCCCCGCAGACACGTCTCAAAAACAGAAAACAAAAGCAGACATTCAAGGACCACCAACACATCTAAAAATAATATGTAAAAAATTCCATTCTGAACATTACCCTCATCAATCATCATATTAATATATACATACTTTTAAAAAAATGTGTAAACTCATGTTTTTGTACTAACTTTCTTTAAAATCCATCTTTCAGACCTAATTTCCGTTTTTGCGGTTATTCGGTACATTGCGATGGTGTCGTTAACCACGACAATTGTGACTTTTCCATAAAGTGTAAAACACATATATCTACATACTACAGTATTTTACACACCAGGGGTTACTTACAGTATTCTCTAAAGTCATTTTTTATTAGAGACTCGCAAAAACAGAAAACAAAAGCAGACATTCAATGACCACCAACATATCCTAAAATAATATGTAAAAAAATCCATTATGAACATTGCCCTACACATATTGCTATATACATACTTCTTTCAAAGCAAATTTAAACTCATATTTTTGTACTAAGTTTCTTTAAAAACCATCTTTCAGACCTACTTTTTTTTTCCGCGGTTATTCGATGAGTAGTAACGTTGCCGTTAATCAAGATGATCACTCCTTTTCCATAAAGTGAAAACACATATATGCACATATACACACTAGGGGTTTATTATTACTGTACACTTCAAACTCATGTTTTTCCAGTGTATTTCTAGCACAACCATCTCTAAAACCTATTTTCCATTTTCGCGGTGAAGCCAGAGATCGCGATGATGTTGGTTGAGGAAAGCAAAAGCAGGAATTCAATATCCACCACCACATTTAAAAATGATAATTATATAATTAATTCTAACCATCACAGTAGATAACTCACTATATAAATAACATTTATCAAAATCTTGATATCTCTACAACAATGCATATTAATGATTCACTAATATATTTTTTTATATTTGCACCAATATTCGCGATGACATTGATTGTCGCAATGTCCCCGTGATGATATACAAGGGGCTGCGCTGGTAGTCGAGGTGTTGTCACGAATATCGCACGCAATTAAAAAAATCAATTTTGGACACATAACTTGTGCCACTACCACCCCTATTCCTCAAATATGGGGTCAGAGTACCTCTACTCTGACCCGTTATGGTAGCTTTTTCAGAAATTCTTGAGCATTAAAATGGTGGTCATAACTTTCTGTTCAGGTTCCGTCCAGCCAATCAGAGCATTCCTGTTGGCGCATGCTTTCACGATTAATTGCGAAACCACCGCAAAATATCCACGGACAGAGATATCACTATAACTTTAAACTTGACTTTCTCAACAACTACTGAATGGATTTGCACAAAATAAGCAAAAGGCACTTCTTTGAACCAACATTTACATCCCTAT
Source organism: Calotriton arnoldi (assembly GCA_963921515.1). Taxonomy (NCBI): domain Eukaryota; kingdom Metazoa; phylum Chordata; class Amphibia; order Caudata; family Salamandridae; genus Calotriton; species Calotriton arnoldi. Next base: position 25,344 of record CAWUFW010009500.1, read on the forward strand.
CAAATTTGGTGTAAGTCCGTTCAGCGGTTCGGGCTGTAGCTGTGGCTAAATGTTCCTATGGGAATTAACATTACAAATGCACACTTATGCCGCACACTAAATTCTCAGTCCCCACAGCACGGATCACCCTCAAACTTTCCATGACAACCAGAACCTACATTTGTACTTTTTTGGCAAATTCCATGAAGATGAGGTCAAACGACACCATAGTTATAGGCAAGTCAAAAAATGCTTTTCCTATGGAAGCTTGGTCCTAACTATAGCTACCTACTGGCGACCTTCAGTAGCTAATATATATATATATAACCTACTGGCAGTCGCCAGTAGGTACTTATAGTTAGGAACTTGTTTCTATTCAAAAAGCTTTTTTCTTTTGCCAATATCTTTGACGCCGTTTGACGAATTATCGCAGAATTTTCAAAACTAATGGGGCGCTACGGTCAGCTGCTATCTTAAAAGTTTTTTGGTGATTCATCAAGCGGGGGCTGAGAAAAAATGGGGGTGCCAAAACGTGTTTTCTCCATGTTAATTTCCATAGGAAGCTTTAGACAAGGCTACAGCCCGAACTGCTGAACACAATTACACCAAATTTGGCAAAAAGCTCAGTAGTTCCTGGGAAAATTATGCATAAAAAAATATTAGTATCTGGTGACCGCGGTGTATCCGCGAACCCTCCTGAGCACGAGCTTTATTCTGATTGGCTGCCAACACTCCAAACCAGGAAGAGCTGGCAGCCATCTTGTGACTCGGTTCAACTGAGTCACAAGAAAAAGGAGAAAAAACATTACAAAACAAGAAAAGGGGGCAGAGTAGGAACACCCTGACCCCCTAGGCCTGCTCAGGGGGTCCCACATGGACCCCGAGGGCCAAAAAAAGCATTTAAAAAAAAGAAAATTGGCGAGATTTGCGTAGGTTGCGCAAATTCGGCCGATTTTTTTTTTTAAACGAAGTGCGGTCTCCAGCACTTTGTTTTCTTGAAGCCCCCGGGTGGGCCAGGCCCCGGGGGCAATAGGCAACTGTTATGCGGGGGCCCATGGGGGCCCCCACAACCCCAGAGACCGCCACTTCCCCAGGCTTTTTTAAATAATATGCGGAGGCACGCAGCCCCCTGCAACCCCGGGGACCGCCACCTCCCCAGGTCTTTTTATTAAAATGTATAGGGGGCTCCAGCCCCCCCTCACAGCCCCTGGGGACCGCCATCTCCCCAGGGTTTCAATAATTAAACAGAAGTGTGGGAGGCTCCTGCCCCCACACACTCCCGGGCAACACCACCTCCCTGGGGCACTAATTATTCTAATTTGAGGGTCCGTTGCGGACCCCCGGTCCCGGGGACCACCACCTCCCCGGGGCAGTACACAGATGGAGCCCTAGATGGCCCTGGGGGCTGCCAGCCCCCAGGGCTGGCTCCAGCAATGTCCCGGTGTGCCCACCCCCGGGACATTGCAGCTTGCTATGGCAGGGCAGGAGCACTGCTCCCACCTTGTCATAGCACACTTCTGTTTCGCTTCATGAAAGCGAGAGGAGGAAACCTGCTTTCGCTTCCATGAAGCAAAGCAGAATTGCTTTTGGGCAAAGGGAGCTGCATTTTAGCAGCTCCCTTTGCCCAAAAGCAATGCCGGCTCCTGCAGGAGGCGGGGAGCTGGCAGGGACAGCGGGGGCTTTGGGGTTCCCCCCGCAGTCCACAACGTGAGGCCAGGCCCTGGGGGATGGGGTCCCCGGGCCCAAAATATCCCGGGAGGGGGGCCTATCAGCCCCCTTCCCCTTTTTAATTATTTTTTAAGAGATAAGGCCGGGCCCTGGGGGGTGGGGGATGGGGACCCCAGGGCCAAAATTGGCCTGAGGAGGGGGACCATGTGGCTTCCATCCAAAATTGTTTTTAAAAAAAATGGTCAAGCCCCGGGCGATGGGGTCCACGGAGCAGATATTGGCTAATGGAACTGGGGGAATTAATTAGTTTTTTCTCTCATAATAGGAGTCGCGACTCCATCACGGCTCTCAGCGCTGCCCCCCAGTGTAACGTCGCGGTGGATTCACAGATCTACCTTAAATAAATAATTTAATAGTATGTACTTTAGAAGGTGGTGTTGCATTTCTGAAGTTTTTTATAGAGTTAGTGAGATTGAAGTTAATAATTACATTAAATTTGATAGAGTTAGTAATAATGTTTAAAAAAAAATGAAAAGTTAAACTTGAAAAGTGTATTGTGTTGTAGTACATTGAATCCATACTTTTGTTTTGCGGATTCGCAATGGGTTCATGAATCCCCCAAAAATTAAAAAAAGAGAATGTATGTTTAAAAAAAAAAGATTCACTGTTGGGTCATAGGGTGGCTCTAAAAAGAGCCCTTGTTTTCATTATGACTTTGTTGGAGCTACATGTAAGTGCGGACGCACAGCTTAAGGTTGTTGTGAACTCCATCACTTCTATAGATGTCATCCATATCAAAATGTAGATTGTTGTTATAGATGGAGCGCATCCTATGGTCTCTGAGGTAAGCAGAAACAGCTTTATTGACATTCATCCTAGCTTTCTCAAACTGTGGACAGAACTGATTAATCCACTTCCATTTCTGTCTTTGGCATATATTAGAGTATACAAAGACAGTTTGAGGCAAAAGCAACATCAATTGTGCAAAGGTGTCTTTTATTAGCATTTCCAGACCTACCCCATTCAATGTGCCTAGGTCATTGCCACCACAGTGCACAATCATGAGGTCAGGGAGTTGGAGATGCAAAAAGGTTTTACCAAAGGCATCAATTGGTGCCACTTTAATCCTCTCTGTGCAATCCATTTAATATCCACATTTTGCAAACCTTTGTCTTTGTCAATACCTCTGCGTTCAGCATACCTTTTGCACTAGAAAACATAGCTGTGCCCTACAATCCATACTGTAAGCATCTTGAAGGGATGTCTGGAAGGAATGAAAAGATGTCTGTAGCTCAGGTAGTCAGTTGGTAGAATTAGAGGTATCTAAAATGGTGGAGAAGATGCTGTTTTTGAAAAAGCTGATAAGTGATTGGCTGTTCATCAACATTGTACACTCAAAAATAGGATGCATGTTATTTTCCTGAAGAAGCATGCTTCTTATTGGTTATTAAAAAATGTTTGAAAGGTACAGTAGATACGATAAGGTAATATTTTGCAAAGGTCAACCACACCTGCTATTTGCATTTGGAAGCTGTGCTGAACTTGAAAATATGGTGAACTTGTGACCTGCCAGTACAGTTGAATGTTGCATAAACTTTTACTATGGAAACTGGGATTAAGCAGAATGGGGGAAGGGTTGAAACTTAACTGTGGATTTAGTTTGGGAAATGGTAACTTATATATAAGTGATATGTTACTAAATTAAGTTTTTCTAAGTCAGTAGTATGTGTAGAAGTAGTGTGTTGATTTAAAAAAATACTAGCATTATTAGAAATAGGTTTTTGAACTCCCGTAAGGGTTCACGGTTCCATCGCGACCCTACACTGTGGCACCTCGGTGGAGTTGCAACTCCAGAAAATTACAGAACCAGTTTGGGCACTTTCAGAAGACAGTTAGTAAGGATTAATATGTCTAACCAATAGAAATGTGTTTTACTATTTGAAATGATGTAGAAAGCAATTTGATTTGTTACTTACATTTATTTGTGTGCAGAAAGAGAGGGAAAGTTTGCCATTACTGGTTTTTCCTTGTTGAGAGTGGTGCATTACATTTAATGTGTGCAAAAGAAAATCTTTTAAGAGTTTCTGATATTTCTTATTCTGCAATACTATTTCAAAGGTGAGTTACAAATTTGTAAGTTGGGTTATATATTATGGAGTAGTGCTTCACTCTTTGTAGTGATCTTTTTACATTTGAAAAGCTTTATTTTTAATAGTTTTGAAATATGTTACGAAATGTACAGATGTGTATTGTACTTTGTTTTATTGTGCTGAAATGATTATTGAAATTGTTTGTGCATAGTAATATGGGTACATTGGTATATGGATTAGTGATTATGTTAGTTTGTATGAGTCTGTGGAAAGGTACCGTTTAAGTATGCCGCATAATTTTAGGTGTCTCTTTCAAATTCGAAGTGCAGTCTGTCAAGTTTTAAGGTGTGCATGGACTTGTGAGTGAGGTATGTGTGTACTTGCACATGTATTCTCATACGTGTTATGCATCTGAAGATGCTAGATGTATAAAAACACAAGTATACGTCTATTTGTATGTTTCTTTTACATATGATGCCACTAGGAAAAGGTGCAGACACGTACATGCATGCTTTCAGGAATATGGTGAGATTTACAACAGAGACATGTGAAGGGTTGCTGCTTTGTGTTTGGCTAGGCCCAACACTCTGAGTAGCAGTAGAATGGTGAAGCTGCAGCTTAAAAGTGAGGTTTAAGAAATATTGGCAGAGGGATTAGTGATTAGGCTACTTTGTATGAGTCTGTGGAAAGGTACACTTGAAATACACCGCATAATTTTCGGAGTCTGCTTGAAATGGGAAGTGCAGTCTGTGAAGTTTTAAGGACTGCATGCTCTTGTGAGTGAGGTATGTCTCTACTTACAAAGGTATTCTGATATGTGTTATGAATCTGAAGATACTAGACATATAAAGTACAGGTATACGTTTATTTGTATGTTTGTTTTATATTTGATGGTACTAGCAACAGGTACAGGCACATGTATGCATGCTTTCAGGAATATGGTGAGATTTACAACAGAGACATGTGAACAGTTGCTGCTTTGTATTTGGCTAGGCAGTACAGCCTGAGTAGTAGTAGAATGGTTAATCTGCAGCACAAAAGTGAGGTTTAAGACATGTTGGCAGAGGGATTAGTGATTAGGCTACTTTGTATAAGTGTGGAAAGCTACACTTGAAATACACCGCATAATTTTCAGTGTCTGCTTGAAATGGGAAGTGCAGTCTGTGAACTTTTAAAGTCTGCATGGTCTTGTGACTGACGTTTGTGTCTACTTGCACATGTCTTCTCATACATGTGATGCATTTGAAGAGGGTAGACATATAAAACCCAGGTATACGTCTATTTGTATGTTTCTTTTATATATAGTGGCACTAGCAAAAGGTACAGACACATGCATGCATGCTTTTAGGAATATGGTGAGACTTATAACAGAGACATGTGAAGGGTTGCTGCTTTGTATTTGGCTAGGCCCTACACCCTGAGTAGTAGTAGAATGGTGAAGCTGATGCTCAAAAGTGAGGTTTAAGACATGTTGGCAGAGGGATTAGTGATTAGGCTACTTTGTATGAGTCTGTGGAAAGGTACACTTGAAATACACCGCATAATTTTCGGTGTCTGCTTGAAATGGGAAGTGCAGTCTGTGAAGTTTTAAGGTCTGCATAGTCTTGTGATTTATGTATGTCTGTACTTACACATGTATTCTGATACGTCTCATGCATTTGAAGATGTAGACAAATAAAACACAGGTATACGTCTATTTTATGTTTATTTTATGTATGATGGCATTATCAAAAGGTACAGAGACATGCATGCATGCTTTTAAGAATACAGTGAGATTTACAACAAAGACATAGAAATGGTTGCTGCTTTATATTTGGGTAAGCCCAACGCCATGAGTAGTAGTAGAATGGTTAATCTGCAGCACAAAAGTGAGGTTTAAGACATGTTGACAGAGGGATTAGTGATTAGTTTACTTTGTATGAGTGTGTAGAAAGCTACACTTGAAATACACCGCATAACTTTCGGTGTCTGCTTGAAATGGTAATTGCAGTCTGTGAAGTTTAAAGGTCTGCATGGTCTTGTGACTTACATATGTGTCTACTTGCACATGTATTCTCATACATGTTATGCATTTGAAGATGGTAGATGTATAATACACAGGTATATGTCTATTTGTATGTTTCTTTTACATATGATGCCACTAGGAAAAGGTACAGAGACATGCCTGTATGCTATGAGGAATATGGTGAGACTTACAACAGACACATGCAAAGGGTTGCTGGTTTATATTTGGCTTGGCCCAACACATTCAGTAGTTGTAGAATAGTAAAGCTGAAGCACAAAAGTGATGTTTAAGATATATTGGCAGAGGTATTAGTGTTTAGGCTTCTTTGTGTGAGTCTGTGGAAAGGGACACTTGAAATACGTCGCAAAATTGTAGGTGTCTGCTTCAAATGGGAAGTGCAGTCTGAAGTTTTAAGGTCTACAGGGTCTTGTGACTGAGGTATGTTTCTACTTGCACATCTCTTCTCATAAGTCTCATGCATTTGAAGATGTAGATATATAAGACACAGGTATACGTCTATTTGTATGGTTATTTTACATATGATGGCATTAGCAAAAGGTACAGAGACATGCATACATGCTTTCAGGAATATGGTGAGACTTACAACAGAGACATGTGAAGGGTTGCTGCTTTGAATTTGGCTAGGCCCAACACTCTGAGTAGTAGTAGAAAGCTGAAGCTGCAGCACAAAAGTGAGGTTTAATACATGTTGGCAGAGTGATTAGTGATTAGGCTATTTTGTATGAGTCTGTGGAAAGTATACTTGAAGTACGTTGCATAAATTTAGGTGTCTCCTTGAAATGGGAAGTGTAGTCTGTCAAGTTTAAGGGTCTTCATGGTCTTGTGACTAAGGTTTGGCTCTACTTGCTCATGTATTCTCACATGTGTTATGTTTATGAAGATAGTAGACGTGTAACACACAGGTATATATCTATTTGTATGTTTCTTTTATACATGATGCCACTAGCAAAAGGTACAGACACATGCATGCATGCTTTGAGAATCATGTTGAGACTTATAACAGTAACAGTGGAAGGGTTGCTATTTTAAATTTGGCTAGGACCAAGATTCTGAGTAGTTGTTTAAAACTGAAGCTGCAAGAGAAAAGTGAGGTTTAAAACATGTTGGGAAAAGGATTAGTGATTAGGCTACTTGCTATGAGTCTGTGTAGAGGTACACTTGAAGTATGTTGCCTAAATTTAGGTATTGCCTTGAAATGGGAACGGCAGTCTGTGAAGTTTAAGGGACTTTATGGTCTTGTGAATGATGTATGTGATGTATGTGTCTACTTCTACATCTATTGTCTGATGTGTTATGCATCTGAACCTGATTGGTTTGGCTACTGGTAGAGAAATCTTTTAGTTCTGCTCTGTCGTTCTGTCGCAGAGCTTGTGATGTCTTCTGAATGAAGGAATTGTGTAGTGTCTGATATAGCTTGTTCAATACCCATGTGCCATATTTTATGAGCAGAAATGAATATATACACTTTTTTTACCAACTTTAGACAGCATGTGCTCTGAGACACATATTTAACTATATTACTGTTATAAGTCTCACCATATTTATCAAGGCATACATACATCACTCTGTGCTTTTTGGATACCTGTGTTTCACACTGTATGGTCTCTACATTTGTGTAAAAAAAGTCTATGTATTCCTCTCTGCTCGTAAAACATAGCACCTGACTATTGAACAGGCTATTTGAGCGGCTCCATCAAACCTATATACAGAAGACATCAGAGGCTGTGTGTATGAATGGTAGAGTAGAGCTGAGAGATTTGTCCACCAGTAGCTAAACCAACTAGGTTTTCAAACTACAATGTTAAGATGCATAAGAGATAAGAAAATAGACGTAGAAGTAGATACATACCTCAGTTACAAGAGCACGCAGAGTTTTAACTTTGTCAGACTACATTTTTTCATTTCAAGTAGATATGTAAACTTATACGGCCGACTTCAAGTGTACATTTGCAAATAGTGTTAGCAAGTAGCGTTATCGTTCATTCTTTTGTCAACATGTCTTAAACCTTACTTTTCTGTTGAAGTTTCAGTTTTCACCAACTGTTTAGAATCTTGAGACCAGCCAAATTTAAAACAGAAATCTCAACCATGTTCCTGTTTAAACATGTGTGGTCTTATTACATGTTTATTAATATCTAATGTATAATATTCTAAATATTTATGTGTTATGGAGACATTCGCAATGTAATTGAAAGTATTTGTTTATTTATTGATATGAATATTTATATATCATTATTTTAAAAGTATAAAATTATTTAACAAATTATTTAAACTTTTGTTTGTTTTTCAGATATTTACATTTATTGGTAAGAAAGATTGACTATGGCAAAAAGATCAAAGAGAAGACAAGGAAAAAAACAGTACTATTTAAAGGATAGAGAATAGAGGAAATTAGATGAAGTGCAAAATGTTACACTGAAGAAAAAGACTTCTGGTAAGAGAACGAAAGATTATGTCAAAAGACCTTTACATAATGTAAAGTATTTTGAAAATGTAGAAAAGAGAAAGAAAAGTTCAACAACAAATCGGAAAGAAAGGAAAAAAGAACAGCATAATAGAAAATCATGTTATGGAAAAACAATCCATGTTGAAAGAAGGCTGAAAGAATATAAAGACATAAGGAAGAAAATGGATAGAAGTAGAGTACTACAAAATTTATTGAAAGATTGTAAAAAATAAAAAAGAAGATCAGCAGCTTATAAGAAAAAGCAACAGATTGAAACTGTAGTAGAAAAAGTGTTTGAAATAAAAGAAAATTATGTATATCAATATTGAAGAGAATGAAAACATTGGAAAAAAACAATGCTGTTTATGAAGGAGAAAAGCAAAAGCAAAAGACTGGTTAGTGGAAGTAACTTTAGTAAAATGTTCACTGGTGAATGGAAGCACACTTCTAGTACTAAGCTTTTCTTTAATGAAGAAAGCTATTTTCAACAGAACACATTAGTTCATGCGGTTGATACTAGTGGTCGATGCTATGAAATGAAAGATGGTTGTCCCATTCCAAAAGAAAAGATGGTTCCTAGGAATGTAGAAGAAGTAATAGCTGAAGAAGTTCAAGGGAGGCGTACACAAGCTCCGGTATATAAGTGGGATTGTAGTAGTATTTGCAGTATTCGACAGGAATCTATTGAGATATTGCGATTTTTTTTTACAAGAATATGCCAAAATAAGTCTTAAACAGAAGATTAAGATGTTACAAGGACTAAATCCATGTCAGGTAAGAAAATATACATTCTCTGGCTTGTCTTTCAAGAAAAGTGTGTCAAAGTACTTTCCATCATTTAAGAATGTTAGCTGTACACCACTCAGAAATGAGGAAGTTAGTAAGGAGACTCTACTATATAAAAAGTCCTACATTATCTTTAAGTGAAATGAACACAGCTCTTTTGCACGGTTCAGCATCAGATGTAAAAAAAGTTTGTGATATCCAGTTTTCTTTCTTTGGTTCACAAGAGGAGTGTAGAGAAAGTGAGAGCTTGATAAGTGTAAGTGTTGAAGAAGATGTGGAAGATATTAGTATTGACGAGTTTTCAGAAGAAATTACAAAGTTTAAGACAGTTTCATCTGAAAAACCAAACAATGTTTGTATTTGTTGTTGACGTACTCACTATAGAGGTCACACTATGAATGTTGATTTATATTTACAAAGTGAAAAGGAAAACAATGATAAGTGGCAGCAATTTGGTGCTTATTTGTTGGTAGAAGGTCGGTTTGAGTTGGCTACTGATCAGCGTATTTGTAAATATTGTAACAACAAATTAGAAGAGAACAAAATGCCAGCTAGAGCTGTACATAACAACTTAGAGTTGGTAGCTATTCCTCCGGAACTGGCAGATTTAAATGCATATGAGTCCATTCTTATTCAATCTGTTCACCCATTTCAGGCTATAGTGTGTATGGAGCCTAAATCAAATAAGCTGCCTCCAACAAATTCACAAAGAGGTCTGAAAGGAAGAGTTGTGTACTTACCTTTAGATTTTAAGAAAAATATTGAAACTGTTGGTAAAGACAGGGAGGAAAATGAGCCTGTAGTTATTCTAGTTAATGGTGTACCAACAAAGAGTCAAAAAATATAGCAAGAGTTTGTAGATGTTAACAAACTTCAAAAGGCTACATTATATCTGGTACAGATTAATATTTATTATAAGAATGTAAATGTTGATGAACAGAAAATATGTTTAGATGATTAAACAGAAATTTCAAGTGGCCAAATAGAAAAGGTGAACAAGTCCAGGAGTGAAGAGATTTATGAACATTACACTATACATCCTCTACATTCAAAAGAAGTGATAGGAAACAGTATTACATTATTTCAAATGAAGAAAGCAAAGGGAACTCCCATGAGTGTATGGGAAAAAAGTTTAGAAGCTCGTTGTTTTCCACAGATATTCCCCACTGGAGAAGGTGGCCGATTTGATGAGCGCGCTGTACAGATTGTAGTGCTGCACTGCCCGTAGCAGCTCTTCCATGTCTACCTGCAGCCTCTTGCGCTCGCCCTTCCTGTCAACTCGTGTCAGCTGGCGAAGGCGGTGCTTGAGAATTACATAAGGGATTGTCCCCGAGGGAAATGCGCTTTGCGTTCCTTCACGGACTCCCGCCAGGCCTCCCTTGAATTTCCCGCTTACCTGTATTTTTTGATTCTGCGTCGGAGTGAGAAGACGTCTTCGGCATTCTTCTCCCGGTGTTCCTCTGTGCACTGCTGCTTCCTGGTTTCCGCGTCTTCTTCCTGGGACATAGTTCAGCCTCGGAGCTCCCTTGTCGGCCGGATTCAGTGTTTTGTCTTGGTGCAGCATTTCCTTACGCTGCCATTGTTCTGGTACCTACATTGTAAAAAACAGAGAAGGTATTTAAAGAATCTGAGTTATAGGTTGAAGGTAGGACACAAGCTATTTTCAAGTATTAGTTGGCAATCCTGATGCTCATCTGATATTGTGCTCCTTTGCATGTTGTGTAGTATATTCCCCGCCATGAACTTGCTTTGATTCACGATGTCTTCAAATCTCTTTGCTACAAAATACATAAGAGATTGATTTTTAACCATTTATTCCTGAACGTATTACACCCTTAGTGCCAGATGTACGACCCGCAAATTAGCGAGTCGCAAATTGCGTTGCATTTGCGACTCGCAATTTGTGACTCGCTAATTGGGATGCACAACAGTGTCTGAGACACTGTTTGCGATTCCCAATGGGGTCGTAAATTGCATGCCTCATGAATATTAATGAGGCTGTCGCAATTTGCGACCCCATTGGGAATGGCTGGCATGCCCAGGGATGGTGGGCTGCTGGGGTCAGCAGACCTCCATGTCTGGGACTGCTTTTGAATAAAGCAGTTTTTATTTTTAAAAGCAGCCCAAAACGGGATGCATTCAAAGAATAAAAATGAAACTTTTCAGTTTAATTTTTTAAGGGCAGGCAGTGGTCCCCGGGACCACTGCCTGCCCTTAAAAAATATTTGTGCATGCATTCACAAAGGGGAAGGGGTCCCCTGGGGACCCCTTCCCGTTTGCGAGTGCTTTACCACCCTTCTGAGAAGGGTGGTAAACTGCAAGTGTTTTGCGGCCGCAATTGCGGTTGCAAAACATTCTTACATAGCTTAAGGAGTCGCTATTAGGAAGGGACACCCTTGGAATGCCCCTTCCTAATAGCGAGTCGCTAATCCTATTTTGCGAGTCGCACATTGATTTGGGACTCGCAAAATAGGATTAGTACATGGGCCAGAGGTTTTTTGCGGGCGCAAACGGGTCTAAAACCCATTTGCACATCTGGCCCTTAGACCCTGTACCTTTTTGTGCCACATTTTTGTTTTCCTTCTTAGCTGTCCTGACTATGAAAATAAGTTTTTTGTTTTTTTCCAAGTTTTCAGGCAATGGTATATTTTCTTATGGGTCCCTTGAATTCTACTAATGGTTTACGTTAAGGTTGGTATGTTTCAGCCTTATCATTGTTTAGTGTTCAAATTCTGTAGTCCTTATGAATAATAAGTGTATGTTTGCTTTTTAGATACACTGTATGAGTTCACGCTTTATTCATTCGATACCTCCTAGATACACCTGGCAGAGCTTCCAACAGGTAGAATACTAGAGTAACCAAACTTCATACATCAGTCCCTTGGTTCAAGGAATCCTACTCATGCTTGTGTCTTTTCCCATTAGGAGACCTTGCGACACCACATTGGACAGACCAGCGGACTCTACTCCTTTTCCCTTTCCTTGTTTTGTTTCCCCTCTTCCCCAACTTTTCTCTTTTGCTTTGACTTTGTTGGGCGAAGGAGGTGGGTGAGGGAAGTTGGAACTTAGCATCGGTTCCATACATTTCACCTCTGCAGAAAACCAGGTGAGCCCCTCACAGATTCCAGCTTCAGAATACCGCTCGACAAGATTGTACTCTGAAGATCCAAGATTTCAACAGTGTATTCCATATATATTTCATCTTCTGTTTGAAAGTGAGTTGTCTGCACTTTCATATGCAGTGAACCACATATTAAAAACAGGAGTTCATCTTCAACATGTTTCTGCAAAGGAATTCATAGACAAAGTTCAACAAAGAGATGAACATTTAGAATCTCAGTTAATTAATATGATGGCATGTCAATGAGGTACCAATGAGTATTGGTATCGTCGTCATGGAGAACTTAAATGTATGTTAAGAAACTTAGGTACTCCTACAGGGTTTGTAACACTTAGCTGTGCTGAATATGCATGGGACGATTCACTTGAATTTCTACGAGAAGCAAATTCAAATGTTAAAAACATTGAATTGAAGACAGCTGGAGAACTCTGTTCATTGGATCCTGTAAATGCCTGCAGGTATTTTAATCATAGGTTTCAAGCTATGATGTCATTTATCTGCAATAAAAGTGTTCCACCTCTTGGAGAGGTAATAGATTTCTTTTGGAGAAAGGAGTACCAAGCCAGAGGTGCTCCTCATATACACATGCTATTATGGATCAAGAATGCTCCAAAATTTGGAACTGATACTGATGAAAGTGCTTTGTCTTTCATCGAACAGTATGTTACCTGTGCCATTCCAAGAGAAGGAGGAGAAAAAAGCTTGAGACAACAAGTTTTACGGTTTTAAAGTCATCGATGTGGAAAATACTGTCGACGAAAATACAAGTCTAAAGAGACATTTTATACAAAATGTCGTTTTGGATTCCCACGTCCAATAATTTTTAAAGGAAGAGCCAATAGTTTTATGTCAGCAGTAATGCATACAATAACTTGGAAAACTCTGAAGAAACATACAACTTAAAAAGAACATAAGATTCAAAATATATTAATGACTACAATCCAGTGCTTTCTAAAATGTGGAATGCAAATATGGATATTCAATATGTTGCAGATAATTCAATTGTTGTTGCTCGCTATGTTTCATCATATATAACCAAATCTGAAAAGACAGAGATGAAATAAATGTGGGAAGAAATTTCACAAGAAAAGAGTCTTAGTAAGAAATTGTACAGCTTCAGCTTCCCATGCTTTCCCATCAAGAGATTGGATCCTATGAATGTTCGGATCGCTTGAGCTCTGCGAGTTTATATTCAAAGTCAAGAGGAATCATTTGGGTAAGTCTAGGTCTTGCCGCCACACGAAATAGAGTATTGAAAACATTACAAGAAATCGAATACTTGCAGAGAATGAACCAGAAATTACTGATATTATTAAAACTAATATGTTGGATACATACTATCCCAAAAGGAGTCCACATCTTGAAAATCTATGTCTGTATTAAATACTTCAATATTACAGCTTTAAAAGAAAAGTTAAAGAAAATATGAAATAAGAAAATATGCAGTAATTGGATGTGATGGATGTTTGTTAAAACATGCCAAAGAAAATCCTATTAACCACAGAAAACTCAGCTGCCAAAGTCCAGATAAGAGGGAATTTTTCTATTTAGTACTTCTACAAATGTTTAAGCCTTGGCGTAGTGAAACGGAATTACTCGGACATTTAGACTGCTATGAAGATTCTTTTAATGCATGTAAAGATACCATTCAATGCACAATTTTCCCTACATATCTACAAATGTTAAATGAAGAGATTGAACAAGAAAGTACTATTGCAGCTGAAATAGCTAGAGAGAGTTCTCAAGACAGTCAAAGTTCTGTTCCACTAAGTCAAGATCCACTGGGACAAACAATTATCGAAAATGAAGCAGCAATAGCCATGAATGAGGTAGAAACTGCAATGCAACAAGCACAACAAGATATTACGCCATTGGAAAACTTAGAAGAACAACTAAATATTGAACAGAAAGAAATATATCTACAAGTGAAAGAACAGATACAACATGGGTTGCTACATGAAAAAAGAATGCCAATGTTCATCATTTAAATCTATTCTAATGTACATAAGCGGTCAAGCTGGAACAGGAAAAAGTTTCTTAATTAATGTTTTTACCAGTTATCTACAGAAAACTACATAATCACATTTATCTTGTGTTATAACAGCTCCAACTGGATTAGCTGCACACAACATTAAAGGGATTACTTTACATCGATTACTTATGCTACCTGTTGAACATGATAATAAATTGGAATATCAGAAACTATCTGGAGAAGCTTGTTATGAAGTCTCAAGAGTACTGAAGAAAATGAAACTTTTAATCATTCATGAGGTGAGCATGGTCTCAAACTTAATGCTTGCCTTTGTACATTTAAGAATGCAACAGATTTTAAAAACATTACGATGTTCTGTTTGGAGGAACACATTTAATTATATTCAGAGATCTACTACATCTTACTCCAGTAAAAGGACTACCTGTTTTTAATACACTTGTCCATGAAGACACTAGGAAATCTTTGGAAAGTATTGGAAATGTGAACATTTGGTTACATTTTGAATATAAAGAACTCATTAAGAATATGCGACAAGCTCGTGATGAAGATTATGGAAATATTCTTCAAGATATAAGAATTGGTGTCTTGACGAAACATGGTGAAGAAGCTTTAGAAAGTTGGCTACTAAGGAACTTGTTTACAACTGGAAACACAGCGGCTGAAATAATGTACAATAAGCTTGGAGAAAACAAGTCTATAGTTTGCCTAATGCCTACAGTGCAAGAGTGTTCTACATTTAATCAGGAACTTTTGAAACTGGAAAGACAGGAAATAGTGGAAATTGAAGTGATTGACAAAATTGAACACCAGGGAGTGACTATTCTTCTCACAGACAAACTACAGGCTAAATTGCATTCTTTGGAATGGTCTGTATCTAAAACTACAGGCTTAGAAAAGACTATACATGTGTGTATAAACTGTCAGGTAATTTTATGGCGTAATTTGAATGTAGAAGACGGTTTAGTAAATGGAGCAATGGGAAAAGTGATTGATTTTGTGAAATTTCAGAACAGAGATGGAATAGAGTTTTTGATAATAAAATTTGATCAGATTAAAGAGGTAAGACAAATTGGGCGTTGTGCTGTACGTTTTTTACTTGTAAACGATTTGTATGTTCGCAGAAAACAGTTTCCTCTGTCCTTTGCATATGCAGTAACTATTCATAAATCTCAAGGTTTAAGTATAGACAGTGCTTTTGTAAATATTGGAAGTACAGTGTTCAAAGAGGGAATGACATATGTTGCATTATCTCGAGTTATTGTTTTTTATTTGATAGATTTTGATGAGAAAATGGTTAATGCTGATACAAATTGTGTAAGAGAGTTTAATCGTTTAGGAAGACTTTATGATCCTGATTTAGGTGAATATCCCATATATGAGAAATGTATAGTCTGTCCAAAACGGAAATATGTCAAAGATGGAATTGAGGTTCAAAAAAAGAAAACAAATGAAGAGAAACATGAAGGCGTAAAGAAAAAGAAAATGGAAACTGTTGATGAGATTGTAGGATACCAGTTGGAAAATAGTTCAGGAATCAACTGCTATGCTAATGTGATTCTGAATGTTGTGTTTTATCTAGAAGATCTTCATTGTAAAGTCATGGGAAATCATGAAAAAAGAGTCTGTTCTTTATTACATCAAGTATTTCAACAGTTAGTAACTGACAGATGTAAAATCCCTGCTGCTTCTAGCGTTCGGCATCTTTTGTATATATGTACTGGTTCATTGACATTTAATCTTAATGTACAACAAAATGCAGAAGAATTTCTAATGCTTATGCTTGGAGTGAATACAGATTGAAAACTTATTTGGACTAAGTTACAGATAGGATCATAAATGTGAAGAGTGTTCATTTACTACCATCACTGAAATACAAACAGAACGATTCATATACTTGACGATACAAGACTGCAAATCAGTACCTTTTAACAAATTGATTAAAACAGCCAATCAGGATATGAAATGTTCACAATGTAGATCAGAGATGTTGTCTACATTACATATAGAAAGATTTGGAAAATATCTAATTTTAATGCTTCAACATTGTAAAGTAAATAGAAGAAAATTGGAAACGAAAATTAAAAATGTTAATGCAAGTCAAATATCTATTTCAGGAAGAACTTTTATAGCAGTGGCTATTATTTTCCATGATGGACCTACTACAACATCTGGACACTATACTGTGTATTTGAAGTGTAATAAAGGATGGACACATTGCAATGATACCCACTTGGAATTTAAACCTAGATTGCCTTATGAATTACCAAATTCATATTTGTTATTTTTGAAGCTAAAGTTTTGAGTGCATCATTCGGCCAATTGG
Organism: Calotriton arnoldi; assembly: GCA_963921515.1. Taxonomy (NCBI): domain Eukaryota; kingdom Metazoa; phylum Chordata; class Amphibia; order Caudata; family Salamandridae; genus Calotriton; species Calotriton arnoldi. Next base: position 41,776 of record CAWUFW010009500.1, read on the forward strand.
GAAGATGTGAACAGAAACTAAACAGGAATGCAAACTATTAGTATTTATAATTAGTGTTTGGATTATTATTTGCAGAAATTGATATTTCATTTGGAAAATTCTGTTTAAAAGGAAATAGTTTATATATTTGTTGTCTATTTTGTACCAGATGTAAATGAGAGTCTATATTTTGGCAAATGTATTTGAGATAAATAATAGAGTTTATGTAGATTCCGAAAGTAATTAACAAAGTGTAGATAGGAAAGCACATAGCTACACATATTGAAAATGATGCTTTATGATGATTTTGGGGTTATTTCTACAATAAACTAGATTGTTTTTTTCCCCACTGTTCAATGATGATACCACATTGAAATCACTGTGTCTGGTGAAGTTAAGTGGAATCTGAGAACAGCAAAAAAGGGAATCTGAAAATGTTATTTAATTCTAAATTTATGTTGAGTTGCTAAAAATATAATCTTATAATTTCAGTAATATATTATCATTAAATAACAGTTTTTCTTCTTCTTTATAGTTGCTACTGTTGAAGTTTGAGAAGAGTTTTAATGCTGTTTACGACAATAGCTACTCTAAAATATTTCTACTGAGTACTGTATCTAAATTATTTAAAAGGTAAGAATACATAATATAATATGCATGATAATGTGAAAAAATATAAAGTTTAATTATATGTTATTTGTTTCTAATATAAATAATGTTGATCCTTTAGACAACTTCAAAATTTTCATTATGTTGATCATGTATTCAAGCAGGCTGTTATCCTTACATGTAGACACTACCCATACACTTATGCATTCTCTGAAGCACAAGTTTTGCACTAATAACAAAACTAAGCCATTACCCTTGCATTCTTTCTTTTACAAAGGTACTACCCATGCCCTCATTCAATTACCCAGGCAGTACTGCTGCATTCATGCAATCACCTGAGCACTACTCTTCCACTCAACCATTCACTCAGGCACTTCTCAAACCCTCATTCATTCACTCAGGCACTACCCATGCACTCATCCAGTGATCCAGTCATTACCCTTGCACTACTTTCACTCAGATACGTTTGATACACTCATCAAATCACCCAGATACTACCCCAGCACTCATGCAGTCACCCAGGCACTACTGATACACTCATGCAATCACTCAGGCACTACTCTTGCACCCACCCATTCCCTCAAACACTACCTATGCATTCATTGATTCACTCAGGTACTACATATGCACTCATCTATTCACTCAAGCACTAACTAGGCAGTCATGCAATGACCCAGGGATTACTCTTGCAGTCATTGTTTTACTCAGGCACTACTCATGCACTGATCCAATCACCCAGGCAGTACCTCTGCACTCATGCAATCATGCATGCAGTACTCTTCCACTCAACCATTATCCAATGACCCAGAAATTATCCTTGCAGTCGTCCTTTCACTCAGGCACTACTCATGCACACATGCAATCACTGAGGCACTGTCCACGCAGTCATCCAATCACCCAGGCACTATTTGTGCATTTAACCATTCACAGAGGTAGTACCCATGCACTCATCCATTCACTCACAGAGTACCCCTACACTTATGCAATTGCCCAGACACTACCCATGCACTCATGCAATTACTTAAATTTTATCCATATAATTATGCAATCACTGAGGCACTACTGTTTCACTAAACCATTCTCTCAGGCACTACCCATGCACTCATCCAATGACCTAGGCATTACACTTGTACTCATCCTTTTACTCAGGCAGTATGTATCCACTCATCCATTTCCTGAGGCACTACCCATGCACTCATCCAATCACCCAGGCAGTACCCCTGTACTCATGCAATCACCAAGGCACTACCCATGCACTCATGCTATCACTCAGGCACTACTGTTTCATTCAACCATTCACTCAGGCACTACCCATGTACCCATACAATCACCCAGGCACTACCCATGCACTCATGCTATCACTCAGGCACGACTGTTTCACTCAACCATTCACTCAGGCACTACCCATGTACTCATCCATTCTCTCTAGCACTACCCATGCACTCATCCAATGACCTAGGCATTACCCTTGTGCTCATATACAGATACATAACACTTAGGACCTGATTAATAGTTTGGCAGTGTTGCAGTGGGTCGCAGTGCAGCCCATTCCTGCCTATTTACCTAAAATATAATACATTAAAATTTTAAAATACAAAATGACTACTAAACATTCAGACATTTCAGTAAAAACAAATATTCAAACACACTGGCCTCATTACCATAAAGAAGGGACCGTCCGCCCACCTGCCATGGCATGGGTCAGATACCGACTGCCTGGACCATGAACTAATCTCAGCTGCATTACGATGCACGACCACTGCGGTCAGAAAGCCGGCTTGGAGCGTGGCAGTCAGAAAGCTATAGGTATGGAGCGCGGTGGTCAGAAACTACTGGGCATGTATTGCAGCGCTCGGACTGATTAGGGCATGGATTGCGGAGCTCACAAATTTCTTGGAATGGTGCACGGCGGTCGCCGAATACCTGACATGGAGAGTAGAAGTCACTAAGCTCTGCCCATGGATCATGGTGGTCGCAAAGCGTGTCCATTGGACGATTTGAAATAAAACACAGCTGATGGCTATTTCCAAAGTGGACACACCTACAATTCAAAGTACAAAGCACACCCCATTCCAGACCATGATCCTTTTCTACTACACTCCAGCACAGTGAGATATTATTTGTAGAGAAGGCAGCCTTATCCATCACACACTTCACACACATTTTATGCACTTATCACATTGTCATTACTTGGTCTGATCACATTTTTCGTTTTATTCACTGTCAAACACCTCATTGATTGCCTTTTTACACAACGTCACCAGTCAAATATTCACATTTTTCAGACACTGAGTTGACACTGCTGGTCAATGAAATGATTTGAGTAGAGCCACAAATATTTGGATTCCAAGTCCAACAAACTTCTCTCTATAGAAGAAATGAAATGTGGGACCAGATAGTCAATAAGGTGAATGCTGTTGGTACCACCGTTCGCACAAAGAAGGACATCAGGAAAAGGTGACACAACCTCAAGATGAGGGTCAAGAGACTGGCTTCCAGGCTTCACCTTGAGGCACTCAAGACTGGCGGGGATCCTCCCAGACTACCATTGGAACTCCACACCCTGGGAGGGGAAGGTGCGCACCATCCTGCATTCAGAGGGCTTGATCGAAATACTGGTAAGTAACACCTCAACAACTGTCTCAACATGTCTTTTGAAATGCACACATCACAGCTCTTACCATAGTAATGTCCATCTACTGTACAAACATGCATTATGCCCTGTTGTTTGACCACTAAACAAGATGTAGAACTGCTGTTTGTCCATACCATATTGTCAGCCATTTTGCAGCTCAAGTGTAGCTCACATGCAGGTAGGCGATGCTCAAGTCTGTGGGATGAGAGACTGATGTGACTGCATCTACCATGAGGCCCTGTTCTTTCAATACCAAACAAGATGCCCCAGTGTCTTTCCTCCATACCTACTTGTCAGCCACCTTGCAGCTGAACTTCAGCTCCCATGCAGGTAGCCATTGCTCCAGTCTGGGGATCGGAGATTGAAGTGACTACATCTACCATGAGGCCCTGTTGTTTCAACACCAAACAAGATGCCCCAGTGTCCTTTATGCATACCCACTTGTCAGCCATCTTGCAGCTGAACCTCAGCTCACATGCAGGTAGCCATCGTTCAAGTCCGAAGATGGGAAACTGAAGTGACTACATTTACCATGAGGCCCTGTTGTTTTACCAGCACCAAACAAGATGCTCCAGTGTCCTTTCTCTATACCCACTTGCTAGGCATCTTGTAGCTGAAGTGTAGCTCACATGCAGGTAGCCATTGCTCAAGCCTGGGGGATATGAGACTGCAGTTACTGCATTTACCATGAGGCCCTGTTATTTCAATACCATACAAGATGCTCCAGTGTCCTTCCTCCATACCCACTTGCCAGCCATGTTGCAGCTGAACTTCAGTTCACATGCAGGTAACTATTGCTCAAGTCTGGGGGACGGGAGACTGAAGTGACTACATATACCACGAGGCCCTGTTGTATAACCAATAAACACGATGTACTACTGCTGTTTGTCCATGCTCACTTGTCAGCTATGTCTCAATTCTTCCCCAGAGGAGAGCTTGCAATGTTAACCTACACCCCTAATGTTCTTCACAGGTTTAAACCCAGTGTGTCAATGATGATGTGGCTGTACAAAATACACTTACAACAATGACCATGTACTCTTTCTCTCAACAGGTGGATCTGGCACAACATCTGTCCAGAGTCAAGACACCCTCCAGACTCCTTCTCCAACCCGTGATCAAGCCTTCAGAGATGCTGGCTCTCCTGAGAAGTGGACATGGAAGACTAACCTGGCCCATCTGGTGGGCCTGGGCAGACAGCCACAGTGAGTCCTACCACACCAACAACCTCATCTCCCACCTCAGCTGCAACATCTGTGGTGACCTCTGCCCCAACAACCACTGCTGCTAGCACAGCGGACAATATCTCCTGCCTCCCAATCCAACCACAAGAGGTAAGGATTAGCAATCCTCCCACTGATGATGTAGGATGCAGTGGGAGAGTGCTGGCTGCCCGTTGGGGCAGGGGTGGTGGGAGGGTAACAGTGGGCGTGCTAATTGAAGCCACTGCTGCCAATGAAGCACATGCTAAGCTTGAGAGATTCCTGGACATCTATGAGGACAACCTAGGAATGATGGGCCAGATAGTAAGGGACCTCCAGGAGTTTCTAACTCACAATAGGAATACCACATCAGTGAGAAAAGAAAAACAAAATATATCTGAAATACAGATCTTACTGCACAGGTATTTTCCAAATCTGTGTAGCAGCCTCTGGTGGAATATCACACACAAATGGCAGTGGTGTGTCACATGCACTGTGGCTCACAATGATGAGAAACATCAACAGCTACATCTAGTCCATATATATTGAGGACTTAGCCAGTCGGAAGGGAGAATAGCATGATTTGGCCCAACAGCAACATTCTGTTGGAGCACATGATGGCACACATATGGCAATAGGAACACCACATGACAGGGAACAAGTCCACTGGATTAATTGCAACTTCCATCCTATCACAGTGCAAGCAGGCTTGATAAGGGACTTGTACACTCAAAATCTGTGCCACACATCTCCAGGAACAATACATGTCCATTTCGTACTTTGTAACAGCATCACATACTTGCTCATGCAACAACTCTGAAATGCCCAATTGAGGATGACATGGTGAGGTTACCTACAACAGACCAATACAACAAGAGCAGCAAGGAACCCGTACATTTGACACCAAACACAGTCCACTTCTGTAGTATACAGTGCATGTCCAAATGTCACCTACACCAATTAACAACTATTATGTCAACATGTGTCAAGATCTATCTCCACAAACATACTTTGCACAGATTGTTCCACATCTGTACATAACAAACAGGTAGCCAGCAACAATATACTCACATCATCACAACTGCAGTCGCTGTAACAGGCTAAGTAATGACAACGCACATCATACTTACACTCATGAGAAGTTGTTGATGACCACTTGACGCATGTCAACTCCTGCCTCTTCACCACTATCATCATATTTTGGCATTTCAGGATCCTCATCTGGTGGTACCTGCTGGTCTTCATCCTATGCTATGAGAGAGATGTTCTGTCTCAGAGCAAGGTTGTGGAGCATACCGCATGCTACAGTGATCGGACACACCTTCCCGGGTAGGAAGAGGAGGGCTCCACAATCCAGACATCTGAATCTGGGCTTCAGGAGCCCAAAAGCCAGCTCCACTGTCTGCCTTGCTCTTCCATATACCTCATTGAAGCAGACTTCCCCAGGCATTATTGGATTCCTCAGCGGTGTCAACAACCATGGGCATTTGGGATATGCTGAGTATCCTAGATGGAAGACAGGCAGAAGTGCTAAAAATTGTCACACACTTACTGTTCATGCGACCTGACATCACACACACAAAGGTTGGATACATCATACTCACCAACAAGCCAGGCCCTCTTCGGTTGTCGTTGTGACATCAGCTGGGATATGGTGTTGTTCTGCAGTACGAAGGAGTCATGGGCAGAACCAGGGAATCTGGCTCAGACATGTGAGATGTATAAATCTGCTAAACACACCACTTATATGTTGATAGAATAGAAGTGCTTTCTGTTCTGATACACCTGTTCATTGGCCTGTGGTACCATCAAGGCGATATGTGGGCCATCTATCCATTCTATCATATGTGCAATGTGAACTAGTCCATAAAAGTCTCCATTTACATTGGCCAAATCTTCATGCCTGGGAAATGGACTATAGCTGTCCATGTGTCTCACCTTTCCCTGCAAGTACATCACTCAGTATGCCACTAAAGGTTGTGACATTCCTCCGGACATGGCCACAGTGTACTGAAAGTAGCCTGTGGCAAAGAAATGTAGTGCTGCCATGACTCTCACCACTGGTGTCAGAGCCTTGGGATAGTGTCTTCAAGAACATAAATCAGGTTCCATCTTGGCAAATAAATCTTATATTGTCTGCCTATTAAGATGAAACTTCTGTATTACATCTCATTCTTCCATAGTTAGGAGGTCTGGAAATGGTCAGCATACTGGTGGATGTCATCTCCTCCCTCTGGCACGGAACCTATATGTGGAATGGAGACACATATGAATACAGGTCACAGTGTCCACACAAACATTTACCAAGACACACCCAAAAGTGATTTGAAAATACATTAATGTATATGTGAGCATGTCCACAGCACTGTACTTCACTCTATGTGCCACAAAATACTTTCACACATGGATTGTTCTTGTATTCTGAAATTGAATGAAATACATTACACATAGATGTATGCTACAATTTTCACCAGTGGGAGAGACCAATTTGTCACAAACACATATCACATGTCAATATATTAACTGAAGTCAGCAGGAGGATTCAGATGCACTGCTTTACTTAGACCTTACAGCCATTATCACCAATATGGAGAACACATGTGTCTGTAACAGCACTGTGCACATTTTGGACACGTCTTAGGTATAGTGGAGTTTGCATTGCACGCATTACTTCTGTTTCCAATCTTATACATGGCCCCTCGTAAACGTGTGTGCATGCACCGTCATGTTCAACAAAGACGTGTGAGCAAAGGTATAGGCAGAGGAATTGAGTCATACATCATGTGAGTTTGTGACATCCAGCGAGATCATGAACACCATCCACTCCGGCTCACCGCTAGACCCGTGCCCTCACCACGTCTTCAACAAAGCCAGTACAGCCATCGCGCCCCATCTCCGGAAAATAATCAACATCTCCTTCGAGACAGCAACCTTCCCGGAAAGCTGGAAGCACGCCGAGATCACCGCCTTACTCAAGAAACCCAAGGCAGACCCCAAGGACCTCAAGAACTTCTGACCCATCTCTCTGCTCCCGTTCCCCGCGAAGGTCACCGAGAAAATCGTCAACAAACAACTGACCCGCTACCTCGAGGAGAACAACATCCTGGACCCTTCCCAGTCCGGCTTCCGCAGCAACCACAGCACCGAAACCGCCCTCATCGCCGCCACCGATGACATCAGGACCCTGCTAGACAACAGAGAAACAGCAGCCCTCATCCTCCTGGACCTATCAGCCGCCTTCGACACGGTCTGCCACCACACACTACGAACACGCCTTCACGACGCCGGGATCCAAGAGAAGGCCCTGGACTGGACCACATCCTTCCTCTCCGGCAGAACACAAAGCGTCTGCCTCGCCCCCTTCCGATCCAAGGCCACCAAGATCATCTGCGGCGCACCCCAAGGCTCCTCCCTCAGCCCAACGCTGTTCAACATCTACATGGCACCCTCGCCCACGTCGCCCGACAGCACAACCTCAACATCATCTCCTACGCCGACGACACCCAGCTGATCCTCTCCCTCACCAAAGACCCTCACACCGCCAAAGCCCACCTCCACGAAGGAATGAAGGCCGTCGCCGAATGGATGAGGACCAGCCGCCTGAAGCTGAACTCAGACAAGACGGAGGTCCTCATCCTTGGTTCCAACCCTTCAGCCTGGGACGACTCCTGGTGGCCGACATCACTGGGAACAGCCCCGACACCCACCGATCACGCACGCAACCTAGGGGTCATCCTCGACCCCACCCTCTCCATGACTAAGCAGGTCAACGCCGTTTCCTCATCCTGCTTCAACACCCTCCGAATGCTCCGCAGGATCTTCAAGTGGATCCCCACCGAAACAAGAAAAACAGTCACCCAGGCCCTCGTCACCAGCAGGCTGGACTACGGAAACGCCCTCTACGCAGGAACGACGGCTAAGCTCCTGAGACGGCTGCAACGCATCCAGAACGCCTCTGCACGTCTTATCCTCGACATCCCCCGACGCAGCCACATCACACCCCACCTGAGAGACCTGCACTGGCTCCCTGTCAACAAGAGGATAACCTTCAAGCTCCTCACCCACGCACACAAAGCACTCCACAACTCCGGACCAGCCTACCTCAACAGACGACTCAGCTTCTACACCCCCACCCGCCAGCTCCGCTCCACCACCCTCGCCCTCGCCACAGTCCCCCGCATCCGGAAAACGACCGCCGGCGGCAGATCCTTCTCCCACCTCGCCGCCAAGACCTGGAACACCCTCCCCACCAACCTTCGGCAGACCCAAGACCTACTGGCCTTCAGAAGACTCCTCAAGACCTGGCTCTACGATCAGTAGCAGCACCACCCCCCTCTTCCCCCAGCGCCTTGAGACCCTCGCGGGTATGTAGTGCGCTTTATAAGTGACATGATTGATTGATTGATTGATGTGTGATGTAGCTGCATGTGTATATTGTTGAATATAAATGTAGAAAAATGTTTTCTGATGTTTATTTCAACACTGCAAGGTGGAGGCCCAGACACTCCAATGGGACATGCGACCCCCCAGCTGATTTGAATCACGCGATAGGCGGAGTCGACCACGGCAGTCACAGCCATTGGCTAGCTTTGTAAAATGCGACCACCGTGGTTCGAGTGATGCTTTCTCAGACAGATGCAACCACCTAAGTGCATGCCTGCGTTTGCCTATGGGACATGTCCAATCGGTGACTGCCGGCTGATTTGAACTGCATGGTAGTCGTCTTCTGCCACTGCTGTCACAGCCATTGGCTAACGTTGTAAAATGCAACTGTCGCGGTCCAATGTATTTGGCCGTCTATAGTTAAGACTGCCTGTGTTTTGTATTTAAAGGTTGTGGTTTGTACAAATGAACACTTGCCTCAAGACACTGATGCTAACTACACCTCCTCATCTCAAGCTGCTGTTTGCCACCTCTGGGAGCTGCCATGACACACTGTCAGGGCAGAGGGCCCCTCCCTTCACTCCAGAGGAGCTCTAGGCACTGGTGGAAGGGGTCCTTCCCCTTTATTGCCGGTACTATTGCACACCAGAGGAGCAGATGAGTACTGCAGATATAATTTCTACTCCTTATAGATTAACCTAGACAAGCCCATGACCCACATCGTGGCTCAGATTCCCATACTGATGTTAATGTATTGTAATTATGATGTTGTGGCCACAACATAGGACTCTAACAGTTATGGTACATTTGGTACTGATGTTTGTGGAGGTAACATATTCAAGGTGATGTGCATACACTACTGAACCAAACACCAGTTGAATGCACAAAGCTTTGCATGTATGGGCCTATTGTGTGACAATGATGACTTGGCTTATCATGTTATGGATTTACTTCCCAATGTGAGTATGTGCCCTGTGGGTTGGTTTTTATGGGACACATGACCTAACTATGCAGTCCCAACAAGTGCTCAGCACATGAGGCATAAGCCAACTTGTCTTCAGTCAGGTAACAAGACCTCATAGACACCTTCAATGTAACCCTCTACATTAATGTAACACATATGATGGGCACTAGATGTACTGTAAGGTTTGGTATATGTGGCCATGTTATGGTCATGTAGGTACAGTTTGCTCAGCATGCTGAGATCAAACATTGACGTTGATAAGTGCCTTTCACCCACCAAGGCCTAGGCTGGGGAAGAGTGTATTACCCAATGCAACAGATGTACAAATTACTCCCCTGTGGACCTGCAGATACACATATGTGGGTTGAAACAGTGTCACAGGATCATGAGTTGGCACCAATGCACCTAGTGAAACTAGATTGGGTATGGTGCAAGATGAGAGCCCCACACATTTGTCAGTGTTTGTCATTGCCTTAGAACAGGCCCTTTACTCCCACATGTCTTGGATTTCATCTGACATAAGAGTGATGCTACCATTATATAGGAACATTGTTCATGACAAATATTGTCACGTCTGATCGTTTGGCACATCTGCAGTGCTGTTCCAAAGTTCATCACCTGCTGTGTGAAAATGTGCAGTTGTGCAGTATGTACAATGCTATGTAGATGTCATCCCACACACACCCTGTCACATATGGTGTGTTCCGTGATGTCAGGACTTAACACACAGATACATGCAGAAATAGTCTGAGTTCCAATTCAGAAATCTACATGTCCACTGATCCACAGACTTTACATTATAATTTACATGCATGGCAGCCCTCTTGTTTTTTGAGAGCACAAACTTTGCATGTACTAAGTGCAATGGTAGTAGTGATGTTTAAGCAAGTGAGATTGAAGTCATTTGTCACGACTGTACAGAGTCTGTCCATGGCTGCAAATACAAGTGTAGCCTTCTGGAGGACACATCGGTGTACTGTGTTACGTTGTAACACCTTTCACAGCACATCAGGTGAGGGCCATGGGTATGTGATGTCAGAGGTGTTGCATAGTGAGTATAGACATCATCAGGATGGTGGGCAGTACACAGAGGAGTTCTAAATTGAGCAGTAATGTAATTTCTGAAGGTCAGCATGTGCACATCAAACACGTCATGTATGCAATTTTGTGAGCTGTCTATGCTAGATGTGTAGTAGCTCTGTATCACCCTAGCTGATAACTTATATCTTGTGTGTCCACTCAGTCTCTTCATCTATTGCATCCATACAGGGCAAGGCCCATCATAAGGTGTCGATGTGGAAAGCCATCGCTCAGAGGGTGAGGACCCTGGGGGTCACCTGTCAGCGCAGTGCTCACTGCAAGAAAAGGTAGGAGGAACTGAGACGATGTATCAAGAAGATCATTGAGGTCAAGCTGGAGCTGTTCTCCCCAGGCAGAATGGGCACTCGCCGAAACCAGATCCCCCTAATGGCCCGCATAATGGCGGTGGCATACCGAGACCTTGATGGGCAGTGGAGAGCCCAACAGCAGCTAGGAAGGGGTGAGTATTTCTCTCAGTGTTACATTATACATGACCATTTATTTTTCATACAGGCAGCTATTGACCATTTTAGGTGGAAGATGACTAATTTCCCACTCAATGTGAAAGGTGTTGCATGTGTAGGTCTCGTGGTCAGAGCATGGTGTTCATCTTTGACTAATGTACATGGAAACATGAACTAAGCATGCTGAAGTCACACATGTGGGTCCATTTTTTCAGCAGCCACTTGTCTGCCTATTTGCTGAGATTAACGACCTCATTTTTGGAAGTAATGTCTGAGAGTGATCATAAACCGGCCACTTATCAGCCTTATGTCTGGAGTGATGCTCCCGCACTACTGTGTCTCTGTTGATGGTAGACCATTACTTATGGCATGTGACACAATGCACTGTGAATGCAGGCACTGAGCACTACATCCTCTTGGTAGGAGGGCAATATAGAATAATATGAGTTGACAAACACCAGTGGAGGCATATATTTTGTTGCCTACATGCTGGCATGTGTACATTTATGTGTTGTACTGCCACATGCACAACTGCTCCACACATGATAAAGAGGGTCTGCAAGTTGTTCTGACATTATCCCACATTATTTTATATGTTGGTCAATGTGTACATGACAATGTAATGATGTGATGGGTATACAGAGTATGTGTTACCACATACTGTAGTGTTTAGACATGAGTTGGTGAGTCACACATACCCATTGATTGACATCATTACCCAGGTCAAATGTGGAGGCAACATGTTTGTAAAACTTCCAAGACTTTTGGGCAACGTTACATTGCATGACATTGTGAATTGTGTATTTAGTCAGGAGGTATACACATGTGAATCTGTGTATGCTCATTCTGTGGCTGCTGATGTACAACAGGAAGTGGTATGCTGACATGTTGGGGTCATACGCTTGTCACCACTCAATGCTACATCGGCATTTGTGTTAGCAAAACATGAACTGAACAGTGAATCCACTTCCCTTGAGGACACGAGTAAGACCTCTTTGTGGACTATTAATTTCCAATACCTCATGCAGTACAAATGTTCTGAAGTCATTTATATGTTTTATTTTTTATAAAGAATGTGGTCTTACATGAGACAATCTAGACAGGGGATGTTCCTAGGTAAACTCATGTATAATGAACATTTGTCCTGCTAACTTAAACCAAATTGAGCTACTGTTTCTACATTCAACAATTTTGTACAACTTGTGACACATAGCTAGGCTACTTTTGTGAATGTCAACTGTGTCATCAGGCAGGGGACAGAAGTATAAGTGCCACATGTGAAGTGTGAACATTGTGTCCTTCCATGTCATTGGTGTTACTCACAAGATACAGCAACTTTTCTGTATCTGGGGCCTAACTGTTCTACATGTAGAGTATCTAGGAAACATGAGCTATAATGGATTGCAGGGCCTTGTATTAATGGGTAGGGATGTATTTAATGTGGACATCCCATTAGATATCTGTTAACTTTGGTATGAGCCAAGGACCTAGGTAGACAGGGGGATGACATATTTTGATGCACACATGGGGCTGGATTTGGGATATAGTCACACATGCAGTTGGAGCAGACTGTGGTGATGACACCATTATTTGTGTCTGTGCACAGCTCATGTACCATTCATGCATGTTCTTATAGCACTGTGGTGCCCAATTTAGGCAATGTGATTTCCGGGATATTGTGGAATGTGCTGTGTTATGATATGCTTGTGTAGTGTGTCAAGCTATTACATCTTAAATATGTAACTTCTTGTTTCAGCATCTACCAAGGGCAGTCAAGGTGACAGGGCAGAGACAGGTGGGGATACAGTTGGCCACAATGGTTCCCTTCAACACAGTGACACCAAGAGTCCCATTGGCCCAGAGCGTGGTGGGAGTGTCACGGAGAAGCAGCATGCTGACTGTACAGCAACATCCTCATCAAGCTTCAGTGAATGCTCCCCAGTGGTGGTGGTCTCCCCTGGACCTCAGTCTGCTATATCCGTTTACGCCACCCCCTACCATCTCCACCTTCCCTACTGCTCCCCAACCATTTGTCCGGGCCCGCTCCCCTAAGCAGGGGAAAGTCTCCTTCCACTCAGGTACCTCACCCCCTGCCTCTTTCTCCCCTGCTGCTCTGAGTGTGGAGACTGGAGCAGTGCTGTATGACCTCCAGGTGCAAACACCCCAGTAAACCTGATGGTGTAGTACCTGGAAGGCATCTATGCTAACATGTCTAGCCTACTGAGATCTTTTCAGGTTCTGGCTTCCACACTCATGGCAGCCTTCCAACTTTCCCAACTCACCTGCTGCCCCTTCATAAACCACTGTCCCTATCCCGCTACCTGCCCAAAGCACACACAAACATCATGCATCTACATCAACAGCCACACGCAGCACACACAAACATAAGATGCCAACAACAAGCACACCCACTCATCATGCAGTCACCACACTCACCACCACATCCATCATCACACAGACAGACACCACTCCCACAACGCCAGCCGCAGATACTTCCACCATCACACAGACAGACACCACACCCACAACACCAGCCACAGACACTTCCACCATCACAGACAGACACCACACCCACAACACCAGCCACAGGCACTTCCATCATACACTCTCAGATCATGCAAAAAAATAATGCCACTCTTACCTAAAGAGGTGCAACAAACAGTGGTCACTGCGCTAATAATGTCAAGATTGGACTATTGCAATAGTCTATATCTCAAGATCCACGAAGGATCACTGAACAAATTACAAATCCTTCAAAATGCTGCAGCCAGACTTCTTACAGGCACACCAAAGTTTGAATCGATCTCAGCCAAAATAAAAAAGCTCCACTGGCTTCCGGTCAGGAAGCGTTCTCAGTTCAAGGCGCTATGTCTGGTCTTTAGAGCCCTGCATGGAACTGGGCCGGACTTTCTAAAACAAAAATTTCGCTGGTATACACCAAAAAGAACATTGCGGTCTTCTGATGCTAATCTAGTGGTGGTGCCCCGGGTGAAAAAGGTTAACTGGGGCGGCCAAAGCTTTGTTGCCAATGCGGCCAAAGCATGGAATGACCTCCCACCTCACATGAGAAGCATGAACAATCTCCTAGTTTTCCGTAAGGCATTAAAAACATGGCTTTTCTCTAAATAAACCTGCCTAGAATTATACCGACGTTGTTTTCAGTCAGGACTTCACACAGCGCCAGGACACCTTCGGGTAACAGTTAGCGCTATATAAGTCCCAATAACATTAACATTAACATTAACATATAAACACCACACCCACAACACCAACCACAGACACTTCCACCATCACACAGACAGACGCCACACCCACAACTCCAGCCACAGATACTTCCACCATCACACAGACAGACACCACACCCACACCCACAGATACTTCCACCATCACACAGACACTACACTTCTACCATCACACAGACACCACACCCACAACACCAGCCACAGGCACTTCCATCATCACACAGACACCACACCCACATCACCAGCCACAGACACTTCCACCATCACAAAGACAGACACCACACCCACAACACCAGCCAGAGACACTTCCACCATCACACAAACAGACACCACATCCACAAGGTCAGTCACCTCCACCAGGAAGAGACCATCAGCCCCGTGGTTTTCCCCTGAGCTCCGTGCGGAGAAAAGGCTATGTAAAAAATTGGAGCGCACCTGGAGACAATCCTAAGGCCCCGTTGCCAAGCTGGTATATAGAAAAGCCTTAAAAAACTTCCACAAACTAAAGTGTAACACCATGAGGGATTACTTCACCCACAAGATTGAATTAGTGGAAAATTCAGCGAAAACACTTTTTAAAATTGTTCAAGGCTTTACCAAACCTGCTGCCCTTGCCAGTACAGTACTTCCCACTTCCTCACTCTGTGCTGGTTTGTCTGACTTTTTCCAGGACAAAATCCAATCTATCTACGCCACCTTCCCTTCCACCCTATCAACATCAGAGCCCACTGTCTCTCCAGACAACAATGAGGGGCTGACCAATTTCCGCCATCTCTCTGTCGATGCTTCCCTACAAAAAGTATTTGCATGTAAATCTGGCTCGCCGGGTGATCCCTGCTCGGCCCTGTTTTTCAAACTCTTGGCTCCCTGTTTTAACACCCCTCTAAACCAGATTTAGAATGCCTCTCTGAGTTCAGGTATCTTCCCAGCAGTGTGGAAACAGGCCTTACTCTTGCCTATCCTCAAGAAACCGGATGCTGACCCCGCAGAATATAGAAACTTCAGACCCACCTCCCTTCTTCCGGCACCTGCGAAAAGTCTTGAACAAGTAGTCCAGTGTCAACTATCTGAATATCTGGAATCAAAAAACCAATTCCATGACTCCCAATCTGGCTTCAGAGCAGGCTACAGCACGGAAACCGCCCTCCTCGAAGTGTCCGTGAGACTATCAACAAGGGCAATGAAGCTATGCTTGTGCTACTGGATCTGTCCGTGGCCTTCGACACCGTAGTCCACTTCATTCTCCTGGAGAGACTAAAATGCCAGGAAATTCAGGGCACGGCCCTGGCCTTGATCCGGTCCTTCCTGGAGACCTGGTCACAACGAGTCTTCCTCTGCCCCTTTATCTCTTCCCAGAAACCCCTGGTTTGTGAGGTTCCCCAGGGATCTGCATTGAGTCCTCTCCTTTTTAATGCCTACCTCTCGCAGCTCTGGTAGAATCCTGCGGGGTGAACGTGATCTCCTGCGCAGATGACACCCAACTGGAGTTCTCCTTTAAGGATCAGTCGGAGGCTGATTTTGCCAACTTTAGAAGGTGTCTGAGTAACATCTCAGCGTGGATGACCCAAAACTGTCTCAAGCTGAACTCAGATAAAACTGAGGTGCTCTTCTTCAAACAGAAGTCACCACCTCCTGCAGCACTCTGGTGGCCACATGAGCTGAATCCCCCTCCTGAGCCTGTTGACTCAGTGAGAAACTTGAGGTTCAGATTTGACAATGAGCTCTCCTGTAAATCTCAGATTAGGCAAGTCTCTTCCTCATTTTTTGAGAAGCTGCATTTTCTGAGGAAATTCCTCCACTTCCTCCCTCTGGAGTGTAGAAGAACAGTAGTCCATGCCCTAATTACATCTCACTTGGACTACGCTAACAGTCTCTATCTGGGACTTCCCGCCTATCTGACCCGTAGACTGCAAATGATTCAGAAAGCTGCAGCCAGATTGATTTGCAAGGTACCATTCCGCCACTCCATCACTCCCCACCTAAGAAACCTTCGCTTGCTGCCTGTCATCAGGTGCATAGAATTTAAGGCACTCACCCTGGCGTACAGAGCCACCAGGAGCCTGGGCCCGGTGTACCTGAGAGGCAGACTCCAGCATTACCATCACAACCGGGCCTTGAGATCCAACCACCAGCAGCTCCTCGCCATTCCCCGCTTTCGCAAGGCAAGGACAGGCAGCAGAGCATTCACGGTTAGGACCGTGAAACTCTGGAACGCCTTGCCACTCCCACTCCGCCTGTCTGAATCAGAATCAACCTTCCGGCGAGCCCTAAAAACCTGGTTCTTCAACAGCTCCTAGATCCCTGTGTACCTGTGTCAGTCGACTGCCTCAGCGCCGGGACACCTCTGTTGTGGGTAACTGTGCGCTTTATACATTTCCAAATATTAATAATAATATATAATAATGCAGCCACAGAGACATCATACTCTTCCAAACACCAGAAGCATTCCACAACATAAATCAGACACCCAGAAACATGCATGCACTGCAGGCAGATCTGTACCTCAGACCTCACATCCCTCTACCTTCAAGACACATTCCTCCCCCCCTGTCCCACAAAACGGTCCGACTGCCTCTGAAAGGACCTCGGAAGCCAGTCCGACCGACATTGTATTGACCCCCTTTATTTTAAACTACTATCGCTTATATAAAAAAATTACATAACATTTAAATCTGCATATTATAAAATTGATGTAAAATCTCAATATTTTCTATATTTACTACCATTCATGCACTTGAAAAATCTAGTTGCATAATTTTCAAATAAAAAAAATATCAATACAAATAATTTTTACATTATCACATTTTTTTGTAAATTCTATTTTATTGTTAATTATCTTTAATGAATTATATAGGTTTTTCATTTAAATACCCCAAAAAAGCAAATATACTACTTAATACAAATTTTATGGCAAGACCCGGAGGCAAACATTATGCAAAATCCTTTATTACCACTACTCCAGCAGCTCCTTTAAAGAACATAGAACTAAGAATTCTCACATAATAAAACCACAGAACCCCAACACTCAGCCTTTTATTCAGTGCTGCTCCAGCAGTTAAGTAATGGTGTGAAGAGTGTGAGAGTAATTAATAGCAAGAAAGTATTCGTTGAATGTGACTTTGTTAGATACTTAAGGACTGTATATAAATTTAGCAGTAATTATTAACATAGTATATGAGTGAAACTGTTATTTGTAAATCAAGAACTTGCATAAGTATGGTTCTGTTTAGGTTACGATAAACCTTTAAGAGTTTTTAAATGGTAAAAATGACATTTTTATAGGATTGGGCCATAGCAATTCTGGGTTTGAACAGTATAATTTTCAAGTCAACAAAGAAAAAATTTAAGGCTTACTGGGAGGCCTGGGGCCGTTGGCATGACGTATGAGCTTGTGGGCCTCTGAACACACGGGGTGCTCGAGCCGGCCGTGCTGGGTGCATGCAGTTCTGATATTGCCTCATGCATTGCTTCAGGAGCATGTGCTGTGGAGCCCTTCCCCCTTCGCATGCTCCAAATGTAAGCATATCGCGATTTTTCAACGGATTGGGGTCAAGCTGGGAGAATGATTGTACAGGCATTATTTGTAAACTGCAGGTTGTAAGAGACCTCTGTGTCAAAATATGGAAGGGCTTATTGCGTGCCATATGCCAAAACCTTTAGGAAAAATAGAGAAAGGACTAGTTTTACTTGGTCTTGCCTAGGCGGCCATTTTATAAGGTTGTGCAGATTCTTATACAATATATTATATATGTGTGTTGTTACAGAACGATAGACTGTAGTGACAGTTTCAGCTGTTGACTGAATATCTGTTAGATGAGGTACTGACAGTTGAAGAGAGGCGGTTAAAGTATTGGATTGATGAACATTAGGTACATCAGTTTTGGGCTGTTTAAGGGACTGGTTCTGGTGCTAGCTTGGACTATTTATATAGTGACTGCATTCCATTTTATAATTTTTGAAAGTAAAACAAATTAAATGATTTTGAAGATGAGTGAGGACAGATCACAGTTGGATGGCCCTCAGTTTGAGGAGAAATTAAAAATTGCCGTGGAAAAAATGTCCATGGATTTAGGGGCATGAATGGAGAAGAAGTAGGAGGGTATGTTAGCAAGCACTAGGGCATCTTCAGAGGAAGAAAAGTTTTGGTCAGCTTGGGAGGCTTCTCAGTCTAAGAAAAGAGAAAAAGTAAAGTGGCTAAAAAGAGAAAACACTTTTCTGAGGATTATGCACAAGCAAAAAGGTGAAAGTCCGCAGTGGCTGACCATGGTGCCAGTGTAAGCTCGAGGTATGGTGGTGTCAAGGACACACATGGGGGGCAGTATAAAGGCCCCAAGAGAAAGAACAAGATGAAGGATATTCGGAAAAGCCTTGGGCACATTTTTGTGCTCTATGATGAGTCTTCAGTTAGTGCCAAAGTCGAGATAAGCTGCTCATCAGAATTTGAGACTGATGAGTCTGGTAGTGAGGAGGTAATACAAGTAAAGGAGAAGAAGAAGAGGATAAAGGACACAAAGATTGAAGTAATTATGGATCCTTCAGGGATTTTGATATTTGACCCTTTTTTGGTTAGGCACCCCCTGTCTCCAGAGTGGTTGGCTCTGGAGCATGTAGCTGAATGCATGCATTAATGGATGGGTAAACAGATTCCTAAAGAGGTACGGGTCAGGTTCAGGTCAGAGTATCCTAGACCGTCTTTGGAGGACAAGGTTATGGTGACCCTGGAGTTAGATCCTAAAATACTGCCTGTTACAGGTAAGCGGGGGGCGTGATCCCTAAAAAGGGATTAGACAAGGACTTCATATGTGTCAAGATCGGCTAGTGGATGTCTCCAGCCCACTGAAGAAGCTTTTTGATTTGGGGGAGGAGTCACATATAAATAGAGTGTGGATACAGACGACTTGTGTCTGTGGGTCCAACGGGTGATTTACAATGCAAATACTGCTTTGTCGGTGAAGTGCAGAAAAAGCATGTTGCTCAAGATTGACCCTAAGCTTGTTGATTTGGCCAACAATAAGACTGGGCCATCTGCAAAAGGTTTTCTTTTTGGATTTTGGAGACAAGTTTATTAAGTCAATGTCTAAATTTGTGGGGGCATTACTCTTCAATACAAAAGTCCCAGAGAGATATTAAGACGGTCTTCAGTGACCTTGTTTTTTTGTTTTGCGTAATCTCGTGATGACATCTCGAAAACGGCTGCAACGAATCCTATCATGTTTGGTATCAAACATGTTTGAATCATACCCCCACACCGTAAATGGTGTGGGAGGTATGATTCCAAGCACTGGAAGAGCCCTCCGCTAGGCTCTCAGTGTTCCTGGTACCAGCCTTCTAGTCCCAAACAGCACAAAATGGTTGCTGCCAACAGGAGACACATTTCTGCCCTCCTGCTGCTGAGCCAAGCTCGAGCAGGGGAAGGTAGAACAATAGCCATCCTGTCACAGGGAGGTGTGACCACCTCCCAGACAGTATTTAGTGTATTAGGGCTGGGTGGGTGCGCTTGCCAGCACCTGAAAGTCTACATGAGGGGCACATTTGGTGTCCCTGTGCATAGTTCAGTTCAAACCAGTCCTGGGAGCCGTTGGCTCCCGCTCTGGCACAAAACTGGACAAAGGACATGGGAGTAACCTCCCCCTGTTCAGACCCTCCCCTGGGAGGGTCCCCTGAATCTTTCCAACCCTTTCCCTCTGGTATTTAAGGGCTTACCTGGGTAAAGGTCCCTAGATTCATTGTGGGATAAGATTCAGAATTGAAACCACTGCACTTCTACTGTCTGGGCACTCTGGAATTCGTTTGGGCCTGACTTCATCTCCCTTCCAGTCTGCTGCATTGTCTGTGCTTGCACATCATACAGGAACCTTCCAAGGCCTGTGAAGCATCAAGGACTATCAAAGTAATTGCCCTTGGAGTTAAGAAGTCACTCCCCTGCATTTGCAGGCACTGCAACTAAGTCAACCGGTCTGCAGATCCTGAGTTCCTCAGGACTCCATGGTGTCTGCAACACAGGTGGGGGTTTTCCCTAGCTCCTGAGGCCTGCTCTACCCTCTCCACAAGTTTGAGGCCAGTAGTCCTCGTGGGGGTTGCAATAACTGAACCTCTGAGAACTTCATCTCCTTTGCAGTTGCAAAGGCTTGTTGACATCTTTGCAAGAAGATCTTTGGGCTCCAAGTAGCCCCAACCTCAAGCACCACCAGTGACCAGAACCTTTGGCCACACCACATCGTGTGCTTCGTGGCCTGCATCTTTTGGTGAGCTGTTTGAGGTCCTCTCGCAACTCCTGTGCCACCGGCCTGTGGGTCCATTTGAGGGTCACTTTTGTTTTCCTTGGGCTTCCCTGATTGCTCAGGGCCTGGCCTGACTCCCCTGCTTGTAGTGAGTCTCCTGGACCTTGCTGGTCCCAACCATGCACCTTCTTGACTTCCTGCATGGGTTGCATTTGCCAAGGCTTGTTGGTGCTCCCGCCGGACACCAACCCCTCAGCACTCGACATCCTTCGTGGGACAGCTTGTATCCAGGTCCTGATTGACCTCAGCATTGCCTGGTCCTCACAGCTGCAGAGTTAAGGTCATCGTCATCTTACCTGAAGCACCCGACATCAGAGGGCATCCGTCTTCCAAGTCTCCTGGTCACCCCTGAGTGACATAGACACTGCCTCCTCTGCTTTCAGGTACTCCTCTTCAAGAATCCACATTTGGAGTCCTCTGGACACTTTCTCCTCTTCCAGCAGCGGCACTTTCCTGAAGTGCTCCATTGGGTTTGACCTCACTTCACACCTATGCACCCAGCTTCCCTGGGATAGGTAACTTGAGTACCACGGTATCCACGGGTGGGGTGGCTCTCCAACCTTCTATTGTCCACGTGGTTTTTTCAGTGTCCTCTGGGAAGGGTCACTAATCTTTAAAAATCCAACTGCGACTTGTACATAGACTTGTACAGAGCACGCGGTCGTGTTCACACACTACACACGCTCTCCGTGGGTCCCTATCTACTTACCTTGGGTGGTTCTGTGGGTCCCCAGCAATGCTACGTCCTCTCGACATTGTCTTGACTCGAGTCCTGGTTCTTATACCACTTTCTTAGTATATGGTTTGGTCCCCCCCTGGGGCCCACTGTGTATTAGTGCTATTTACTGTGATTTATTTGCTGAGGTATTGTTTGCTTGGTGTCTATCTCCGTGTGGGAGATACTGTAACGTACTAGATAGTGTTATATAATAAATACACATTTTTATAAATACTTGGTGCGGTTCTTTTTCATTTAAACTATACTATAAGATTGCATTCTGTTAAAACAAGCTGCTTTACACTCCTTCAAGACTAAGCCTGAAGGCTGCTCTCCACAGCTACCACTTGGATAGCTTTCTAAGGTTGTCTGAGACCTCTTAAATCACCATAATGGTTGTCTGGGACTGATGCAAGGTGCCCACTAACATTAGTGGAAATCATATACCATGCCAGCTTCTCACAAAACTGTTCAGAGTTGGGTACCTGGAGTAGTTCAGTTCGGTGTAGAACAAGAAAAATTAGTGGACAAAGTAGTGCTAGAGCTAAGAGAGATAGGAGCGATTTTGGAAGTAGGCCAAGAACAAGGGGGTTTTGTGAGCAATATTTTCTGAGTAGAAGAAAATGGAGAAGGGATGAGACCAGTAATACATTAGAGAAGTCTCAAATTTTGGGTTGTGTATAATTACTTCAAGATGGAAGGTATGCACATGTTGAGAGACATCCTGCAAACGAGAGATTGGTTGACTCGATTACATTTGAAGGATGCATATACGACGGTTCCACTTTGGGAACCACATCAGACGTATCTCATGTTCAAGTGGGGCAGGAAGGCTTGGAAATTTGTGTGCCTTCTTTTTGGTCTTTCTTCAGCCCCATTGTGTTTTACAAAGATTTTACGATCAGTGGTGTCATTTCTGAGAGAAAGAGGTGTGAGGTTGATCATTTACGTAGACAACATTTTGATCATGGATCAGAGCAAATCACAAATTTTAGAACATACAGGGATGACAATCAGTTTGTTAGAAAATGTGGGTTTTGTGGTTAACAGGAAGAAATCTTGTTTGGAACCAAGTGAAGAGACACAGGGCCATATTATCAAGAACGGCGATATCATTATCGCCGCTTTAGTGGCAGGAAACTGCTGCTAAAGCGGCGATAAGGGGCTTGATAATATGCCCTATAGATTTCCAATAGAAGCCCAGGTTTGATGTCCTTCACACAAGAACCTGGGCTTCTATTGGAATTCTATAGGGCATATTATCAAGCCCCTTATCGCCGCTTTAGCGGCAGTTTCCTGCCGCTAAAACGGCGATAATGATATTGCCGTTCTTGATAATATGGCCCACAGTTTTTAGGTTTTTTAGTGAACACTGTAGAATGAATTTTAAAACTTCCAAAGAGAAGTTGAAGAGGTTAAGGAAGGAATTAAAGAGAGTATTACTACAAGGTCATATTTCTCTGAGGATCTTAGCTCACATGGTTGGTCTTTTGTCTTCTAGGATATAAGCTATTTATCCTAGTTCTTTGAACTATCAGGCTTTACAAACGTTG
This sequence comes from Calotriton arnoldi, assembly GCA_963921515.1. Lineage (NCBI taxonomy): Eukaryota > Metazoa > Chordata > Amphibia > Caudata > Salamandridae > Calotriton > Calotriton arnoldi. Next base: position 64,886 of record CAWUFW010009500.1, read on the forward strand.
AAGAAAATGCACCTCAAAAGTGGTTTGAGGTATTCACTGGAGGTTGTTCTTATGGAAGAGATGAAGGTGGAACTGAGATGGTGGTTGATGAACATGAAAGCTTGGAATGGGAGAGCGATTTTTGGGAAAATCCAGAGATATTAATAGAGTCTGATGCAAGTTTAGATGGTTGGGGTGCACAGTGTTGTGCTGTACTGGCAGGAGATCATTAGATAGACAAAGAGAAGAAAATGCATATAAATTGCCTGGAGCTGCCGGCAGGATCTTTTGTGATAAAATATTTTACCCAGAATGAGGTGAAGTGATCAATGCTGTTACAAATGGACAATGTGTCTGCAGTTCAGTACATGAACAAACTAGGGGGTCCAAGGTCAAAGGATTTGGTGGATTCAGCTATGGTGTTTTTGGAATATTGTTTGAAGAGGAGAGTGTGTGTGCAAGCGGAACACATTCCAGGAATGAGCAATGTGGTAGCGGATTGGTTTTGCAGTTACAAATTTATTAAAACAAATTATAGATAACAAAAATTAAAAAATGGCTTAATAAATTCCATTAACATATATCTATTGTTTGATATAAATTTTAAATTTGTTATAAGAAAAAAATTATGATAAAATATATTTTACAATTAAAACAATTATTTGCATATCATTAAAATAATTACATTTAATTTTTTAAGTTTAAATGCATATCTTTTTTTAAAAAGCTCCCCATCCTTATCCCCTAATAACCCAACATCCCACTACTAAAAATATATGTATTCAATTATTTAATAACATTATTACATTTAAAAATATTTTGTTTACTCTCAGAAATTTAAAAACAACTAAAATAAAAACAAATGACCAAAAACATAAACACATATAATAGAAAAAAGGACAACACATTACATACTAATTAAACATCAATATTTTTCCAACGATTTTAAAAACACTAAAAAGTATATTTTTACCATCAATATTCCTGTCCACGAAATATTTGAAGTTCCGATATTCTTGATACAATATTTCTAAAACTTATTATTTTTAATCCACTATTTTGTTCAAACACCAACTTTCTCTACCTCACATCCGTCTACTTCAACCCTCTTTCTCAAAAATGGCTCTCCCCTCCACCTCTCTCAGCCTGTCTTAAAGCATCACCACTCTCTCCATCACTCTCTGTGGCTAGCTCTAAACCCTCTATATCACCTCTATATCAAAGCGCAGTCACTTTAGCATCTCTTTTTATATCACACCCTCTCTCAGTAGCCAACCTCTGAATTTACTTTATCATTCAAACACTCTCTCCCCTTTCCATCCATCTTTCTACCTCTGTTCTTTTTTCTCACCTCTCTTTACTTTACTTCCTTCTTGCCTTGCCAGCCATTTTTCTTAACCAATTGTTTTATATCCTCTCTCACCACATGCTACCTCCTTTATTTCAACTAACCCTCTTTGCCCCACTTGTCTATCAACTTCTCTCTCTCTTTATACATCCATCTCATCTCCCAGTTTTAACCCTTCTTCCCTCACTCACTCTCACTCTCTCTCGAAAACTCAATCAACCTTTTTCACCTTTTTTCTCTCTATTACTCATCTCTTACTTTCTGCGCATCCCTTTCTTGCACTACCTTCCTCTGTGCCTCACTACTCTCTTTAGCTAAAAAGTCTTTCTATACCACAGTACTAATTTTGCCCCTCTCTCTAGCTGACCACATCTGCTAACTTGCACTTATCTGGACTTTTCTAGTTCCTTCGCCATTGTACTGTCTACATCTATTGGCTCTAGATCTCTCTAACTCACCTTTATTTCTATGTTACATCACTCTCTACTGCAACCCTTTAATTACCCCACCCTCTACATTATCTTCTCTGTCTTTAGCTATGTGCTCTCTCTACCTCCCTAGTTCTCTACCTCACTCTGCAACCTTCCCTAAGTCTCATCCTCTCTATCTCTGCCTACCTCTTTTTCATTCTACCTCTGTTTTTTTCTGGATTCCTCAAATTTCTGTCATTGCCATACGTGTTCCCTTACTTCACCCGTCTCTACTCCTCTTCTCAATCTCAACCTACCTGCTCCCTCTACTTCACCTTGCTTACTGTACTGTTCTCCTTACCTCTCTTTCCTCTGCCTCCCATCCTCTCCCTTTTCTCATGCAAACAAATGCCTCTGCTAGTTATAGAAGTATACAGAAAGGAGGAGGAGCAGGAGCAAAGCAGGTGCGGGATCCCATGGACTCACCCAAGAGGGTTCCATTTTTATATACACCCACTTACAAATCTCACTGTAGAGAATCCTTGCAGCTCTGGAGAGGTGAATGAATTTTCCACTGTAGGCGAAGTAGAGCTCTTTCAAAATAATCAAAATATCAATGGCATTTCGATTTTGGAGATTAGTCAATGATGAGAGGTGGATGAAAGTTTCAAAAACCTTTATTTATCATAAAGTTAGATTCTCTAATTATCTTTATTCAGTTTAGTAAGTTTACAGAAATATAAAATAGATTTGGTTAGAAATCAGCATTAGACAAATACACATTGTTTCATAAAGAAACCCCGTAAACTAACTAAAGGACCTTTTCTAAATAGAACCCATGAAGAGTCCCACTGAAGAAGAGCAAGGAAGAGATGAACTTCTCATAAAGAGTAGTTCTGGAAACTCAGCCGAGTTTCTTAAATCTGCAGTATCAACTGTATATAAAAGTGTGATCCGTCCAGTAGCATTGATCACTAATAATCCAAAAATATCAAAAATGCAAAAGAATCAGTCACCTCAGGGAAATAGTTAAAGGAAATCAACTCTCCATAAAGAAGAGTCACAGATCAGGGAAAAGATCCAGCAGCAGGACCACCGGAAAGGTCGAAGGAATTAAGAGGCAATGAGGTGTATGGGAAAAGTAATGTGTGTCTAACTAGCTAGGAGCACTCATTAATATAGGGTCATACTTTTGCAACAATTCTGTAGGCATCCACTGTCAATATTCAATGAGAATAGTTCACAAAGTGGTGTAATCAGTCACACGATGCTTCTTCTTCCAATTCCCATAGTTTGTACTCTCATCACCATGATCGATACAATTATTACAGCATTTGTTACATGATGGAAGGTTCTCATGAGAACCATCTTTCCTAAGCTAAAGGAAGCACTATGAACTCGATGTGTGAGCAATGGCTACTCAGTAATATGAAAGCAACTATCAATGTTATTCAGAAGCAGCATTCATAAAAGTATCTAAGTCATCATTTAACACAAGCAGTTCTAATTAAGCTCTTTGTATTCTAATATATGACCTAACATGGGGTGAGGAGCTGGATGAACAAGATAGTCAGCATTTTCTAAAGGATGTCATTAACGCTAAGCAATTTTACTAAATGTCTTATTCATGTAACTGTGAGCAAGAGTCAAGTGAAAAGACTTTTGGGCCTTGTTAATATACATGTTAAGAAATGGTTGCTTGGTGCAAACATTTTTGAAACATGAATTAATTTACATCCATACTAAGAGCATACTCAATCCTACATGTGATTAACTCATATATTTTCACAGTTTGTTTACTAGGATTCTTTTTTTTTTTTTTTTTTTTATAAATTTTTTATTTTTATTTTCTCAGCAAGTAATACAAATACAATCTCAGCAAGTGTACATAAATACATAAATAGCAGCAAATGAATTTAACATGTTAATAAATATAATTGATGTACAAAGATACGAAAAGCAGCACTGATTCATCATACAGTCCAGGTTATAGTCAGACTTTGAGGTTTAACAGTAAATACTTATTGGAACGCATCCAACCATGTCATTAAGGCTCCCCATATCTTTCTCCCCTTCTTTTAGCCTGAATGCCCTTGCGAGTATACAGAGCCATTTCAAAATGATATACATGTAAAAGCGCCCCTTCCATTGCTGAAAGGTCGGAGGTAAGCTATCTAGCCATGATGAAGATATACACAGTCTAAAAACAATCATTGCAATAAAAAGCATTTCCAACCCAGGTCCCGAAACTGACTTATCCACACCGAATAGCATTAGTTGCGGAGACGGAGTGATTTTTCTTTTCAATACCTCCCCCAGAAAGCCCACGATTTCCAATTCTAGCAGTCTTAAACCGGGGCAGGAGTAAAATATATGAACCAGATCCGCCTCCAACGCCTGGCATCTAGGGCACCTTGTCCCCGCCATGCCACCCCATTTCGCAATCTTTGCTGGAGTTACATAAAGATCAAACAACGTCTTATAATGTTGTGACTGCAGATTCGAAGCAAACACCATTGTGCCCCCTAGCTGCAGTGATTCCAAAAAGCCAGAGTCGGCAAGCTCAAATCTTTCCTGCCATTTCCCACACTGTTTCTCCAGATCATCAGGGACCAGTTCCATCAAACAGCCATATATCTGAGAAATGGAAGGGGCGGTCTTCTTTACCATCATTTCCAGCAAAGGTATTTGATCAAAGCCAGCTATTCCCCCAACCTTTTTTTTTTTAAAAATCCCTGATCTGCAGGTACTTAAAAAATCTCGTGGCCCGACATTAAATTTCCTGCAAATCACATCAAAGGGTGCCAGCAAATTCCCAGCAAGGAGATCTCCAAGCCTGCCAATCCCGTGATTGCCCCATCTATTAAAACAGCTATCATGAAATATACAGGGCAGTTGTTCATTCTGGATCAGGGAGTATATCTGCTGTACCTGCCTACCCCAATCTTCTTCCGAACCATCGCCCAGTTCCTATATGCAGCGTACAGAGTCTTGAAGCGGGTTCGCTGAAAGTAGCTGGGTTCAAAAATGTCATTAAACATCCATGAGCAGCATTACCAATTAATAACTCATAGATGGATGGTACATGATTACCAGCGCCGTGCTCCATTGCCTGAGTGCTAAACAATACCTTATAACATTGCATAGCAGCAGCAAGGTAGTATAATCTGAAGTTCGGGAGAGCCCATCCACCCTCTCTCTAGGTAAACACATAAAAGCATTGGCTCTTCTGGTTTTCCATATGCCCATATGAAACTTGCTACTAATCTATCAATTTTCCTAAACCACTCATTATTGAATTCCAATGGAACAGCTCGAAACACATACAGCAGTTTAGGGAGAAAAACCATCTTAACTAAATTGCATCTTCCCATTATAGATAATCTCAACTTGTCCCACCGTTCAAAATCCTGTTTGGCTTTCTCCAAGATAGGGATCACATTTAAATCAATTATACGCCCCACCTTAGGGGTGATGCATATACCTAAATATATAGCTTCACTTGTGATCCTACTATCAGAAGCCAACGTATGGCTGTTAATCAAAACTTGTGTTTTAGCCTTGTTTAACAAAAACCCCGACCTTATACCAAACTCTTCTGCCATCTCCTCCACTGCCCGCAGTGTCCTATCTGGGTCACTAGTAATGATGGCGATGTCATCGGCGTAAGCCAATGTTTTTGTGTCCCAGCCGTGTAAGTTAACAGGAACAATATCCGGTGAAGACTCTAGTCTCCTAAGAAAAGGATCAATAAATAGGGCAAACAACAAAGGAGACATAGGGCATCCCTGTCTCGTACCCCTCTCTATTAAAAAGGGTTCAGACTCTTGTCCCATTATTTGCAAATAGGCTATAGGCTTGTTGTACATTGCCCGGATTGCACCAATAAAGTCTTTTCCCAGGCCATTGTCTTCCAGTACTTTCCACAAAAAGGCCCACGACACACGATCGAAGGCCTTTTCTGCATCAAGTAAGGCCACCCCCATTGGTTTTTCCAAAACTTCTGTTGCATCAAATAAAGATATAACCCTCTGAATGTGGTCAGTTGTCCCCCTACTCGGGATAAACCCATGCTGCTGCTCAGGTACCAGCTGGTGTATAACCCCAGCTAATCGAGTGGCAAAGATTTTAGAATATACCTTCACATCGCTATTAAGCAACGTGATTGGTCTGTACGAGCCCATGGCAACTGGGTCTTTACCTTTCTTTAAGAATATGATTATGTTAGCAATACCCCATGTCCTGGGAGGCGAAATCCCGGTTTTAACACTATTTACAAGACTCAGCAGTTCCTGCTGAATTTCTAAGAAGAATACTTTATAGAATTCTAGTGGGATATGGTCTGCTCCTACAGCCTTCCCCGATGGTAAAGCAAACAGGGCAGCCTGTAGCTCCTCTGATGAAATTACTCCCCCAAGCATTAGTCTCTCCTCATCTGTGACCAATCCAGGCTGGTCTACCAAGTAATTATCTAAAAGTTTGGGGCCCAGATTAGAGGAGTCTTTATACAAATTGGCATAAAACCCCCTAAAAGCCTCTCGTATTTCCCCGGGATCTGTAACTATATTTCCAAGCAGATTCTTAACCTTGCTAACACTACCAACCGTCCTCTGTTGTTGTGCCCTAACTGCTAGGAACCGCCCAATGCGCTCGCTATATTCGTAGCGGTCCTGCTCTTTAGAGAGGAGCTTCCCCGCCGTTTTCTCTACAAAATGTTCATTCAGGCGAGCCTTGATAATAGCTATCTCGTTTAAAACAGGGGCTGAGTCTTTCCCATTTTTAACAGCACTAATTAAATCAGTTTCCAGGCTGCTTAGCATTTGATAAAGCTCTCTGCTGCGTCCACGTGCCTTCTTCTGTTTAGAGATGCTAAAACTCAAGGTTTCGCCCCTTACCCCCGCCTTAAATGAGTCCCAGATTATTCCTGCATCCGCACTTCCATTATTTAATTTTTAAAAGAGCACAATCCAGGATTTCATGTGTTTGACATAGTCAGGGTCCAGGAGCAGCCCCCTTTCAAATGTCCACTTTCTGGGTGCTCGAGCCAACCCAGCAATTACAAACTCAAAAATAATCGGATTATGATCAGACACTGCTCTAGGATATAAATCAACCCGTGCCCCCCTGATCAATATGGGTGAAGTATAGAAATAATCTAGCCTGGCAAAGCTGCCATGGGGAGCCGAATAAAAAGTATATCCAGGGTCCGTTGCCTTCAGTGATGCCCAAACATCAACCAGCCCTAGTTCTCTCTGTAGGTGCCCCAGGGCTTTAAACAATTGTGGCTTACGCCCTCCATAGCCCTCTTCATTATTACACCCCCCCCCTTGATCCATTTAGATTAAAATCCCCACAGATGACAAGTGGTCCGGGCCATGCTGGAAACTCAGCGGCCAAAAAATTCAACAAACTGGGGTCATCTAAAACTGGGGCATATATTGTACATAATGTGAAAGAGCCTCTGCCGACCTTGCATTCCAATAAAGCCCATCTACCCTGTTTATCTACTGTATTGCGGCCAGGGGTAATAGAATCCCCTTTTACTAAGATCGCAACGCCTCTAGTCCTAGTTTCTTGTGTCGTGTGGCAAACAACTTTTAGACCAAGAGTATTCAGCAGGGCCCTATCTTCTCTGGCAACATGAGTTTCTTGTAAACAATACACATCCGCTCTTAAAAAGCATAACTCTTCTTGTACCCGCCTTCTTTTGGCCTTATCATTTAACCCGCAAATATTAATAGATGCAATGCGCAAACTAGCCATAGTGCCTAAAGACTATTGCTGCCACCGACGAGAACAACCCTATTAAGGAGAGAGCCTTACTCCTCCATTCTATCCTTATCACAGTGCCTGAAACAGTGCTAACTACTCCACTTCCCCTGTAAAATCCATGTACACAATATCTTCGTTCTTTTAAAGCAAAAAATACATCATCACAAATACAAATACAAATGCATCTACTTGCTGTATATTGAATATCATACCGTCACACCACCAACCTCCACCCCCTTCCTGCCCCCCACCCCCACCCCCTCTCTGACACCACCCCACCCCCTCGCCTCCCCGCCCCTCCCACCTCCCCCCTCTAATGAAAGCAGCCAGACCAACTGGTCTGTGTGATGGAGACCAAAGGTCAGCAATGCGGGGCTCCCCCTCCCTTTCCAGATGTAAGCCCCCCCTTATTCCCAAAAAAAAAAGAAAGCCACCACTAATGCAACATAGGCTATAGCTATATCCACCTTTGAGCAATCCTTAGCGAATTCTTAAATGCTACCCCCAAATTTATACATTGCCTTTGCCCGTCATAAACTGGCACAGGTACTCTTTGGCCTTGATTTCTGAAGTAAAAAATTTAACAGAGCCCCGGACAATAGTTTTCAGTCTGGCTGGGGCCAATAAATATGCTTCATAGCCAGCGTCTTGAAAAGGCTTGATGACCTGCCGGAGGCGCCACCGCCGTTCAACTGTAACATGACAGAAGTCGGGGCGCACGAAGAATGATGACTCTTGCATTCGAGCGTGCCTTTTCAAATATTGCCTGACGGAGCAAAAAGTTCCCAAAAAAAAAACAGAATATCTCGTGCCTGACTTGGGTTTCTACCATCCTGTGCTGCCTTGTTGCGGGTCATCGGGAACCTGTGTACTCTTTGAACTTCCGTTGCCCAATCCCATCCTGTCAATTCGGGGAAAGATGTTTGCAGCAGATCCAGCATGTAGGAGCGTATATCCTCCCCCTCACTGCCTTCATCTATACCAAGAAACCGAAGATTATTTCTGCGTTGTCAGTTCTCCATATCCTCGAGCTTCCAATGTACATCACTTAATTGGGACTCGTGCATCTTGGTTTGCTCTCTTACTTTGGTGGCATCCACCTCCAATGCCGCCGTCCTATCCTCAATGTGGTTCAGGCGTTCCCCAATCTCAGAGCATGCCTTCCCAACCTTCCGCACAGCCCCTTCCAGTTTTTCGTGGCATGCCTTGCCCTTTTACTGTCTGCCCGTGTCTCTGCCCGATGTTCTTTAATGGACTCCAATATTAGACTTAACTCAGGGTTTGAGGGCATAGTGTCAGTAAGCTGTGGGGTAGCTGTTCCATATTCATTTACACCTATTGGTTCAACTAGTGGTTCAGGCGGAGTTCCAACCATCTTTGTATGGGAATAATCCCATTTCAGGTTACTACCTGTTAATTTCTTTGTTCTTCGGTTCCGAGGTTCAGTGCTGCATTTATGACCCCTATGGTGCTTCGAGCATTTAAGCGCGGTGTCTGGTGCTTCCAACATGCTGGACTCTGAGGTTATAGAGTTAGACCCACTAGTTTCACTGTTGTATGAGTCGGGGGCCTCAGACTCCGAGCCATCAGTCAGGGAGAAGAATTTATCCGCCCCGTCCAGGGTGATATCAGTCACTGCTGCCGCTCCAAGCTGCTCAGTACCGAGTGGCTTGTGGCATTCCTCTTTGCTTCCTCCTACCCCTGCCACCGTCACTGCCTGTTCAAATTGCTGAGACTCGCCTGTGCCATCTGGGTCTCTATCTCCTGCCAGGGCCTTCCCTGTCTGTGCTCCAGGTGCCACATCCAGTTCCCCCAAGTCTATTGATTTTTCAATAATATCCTTCTGATATGGGGGGTTACCCGGATGCTTGTTGGTAAAAAAGTCAGTAATTGAGGGTTGCGGTGTAGATAAACCTTCATTACCAAGTCCACCAACCCCTTCCTCCGTTCCAGCCCCTATCCTGATGCCTTTAGAAGCGGCTTGGGTCCTCCTTTTCCCAGCAGCCGTATTGCCTGATATATGCTTCCCTGCTAAGACATCTGCTGTCTTACCTGTCCCTGCGGTAGGCTGTTCGTGGGCTGAATCCTGTCTGGCAGCCGGAATGCGTGCAGCAGGTCTACTAGCTGTGGTCAATCCTCCTCCTCCATCCTTCTGTATCTTTGCCGGCTTTGGTGGCATTGTAGTGCCTGTAGCCACCCAGGCAGTACAGAAGCTAGATCCAGCCACCAATCGAGGAAAGCTCCTGATGTGTCCCGCCCACCAGCCAAGGACACTGAGACACCGACGTACAGCAGGCACAAACACTGACCGCCAGTTCCAATTCTTCCCTTCTCTCCACAGCGGGGGTCCGGCAATCATGACGCAAGCAGACGCATGTAGAAAGAGCAGCGCCAGCCGTCTGTTCGTCCGCCCAGAATCAGGTATCTGTGCACATTATCAGCAGGAGCAAGGGGGGGTGTTGGAAACCTCGGGAGAGCGCGTCCGCAATGCGTCTATGTGGCCGCCATCTTGCTTTCCGCTCAGTATGTTTACTAGGATTCTAAACATTATGCATTTACACTTTTTCCTATGAGTCATTTTCTAGCGTACACATTTCTGCAGCATTTAAAGGATACTAAAGTGCAATTCTAACACAGTGAGTATGTTTTTTTTTTTACTTGTGCGAATTTCTCCCACAGGGAGCAGAATCAAGTAGAAAAATATCTGTTTTCACCTGATGAAATGGAAACAAACACCCAGAGCAATGCTTTTGAGGTAACTGTTTCAGCAAGAAAGTTATTAAGGGGATTTGTTATTACAAATATTGTGAAATTAAAACTATGATTTTGAATATAACGTGGTCTTTATTTAGTCTGAATTAATATTATGCACTAGTCCACTAAGTTGCCCTTGCTGTCTTTACTGTAATGGGGGGAACCGACTAGTTAGACACTGAATTCCACATGAAATATTGATGCCCCAAGAAAAAAATAACTAGATTCCTTCAGAAAAAGAAGTGGCTTAATCAATACCAATTTAAGCTTTTGTTTGGTATAGTTTGGCCTATGGAACTCAGGCAGCTCACGCTTTTTTCTGGTTTTGCTTGCACCAGTTTCTGAAAGTTTAACGCACAATTCAATACTTTCTGGCATCATGAGGGCTTGACTTAACTGAAAATGTGTATAGATTCAAAGTTTGTTTAAACCAGGGGCCACAAATTATGTCTTGTTAGGGGTCTCACGTACACATATGATGACAATAAAAGTCACTGCTGGGTGACAGAACCAGAAAAGTGACCAGAATGTGTTTATGAAAGCTTATTACTCAAACATACTGATATTGTTTCATGTGGCATTATACTATTGCTTTAAATAATTCCTATAAGTGTCCTTATTTTCAAGGCTTGAGCAAACCACAAGTTTATCAAATTTTCATCTACCTTAATCTAAAAAGTTCTCTTTATAAAAAAGTTTTCAAATGTTACGTGCAGAGGATCCGTAAAACTAACCAAAGGTCTATAAACTGGCCATTGGTGCCATTCACAACCACGTATTGAAGCATTTAACAGGGTCAGACTGGCCTATATGGCAATCACGCAGTGCCCGAGGGGCTGCTCTGACAAGTTAGTGTGTGGGCCGGTTTTGGGCTGTTTGTGGGCTTGTTTTATGGTCTATTAGGATTGTTGTTGCTGTTGATTTTCCTGATATTAAAACGAACTTTGCCTCCAGAATGCTCAAACATGCAACCTTCGATACCTTGCAAAACACTAATACAGAATATCTGCACATGTTCAAAACTGCCCCAATTTACAAACATGGACTATTTTTTTTGTTATCTAATTCACTAATGTGGGCCACTTTTCTTTCGGAGCCCGGGATCATTTTCTGTCCCAATCCGACGCCAGCATTTAACTATGGTGGTTTGCCGCAGTCAGAACAAAGAAGATTCACGAGAGGAAGCAATGCAGCTAAACAACTAAAGCAAGGATTTTCATCACTGTTTAAATCACCGTGAACTACCTGCAGAACAGATAACTGCCTTCTTATCTGTCAATTCAGTTTTCAAATTGCCATCGCAATAGTAAGACCCGCAAAATAACCTTTTGTTTCCTCCACATCAAGCGGTATGACAGACAAATTGCAGAGCACTATGCACGCTGTCCAAATGTTTCAGGTTAGTAATCACAGCAGATACTTACTTTTTACAGAATCTGGGATTTGGTAGTGGAGAAATGAAAGAGTAAAAGAAACATCATTTTATGTAAGATTATTCTCGTTTAGAACGTTCTATATGGTTTTGTCAGTTATTGCTTCCTTGCAGCAATACATTAAGATTAGGATGATTTCACTCATTAGAGTAGATCAAAAGAGTGACAATCATTTAAACAACTGGTTTTAAATACTGCCTGTTGACAAACGAAAGCAGAAAAATATACATTGTCAAGCATAGTGACAAGTTACAACGTAACATCAGAACGCTTTACCTTAATATTTATTCAAAGGAAGAAGACAAATACCATCAAAATATGCAAATCACAAAAAGTTCCTCTGGAGCACAGTAGTTGTCAGTCAGCATCTCATATGTACCAAAGGCGTCTTATTTTATATTCACTAATGTTTGAATTGGAGTCAGGGTCTGGCTGGGACAGGAAATAGGCTTGGGCACCAAAATAAAAGTGCACCCACAAGGGAATCTAACAGCTAAAAAAAGTGGCCCATATTTGCAAATTGGAGCAGTTTTGCACTTGTAAGGACATGCTATATGTGTGTTTTGCAAGACAGCAGTGACTGGATGCATGTATACTTGCCTCAGGCAATGTTTTATGCAATAGCAGGGAAATCAATCGTAAATACCCTTCATACCATAAAACAGGGCCACAATCTGCCCCAAAAATGGCCCACACACTGGCCTGTAATTCCAACCCATCAGGCACTGCCTGGTTGCCATATTGGCCAGTCAAACACTGATTGGAGCAGATCTGGAGATGCACAAAGCCTCACTAAGCGCTTTATGACTTTTATGGCCTTTGTTACGCCTTTTCCTAGGGTCACAGGCCATAACAGTGGTCTTCAAACTTTGGCCATCATTATGTTGCAAGTCAGTCAGACTGCTGGTCGCTATTGCGGTGGTCTGACTGCAGTATCACGATGCGACAGCCCGGCTGGTGGTCAGATTCTCATCGGGGTTTGCCACTGGATTCAAGCAAGCCTGGCTGATGACGGCTGGAATGCCAGAAATCGGTCCTAGGATGCTTGTTTCCGGTCCAGGGAAGACATGGCTTGGCAGTTCGGGCTGGACTGTTCCCATGAGGCACAGGGTCAGACTTATTTGCATATGGCCATGTCTGAACTGGGGTGGTGGAGTGAGCTAAAGAATGATGATGGATTAAACCCAGATCAGTTGACTGGGGGTGACTGTTTGATTGGCTCAAACGTTCCGTCCATCATCCCCTTTTGTATCGCCATGGTAAAGGGCTGCAACACAAGCCGATGCCATGCAGCAACTCCTGCATGTCCGTACACCGAGAGCCATGCACCATGTTGCACACGGCATACACTGCGCGGAGGTGAGTGGAGGTACTGCATGTGCCCCCAGGGTCACTTTTCAGTGGCATACAATGGCAGGAGGCCGTTTGGGGCCCCCCATATCCCTTTCCGCCAACCTTTTTATGGTGGTATTTCTGCCATGAAATGGCTGTCGGAAAGGAATATTGCTGAGGCAGGCACCGCCGCCATTCAGGGACTCTGCTCCGACCGCTGCCCCATAGGGATCTATGGACCAGATTATGAGTTTGGCGCAGCGGAGCTCGCGCAACGCCGCCTCCGCTGCGCCAAGCCCATGCAAAACCGCCCAAGGACTGCTGACCGTATTACGAGTTGGAAATGCACAACTCTTAATACAGTCGGCAGTTCTTTGCTATTCCCATGGCGGTGCCTGGAAAAGAGGCACCGCAATGGGAACAGCAAAAAAGTTCCAGTATGGCATGAACGTGGACGTCCATACTGCGCAGGAACTTTGTGGGGGTACAGACAGGTGAGCATATGTTGTGCCCCCCTGAATGTATCCCCATGGCGGGGGGACAATGGGGCCCTGTAGGGCCTCCTTTGTTCCAGCACCACCAGCCTTTTCATGGCGGGGCTCAGCCATGAAAAGGCTGGTGGTCCAGGAACTCACAATATGCTGAGCGGGACTGCGACAGTCACCGCTCAGCATACTGGTTGTGGTGCTCCTGAGTCGCGCAGCCGACGGTCCACCGCCGCATCGACTTAAGAAGTCGTATTGCGGCCAGACTCGTAATCAGGCCCTATGATCCTGGCAGAGCTAGCGGTTTCGCCTTTGACAGGTTAGGGTCCGACCGTCAGTACCAGAATATGGCGGTCAGACTGAAGGGCTGTTGGCTGTCCGACCGCCACCATTGAAATCAGGCCCTTTGTTACAGGGGCCCCCCTGAGCAAAATGTTTTGGACTGAAGCCCCACTCAAATTTACAAAGGTGTAGATCAAGACAAGGCTAAGTATGCTGTGAGAAGTTGGCCTGGCATATGCTGTCCACTAGTTATAGTGGGCACCTTGCACCAGTCCAAACAACCCCTTATGGATGTTAGGTTAAAGACAACCTTTAGTGAAAGCTATCCTAGTGGTAGCTATAGAGAGCAGCCTTCAGGCTAAGTCTTGGAGGAATGAAAAGCAGCTTGTTTTACCAGTCTATAATCTCTTGAGTGACCAAATGAAAGAGGACCACACCAGGTATATATATAAAATATATGTATTTAGTCTTAAACACACCCCTCTAGACTCTTTATGAGGCTAGAGTTCGAAGTACATAAGTTACAAGTCAAATATCAGCAGTATTTAGCACAATACATGTTTGAGCCCAAACCATATACTAAAATAGTGGTATAAGAACCACGACTGAACTAGACACAAGGCCTAGAGCCTGTAGAAGTGCTTGGGCCCCAAGGAACCACCCAAGGTAGTGACACAGGGGACCCACGGGGGACGCGTGCAGTGTGAGAACACAGCCGTGAGCCGCCGTTGACTTCTATGGGGAAAGTCGCGGTTAGATTTTTAAAGAAAAAGGACACTTCGGAGAGGACTTCCATTTAACCCCTTAAAACTTAAGAGTTTCTAGGACCCACACCCACGTGAGTACCGAAATACTCGAGTTACCTCACCCAGGGAAGCCGGGTGCATACGTGTTAAAAGGTGTCAGGAATCGTCGTCGTTTTCAATACGACCTCTGGAAAAGTGCTGCTGCCGTGGAGAAGAAGAGTGTCCGGAGCGATCCAAGCCTGGATCGAGGAAGAGGAAGACCTGAAAGCAGAGGGGACAGAGTCTGGGTCACTAGCCAGTGACCAGGGGCACGATAGTCGAATGCCCTCAGATGTCGGGTGCTTCAGGTGAGTTGATGGGTGCCTTGACTCTTCAGCCACGAGGTCCAGGAGGCGTCGACGATGACCAGGCGCTGGATTCAAGCTGTCCCACAAAGTCTGTTGAGTGCTGCAGTGTCGGCGACCGGATTGGACCCAACAAGCCTTGGCAACGGCAAGTCATGGGGAAGTGAAGAAAAGGCTGCGGTGTAAACCAGCAAGGTCTGAGGGACTCACCCAGCAAAGGTAAGTCAGGGCACGTCTGGAGCAACCAGAAAAGCCCAAGCAATTGAAGAGTTGCCTTCATGGGGACCCACTAGCCAACGGACTAGAGATCGCAAAGGAGCCTCAAGCGGTCACACTTGGAGCTGGCCCACGGGACACTCGTGGAGTGTAGGCCAGTGATCTTCACTGAAGTTGGTGCTTGGGGCTAGGGCTACTTGGAACCCAAAGCACAGCTTCAAGAGATGTCAGGAAGTTGATACACTTGCAAATGAGCTCAGTGTCCAGGGGTCATGGTTCCACATTACGCACGACAGCTACGGGCCTCAGCTTTGCTGGGGACTCAGGGCAGGAAGTCGGGAAATCTACCTCTAGTGATGAAAAGACTTCCGCATTCGGCGGGAGCTTCAGTGATGCAGACCGGACAGATGCTTCGTTGGTGCCTGCCAACCAGGGGAGTCACTCCTTGACCCCAAGGGAAATTCTTCAGTACTCTAATTTTGATGTAGAGCGTCGAAGGTCCAGGATTCATCTTCAGAGTTTCGTCCAGGGATATCTAAAGTCCTGTTGCCAGGGTTCCCTTACTTATTTAAGAAAAGGGGTTGGACTAACTCTGGGGACCCACCTATGGGAGGGTTTGGAAAGAGGGGTGGCTTCACCCATTTCCTTTGTCCAGTTTCATGCCAGACCAGGGGCTGGCAGCCCCTGCAACCGGTTTGAACTGGGGTATGCACGAGGACACCAAATGTGCCCCCAGTGCAGGACTTCAAAGCACTCAGAGAGTGCACCTCCCAGCCCCAATCCACTAAGACCTGTCTGGGAGGTGGTAACACCTCCCTGAGACAGGAAACCTATTGTCCAGGCCTCCCCTGCCGGAGTTTCGGTCAGCAGCAGGAGGCCAGACTCGTGTCTGTGGCTGCAGCATCCATTTTGTGATGCCAGGCTCTGTTTAGTTGGTACTGGGTATACCAGTGCTGTCATGTCTCTCCCTCTAGAAGGGTGGGATCATACTCCCACACCAGGAACTGGTGTGGGGGTATGATTCCAAGGTGTTTGACACCAAACACGACATGTTTCCGTGCAGCCATCCCAAAGTTAGCATTTACCGTTTAGATATAATGCACTTAAGAGTATATGGTCAGGCTGCACCACAGACAACCCCGGATAGGAGATTCCGAGGGCTGCAGAGGGGCTCTGCTCATGCATGGGCACCCTCTCACATATAACCAAGCACCCTGCCTTCAGGATTGATAAGGCCTGCCATAGGGGTGACTGATAGGTTTCTATGTGCAGTGTTAGGGGAGATATAGGGAACCTATATCTCTGCAAGGGGTGCATGCACCACCTTACCCAGGCTGAAGTAGCAGTCCTGTGGTGTAATTTTGGATGGCCTTCCAGGGGTGGCACAATACATGCTTCAGCCCCTGGTAGGCCTCTGGGGTACCTATGCCCTGGGTACATAGTATACCATATACTAGGGACTTATAAGGGCACTCCAGAATCCAATCTGTGATGTACCTAAAGTACAGGGAATCAATTTAGAGAGGAAGCAGCTAGGCTGGGGTCCTGAATAGAGACCCCAGCCAGACTAAAGTCGAAAAACAGTGATACACCAGCAAAAAGTGGGGGTAACCATAAGAGGCAGATCCTATTCTCCTACACAACCCCCCCCCCCAAAATGCAGGGACATTAAACTAACCTTGACCAGTTAAGTCTTCATGTTCTAAGTGGAAATATCTGGAGAATCCATCTGCATTGGCATGGTTACTCCCAGGTCTATGTTCCACTGTATAGTCCATCCCCTGTAGGGAAATGGACCACCTCAAAAGTTTGGGGTTTTCACCCTTCATCTGTTTTAGCCATAAGAGGGGCTTGTGGTCTGTTTGAACAAGGAAGTGAGTGCCAAACAAGTATGGCCTCAGCTTCTTCAGAGCCCAAACCACAGCAAAGGCCTCGCTCTCTATGGCTGACCAACGTTTCTCTCTGGGGGTCAGCCTTCTGCTAATAAAAGCTACTGGCTGATCCTGACCTTCATCATTCAACTGTGACAGTACAGCCCCTACCCCCAACTCAGATTCATCTGTTTGCACAATGAACTTTTTGGAGTAATCAGGACTTTGCAGAATGGGAGCAGTACACATGGCCTGCTTCAGGTCATCAAATGCCTTTTGACAGCTAACTGTCCACTGAACCTTTTTGGGCATTTTCTTAGAGGTTAAGTCATTCAGGGGTGTCACTATTGATCCATACCCCTTGACAAATCTTCTGTAGTACCCAGTCAGGCCTAAAAAGGCTCTCACCTGAGTCTGGGTAGTTGGAGCAGTCCAGTCCATGATGGTCTGGATCTTGCTCTGCAATGGTTGAACCTGGCCTCCACCCACAAGGTGGCCCAGGTACACAACCTGACTCTGCCCTATCTGGCACTTTGTGGCCTTGATAGTTAGGCCTGCCTTCTGCAGGGCCTCCAAAACATTTCTGAGGTGGACCAGGTGATCCTCCCAGGTGGAGCTAAAGACAGCAATATCATCTAGATATGCTGCACTATAGGCTTCCAGACCTGTAAGGACTGTGTTCACCAACCTCTGAAAAGTGGCAGGTGCATTTTTCAAACCAAAGGGCATCACCACAAATTGGTAAAGCCCACCAGGGGTAGAAAATGCAGTTTTGGGCTTTGCATCATCAGCTAGTCTGATCTGGTGATAACAAGCTAGTATATAATTGGGTAATGGCTGTTTTCAGAAAATGAAAAGGCAGCCATATTGTTTTTACTACACTTTGGCTGTGTTCTGTCTTAGGGCCTTTATATATAGGTAGGTAGTAAATTTGATTGTAGCTCCTCACCTATTACCACTTTATTAAAGTAGTAATAGGTAGGGAAATTCATTTATATTTTTTACATATTTTTAAATACGTTTATGGAGTACCTAGTAAGTACCATATTTTTTAGGAAATATTTCTTGTTTTTTTTACAATTGTTTTAAATTGAGCGGAATTTGCGTGGTCTTCTTTTAGATATTTCCATGGTACTCCGTACACTTTTTTTTTTTACAGAATTAAATATGTTAAAAATTGTAAATACACTATACTACACTCAATTTTTCAAATATAGTGTACTATAGTGTTTTTTCAAATTTTTATGCAATTCATTTTTTAAAAAGTTTTTAAATACTGCGGTACTTCCTAGGTAGTATTGTGGCTCTCCGTAACACTTTTTTTAATATATAGAAACTTATAATTATTTTTGCCTACCTGTTGCCACTTTACTAAAGTGGTAATAGGTAGGGAAAAATATAGAATCTAATGCTTACCTATATTTAAGGCCCTAAGCCAAAACATTGGCTTTAAACTTAGTAAAGGCAGCCATTATCCAATCAGATAATGACTTGTCATCGCTATGTACCGCTGTAGTGTCACAAAATTCCGCGAAACTGGTTGAAAGTACCGCAGTCACAGCTATCAGTAAGTTTAAATGCCTTATAACTTAAAAAACACCTACACTTCTTACCTGCCGGGCCCACAAAGGATCATCTGTGCACCATAATGTATAATACTGCCACATTTCATGTAAATCCTGCTAGACCTAACATCCTGGGCATGGTTTACCTCCTAGTGTTTTGCCTTCAAGTCTCTTGTTTGCAGAATTATGTTTGCTGGCTTTAGGACTCCTCACACTTTAGTACTGCTAACCAGGGCTAAAGTGCTTGTGCCCTCTCCTTAAAACATGGTAAGATTGGCTTATACCCAATTGCCATATTTAATTTACTTGTAAATCCCTACGAAGGTGGCACTAGCTCTGCCCAAGGTCTGTAAATTAAATGCTACTAGTGGGCCTGCAGCACTAATTGTGCCACCAACTTATGTAGCACTTTAATCATATCTCAGGCCTGCCATTGCACCCTGTGTGTGCTGCTTTAAACTGCCATTTTGACCTAGCAAAATACATCTTTTGCCAGGCCCAACCTTTATTTTTTAATATGTACAAGTCACCCCTAGTGTAGGCCCTTGACAGCCAAGAGAGCAGGGTGCAATGTATTTGAAACGTAGGACATGTGCTTTAAGTTTTACATGTCCTGGTAGTGAAAAACGTTTACATCCGTTTTTCACTACACCCTGTGGGGGCTCCTGGGAGTTCCCAGGTCTACCAGATAGGTAACCTATCCCTTCTGTTCAACAATTGTATGGGGGCCACTCCACTTGTCTTGGAGGGCTGCTGGGGCCACTGGCTCCAGCACCCACACCTTCTGTCCCGGCTGGTAAACAGTCAGCACAGCCTTTTGGTCATGCCAGGCTTTCTGTAATTCCAGGCTAGCCTCAAGCTTTTGGTTGCCTTTTTCATATACTCAGCCATCCTGGAGCGGAGACCAAGTACATAGTCCACTATGTCCTGTTTAGGGGTTTGAGAGGTAACTCCCAACCTTCCTTCACCAGACACAATGGACCCCTGACAGGATGGCCAAACAAAAGTTCAAAAGGGCTGTAGCCAACCCCCTTTTGAGGCACCTCCCTGTATGCAAATAAAAGGCAGGGCAAGAGTATGTCCCATCTTCGCCTAAGCTTTTCTGGGAGCCCTTTAATCATGCCCTTCAAGGTTTTGTTGAATCTCTCAACTAAACCATTGCATTGTGGGTGATAAGGTGTGGTGAACATATAAGTCACTCCACACTCCTTCCACATTGCAGTCAAGTAACTGGACATAAAGTTTGCATCTCTGTCAGATACTACCTCCTTAGGAAAGCCCACTCTTGAGAAAATTCCCAGGAGGGCCCTTGCCACCACAGGGGCTGTAGTGGTCCTAAGGGGAATGGCTTCTGGGTACCTGGTGGCATGGTCCACCACCACCAGGATAAACCTGTGCCCAGATGCTGTTTGGGGATCCATGGGACCAACTATGTCAATACCCACCATCTCAAAGGGAACCCCCACCACAAGTAGTGGTATCAGGGGGGCCTTTGTGGTGCCACCTGCCTTCCCACTGGCTTGGCAGGTTACACAGGAGCGACAAAACTCCTTGGTGTCTTCAGACATGTGGGGCCAGTGAAAGTGAGGGACAATTCTGTCCCAAGACTTGTTCTGGCCCAGGTGACCTGCTAAGGGAATGTCATGGGCTAGTGTCAATAGGAAGCCCCTGAACTTCAGAGGTATAACCAACCTCCTGGCTGTTCCAGGCTTGGGGTCTCTACTCTCTGAGTACAGGAGTCCATCATCCCAATATATCTTATGGGTGCCACTAGCATTCCCAGCAGCCTCAGCAGCAGCCTGCTGTCTGAGGGGTTCAAGAGAGGGGCAGTTCAGTTGCTCCTGGCTCATATCTGCCCTGGAAGGGCCCCCGTCCCCAAGAACTCAACCTGATCAGGTTCAAGCTCCTCTGGGATAGTTCCTTCTTCAGGCTTGAGATCATCTTCCTCAAAAGACTGATCTTCCTCCTGAGCCAAGGGGGAAGGCACTGCCTTAACCCTACTGCTCCTTCTCTTGGGAGGCACCTGGTCCATTATTCCAGAATCCAGGGCCTGTTCAGCTTTTGACATTTTTGCCTGTGACCTAGTCACAGCAAAGGCATGTGCAGGGATCCCTAGCATTTCTGCAGGTTTCCTGAGCTCCACCTCTGCCCAAGCTGAGGTTTCAAGATCATTGCCAAGCAAGCATTCCACTGGTAGGTCTGCACTCACCACAACCTTCTTAAGGCCAGTTACCCCTCCCCAGGAGAAGTTAACAACTGCCAGAGAATGGTCTGTTCTGACATTGCTAGCATTGGTCACTTGGTACATTTCACCAAGTATAATCTGCCCAGGATCCACAAGATCTTGTGTCACCATGGTGACACTTGCTCCTGTGTCCCTGAATACCAAAGCCTCCCTTCCATTAATTAAAGGCTGCTGTCTGTATTTGCCCAAATTATTGGGACTCACAAAGGGGGACATATCCATGCCCCCATCACAGACTAGGACAGCCTGAGTTGGCACTCTGACTAGGCCAGAGTCCATCTCAGTACCCAGGGTCAACCCTACTAAACCCTTATTCTGAGTGTTTCCACCACCACTTGTAGCTGGACTAGGGGGAACAGTTGCCTTAGGGGCAATGGTGGCTGGAGTGGAGACTTTGGACTTGGTGCAATCACTGGTCCAGTGAGTCTTTTGCTTATAGACTTTGCACCATGGTTTCTTTTGGCCTTTTCCTTTATTAGATTGGGGTTCCCCACCAGATGCAGATTGTTGGGGACCTTGAGAAGACTTCTGGTCTTTACCCTTCTCCCCACCCTTGTCAGAGTTTTGGGAATCTTGCTTCTTCTGGTCACCACCTTGGTTCTGTACTTTCTGCTTCACCCTGGTTCTGACCCATTTGTCTGCCTTCTTTCCCAATTCTTGGGGAGAGGTCAGATCAGAGTCAACCAGGTACTGATGTAGCAACTGATTCTGACAGTTATTAGGAATCTGCTCCCTCATGATTAAATTATACAATCCTTTGAAGTCACACACCTTACTGCCCAGTAACCAGCCTTCCAGAGCCTTGGTAGCACAATCTACAAAGTCCACTCAGTCCTGTGTCTGTGCCTTTTGGGTATCTCTGAACTTTAACCTGTATTGCTCAGTGGTTAGGCCAAACCCATCTATCAGGGCACTCTTCAGGACTTGGTAATCATCAGCATCCTCTTCTCTTACAGTGAGGAGCTTGTCTCTACCTTTGTCTGCAAAGGAGAGCCACAAGATTGCTGCCCACTGCTCCTGGGGGACCCTCTGAACTTTACAGGCCCTTTCCAGTGCAGTTATCCATTTGTGGATGTCATCCCCACTCTGGTAGGGAGGGACAATCTTGCTCAGGTTTCTATGGTCATAAGACCTTTTCCTACCACTAGGGAAGTTGCTGCCACCATGGGACTATAGTCCCAACTTTCTTCTTTGTCTATGAAGCTCTAGGGACTCCCTGTCTATAGCCAACTGCTCTCTTCTGATTCTCAACTGAGCTTCCTCATACTTGAGCAGTCTCTCTTTCCTTTCATGAGAGGATTCACTACTATGAGAAGAAACAGAGGTCCCTACTGAGGTATCAGAATGGTTAGACTCCTGAGAAGGAGATCTGGACCTTCTAGGCACACTCACAACTCTTCCTGGGGGGACAAAGGGGAGGTCATTCTGATCCTCCTCCCCAACTGCAGGAGGAGCTGCATTTTCCAGGGCAAGATCATTGTCATCTTTCTGGCCAGTGTCAGAGGTCAGGTCCTGGGTATTTTCACCCCTGGCCCTTCCCTCATCTTCTGCCCCACCCTCTCTGCCTACGCTTGCAGACCCTAAGGGTCTTCTGAGATCATCCAGCAGAAGCATCTCCATGAGACGTTGGGTGTTGGCACTTTTGCCTGTCTTCAGCTTCCTAACCTTGCACAACTCTCTCAATTCCAAGAATGGGAGGTTGTCATATTTGGATGGCAGGAGTCCACTGGTTCCTGGCAGTGAAGACATCACTAGTGAGGTGTGGTGTATGCACTACCTACTCTAGTGTGGCCTACTAAACTCTCTTGAGTTGTAGAAAGGGTGTGCTAAGGCCTTGACACACAACTCTAAGTTCAGTAGAACTTACTGTATTTCTAAGCTTGAATTTATATGTACCTTAGGTACCTTTAGTGGTTTTCAGTTAGTCACACACTTGAGATTATCTGGTAAAACAATAGCAAGCTGGAATCCCACACGCTGCCCACCAATGTGAGAAGTTGGCCTGGCATATGCTGTCCACTAGTTATAGTGGGCACCTTGCACCAGTCCAAACAACCCCTTATGGATGATAGGTTAAAGACAACCTTTAGTGAAAGCTATCCTAGTGGTAGCTATGGAGAGCAGCCTTCAGGCTAAGTCTTGGAGGAATGTAAAGCAGCTTGTTTTACCAGTCTATAATCTCTTGAGTGACCAAATGAAAGAGGACCACACCAGGTATGCAAGTAACAAAAATGCAAGTCCGTTTTTATATAGCGCAGCTACTCACCCTTACGGGTCTCAAGGCGCTGGGGGCCGTAGTGGAAATTAAGTGAGCTATTGCCCAGAGTCACACGGTGCTGAGCTATATATAAAATATATGTATTTAGTCTTAAACACACCCCTCTAGTC
This sequence comes from Calotriton arnoldi, assembly GCA_963921515.1. Taxonomy (NCBI): domain Eukaryota; kingdom Metazoa; phylum Chordata; class Amphibia; order Caudata; family Salamandridae; genus Calotriton; species Calotriton arnoldi. The sequence goes on from CAWUFW010009500.1 coordinate 88,056, forward strand.
TCTTTATGAGGCTAGAGTTCGAAGTACATAAGTTACAAGTCAAATATCAGCAGTATTTAGCACAAAACACGTTTGAGCCCTAGGGGCGTACCAAACCATATACTAAAATAGTGGTATAAGAACCACGACTGAACTAGACACAAGGCCTAGAGCCTGTAGAAGTGCTTGGACCCCAAGGAACCACCCAAGGTAGTGACACAGGGGACCCACGGGGACGCGTGCAGTGTGAGAACACAGCCGCGAGCCGCCGTTGACTTCTATGGGGAAAGTCGTGGTTAGATTTTTAAAGAAAAAGGACACTTCGGAGAAGACTTCCAGTTAACCCCTTAAAACTTAAGAGTTTCTAGGGCCCACACCCACGTGAGTACCAAAATACTCGAGTTACCTCACCCAGGGAAGCCGGGTGCATACGTGTTAAAAGGTGTCGGGAATCGTCGTTGTTTTCAATGGCGACCTCTGGACAAGTGCTGCTGCCGTGGAGAAGAAGAGTGTCCGGAGCGATCCAAGCCTGGATCGAGGAAGAGGAAGACCTGAAGGCAGAGGGGACAGAGTCTGGGTCACCAGCCAGTGACCAGGGGCACGATAGTCGAATGCCCTCAGATGTCGGGTGCTTCAGGTGAGTTGATGGGTGCCTTGACTCTTCAGCCACGAGATCCAGGAGGCGTCGACGACAACCAGGAGCTGGATTCGAGCTGTCCCACAAAGTCTGTTGAGTGCTGCGGTGTTGGCGACCGGATTGGACCCAACAAGCCTTGGCAACGGCAAGTCACAGGGAAGTGAAGAAAAGGCTGCGGTGTAGACCAGCAAGGTCTGAGGGACTCACCCAGCAAGGGTAAGTGAGGGCACCTCAGGAGCAACCAGAAAAGCTCAAGCAATTGAAGAGTTGCCTTCGTGGGGACCAACTAGCTAACGGACTAGACATTGCAAAGGAGCCTCAAGCGGTCGCACTTGGAGCTGGCCCACGGGACACTCGTGGAGTGTAGGCCAGTGATCTTCACTGAAGTTGGTGCTTGGGGCTATGGCTACTTGGACCCCAAAGCACATCTTCGAGTTGATACACTTGCAAATGTGCTTGGTGTCCAGGGGTCACGGTTCCACGTTACCCACGACAGCTATGGGCCTCAGCTTTGCTGGGGTCTTAGGGCACCCTCGGGGAAGTCTGGAACTCTACCTCTGGTGATGCAAAGACTTCGGCGTTTGGTGGGAGCTTCAGTGATGCAGACCGGACAGATGCTTCATTGGTGCCTGCCAAGCAGGGGAGTCACTCCTTGACCCCAAGGTAGATTCTTCAGTCCTCTAATCTTGATGTAGAGTGTCGAAGGTCCAGGATTCAGCTTCAGAGTTTCGTCCAGGGATATCTAAAGTCCTGTTCCCAGGGTTCCCTTACTTATACTAAGAAAAGGGGTTGGTCTAACTCTGGGGACCCACCTATGGGAGGGTTTGGAAAGAGAGGTGGCTACACCCATTTCCTTTGTCCAGTTTCACGCCAGAGCAGGGGCTGGCAGCCCCTGCAACCGGTTTGAACTGGGGTATGCACGAGGACACCAAATGTGCCCCAGTGCAGGACTTCAAAGCACTCAGAGAGTGCACCACCCAGCCCCAATCCACAAAGGCCTGTCTGGGAGGTGGTAACACCTCCCTGAGACAGGAAACCTATTGTCCAGGCCTCCCCTGCCGGAGTTTCGGTCAGCAGCAGGAGGCCAGACTCGTGTCTGTGGCTGCAGCATCCATTTTGTGATGCCAGGCTCTGTTTAGTTGGTACCGGGTATACCAGTGCTGTCATGTCTCTCCCTCTAGAAGGGTGGGATCATACTCCCACACCAGGAACTGGTGTGGGGGTATGATTCCAAGGTGTTTGACACCAAACACAACATGGTTCCGTGCAGCCATCCCAAAGTTAGCATTTACCGTTTAGATATAATGCACTTAAGAGTATATGGTCAGGCTGCACCACAGACAACCCCGGATAGGAGATTCCGAGGGCTGCAGAGGGGCTCTGCTCATGCATGGGCACCCTCTCACATATAACCAAGCACCCTGCCTTCAGGATTGATAAGGCCTGCCATAGGGGTGACTGATAGGTTTCTATGTGCAGTGTTAGGGGAGATATAGGGGACATATATCTCTGCAAGGGGTGCATGCACCACCTTACCCAGGCTGCAGTAGCAGTCCTGTGGTGTCATTTTGGATGGCCTTCCAGGGGTGGCGCAATACATGCTTCAGCCCCTGGTAGGCCTCTGGGGTACCTATGCCCTGGGTACATAGTATACCATATACTAGAGACTTATAAGGGCACTCCAGAATCCAATCTGTGATGTACCTAAAGTACAGGGAATCAATTTAGAGAGGAAGCAGCTAGGCTGGGGTCCTGAATAGCAGGGCCCCAGCCAGACTAAAGTCGAAAAACAGTGATACACCAGCAAAAAGTGGGGGTAACCATAAGAGGCAGATCCTACTCTCCTATGCTGCTAAACAGAGGTGGATTTATAGTTCGTGTTGAGATGAGGAGCTGTTGAGCTCTGGACCAAGCTACACTAACTCCTGTTGTGTTGAACTGAGTAGCTGTCACCATGTGGGCACAGCTGAGTGTCCTTTGGCAGCGCTGAGGCAAGGATTGCAAAGCCCTTGAGCTTAGAGTGATTTCCTGAGTGTAAAAGTAGCAGTATTCCCATCCAAGGGAAGTATACTGAGTGCTTCATGGATGTTAGTGTATGATGGGACCTTAGACCCCTCGCATACCCATCACCACCACTTCCTTACAGGAACTGTCGATAGTAAAACCAGCATTTCCAAGGGATGAAACACTAATCCTAGGGACAAGCTGGTTTGTAGGACAGCAGAAGAGCTTTGGAGTATGGGCTACCACTGTAGAGCTGATTGAAAAGATGAGGGTGGGGATTGGGTTTACTTTGGAAGGGGGAGAACAGGAAGGTGGATGTGCTACAGCTTTTTTGCTTCTTTGCTTCACATTGCCCAGCCCAGCAACTTGTGTAGCAAGTATTTGGGAGGTTGGTATACCCCTCTGAGTGTTGAGAAGTCGAAGGAGAGAACGTTGTAAGGCCTGCGGGTCAGGATTAGATGAAGTGAGGCAAGGTCACGAAGCAATGGTTTCAGGTAAAGGTAGCATGGCGCAATGAGATGAAGAGGCATGTGAATGAAAGCAAACATTTTTTAAACCTGACGTTTGCTTTAAATCCAATTAAGTGAACTACTTTTAATTCTGGCAGATGTTGTCCTATTCTACAATTCGTCCCAGACAGCATTCTCAGGAAACAGTTTTTCAAAAATTGAATTAACCAGCTTTTTCATAGGAACTCTAGAAAGAAAATCTGAAAAGCCCTTAACAAAATTGTTATAATTGTTTAGGTTGAATGATGAGTATTCTGTTCCTTAAGATCTTCAATGCAAAACCATTAAAATGTGTGAAAAAGAAACCCTTTACCACAAACTTAGCGGCTGAGATCTCTTGACTGCCCTCATCTGCCTGTTTGCCCTAGGCTTCCCTTGAGATCTTCTTCTAAGTACATGACTCTTGCAAGAGGCCCTCGGACAGGGCCAGATCAGCTATTTAGTCCATCGGGCATTTCCTTGACCAGGGGAGAGTGAGTTCCGAGGGGGCAACTGGAGGCCATTCTTTGAAGGTCAGCGGTCATTGCCTTTGTCCCAGCAACCAGGTTTAAAGCAGCAGGCAAAGAGGGTACAAAACAAGATAGATAGACATTGGAAAGAGGCAGAAAGGTAGCAGCGCCTGTTTTCAACATTTTGCTCAGGTTGCTTTCAGATCCTAGTCTGGCCGTGCTTACGGAGTTTCCAGTGTTCCTGCAATGGTCTTTAGGTCAAAAAGGAGTATTTGCAGTAGAAGGCAAACTGCCTTTAAAAATAAGGCCACTAAATACAAAGGGAGGGGAATAGGCTACAAAATATGTTGAAGAAAACTTCAAGTGAGTTTCTTTTGGGACTTGTGCACTATGGAGGTGTATGGAGCTGCGCCCCCCTTTAGACAACTTCATACCCCCCCCCGGGGGCGCATCCCCACTTTGAATATCACTAGGCCATAAAGTGGTTACTGTGCAAAATTGTGGCACATTGCGGGCCAGATATACATAGATTTTTTGTTGGGCTTGCTTTACTTTTATAATACAGACCCAATGCAAAACCCTTTTCAAGAATTACAAACCAATGCAAATTGGTATTTGCGTTGGTTGGTAAGAAAAAGTAACGCAAACCAGAGTGAAGTACTGCTTTGCATTACTCTGTGACAAGAGAGCGTTCCATGGGTGGTAAATGGCCATTTCAGTGTAGCCGCCCATGATTTTTTATGCAAAACCCTATCTACTAACAATAGCCAACAGGATTTTGCACCAAAAAGTAATGTTACTTGAAAGCAGGTGTTAAAAGGGGAAATGCTTTTATTTCTTCTAACCTTTCCCACTTTGCATGTGTTCTGCACTGTTCAGCAAAGGTACAAAGTAGGAACATTTTTAAAGATAGTCTAAGCCTATTATTTTGTACTGGAAGGGTACCCTTCCAGTAAAAAACCTGTACTAGACTCCAGCAGATGCCTTTGCACCAAGGTGAAAAGGTGTGTATGTGGCACTCGGCAGCCTGATTGTACGCCGGTGCTAGGGATTGAGAAGGAGAGTGCCATATCCCCATAGATGTGGAGCTTTCCTGCTTTCTCCCTGTCACACAACGCAGCACAGCAACTTTGGGTGCTGTGCTGTTTTGTGTGAGAGATAAAGAAATCTTAGTAAATTCAGTGTAAAGCAAGGCAGCACAACTCGCTGCCTTTCATTAGTTTGCATTGGGAGGGCATTCCATTAGTGAAGCATAGTTAATCCCATGCATCCACCCATGGATTTTGAGACAATCCCCGATTTACTTAGGTTAGTAAACCAACTATTGCATCAAAATGGTGCACCTTCCCAACGGTGAATTAACAAGATGTATTTTTATTTCCTCTCATTATTTCCTCTTTTCTTTTTCATTCTGTAGCACACAAAGAGGAAAACACCTCAACAGATGTTTTGTGCAGGAAGGTGGAAAGCGAACAAAAACCATAGCTAAATATATTTTAAACAAAATAGCTACATTGTGTTCATGCCCATTTCATAATTCAAGTTTAAATCAAAATGAAGTATATTCCACATCTTGAGCCTTAATGTAATTGCATTACCTATAGTATCAACTATGAGTCTTCCACTGGGACCCTATACATTATGTTTTTATATATCAAATAAAATAAGAGCACAATACATTGATGTTGGTGACGTGAATTTATAGGTACAGTTGGATCCCTAACACACTATCAAGTCAAACAATATTGTTTGAAACAAATATCGTGTCAAACATATCTTTTAGCAAAGTAGTGTGTCCATATACTTATAATGGTAATATTGTCAAAAGATATACACAAATTTCAATTTTGTAATATAAATAGAGCTTAAAGTTGTAAGTATTTTACGTATTTTAATATTTTAAGTATTTTATATATACATTTAATATAATGTAAATTAAATAAATTCCACTAATATTTAATACTATACATAAATATATAGGTATATAAACTCACCAACACATATATCTACATAGTGTAACATAATTTAAAAAACATTCATTTTACATTATATAATTTTTTTATATCAAAAATGCATTACTGTGAAAATATAACATATATATTATATATATATATATATATATTATCTACTGGCGGTCGCCAGTAGATAGTTATAGTTACAACCTATTATCCATAGGAAATCCGCGACATTCTATTTGAAATAACTCTCTTGCCGGTTGACGTATCTTCGCGAAATTTTCAAACTTCGTGGGGCGCTCCGGTCCGCTCCTACCCTGAAAGTCTCGGGGTGATACGTCAAGCGGGGGCCGAGAAAAAGGGGGTCCCAAAACGCGTTTTCCCCATGCATTTTCCCATAGGAAACTTTAGACACGGCTACAGCTCGAACTGCTGAACGGAATTACACCAAATTTGGCAAAGAGGTAGTTCTTGGTTCAGAAAGAACCCTTTTGTTAAATGGTGTAAATCCGTTCAGTAGTTGCTGAGAAAATCAAAAAGTAAAAGTACATATATATCTATGGGCACGGAGGATTCGCGCACCCTGAGCGCACCCTGCGCGCACCGTCCCGATCACGAGCTGCATGTTAATTGGCTGTCAGCTGGCTGTCAACATTCCGATTCAGGAAATGTTGGCAGCCATTTTATCCCTCGGTAGAACCGAGGGACAGAAACAAGTGCGCAAAGCGCACAAAGGGGAGGGTAGAAACACCCTGACCCCTAGGTTTGCTCAGGGGTCCCACAAGGACCCCCTGGGCAAAAAATATAAAAATATTTTTTAAAAATCGGCAGGATGCGCTCAGGGTGCGCGAATCCTGCCGAAAAAAAATCGAGCGCGGTCTCCCGAGCTTCGATGTTAATTGGCCTCGGGTGGCCCAAGTCCCGGGGGCATGGTGGGGGATAATTTAATGTGTGGGGGCCTCAAAGGGCCCCCAAGCCCCGAGGACCGCCACCCCCGGGGCTTTTTAAAAATGGTGCGGGAGGGCTCTGAGCCCTCCCGCAGCCCCGAGGACCACCACCTCCCCGGGGCTTTTTAAAAAAATTATTAAACCTGTGTGGGGGGCTCCAGCCCCCACACGCCCGAGACCACCACCTCCCGGGGCACTAAACATTTTAATATGGGGGTCCGTTACGGACCCCCAGAGCCCGGGGACCACCACCTCCCCGGGCTGTGTACTGAATGGGAGGGGGCCGCGCGGCCCCCTCCTGGAGCCCTTGATGGCCCTGGGGACCACCACCCCCAGGGCCGGCTCCTGCAGTGTCCCGGGTGCCTACCCCGGGACACTGCTGTTTGCAATGACAGGACGGGAGCCTCGCGGCTCCCGTCCTGTCATTGCAAACTGCTTTGGATATTGGAAGAGAGGCAGGAAACCTGCTCTCTCTTCCAATATCCAAAGCCGATGCTTTACACATGGGGAGCAGCATGTTAGCTGCTCCCCATGTGTAAAGCAATGCCGGCACCCTAGGGACGCGGGGAGCCGGCGGGACTGTGGGGGATTGGGGACCCCCACAGTCCCCAACGAGAGGCCAGGCCCCGGGGGATGGGGTCCCCGGGGCAAGTAGTGGCCCGGGAGGGGGCCACGCGGCCCCCTCCCCAAAAAAATAAATAAATTTAAAAAAAAAAACGGAATGGCCGGCCCCGGGGATGGGGTCCCCGGGGCCTTAAATGGCCAGAGGAGGGGGCCACGCAGCCCCCTCCAAAGAATATAAATAAAAACGAGGCCATGCCCCGGGGATGGGGTCCCCGGGGCCAATACAGGCCCAGGGAAGGGGGCCACGCGGCCCCCTTCCCGTTTTTTAAATTACAAATTAAAAAAAGGGGTAAGGCCCTGGGGGATGGGGTCCCCAGGGCATAAAAACAGGAAAAAGGAAGGGGGGCCACACAGCCCCCTTCAGGGACAAAAACATTATTTTTTTTTAAAACGATCGGCCCGCAGGCCCCGCCCCCTTCCTTCACCACTCTGCAAACGCGCCCCCTGGCGCGTTTGCAGAGAGGCGAATTCCCCTTGAATACTGGGGGTCCCTGGGGGCCAACTAGCCCACCAGGAACCTCCAGTATGCGCCAGGGGGCTGCGTTGCAGAGAGGTGTAGAGAGGCCACACCCCTTTTACACCTCTCTGCAACGCAGCTCTGTGGCGCTTTTGGAGGTATATGGTGGGCTAGTTGGACTCCGGGGACCCTCAGGATTCAAGGGGACTTAATCCCCCAACTTAAAACGCGCCACGGGGCGCGTTTGCACAGTGGTGAAGGGAGGGGCGGGGCTTCAGGTGACATGTGTGCAAACAGGCCCCGTGGCGCGTTTTAAGATGGGGAATTAAATCCCCTTCAATCCTGAGGGTCCCTGGGGGCCAACTAGCCCAACAGGTACATCCAGAAAGCGCCACAGAGCTGCGTTGCAGAGAGGTGTAAAAGGGGTGTGGCCTCTCTACACGTCTCTGCAACGCAGCCCCTGGCGCATATTGGAGGTTCCTGGTGCTCTAGTTGGCCCCTAGGGACCCTCAGGATTCAAGGGAACTTAATCCCCCAACTTAAAACGCGCCACGGGCGCGTTTGCAAAGATGTCACCTCAGGCCCCGCCCCCTCCCTTCACCATTGTGCAAATATTCCTCTAAAATCAGCTGAAATAGGAATTCCGATTTACTCACCTGTTATAAGGAGAGACCTCAGTGCTGTATCTTTCAGCCCAGTACTGGTCCTGAAAAGTAATTTTAACCGTACTTACCGGTAACTTGAATTTCCTTCATAGGCTAACATTGACTGGTTTCACTTGGAAATTCTTCTAAGTGTGGAGTTTTGGAACTTTAAAATATTCCTCTAAAATCAGCCGAAATACGAATTCCGATTTACTCACCTGTTATCAGGAGAGACCTCAGTGCTGCATCTTTCAGCCCAGTACTGATCCTCAAAAGTAATTTTAACCGTACTTACCGGTAATTTGAATTTCCTTCATAGGCTAACATTGACTGGTTTCACTTGGAAATTCTTCTAAGTGTGGAGTTTTGGAACTTTAAAATATTCCTCTAAAATCAGCCGAAATACGAATTCCGATTTACTCACCTGTTATCAGGAGAGACCTCAGTGCTGCATCTTTCAGCCCAGTACTGATCCTGAAAAGTAATTTTAACCGTACTTACCGGTAACTTGAATTTCCTTCATAGGCTAACATTGACTGGTTTCACTTGGAAATTCTTCTAAGTGTGGAGTTTTGGAACTTTAAAATATTCCTCTAAAATCAGCCGAAATACGAATTCCGATTTACTCACCTGTTATCAGGAGAGACCTCAGTGCTGCATCTTTCAGCCCAGTACTGATCCTGAAAAGTAATTTTAACCGTACTTACCGGTAAGTTGAATTTCCTTCATAGGCTAACATTGACTGGTTTCACTTGGAAATTCTTCTAAGTGTGGAGTTTTGGAACTTTAAAATATTCCTCTAAAATCAGCCGAAATACGAATTCTGATTTACTCACCTGTTATCAGGAGAGACCTCAGTGCTGCATCTTTCAGCCCAGTACTGATCCTGAAAAGTAATTTTAACCGTACTTACCGGTAACTTGAATTTCCTTCATAGGCTAACATTGACTGGTTTCACTTGGAAATTCTTCTAAGTGTTGATTTTTGAAACATACAAATATTCCTCTAAAATCAGCCGAAATCCGAATTCTGATTTACTCACCTGTTATCAGGAGAGACCTCAGTGCTGCATCTTTCAGCCCAGTACTGGTCCTGAAAAGTAATTTTAACCGTACTTACCAGTAACTTGAATTTCCTTCCATAGGCTAACATTGACTGGTTTCACTTGGAAATTCTTCTAAGTGTGGAGTTTTGGAACTTTAAAATATTCCTCTAAAATCAGCCGAAATACGAATTCCGATTTACTCACCTGTTATCAGGAGAGACCTCAGTGCTGCATGTTTCAGCCCAGTACTGATCCTCAAAAGTAATTTTAACCGTACTTACCGGTAACTTGAATTTCCTTCTTAGGCTAACATTGACTGGTTTTCAGCAAAAAGTTTCAAAGTGTTGATTTTCACAAACTACAAATATTCCTTAAAAATCGCCTGTATGACTTAAACGCATTCTTTCAACTGTTTACAGGAGATGCACCAGTGCTGGATCCAGGATCCAACACTGAGTAAGAAAAAGTAACGATAACAGTTTTTACCTGCTAAGTGAATTTCCTTCCATAGGATAACATTGGTGATTCTATGAGAAAAAGTTTCAAAGTGTCAACTTTTAAAATACAATAATATTCCTTAAAAATCACGACTGTAACCAAAACGCTTTTACTCAACTGTTTACAGGAGATGTACCAGGACTGAATCTAGGATCCAGTCCTGTGGTTACAAAAGTAATCCATAAAGTAACTAATTGCATTTAACTAGAAATTCACATTGAGCTGAATGTTGCATTGTGTTTGAAAATGTGTTGCCCATTGCAACAACTGTAACTACTGTACTTAAAAGTCTATTGCCTATCTGCAAAGTATTTAAACTAAAGTAATTCATTCTGAGAAAGTATTTTTTGTAATGTAATGTATAATGTAATTACAATGTAATTTGACAAATAAAATATGTAAAAAAAAATGTTTCTAAAAATGTAGTAAATCAGTATGAAAAAAATTAATATAACAATTAATACATTTAAAAATTGTCATTTACAAAACCTTTGAAATTCACTGAAAAAACCGTAGGTTTCAGGCACGTTATAGTTAGAAATTAGCATTTAAAAAACCTTTGAAATTCACTGAAAAAACCATAGGTTTCAGACACGTTATAGTTACAAATTAGCATTTAAAAAACCTTTGAAATTCACTGAAAAAACCATAGGTTTCAGACACGTTATAGTTACAAATTAGCATTTAAAAAACCTTTGAAATTCACTGAAAAAACCATAGGTTTTAGGGACAGTTATAGTTAGTTGGACATTGCACTCGTACAAAACCCGTGAAATTCCCCCGTTATAGTTAGTCCAGCTAACTATAACTCGCGCCCAGCAATGCACTGCTGATGACGTCACATATTACATCACTCATGACATGGTCAGTGACATCACTGATGACATCACTGATGACATCTCAAATGACATCACTGATGACATCATCCACGTGATAATCTGATGCACCTCCTCACACCCTAATATAACCTTTGATACACCCACTCTAAATTACAGACTGCCATTCGCAAAACCATAGACACTCCAACACCAATAACTACATACCCACTCACTGATTCTTAGGTCTACACACACACATCCACTCACTCACCCGTACAGTCACTCATACTTACGGTCACTCAGTACAGGACTATCATATGCACTCTTACTCCTATATAGACACTCAAACAACGCCACTCATCCATAGAGATACTCACACACCTAGTCAGTCATGCAAATAATTAAACACACTGCCATTTACTCACCTATACAGTTATACACACACACCAGCTCACTTACTCATACAAATAGTACCACATTGTTACGCTCTTATACAATCACTGATACAAGCACACAATCATCCATACAGCCACTATCACAATCACTCACTCTTGCTTATAGCTATTTATATACTCCAGCACACATATATACTGCCTTTCACATATGTAGTTACTCACACATGTACCACTGGGACATACATTCACTCACTAACACACTCTTACACACACTTACCCACCCATACAGTCTATCACAGATGCACTCTTGAAACCATCCACCCAGTGAATCACCCACTCACACATCTATGCACAGAGTTGCACACACCCCTCCCACACAAACACTCAGGCACCCATACAGATACTCAGACAAGCATTCAATAACTCATATAGAAAATCATTTAGCTATTCACAAACACATGCAGCCACTTACACAGCAACAGACAGACGGATACAGACATACACCCAGTTTAGTCACTAACCCATGCATTCAGTAAGATACGTTAAATCACTCACTTATAGAGTCAGTCACGCACCTACTAAATCATCCATACAGACACTTACACACCCACTCATTCTTCAATACGTCTTTTCCTATATATTTTAAAAATATTTAAACTTTACAGAAACACACAGTCACTGGATGATGTCATCAGTGATGTCATTTGAGATGTCATCAGTGATGTCATCAGTGATGTCACTGACCATGTCATGAGTGATGTAATATGTGACGTCATCAGCAGTGCATTGCGGGGCGCGAGTTATAGTTAGCTGGACTAACTATAACGGGGGAATTTCACGGGTTTTGTACTGAGTGCAATGTCCAACTAACTATAACTGTCCCTAAAACCTATGGTTTTTTCAGTGAATTTCAAAGGTTTTTTAAATGCTAATTTGTAACTATAACGTGTCTGAAACCTATGGTTTTTTCAGTGAATATATATATATATATATACATATACGTATTAAATTGCTGAGTTTTGCACATAAATTTTAACAATATAGGCCTTGCTGAGGGTCACATTGCATTTGCAACTATACTCTTTCCCAAAAATTTGTTTTAAAGTGTATATGATTTTTAATATGCATTTATTTAAAAATGTATTTAATTGCAGAATTTGCACATTAATATTAACAATATATGCTTTATTTAATGTTACATTGCATTCGCAATCAGATGTTTCTTCCATGTCTATTATGAGCCCGTGGTCACATGGTTATTGCACTGTCACTTTAAAAATGTATGATCACTCCTCATGGCGTCATGTGATCAAGGCCTTTCAGAGGCCGAAACGCGTCATGGCAGCAGTGCGTGGTCAAAGAAAATAAACCTTTTGCACTGAATTTGGGTCCGTACCGTCCTTTCTAAGTTGGATTCTGTGGCAGATTGCGTGTGCATATATATATACATATATATGTATAAAATGTGACATAATTAATGATCATATTTATTTTACATTATATATGTTTTTAATATGAAAAATGTATTACTGTGAAAATAAATATATATATATAAAAAACCAAGCACTTCTCTTCAAGAGGAATTTCGTTTTTTGTGCGTGGACAGAAGGACAAATCACCAACCAAGGAACCAATTCCAGCAAAGAGGAAGAGGAAGAGGAAGCAGAGGCGAGGGGGAAAAGGCAGACGAATCAGAACCGGTGGGGCGAGTGACACGCAGCCACAAGAAATAGAACCAGGACAGAAAACGGTAATAAATCTTACCTCTATTGAACTAACTGAAGCAGATGAAAGAATACTTTCTCTAGGCCTTTCCTACTGCCCAGTTTCAGGTTTCGATTATGCACAGACTAGAATCGATTTATTTAAGTACATCCGAAAACTCAAGTTGAGGAAATTCTTTAAATCTAAACCTGAAACCAGACAATTTAGGCTTATGGAGGAATCTAATGTTGGAACCTTGCAAGTTCAGGATGCACAAGGGTTGGGAGCATTACTGGCACTTGATAGCTCCAATGTCGAGTTAACAGCCAATAGTGAGATGGAAATCCTAGAGGGGGCAGGCATCAATATAAGTGAGGGAGGGAATACGAGATTCAGGACACAATCCAGATTTATCCCCCCGAACACTAATGATAGGATAGAAGTTTTTTCAGATTTGATGGCTGCAGAATTGAAAAGAATACAAATGAAAACGTATGGAAAGACCAGAAAGAGGGAAAAACAAGAAAAACAATTCAGACAGGTGATCAGTAAATTGAACAAAAATGACAAATGTGTGGTAAGATTATCAGACAAAGGGGGCAATGTGGTCCTTTGGGACAAAAAAATGTATTTGCAGGAAGCGTATGCACAACTACATGATAGAGAATGTTATGCTAAGATTTCAAGGACAGAGTATGAGAAGGTAGTTGTGAAATTTCACAACCAACTACTAGAATGGAGGGATGAGAATTTGTTGAGTTGGGATGAATGGAAATTTCTTATAAAAGAGAATCCCAAAATACCTGTGCTTTACCTAATTCCGAAGATCCACAAAAATGACACCAGACCACCAGGGAGACCTATAGTAGCAGCTATAGGTAACCTGCAAGAAAATACCTCTGTTTATGTTGGCAGTTTTTTGCAGCCACTGGTCAGCAATCTCCCGTCATATATTAAAGATACAACTGAGTTCCTAAAATTGATGTTTGATGTAACTTGGGAGGATGACATGCATATGATGACATCGGATGTGACCTCGTTATATACGAGCATTCGACACAGGGATGGCCTGAGGGCAACACAGCATTTCTTGTGAGCCAGGGCTATGAAATACTATAAACATAATGTCATGATTCTGGAAATGATGGAGTGGTGTCTGCAATACAATATTTTTTGGTTTAATGATGAACGGTACAAACAACTACAGGGGACTTCGATGGGCACCTGCTTCGCCCCCAGCTTTGCTAATTTGCATACGGGCTGGTGGGAGGAGCAGGTGCTACATGGACGTGACCTACAGGACTGGACGGAACCCCTGGTGTTGTGGGTCCGTTACATCGATGATGTGTTTGCATTGTGGAAAGGGAGTGAAATGTCGGCAAAGGCATTTGTAGAAAGAATAAACTGCAATAGTTTGAATCTGAAATTCACTAGTGATATAAGCAACAAGGAGATACATTTTCTGGATGTACAGATCACACTACAAGATTCGAAATTAATCACTAATGTGTACAGAAAACCCACGGCAGGCAACAGCATACTGCATGCCAACAGCTTCCACCCACACACATTGAAACTGAGTATTTCCTATGGAGAACTAATTAGAGCAAGAAGAATTTGCAGTACAACAGACACCTATAACCAAACACAGAAAAATATAACACAGAGATTACGACAGAGGGGCTATAAAGAACCAGCACTAGAGGAGGCAAGGCGAAAGGTATCTGAGATAAGGAGGGAGGATATACTCTTTTCAGAAGAGGCGCCCCCTATACCCAGTAAGGAAGAAAAAGAAGAAACAAGATTCATAACAACGTATAATGACAAACACATCCTACTCAGGAAGGCACTGAAAAGACACTGGCACCTAATACAAAATGACCCTATTATAGGGAAGGATTTCTCACGTAGGCCACAGGTTACATTCAGGAAAGCTAAATCTATGCGAGTTGCACTAGTAAAAAGCGAAGTGATAACAACAGGACAAACCTGGCTGAGACCCCAAAAAGGCTTTAAAAAGTGCAATAAGTGCAAAGCCTGTGAGAATGGCCAGAACCTAGTGTAATTAACAACACCTCTGGGTAAATCTTTGAAGATTAGACAGCACCTAACATGTAAGACAGAATATGCAGTGTACACACTGAAGTGCCCATGCTCCAAATACTACGTGGGCAGTACCATACTCCTGGTGCACAAACGGATTTTGCAACACCTAAGAGCAATAAAAAACAACGACCCCAGTTATCCCGTAGCTCGACATTTCCACAAAACCCATGGGGGAGATCATAAACTATTAAAATACAGTGCTATAGACAGTGTGCCCAAAGGAAACAGGAATGGTGACAGGGAGAAGGAGCTCAGAAGACTAGAATCAAGGCACATCCTAGAGATAGACAGTAGAGAACCGACAGGTTTGAACATTGACGAAGAGCTCTATGTACACCTCTAAAAAACTGAACCGGTTGCTAGCTCCATGATCATGGTAAGTTTTAAAAAAATGTAATGTTCAAGACGTCTGAAATAGATGTTATATGTTGTTAGACTGTTCAGGCGATAAGGGTGGTAATAATGTTGTTGGATGTATTTTGTTCACAGGTGGAACAATAATAGAGATGCATCACCGGGGCAGCAAGGATAGGAGTTTTCTACTCTAGTTGAGAGCAGCAAGAGAGAGTCGCAAGACTACACAGCAACAAGTAAAAATGTTTATATAGTGTAAATAGGCCCACTGGGGCGTGACTTTGATTAAATGTGAACCCAATTATAACCATATCGATGAGTTAGAATAGTTTAAATATTTGTTGTACAGATGAATTTGATAAATTGATTAATATTGTTGGGGTAAAAACACAGTTTAATATGAATTAAGAATGTATGAAATACAGACTTGCACAGAGGAATGTGAACTGCTATATTGTTTAAAGCCTATTGAGAGCGCCATATATTTTACACTCCAAGATGGCTGCCACGGTAAAATGCATGCATGAAGTCTATCCATGATGTTTACTAAGATTATTGTCCTGATTGAAACACAATTGTATAAAAAAAGCTAGAGCCAACATGGTCAGCGTCGTGACCAAGGTGCTTTGTAAGCATCGAAACTCGTTGGCGTTTGTGCCTCTGCTTAAATAAATAAACACAGTAGCCATCAAGCTGTGCTGATGTAAAGGTACTGAAATATAACTGCATAGGCACTTCATTGTTATTATCTGGCTTTTCAACTTTAAATCCAACTGCAATGTAAAACATGTAGAGAAAAGTTGTGATATGATATGTAAAAACGATCTCTGCAAATGTGGTTTGAAACTGTCATGCGTGGACTGAAAATGTAGGGTAGTGTTATTAAACTAGGAGATATGTGGCTATTTGCAACTCCAACATGGCTGCCACCGTGAGACATGATTGTGGGGCAAGCAACCTAGATGCTGTTGATAGGAAATAAGTTAGGATCATCTGATAGACTTTTTAAACACAGTGGTTGTGGGTCATAGGGTTGCCCGCTTGAAGACTCAAGCCGAAACAAGCTGTGTGTTGGATGTTGCTATGTGTTGAAATATAAAACAATAAATATCAATTCAGTATCAGGATAACGTGTGTCACCTTCGCTGGAAACACACACACACACACACACACACACATATATATATATATATATATATATATATATATATATATATATATATATATATATATATATATATATATATATATATATATATATATATATATATA
Organism: Calotriton arnoldi; assembly: GCA_963921515.1. NCBI lineage: Eukaryota > Metazoa > Chordata > Amphibia > Caudata > Salamandridae > Calotriton > Calotriton arnoldi. The sequence goes on from CAWUFW010009500.1 coordinate 104,453, forward strand.
TATATATCACCTACTGGCAATCGCCAATAGGTAGTTATTGTTAGGACCTCGTTTCTATTCAAAAATCATTTTTCTTTTGCCAATATCTTTGGCGCCGTTTGACGAATCTTCGCGAAATTTTCAAAACTAATGGTTCACTAAGGTCAGCTCCTGTCTTGAAAGTTTCAGGGTGATTCGTTGAGCGAGACCGAAAAAAAGGGAGAACGGAATGGAATTACACCAAATTTGGCAAAAATGTAGGTCTTGGTTCGGAAAGCTTGCTTTTTTAAATGGTGTAAATACGTTCAGCAGTTCCTGAGAAATTAAAAAATAAAAATATCAATATCTGGTGGCCGAGGAGGATTCGCGAACCCTCCCGAGCATGAGCTTCATTTTGATTGGCTGCCAACACTCCAAACCAAGAGGTAGTGGCAGCCATCTTGCGACTCAGTACACAAGAAAACAGTAAAAAAAGATAAAAAACAAGAAAAGGGGGCAGGGTAGAAACACCCTGACCCCTAGGCCTGCTCAGTGGGACCACCATGCCCAAAAAAACATTTTTTTAAAAAATCGGCAGAATTCGCGCTGGGTGCGCGAATCCCGCCAAGAAAATTTTAAAAAACGAAGCGCGGTCTTCCACGCTTTGTTTTAATGAGCCCTGGGTGGGCCAGGTCCCGGGGGCAATATGCTAAATATATGCGGGGGCCGTGTGGGCCCCCGCAGTCCCGAGACCGCCACCTCCCTGGGGCTTAATTAATTATGCATGGGGGCACGCGGCCCCCACAGCCCCGGCGACCGCTACCTCCCCAGGGCTTTTAATAAAATGCATGGGGGCTCCTGCCCTCCCACGCTGCCCCAGGGAGGTGGCGGTTCAGATATTGGGGGCCTTGCACCCCCCAAGCCCGGGGCATGCCACCTCCCCAGGGCTTTACTTAATTATGTGTGGGGGGCCTCGTGGGCCCCCAAAGCCCCAGTGACTGCCACCTCCCGGGGCTTTGCTTAATTATGTGTGGGGTCCTTGTGGCCTTCCCAAGCCCGGGGTCCACCACCTCCATGGGGCTATAAAAAAGTAAATGTGGGGGGCTTGAGCCCCCACACTGCCCCAGGGACCACCACCTCCCGGGGCACTAATTATTGAAATGCAGGGGTCCGTTGCGGACCCCTGGCCCCGGAGACCACCACCTCCCGGGGCTTTAAACTTGCTGGGAGGGGGACAGCGCGGCCCCCTCCTGGAACCCTCCATGGCCCTGGGGACCGCCACCCCCAGGGCCGGCTCCGGCAATGTCCTGGGGTGCCTACCCCGGGGCATTGCAGTTTGCAATGGCAGGGCGGGAGCATTGCTCCTGCCCTGCCATTGTAAACTCTGCTTTCCTTCGTGGCTACGAAGCAAAGCAGAATTGCTTTTGGACAAAGGGAGCTGCATGTTAGCAGCTCACCTTGTCCAAAGCAATGCCGGCTCCAGCAGGAGGTGGGGAGCCGGCAGGGACCGCGGGGGCATTGGGGCTCCCCACGGTCCCCAACGTGAGGCCAGGCCCCGGGGAATGGCGTCCCCGGGGTCAGAAGAGGCATGGGAGGGAGCGCCACTTGGCCCCTTCCCTATTTTATTTATTTATTTTTCTTAAAAAAAATAAGGCTGGACCCTGGGGGATGGGGTCCTCGGGGCCAAAATTGGCCACAGAAGGGAGGCCACACAGCCCCCTCAAAAACTATTTTTATAAAAAGCAGGGCAGGCCTCAGGGATAGGGTCCCCAAGGCCAAAAGAGGTCCAGGGAAGGGGGCCACAGAGCTCCCCTCCCATCAAAAAATATTTAAAAAATAAATAAAGGAGGCACAGTCCCGGGGATGGGGTCCCCGGGGCCGAAAAAGGCCCCGGTTTTTAATTATTTTTTTTAAAAATGGAGTCGGGCCCTGGGGTCCCCAGCACCCACAAAATATTAAGAGAAAGGGAGCCACACAGCCCCCCTTCTAATAATTTTTTAAAAAAAAGAAGCCGGCATCTCGCTGGAGGCCACGCCCCCTCCCTGCACCACTATGCAAACTCACCTCCTGGCGTGTTCTGGATTGGGGGATTAAGTCCCCTTGAATCCTAAGGGTCCTTAGGGGCCAACTAGCCCACACAGTGGGATTGCTGAGAGGTGGTCCGAGGCCACGCCCCTTTTACACCACTCTGCAAACACACCTCTTGGCGCACTGCTGGTGGGGCGATGAGGTCCTCTTGTGTCCTGAGGACCTCAGAACTGAAGTGGACTTCATCGCCGAGCAGCAGCGCACCATGCGGCGGGTTTGCAGAGTGGTGTAAAGGGGCGTGGCCTTGGACCAGTCTCAGCAATCCAGCTGTGTGGGGCTTAAGGAGGTAACAGGAGGGCTAGTTTGCCCCCAGGGACCCTCATGCGGCAAGGGGACTTCATCCCCCAACCAAGAGCACGCCAGGAGGTGCATTTGCAGAGTGTTGGACAAAGAGGGGTGGCCTGTGTCCACCTCTCAGCAATCCCACTGTGTGGGGCTTACTGGAGGTAACAAGTAGGCTAGTTGATCCCTAACCACCCCCAGCAGTGAAGGGGACTTTAATCCCCATCGAAGAGCGCGCCTGGGAGCGTGTTTGCAGACTGGTGGGCAAAGGAGGTGTGGCCTGCTATGAGAACTTACCAATGCTGCTCTGTGGGACTTACTGGAGGTAATAGGAGGGGTAGTTGGCCCCAAGGTTGTCCTTGGGGGCCAACTACCCTCCTGTTACCTCCAGTAAGTGACACACAGGTCACCATAGGCCATGCCCCTTTCTCCACCACTCTGCAAGCGAGCCTCCTGGCACACTACGGGTTGGGGGATGAAGTCCACTTTTCTCCTGCGGGACTTTGGGGGCCAAGAAGCCCTCCTGGTACCTCCTGTAAGTCCTATGCAGCGGAATTCCTGAGTGGTGGCCGGAGGCTCAGCCCCTTTCTCCACCTCTCTGCAAACGCCACTACTAGTTAAAGAAGCATTTGCAATGTAATAGGTTTCGCATTTACGAGAGTTAGAGCTATTGGCGTTGTAAATGTAAAAGTGTTTTATTAATGTTTCTTGGAGTGGAGTGGATGTAGTTTGTGTGTAGTGGATTTATGTGGTATGTTCTGCAGTGAAATTATGTGGATAGAAAGTATGTGGTATTTAGTGTATAGGAATTATGTAGAGTGGGATTATGTATTATGGAGAGTAATTGTGTGGTATGATAGTCTGTGTTGTGGAGTGGTAACCTCAGGTTTAGTCTTCCTCGTTTCCATAGAAGCTAAACTATAAACTCAATGAGACAAAAAAAGAAGGAACCACTGAGGAGCACTTCTGGACCTAGTCAGAGGTATGAGCACTGCCACTGGAATTATGCGACTGTTTGGCTGCACTGACGTTTGCACAATTATACATTTTCCGCATTTGCCACATAGTCATCTGCTGCATAATCTGCAGATTTGGAAAAAAACCTTGTTTCTGGCTCAAACGTTACCAAAAATGCAGAGACAAGTGTTAAAGCGTGGTGGAAGGCCCTTTGCAAACCTAGAATGGTCACCTGTTACTTATTGCTAAATGTGGGTATTAAATTGGTACTAATGGTGTGCAAACCACTTTTGCTACTTTCTGCGCCTTTCTTGCCTCTTTCTGCATTTCTGTTGATTCTTTCTGCACCTTTCTTTCTTTTTCTGCACTTCTTTTGCCTCTTTCTGCTCATCTCTTACACTTTCTGCCCCTCTCTTGCCTCTTTCAGCTTCTCTGTTGCCTCTTTCTGCACCTCACTTGCTTCTTTCTGTACGCCTCTTTCTGCACCCTTCTTCCCTCTTTCTGCACCTCTTTTGCCTCTTTCTGTACCCCTGTTCCCTCTATCTGTACCTCTCCTGCCTGTTTCTGCACCTCTTTGCCTCTTTCTGCACTTCTCTTACCTCTTTATGCACCTCTGTTGCTTCTTTATGCACTTCTGTTGCCTCTTTCTGCACCCCTCTTGCCTCTTTCTGTACCTCTGTTGCTTCTTTCTGCACTACTCTTGCTTTTCTCTGCACCTCGTTGCTTCTTTCTGCACCTATCTTGCCTCTTTCTGCACCCTTCTTCCCTCTTTGTGCAACTCTCTTGCCTCTTCCTACATCTCTCTTCCCTCTTTCTGCACCCTTCTTGCCTCTTTGTGCACCTTTGTTCCTTCTTTCTGCACTTCTCTTGCCTCTTTCTGCACCCCTCTTTCCTCTTTCTGCACTTCTGTTGGTTCTTTTGCACTGCTCTTGCTTCTTTCTCCACCTCTCTTGCAAATTTCTGCACTCCTCTAGCCTCTTTCAGCACCCCTCTTCCCTCTTTCTTCACCTCTTTTACCTGTTTCTGCAACTTTCTTGCCTCTTTCTGCAGTTCTCTTGCCTCCTTCTACATATCTGTTGCTTCTCTCTGCACTTCTTTTGCCTCTTTCTGCACCTCTCTTGCTTCTTTCTGTACCCCTGTTGTCTCTTTCTGCACTCGTCTTTCCTCTTTCTGAACCTCTCTTGCTTCGTTCTGCACCCTTCTTCCCTTTTTGCATCCCTCTTGCCTCTTTCTGCAGTTCTCTTGCCATTTTCTGTACCTCTCTTGCCTCTTTCTGCACCTCACTTGCCTCTTTCTGCACTTTTCTTGCTTCTTTCTACACCTCTGTTGCTTCTTTCAGCAATTCTCTTGCCTCTTTTTGTACTTCTCTTGCTTGTTTCTGCACCTCTCTTGTCTCTTTCTGCACCTCACTTGCTTCTTTCTGCACCCCTCTTGCCTCTTTCTGCATCCCTCTTCCCTCTTTCTGCACCTCTCTTGCCTCTTTCTCCACCCCTGTTCTCTCTTTCTGCACCTTTCCTGCCAGTTTCTGCACCTCTCTTGCCTCTTTCTGTACCTCTGTTGCTTCTTTCTGCACTTCTCTTGCCTCTTTCTGTACCCTGCGTGCCTCTTTCAGCACCTCTGTTGCTTCTTTCTGCACTTCTCTTCTTTCTTTCTATACCCCTCCTGCCTCTTTCTCTACCCCTCTTGCCTCTTTGTGCACCTCTCCTACCTCTTTCTGCACCCCACTTGCTTCTTTTTGCACCTCTCTTCCCTATTTCTCCACCTCTCTTGCTTCTTTCTGTACTTCTCTTGCTTCTTTCTGCACTGCTCTTGCTTCTTTCTGCAACTCTCTTGCAAATTTCTGTATACCTCTTACCTCTTTCTGCATCCCTGTTCCCTCCTTCTACACCTTTCTTGCCTGTTTCTGCACCTCTCTTGCCTCTTTCGGCACCTCTGTTGCTTCTTTCTGCATTTCTCTTGCCTCTTTCTGCACCCCTCTTGCCTCTTTCAGCACCTCTGTTGCTTCGTTCTGCACTTCTCTTGCTTCTTTCTGTATCCCTCCTGCCTCTTTCTATACCCCTTTTGCCTCTTTGTGCACCTCACCTGCCTCTTTCTGCACCTCTCTTGCATTTTCTGCAGTTCTCTTGCCTCTTTCGGTACCTCTTTTGCTTCCTTCTGTACTTTTCTTGCCTCTTTCTGTACCCCTCTTGCCTCTTTCTGCACCTCTGGAGGTTCTTTCTGCACTGCTCTTGCTTCTTTCTGCACCTCTCTTGCTTCTTTCTGCACCCTTCTTTCCTTTTTGCATCCCTCTTGCCTCTTTCTGCACCCTTCTTCCCTCTTTGTGCAACTCTCTTGCCTCTTTCTATACCTCTCTTCCCTCTTTCTGCACCCCTCTTGCCTCTTTGTGCACCTCTGTTCCTTCTTTCTGCACTTCTCTTGCCTCTTTCTGCATCCCTCTTGCTTCTTTCTGCACTTCTGTTGGTTCTTTTGCGATGCTCTTGCTTCTTTCTGCACCTCTCTTGCAAATTTCTGCACCCCTCTTGCCTCTTTCTGCACCCCTCTTCCCTCTTTCTGCACCTCTTTTAACTGTTTCTGCAACTTCCTTGCCTCTTTCTGCAATTCTCTTGCCTCCTTCTACACCTCTGTTGCTTCTTTCTGCACTTCTTTTGCCTCTTTCTGCACCTCTCTTGCTTCTTTCTGCACCCCTGTTGTCTCTTTCTGCACTCGTCTTCCTCTCTCTGCACCTCTCTTGCTACTTTCTGCACTTCTCTTGCTTCTTTCTGCACCTCTCTTGCTTCTTTCTGCACCCTTCTTCCCTTTTTGCATCCCTCTTGCCTCTTTCTACAGTTGTCTTGCCATTTTCTGCACCTCTCTTGCCTCTTTCTGCACCTCACTTGCCTCTTTCTGCACTTCTCTTGCTTCTTGCTACACCTCTGTTGCTTCTTTTAGCAATTCTCTTGCCTCTTTCTGAACCTTTCCTGCCGGTTTCTGCACCTCTCTGGCCTCTTTCTGTACCTCTGTTGCTTCTTTCTGCACCCCTTTTGCCTCTTTCTGCACCACTCTTTCTGCACCTCTCTTGCCTCTTTCTGCACCCCTGTTCCCTCTTTCTGCACCTTTCCTGCTGGTTTCTGCATCTCTCTTGCCTCTTTCTGTACCTCTGTTGCTTCTTTCTGCACTTCTCTTGCCTATTTCTGCACCCTTCGCGCCTCTTTCAGCACCTCTGTTGCTTCTTTCTGCACTTCTCTTCCTTCTTTCTAGACCCCTCCTGCCTCTTTATGTACCCCTCTTGCCTCTTTGTGCACCTCTCCTACCTCTTTATGCACCCCTCTTGCTTCTTTTTGCACCTCTGTTGGTTCTTTCTACACTGCTCTTGCTTCTTTCTGCACCTCTTTTGCACATTTCTACATCCCTCTTGCCTCTTTCTGCACCCCTCTTCCCGATTTCTCCACCTCTCTTGCTCCTTTCTCCACTTTTCTTGCTTCTTTCAGCACCTTCTGTTGCTTCTTTCTGCAATTCTCTTGCTTCTTTCTGCACCCCTCTTGCCTCTTTCTGTACCCTTTTTGCCTCTGTGCACCTCTCCTACCTCTTTCTGAACCTCTCTTGCCTTTTTCTGCAGTTCTCTTGCCTCTTTCTGCACCTCTTTTGCTTCTTCCTGTACTTTTCTTGCCTTTTTCTGTACCCCTCTTGCCTCTTTCTGCACCTCTGTTGGTTCTTTCTGCACTGCTCTTGCTTCTTTCTGCACCTCTTTTGCTTTTTCTGCACCCTTCTTCCCTTTTTGCATCCCTCTTGCCTCTTTCTGCACTCTTCTTCCCTCTTTGTGCAACTCTCTTGCCTCTTTCTACCCATCTCTTTCCTCTTTCTGTACCCCTCTTGCCTCATTGTGCACCTCTGTTCCTTCTTTCTGCACTTCTCTTGCCTCTTTCTGCACCCCTCTTGCCTCTTTCTGCACTTCTGTTGGTTCTTTTGCATGGCTCTTGCTTCTTTCTGCATCCCTGTTGCCTCTTTCTGTACCCCTCTACCCTGTTTCGGCACCTCTCTTGCCTCTTTCTGCACCCCTGTTCCCTCTTTCTGTACCTTTCCTGCCAGTTTCTGCACCTCTCTTGCCTCTTTCTGTACCTCTGTTGCTTCTTTCTGTACTTCTCTTGCCTATTTCCCCTTCGCGCCTCTTTCAGCACCTCTGTTGCTTCCTTCTGCACTTCTCTTCCTTCTTTCTACACCCCTCCTGCCTCTTTATGTACCCCTCTTGCCTCTTTGTGCACCTCTCCTACCTCTTTCTGCACCCCTCTTGCTTCTTTTTGCACCTCTGTTGGTTCTTTCTGCACTGCTCTTGCTTTTTTCTGCACCTCTTTTGCAGATTTCTACATCCCTCTTGCCTCTTTCTGCACCCCTCTTCCCTATTTCTCCACCACTCTTGCTCCTTTCTCAACTTTTCTTGCTTCTTTCAGCACCTCTGTAGCTTCTTTCTGCAATTCTCTTGCTTCTTTCTGTACCCCTCTTGCCTCTTTCTGTACCCCTTTTGCCTCTGTGCACCTCTCCTACCTCTTTCTGCACCTCTCTTGCCTTTTTCTGCAGTTCTCTTGCCTCTTTCTGCGCCTCTTTTGCTTCTTCCTGTACTTTTCTTGCCTCTTTCTGTACCCCTCTTGCCTCTTTCTGCACCTCTGTTGGTTCTTTCTGCACTGCTCTTGCTTCTTTCTGCACCTCTCTTGCTTCTTTCTGCACCCTTCTTCCTTTTTTCGCATCCCTCTTGCCTCTTTCTGCACTCTTCTTCCCTCTTTGTGCAACTCTCTTGCCTCTTTCTACCCCTCTCTTTCCTCATTCTGCACCCCTCTTGCCTCATTGTGCACCTCTGTTCCTTCTTTCTGCACCCCTCTTGCCTCGTTCTGCACTTCTGTTGGTTCTTTTGCATGGCTCTTGTTTCTTTCTGCACCTCTCTTGCAAATTTCTGCACCCCTCTTGCCTCTTTCTGCACCCCTCTTCCCTCTTTCTGCACCTCTTTTAACTGTTTCTGCAACATTCTTGCCTCTTCCTGCAGTTCTCTTGCCTCCTTCTACACCTCTGTTGCTTCTTCCTGCACTTCTTTTGCCTCTTTCTGCACCTCTCTTGCTTCTTTCTGCACCCCTGTTGTCTCTTTCTGCACTCGTCTTCCCTATTTCTGCACCTCTCTTGCTTCTTTCTACACTTTTCTTGCTTCTTTCTTCACCTCTCTTGCTTCTTTCTGCACCCTTCTTCCCTTTTTTGCATCACTCTTTCCTCTTTCTGCAGTTCTCTTGCCATTTACTGCACCTCTCTTGCCTCTTTCTCCACCTCACTTGTCTCTGTCTGCACTGCTCTTGCTTCTTTCTGCACCTCACTTGCCTCTTTCTGTACTTCTATTGCTTCTTTGTATACCTCTGTTGCATCTTTCAGCAATTCTCTTGCCTCTTTCTGCACTTCTCTTCCCTCTTTCTGCACCCCTCCTGCCTCCTTCTTTACCTTTCTTGCCTTTTTGTGCACCTCTCCCACCTCTTTCTGCACCCCTCTTGCCTCTTTTTGCACCTCTGTTGGTTCTTTCTGCACTGCTCATGCTTCTTTCTGCACCTCACTTGCTTGTTTCTGCACCTCTCTTGCGTCTTTCTGCACCTCTGTTGCCTCTTTCCACACTTCACTTGCTTCTTTCTACACCCCTCTTGCCTCTTTCTGCACCCCTCTTCCCTCTTTCTGCACCTCTCTTGCCTCTTTCTGCACACCTGTTCCCTCTTCCTGCACATTTCCTGCCTGTTTCTGTACCTCTCTTGCTTCTTTCTGGTCCTCTGTTGCTTCTTTCTGCACTTCTCTTGCCTCTTTCTGCACCCATCGCGCCTCTTTCAGCACCTCTGTTGCTTCTTTCTGCACAGCTCTTCCTTCTTTCTACACCCCTCCTGCCTCTTTCTGTACCCCTCTTGCCTCTTTGTGCACCTCTCCTACCTCTTTCTGCACCCCTCTTTCTTCTTTTTGCACCTCTGTTGGTTCTTTCTGCACTGATCTTGCTTCTTTCTGCACCTCTTTTGTAAATTTCTGCATCCCTGTTGCCTTTTCTGCACCCCTCTTCCCTATTTCTCCACCTCTCTTGCTTCTTTCTGCACTTCTCTTGCTTCTTTCTGCACTTCTCTTGCTTCTTTCTGCACTGCTCTTGCGTCTTTCAGCACCTCTGTTGCTTCTTTCTGCATTTCTCTTGCCGTCTTTCTGCACCCCTCTTGCGTCTTTCAGCACCTCTGTTGCTTCTTTCTGCACTTCTCTTGCTTCTTTCTGCACCCCTCTTGCCTCTTTCTGTACCGCTTTTGCCTCTTTGTGCACCTCTCCTGCTTCTTTCTGTATCTCTCTTGCCTTTATCTGCAGTTCTCTTGCTTCTTTCTGCACCTCTTTTGCTTCTTTCTGTACTTTTCTTGCCTCTTTCTGTACCCCTCTTGCCTCTTTCTGCACCTCTGTTGGTTCTTTCTGCACTGCTCTTGCTTCTTTCTGCACCTCTCTTGCTTCTTTGGCACCTCACTTGCCTCTTTCTGTACTTCTCTTGCTTCTCTCTACACCTCTGTTGCTTCTTTCAGCAATTCTCTTGCCTCTGTCTGCACTTCTGTTGCCTGTTTCTGTACCTCTCCTGCCTCTTTCTGTACCTATTTTGCCTCTTTCTGCACCTCACTTGCTTCTTTCTGATCCCCTCTTGCTTCTTTCTGCACCCCTCTTCCCTCTTTCTGCACCTCTCTTGCCTCTTTCTGCACCCTGTTCCCTCTTTCTGCACCTCTCTTGCTTCTTTCTGCACCCCTGTTGTCTCTTTCTGTACTTGTCTTCCCTCTTTCTGCACTTGTCTTCCCTCTTTCTGCACCTCTCTTGCTTCTTACTGCACTTCTTGCTTCTTTCAGCACCTCTCTTGCTTCTTTCTGCACCCTTCTTTCCTTTTTGCATCCCTCTTGCCTCTTTCTGCACCTCTCTTACCTCTTTCTGCACCTCACTTGCCTCTTCCGCACTTCTCTTGCTTCTTTCTACACCTCTGTTGCTTCTTTCTGCACTTTTTCTACCTTTTTGTACACAAATTTACAGAGTATGCTGTTTGAAACACAGGTATTCAAGTATTTGTATGTTTATTTTTATGTAACGTGTCAATATGTAAAAGCAGAGACACCCGCATGCATACCTTCACAAACTTGGTCAGACTTACAATAGTGATATGCTTAGGATTGCTGTTTTATATTTGGTAGGCCTAACATTCTGAGCAGTCGATGAATAGTGAACCTTCAAGAGAAATGTGAGGTTTAAGACATCTTTGGAGATGGATTAGTTCCAGAGGTTTCAAGGAAGTTATAGTTAGGGATTAGCATTTAAAAAACCTTTGAAATTCACTGAAAGAAACATAGGTTTCAGGGACGTTATAGTTAGTAATTAGCATTTAAAAAACCTTAGAAATTCACTGAAAAAATCATAGGTTTCAGGGACGTTATAGTTAGAAATTAGCATTGAAAAAACCTTTGAAATTCACTGAAAAAAAACACAGGTTTCAGGGACATTATAGTTAGTTGGACATTTCACTCGTACAAAACTAGAGAAATTCGGCCATTATAGTTAGTTGAGCTAACTATAACTCATGCTCCCGCAATGCACTGCTGATGACGTCACATATTACATCACTCATGACATGGTCAGTGGCATCACTGATGACATCTCAAATGACATCACTGATGACATCATCCGGTTAATATCTGATACACCTCCTCACACCCTAATATAACCTTTTATACACCCACCCTAAAATGCAGACTACCATTCTCGAAACCATTGACACACCAGTACCAGTTAGTACATGCCCACTCACTGATTCATAGGTCTACACACATCCACTCACTCACCAATACCGTCATTCATACACACAGTCACTCACCAATACAGCCTCTGATATATGCACTCATACACCCATACAGACACTCACATACTGTCACTCACCCATAGAGTTACTCACACACCTAGTCAGTCACCCAAAGAATCAATAACACTGCCTTTTATTAACCTATACAGTTATACACACACCACCTCACTTATTCATACAGATACTAACACATACTTACTCTCTTCTACAATCACTGACACAAGCACATACTCATCCATACACCCACTCTCACAATCACTCACTCTCACATATAGTTAGTTATATACTCAAAAACTCACATATACTGCCTTTCACATATGTAGTTACTCACACATATGCCACTGAGACATCCATTCACTCACCGACACAGCCATAGGCACACTAACTTACCCACACGGCCCCTCGCCGATGCACTCATGAACCCATACACCCACTAAATCACCCACTCACACATCCATGCAGGGAGTTACACCCCCACCCACCCACACAGATACTCAGGCAGCCATACAGGTACTCAGACAACCAATCATTAACCCATATAGACACTCATGTAGCCACTTACCAACCCATGCAGCCACTTACAAACCAACTGACAGACTGATACAGACTTTCACACAGATTAGTCATTCACCCATGCATTCACTGTGAGAAGTTGGCCTGGTATATGCTGTCCTCTAATTATAGTGGGCACCTTGCACCAGTCCAAACAACCCCTTATTGGAGATAGGTTAAAGACAACCTTTATTGAAAGCTATCCTAGTGGTAGCTATGGAGAGCAGCCTTCAGGCTAAGTCTTGAAGGAATGTAAAGCAGCTTGTTTTACCAGTCTATAATCTCTTGAGTGACCAAATGAAAGAGGATCACACCAGGTATATATTTAAAATATATGTATTTAGTCTTAAACACACCCCTCTAGTCTCTTTATGAGGCTAGAGTTCGAAATACATAAGTTACAAGTCGAATATCAACAGTAATAGCACAAATACACGTTTGAGCCCTAGGGGCGTACCAAACCATATACCAATAAAGTGGTATAAGAACCACGACTGAGCTAGACACAAGGCCTAGAGCCTGTAGAAGTGCTTGGACCACAAGGAACCACCCAAGGTAGTGACACAGGGGACCCACGGGGGACGCGTGCAGTGTTGGAACACAGCCGCGAATCGCCGTTAACTTCTATGGGGAAAGTCACGGTTAGGTTTTTAAAAGGAAAGGACACTTAGAGGAGGACTTGGAGCAAATCCCTTTAGAACTAGGCAGTTCTAGAGTCAATACCTACGGGAGCACCGGAGTACTCGAGTTACCTCACCCAGGGAAGCCGGGTGCATAGGTGTCTTTTCGTGTCGGGTTTGGTCGTCGTTTTCAATGGCGAGCTGCTGCAGCGGTCTGCTGGCGACCAAGTCGAAAGTGTCCGGATAGATCCAAGGGTGGATCGAAGATCTGAGGAACCTGAAAGCAGAGGGGACAGAGTCTGGGTCACTAGCCAGTGACCAGGAGGGCGATGAGCAGATGCCCACCGATGTTGGGTGCTTCAGGTAGGTTGACGGTCATCTTGACTCTTCAGCCATGAGGTCCAGGAGGCGTTGACGATGGCCAGGAGCTGGATTCGAGCTGTCCCATAATGTCTATCGATTGCTGCGGTGTCGGCGACCGGATTGGACCCAACAAGCCTTGGCAATGGCAAGTCACGTGGAAATGAAGAAAGGATGTTGATGCAGACCAGCAAGGTCTGGGGGACTCACCCAGCAAGGGTAAGTCAGGGCACCTCTGGAGCAACTAGGAAAGCCCAAGTAGAAGAAGAGTTGCCTTCGGGAGGGCCCACTAGCCAACAGACTAGCGACCGCGTAGGAGCCTCAAGTGGAAACACTTGGAGCTGGCTCACAGGACACTCATTGAGTGGAGGCCAGTGATCTTTGGTGCAGTCGGGGCTGGAGGTGAGGGCTACTCAGAGCCCAACGCAGAACTTCGTGGGAGACCAGGAAGAGGATGCACTTGCAAAAGTTTTCGGTGTCCAGGAGTCACGGTTCCACGCTACCCACGACAGCTATGTGCCTCAGCTTCGCTGGGGTCTCAGGGTAGCCTCGGGGAAGTTTGTAAATCCACCTCTGGTGATGCAAAGACTTCGGCGTCCGGCGGGAGCTTCAGCGATGCAGACCGGACAATTGCTTCTTTGGTGCCTGCCAAGCAGGGGAGTCACTCCTTGACCCCAAGGGAGATTCTTCAGTCCTCTAATCTTGTAGTAGAGCGTTGAAGGTCCAGGATTCGGCTTCAGAGTTTCATCCAGGGTAATCTAAAGTCCTAAGGACTGGGGTCCCATACTTATACAAAGTTAGGGGGTTGGACATACTCTGGGGACCCACCTATGGGAGGGTCTGGGAAGAGGGGTGGTTACACCCATTCCCTTTGTCCAGTTTCGCACCAGAGCAGGGGCAGGTAGCCCCTGCAACCGGTTTGAACTGGCATATGCACAGGGACACCAAATGTGCCCCCAGTGCAGGACTTCAAAGCACCAGAAAGTGCTCCTGCCCAGCCCCAATACACACTATCCTGTCTGGGGAGGTGGTTACACCTCCCTTCGACAGGAAACCTATTGTCCAGGCATCCCCTGCCGGAGTTTCAGTCAGCAGCAGGAGGCCAGACCCGTGTCTGTGGCAGCGGCATCCATTTTGTGATGTCAGGGCTCTGTAAAGAAGTTACCGGGTAGGTCGGTGGGTACATGTGTCTCCCTCTAGAAGGGTGGAATGCTACCCCCGCCACCAGGGCTGGCGGGGGAGTAGTATTCCAAGATGTTTGACACCAAACACGACATGTTTTGGTGCAGCTAGTCCAAAGTTAGCATTGTACCGCAAGGATATAATGCACTTAAGAGTATATGGTCAGGCTGCACCACAAACAGCATCAGAGGAGGGACTCCGAATGCTACAGAGGGGCTCTGCTCATGCAGGGGCACCCTCTCACATAAAAACCAAGCACTCTGCCTTAAGGATTGTTAAGGCCTGCCATAGGAGTGACTTATAGGTTTATATGTGTGTGCAATGGTAGTGATATAGGTAGCCTATATCACAGTAAGGGGTGCATGAACCACCTTACCCAGGCTGCAGTAGCAGACCTGTGGTGTCATTTTGGCTGGCCTTCCAGGGGTGGCATAATACATGCTTCAGCCCCTGGCAGGACTCTGGGGTACCTATGCCCTGGGTACATAGTATACCATATACTAGGGACTTATAAGGGCACTCAGGATTCCAATCAGACCCCAGCCAGACTAAAGTCGAAAAACAGTGAAGCATCAGCAAAAAGTGGGGGTACCCATGTGAAGCAGATCCTACTCTCCTACACAACCCCCCCCCCAAACGCAGGGACATTAAACTAACCTTGTCCAGTTAAGTCTTCATGTTCTAAGTGGAAATACCTAGAGAGTCCATCTGCATTGGCATGGTTACTCCCAGGTCTATGTTCCACTGTAAAGTCCATCCCCTGTAGGGAAATGGACCAAAAAGCAGTTTGGGGTTTTCACCCTTCATTTGTTTTAGCCATAGGAGGGGCTTGTGGTCTGTTTGAACAAGGAAGTGAGTACCAAACAAGTATGGCCTCAACTTCTTCAGAGCCCAAACCACAGCAAAGGCCTCCTCTCTATGGCTGACCAACGTTTCTCTCTAGGGGTCAGCCTTCTGCTAATAAAAGCTACTGGCTGATCCTGACCTTCATCATTCAATTGTGACAGTACAGCCCCTACCCCCAATTCAGATGCATCTGTTTGGACAATGAACTTCTTGGAGTAATCAGGACTCTGGAGAATGGGAGCAGCGCACATGGCCTGCTTCAGGTCATCAAATGCCTTTTGACAGCTAGCTGTCCACTGAACCTTTTTGGGCATTTTCTTGGAAGTTAAGTCATTCAGGGGTGTCACTATTGATCCATACCCCTTGACAAATCTCCTATAGTACCCAGTCAGGCCTAAGAAGGCTCTCACCTGAGTCTGGGTGGTTGGAGCAACCCAGTCCATGATGGTCTGGATTTTGCTCAGCAGTGGTTGAACCTGGCCTCCACCCACAAGGTGGCCCAGGTACACAACCTGACTCTGCCCTATCTGGCACTTGGTGGCCTTGATAGTGAGGCCTGCCTTTTGCAGGGCCTCTAAAACATTCCTTAGGTGGACCAGGTGATCCTCCCAGGTGGAGCTAAAGACAGCAATATCATCAAGATAAGCTGCACTGTAGGCTTCCAGGCCTGTGAGAACTGTTTTCACCAACCTTTGGAAAGTGGCAGGTGCATTCTTCAGACCAAAGGGCATTACCACAAATTGATAATGCCCACTAGGGGTTGAGAATGCTGTTTTTGGCTTTGCATCATCAGCTAGCCTGATCTGCCAGTAGCCAGCTGTTAGGTCAAATGTGCTTAGATACATGGCTGAGGCCAAAGTGTCTATTAGCTCATCTGCCCTGGGTATTGGATGGGCATCAGTCCTAGTGACTGCATTGAGACCCCTGTAGTCCACACAAAACCTCATCTCTCTTTTCCCACCACTGGTGTGAGGTTTTGGCACAAGGACCACTGGACTAGCCCAAGGGCTATCTGAGGGTTCAATAACTCCCAAATCCAACATTTTCTGGACTTCTGTCCTGATACAGTCCCTGACATGACCACTGAGAAGGAGGGGGACCCTAAAAACAGATTTAGGACAGGTCAAAACGGGGTAAATAATACAACTATAATCCACACAAAGTAGACCTGTCCGCATTGATAATAAACAGCGCTATTCAATAGTCGCTATAATGTCAGTAGGCCTTGCAGAGTTATGTGTCCCACACATTCGCATTAATTGTACAATAATCATACAAAAAAACAAATAAATGTTTTGATACTTTTTTTATTCATTTAATGATACGTTTATATCAAAAAGGGATTCATCCTAATATAAGACAACAAGACATAATTTAAATACATATCAAATACATATATACATCAAGTCCCACATTCATATACTCATTCATACCGCACATCGTACAATACCATACAGACCCATGCAGTCAATCCACACATATGTCATCACACCAATTCACACATCAAAAGAATATAATTTACTATGTAGATATACAAAAATGATTGGTATACACGCAAGTGCCTCCTACAGGGGATTGATTAGATACAGGTTGGTATGGGGCACAGGACCATTCAGCGCCAACACGAGTTTCGGTGTCTGACCCCAATTTGGGTCACACCTTCATCAGGGCAGCCAGTATATACGTGGGACTTTGGGATATACCAATATATTAAAAACTCCAAACAAAGGAGCCGGAACACGGATGGATTTAGCGATGAATTCCGATAAATTTCAAGGTTCTGACTCCTGTAGTTATAAACAAAATGGGATCATCAGATTTCAGACATAGCCATTGCAGCCAGACATAGAAGGTTCAGGTCCAGTCTGGGTTCAAAGGATATAAGTGGAGAGATACACTCCTACAGGTCCATATACGTTCGAGGATCCTGAAGATGCGGGTTCGTACGGAGAGTCGGTCTCGCGGCCGCAGGTCTGATATGTGGCAGAGTGAAACTAACATGGTCAGGTTGCCTATAAATCTTATTTTTAATAGGCAGACTGTCCCCAGTGTCCACTTCATGAGTGCACCAGGTGGTCTGACTTGGAGTCAGAGAGAACATTTGTCTGTACTGATTGAGCACTTGTCTTCAATCAGTTTGCTGCTGAGCAGTGAGGCTGCCTGCCAAGGCTACACCATCCACTGACCCATCATCAGGGTTCTGTGAGAGCAGGTCAGGGAGTGGGTCACTCTCTTCCTCCTGTCCCTCATCAGTAGCCATGAGCAAGCCCATGTCTGCCCTGTCCACATATGGTTTCAGTCTGTTGACATGGAGAACCCTGTGGGGACTCCTGGGTGTTCCTAGGTCTACCAAATAGGTAACCTCACCCTTCTGTTCAACAATGGTATGGGGTCCACTCCATTTGTCTTGGAGAGCTGCTGGGGCCACTGGCTCCAACACCCACACCTTCTGTCCTGGCTGGTAAACAGTCAGTACAGCCTTTGGTCATGCCAGGCTTTTTGTAATTCCTGGCTAGCCTCAAGGTTTTTAGTTGCCTTTTCATGTACTCAGCCGTCCTGGAGCGGAGACCAAGTACGTAGTCCACTATGTCTTGCTTTGGGGGCTTGAGAGGTAACACCCATCCTTCCTTCACCAAGTACAATGGACCCCTGACAGGGTGACGAAACAAAAGTTCAAAAGGGCTGTAGCCAACCCCTTTTGAGGCACCTCCCTGTATGCAAACAAAAGGCAGGGCAAGAGTATGTCCCATCTTCGCCTAAGCTTCTCTGGGAGCCCTTTAATCATCCCCTTCAAGGTTTTGTTGAATCTCTCAACTAAACCATTGCATTGTGGGTGATAGGGTGTGGTGAACTTGTAAGTCACGCCACACTACTTCCACATTGCTTTCAAGTATCCAGACATAAAGTTTGCATCCCTGTCTGATACAACCTCCTTAGGGAAGCCCACTCTTGAGAAAATTCCCAGGAGGGCTCTTGCCACCACAGGTGCTGTAGTGGTCCTAAGGGGAATAGCCTATGGGTACCTAGTGGCATGGTCCACCACCACCAGGATAAACCTGTACCCAGATGCTGTTTGGGGATCCATGGGACCAACAATATCAATCCCCACTCTTTCAAAGGGCACCCCCACCACAGGTAGTGGTATCAGGGGGCTTTTGTGGTGTCACCTGCCTTCCCACTGGCTTGGCAGGTTACACAGGAGCGACAAAACTCCTTGGTGTCTTCAGACATGTGGGGCCAGTGAAAGTGAGGGACAATTCTGTCCCAGGTCTTATTCTGGCCCAGGTGACCTGCTAGGGGAATATCATGGGCTAGGGTCAATAGGAAGCCCCTGAACTTCAGAGGTATAACCAACATCCTGGTGGCACCAGGCTTGGGGTCTCTACACTCTGAGTACAAGAGTCCATCATCCCAATACACTTTATGGGGACCACTAGCATTCCCAGCAGCCTCAGCAGCAGCCTGCTGTCTGAGGGGTTCAAGAGAGGGGCAGCTCTGCTGCTCCTGGCTCAGATATGCCCTGGAAGGGCCCCTGTCCCCAAGAACTCAACCTGATCAGGCTCAAGCTCCTCTGGGACAGTTCCTTCCTCAGGACTGAGATCATCTCCCTGAAGAGACTGATCTTCCTTCTGAGCCAAGAGGAAGGCACTGCCTTTACCCTACTACTCCTCCTCTTGGATGGCACTTGGTCCATTGTTCCAGGATCCAAGGCCTGTTCAGTGTTAGGCATTTTGCTCTGTGACCTGGTCACAACAAACACATCTGCAGGGATGCCCAGCATTTCTGCATGGGTCTTGAGCTCCACTTCTGCCCAAGCTGAAGTTTCTAGATCATTGCCTACCTCAACAGACGACTCTTCTTCTACGTCCCCAACCGCCAGCTCCGCTCCGCCGACCTCTCCCTCGCCACCGTCCCTCGCATTCGAAGAACAACCACCGGCGGCAGATCCTTCTCACACCTCGCCGCCAAGACCTGGAACACCCTTCCACTAAGCCTACGACAGACCCAAGACCTGCTGACCTTCAGGAGGCTACTCAAGACCTGGCTGTTCGACCAGTAGCAGCACCCCCTTCCCTCTCCCCAGCGCCTTGAGACCCTCGCGGGTAAGTAGTGCGCTCTACAAATTCTGTGATTGATTGATTGATTGATTGCCAAGCAAGCATTCAACTGGTAGGTTTGCACTCACCACAACCTTCTTAAGGCCAGTTACCCCTCCCCAGGAGAAGTTAACAACTGCCAGAGTATGGTCTGTTCTGACATTGCTAGCATTGGTCACTTGGTACATTTCATCAAGTATAATCTGCCCAGGATCCACAAGGTCTTGTGTCACCATGGTGACACTCGCCCCTGTGTCCCTAAATGCCAAAGCCTCTTTTCCATTGATTAATGGCTGTTGCCTGTACTTGCCCATATTACTGGGACTCACAGAGGAGGTCACATCCATGCCTCCATCACAGACTAGGACAGCCTGAGTGAGTTCTCTGACTAGGCCAGAGCTCATCTCATGACCCAGGGTCAACCCTACTAAACCCTTGGCCTGGGTACTCCCACCACCAATTGTAACTGCATTAGGGGAACAGGTGCCTTAGGGGCATTGGTGGGGGCTGGAATAGAGTCTTTGGACTTGGTGCAATCACTGGTCCAGTGTGTCTTTTGCTTACAGACTTTGCACCATGGTTTCTTTTGGCCTTTTCCCTTATTAGACTGTGAATCCCCACCTGAAGAAGATTTTTGGGGGCCTTGTGAAGACTTCTGGTCTTTACCCTTCTCCCCACCCTTATCAGAGTTTTTAGAATCTTGCTTCTTTGGGTCACCACCTTGGTTCTGTACCTTCTGCCTCACCCTGGTTCTGACCCATTTGTCTGCCTTCTTTCCCAATTCTTGGGGAGAGGTCAGATCAGAGTCCACCAGGTACTGATGCAACAGCTGATTTTGACAGTTATTAAGAATCTGCTCCCTCATGATAAGATTGTACAATCCTTTGAAGTCACATACCTTACTACCCACTAACCAACCTTCCAGAGCTTTAGCAGAACAATCAACAAAGTCCACCCAGTCTTGAGTCTGTGCTTTTGGGTATCTCTGAACTTTAACCTGTATTGTTCAGATGTTAGGCCAAACCCATCAATCAATGCACTCTTCAAGACTGTGTAATTGTCAGCATCCTCTTCTCTAACAGAGAGGAGCTTATCTCTACCTTTGTCTGCAAAGGAGAGCCACAAGATTGCTGCCCACTGCTCCTGAGGGACCCTCTGTACTTTACAGGCCCTCTCTAGAGGAGTTATCCATTTGTGGATGTCATCCCCACTCTGGTAGGGAGGGACAATCTTGCTCAGGTTTCTATGGTCATAAGACCTTTCCCTATCTCTGGGGAAATTGCTGCCACCATGGGACTCTAGTCCCAACTTTTTTCTTTGTCTATAAAGATCTAGGGACTCCCTGTCTATAGCCAACTGCTATTTTCTGAGCTCAAGCTGGGCTTGTTCATACTGAAGCAGTCTCTTTTTCCTTTCATGAGAGGATTCCCTCCTATGAGAAGAAACAGAGGTCCCTACTGAGGTGTCAGAGTGGTTAGACTCCTGAGAAGGAGATCTAGACCTTCTGGGCACACTCCCAACTCTTCCTGGGGGACAAAGGGGAGGTCATTCTGAATCTCCTCCTCATCCTCAGGAGTAGCTGCATTGTCCAGGTCAGGATCATTGTCATCCCCCTGGCCAGTTTCAGAGGTCAGGTCCTGGGCATTTTCATCCCTGGTCCCTCCCTCATCTTCTGCCCCACCCTCTCTGCCTACCCTTGCAGACCCTATGGGTCTTCTAAGATCATCTAGCAGAAGCATCTCCAGGAGACGTTGGGTGTTGGCACTTTTGCCTGTCTTCAACTTCCTAACCTTGCACAACTCTCTTAATTCCAAGAATGAGAGGTTGTCATATCTGGATGGCAGGAGCCCACTGGTTCCTGGCAGTGAAGACATTACTAGTGTGGTGTGGTGTATGCACTACCTACTCTAGTGTGGTCTACTAAACTCTCTTGAGTTGTAGAAAGGGTGTGCTATCCCTTAACACACAACTCTAAGTTCAGTAGAACTTACTGTATCCTAAGCTTGAATTATATGTACCTAAGGTACCCTTAGTGGTTTTCAGTTGATCGATTCAATTGAGATTATCTGGTAAAACAATAGCAAGCTGGAATCCCACACGCTGCACACCAATGTGAGAAGTTGGCCTGGTATATGCTGTCCACTAATTATAGTGGGCACCTTGCACCAGTCCAAACAACCCCTTATTGGAGATAGGTTAAAGACAACCTTTATTGAAAGCTATCCTAGTGGTAGCTATGGAGAGCAGCTTTCAGGCTAAGTCTTGAAGGAATGTAAAGCAGCTTGTTTTACCAGTCTATAATTTCTTGAGTGACCAAATGAAAGAGGACCACACCAGGTATATATTTAAAATATATGTATTTAGTCTTAAACACACCCCTCTAGTCTCTTTATGAGGCTAGAGTTCGAAGTACATAAGTTACAAGTCGAATATCAACAGTAATAGCACAAATACACGTTTGAGCCCTAGGGCGTACCAAACCATATACCAATAAAGTGGTATAAGAACCACGACTGAGCTAGACACAAGGCCTAGGGCCTGTAGAAGTGCTTGGACCACAAGGAACCACCCAAGGTAGTGACACAGGGGACCCACAGGGGACGCGTGCAGTGTTGGAACACAGCCGCGAATCACCGTTAACTTCTATGGGGAAAGTCGCGGTTAGGTTTTTAAAAGGAAAGGACACTTAGAGGAGGACTTGGAGCAAATCCCTTTAGAACTAGGCAGTCCTAGAGTCAATACCCACGGGAGCACCGGAGTACTCGAGTTACCTCACCCAGGGAAGCCGGGTGCATAGGTGTCTTTTCGTGTCGGGTTTCGTCGTCGTTTTCAATGGCGATCTGCTGCAGCGGGCTGCTGGCGACGAAGTCGAAAGTGTCCGGATGGATCCAAGGGTGGATCGAAGATCTGAGGAACCTGAAAGCAGAGGGGACAGAGTCTGGGTCACTAGCCAGTGACCAGGAGGACGATGAGCAGATGCCCACCGATGTTGGGTGCTTCAGGTAGGTTGACAGTCATCTTGACTCTTCAGCCACGAGGTCCAGGAGGCGTTGATGATGGCCAAGAGCTGGATTCGAGCTGTCCCATAACGTCTGTCGATTGCTGCGGTGTCGGCGACCGGATTGGACCCAACAAGCCTTGGCAACGGCAAGTCACGTGAAAATGAAGAAAGGACGTTGATGCAGACCAGCAAGGTCTGGAGGACTCACCCAGCGAGGGTAAGTCAGGGCACCTCTGGAGCAACCAGGAAAGCCCAAACAAAAGAAGAGTTGCCTTCGGGAGGGCCCACTAGCTGACGGACTAGCGACCGTGAAGGAGCCTCGAGTGGACACACTTGGAGCTGGCTCACAGGACACTCGTGGAGTGAAGGCCAGTGATCTTCGGTGCAGTCGGTGCTGGGGGCGAGGGCTACTCGGAGCCCAAAGCACAACTTCGTGGAAGACCAGGAAGAAGATGCACTTGCAAAAGTTCTCGGTGTCCAGGGATCACGGTTCCACGTTACCCACGACAGCTACGTGCCTCAGCTTCACTGGGGTCTCAGGGCAGCCTCCAGGAAGTCTGGAAATCTACCTCTGGTGATGCAAAGACTTCGGTGTCCGGCAGGAGCTTCAGCGATGCAGACCAGACAATTGCTTCTTTGGTGCCTGCCAAGCAGGGGAGTCACTCCTTGACCCCAAGGGAGATTCTTCAGTCCTCTAATCTTGTAGTAGAGCATCGAAGGTCCAGGATTTGGCTTCAGAGTTTTGTCCAGGGTAATCTAAAGTCCTAAGGACTGGGGTCCCATACTTATACAATGTTAGGGGGTTGGACATACTCTGGGGACCCACCTATGGGAGGGTCAGGGAAGAGGGGTGGTTACACCCATTCCCTTTGTCCAGTTTCACGCCAGAGCAGGGGCAGGTAGCCCCTGCAACCGGTTTGAACTGGCATATGCACAGGGACACCAATTGTGCCCCCAGTGCAGGACTTCAAAGCACCAGAAAGTGCTCCCGCCCAGCCCCAATACACACTATCCTGTCTTGGGAGGTGGTTACACCTCCCTTCGACAGGAAACCTATGGTCCAGGCCTCCCCTGCTGGAGTTTCAGTCAGCAGCAGGAGGCCAGACCCGTGTCTGTGGCAGCGGCATCCATTTTGTGATGCCAGGGCTCTGTAAAGAAGTTACCGGGTAGGTCGGTGGGTACATGTGTCTCCCTCTAGAAGGGTGGAATGCTACCCCTGCCGCCAGGACTGGCGGGGGGTTAGTATTCCAAGATGTTTGACACCAAACACAACATGTTTTGGTGCAGCCAGTCCAAAGTTAGCATTGTACCGCGAGGATATAATGCACTTAAGAGTATATGGTCAGGCTGTACCACACACAGCATCAGAAGAGGGACTCCGAATGCTGCAGAGGGGCTCTGCTCATGCAGGGGCACCCTCTCACATAAAAACCAAGCACTCTGCCTTCAGGATTGTTAAGGCCTGCCATAGGAGTGACTTATAGGTTTATATGTGTGTGCAATGGTAGTGATATAGGTAGCCTATATCACAGTAAGGGGTGCATGCACCACCTTACCCAGGCTGCAGTAGCAGACCTGTGGTGTCATTTTGGTTGGCCTTCCAGGGGTGGCATAATACATGCTTCAGCCCCTGGCAGGCCTCTGGGGTACCGATGCCCTGGGTACATAGTATACCATATACTAGGGACTTATAAGGGCACTCCAGATTCCAATCAAAGATGTACCTAAGGTACATGGAAACCATTTTAGAGAGGAAGCAGCTAGGCTGGGGTTCTGATTAGCAGGGCCCCAGCCAGACTAAAGTCGAAAAACAGTGAACCATCAGCATAAAGTGGGGGTACCCATGTGAAGCAGATCCTACTCTCCTACATTCACTAAGACACATTTAATCACTCACTTACACAGTCAGTCATGCACCCACTAAATCATCCATTCAAACACTCATACACCCACTTATTCTTCAATACACCTTTGTGTATCTATATATAACATTCTTAAACTTTTAAAAATCACCCAGTCTCTGGATGATGTCATCAGTGATGTCATTTGAGATGTCACTGACCAGGTCATGAGTGATGTAATATGTGACGTCATCAGCAGTGCATTGCGGGGGCGCGAGTTATAGTTAGCTCAACTAACTATAACGGCAAATTTCTCTGGTATGTATGAGTGAAATGTCCAACTAACTATAACGTCCCTGAAACCTGTGGTTTTTTCAGTGAATATATATATATATATATATTGCAAAGATTCGTCAAACGGCGCCAAAGATATTGGCAAATCAAAAAACGCTTTTCCTATGGATAATAGTCCTGAGGTCCTCAGGACACATGTGGACCTCATCGCCCCACCAGCAGTGCACCAAGAGGTGCGTTTGCAGAGTGGTGTAAAAGGGGCGTGGCCTCGGACCACCTCTCAGCAATCCCACTGTGTGGGGCTTACTGGAGGTCCCTAATGGGCTAGTTGGCCCCTAAGGACCCTTAAGATTCAAGAGGACTTAATCCCCCAACCCAGAACGCACCAGGAGGCGCGTTTGCAGAGTAGTGCAGGGAGGGGTGGGGCCTCCGGTGAGATGCCGTTTTTTTTTCTTCTTTTTTTCCTTAGAAGAGGGGCTGTGTGGCCCCCTTCTCATAATATTTTGTAGGCCCTGGGGACCCCATCCCCCAGGGCCTTTGACATATTTCATGTATTTTTTATTTTTAAACGGGAAGGGGGCCGATTTCAGCCCTGGGGAACCCATCCCCCGGGGCATGGCCATATGTTTATATATATATTTTTTGTTTTAATAAAAGAAGGGGGGGCGTGCTGCCCTCCTCCTGAGGCCTTTTTCGGTACCGGGGACCCCATCCCCCGGGGCATTGCCTCATTTTTTTATTTTTATTAAAAAAAAATCGTGAGGGGGCCCACGTGGCCCCCCTTCCCTGGGCTACTTTTGGCTCCGGAGACCCCAGACCCCTGGGCCAGCCCTCATGTTGGGGACCGTGGGGGAAGCCCCAATGCCCCCGCAGTCCCTGCCGGCTCCCCGGCTCCTGCTGAGATGCAGCTCCCTTTGCCCAAAAGCAAATCTGCTTCGCTTCATGGAAGCACAAGCAGTTTTTCTACTCTCGCTGCCATGAAGCGAAGCAGAAGTTTACTCCCGCCCCGTCCTAGCGAACTGCAATGTCCCGGGGGTGGACACCCTGGGACATTACTGGAGCCGGCCCTGGGGGTTAGCAGTTCCCAGGGCAAAGGAGGGCTCCAGGAGGAGGGCCGCGTGGCCCCCTCCCAACACATTTAAAGCCCCAGGGAGATGGTGGTCCCTGGGGGCCGCAACGGACCCCCACCCTTAATAAAAAATTGCCTCGGGGAGGTGGTGGTCCCCAGGGCCGTGTGGGGGGCTCGAGCCTCCCCTCACAACATTTTTTTTAAAACAGAGCCCCAGGAAATGGCGGTCCCTGGGGATGCGGGACGCCGCATGCCGCCCGCATGTAATTATTAAAGCCCGGGGAGGTGGCGGCCCCCAGGGCTGCATGGGGGAGGCATGAGCCCCCATGCATTTTAAGTATAATAAAGCCCCGGGAGGTGGCAGTCCCCAGGGCTGCGGGGAGGCTGCGTGACCCCCGCATGTAATAAGTATGGCCTCGGGGAGGTGGCGGTCCCCGGGGCTGCGTGGGCCACCGTGGGCCCCACACTATATTTTGTGCTTGCCCCGGGACCTGGCCCACCCGGGGGCTTAATTCAACAAAGAGCTGGAGACCGCGTTTTTTTTTTTTTTTTTTTCGGTGGGATTTGCGTACCCAGTGCAAATCCTGCCGATTTTGTTTTTTTTAAATGCTTTCTGGGGACCCCTGAGCAGGCCTAGAAGGTCAGGGTGTTTCTACCCTGCCCCTTTTTCCTTTTTTTACCTTTTTTCGTGTGACTCGGGTTCTACCGAGTCACAAGATGGCTGCCTACACTTCTTGGTTTGAAGTGTTGGCAGAAAATCAGAGACAAGCTCGTGATCGGGAGGGTTCGCGGATCCACCGCGGTCACCAGATATCAATATGTTTGTATTTTTGAATTTCTCAGAAACTACAGAACGGATTTACACCATTTAAAAAAAAGAACGCTTTCTGAACCAAGAGCTACCTTTTTGCCAAATTTGGTGTAATTACGTTCAGCAGTTTAGGCTGTAGCTTTGTCTAAACTTTCCTATGGAAATTAACATGGAGAAAACGGGTTTTGGGACCCCCCTTTTTTCTCAACCCCCGCTTGAATAATCACCCTGAAACTTTCCAGACAGGAGCTGACCAGAGCGGGCCATTAGTTTTGAAAGTTTCACGAAGATTCGTCAGATGGCACCAAAGATATTGCAGAAGAAAAAACGCTTTTCCTATGGAAACTAGGTCCTAACTATAACTACCTACTGGCGACCGCCAGTAGGTAATATATATATATATATATATATATATATTCACTGAAAAAACCATAGGTTTCAGGCACGTTATAGTTAGAAATTAGCATTTCAAAAACCTTAGAAATTCACTGAAAAAAACATAGGTTTCAGGGACGTTATAGTCAGTTGGACATTTCACTCATACAAAACCATAGAAATTCCACCGTTATAGTTAATTCAGCTAACTATAACTCGCGCCCCGCAATGCACTGCTGATGACGTCACATAGTACATCATTCATGACATGGTCAGTGACATCACTGATGACATCTCAAATGACATCACTGATGACATCACTGATGACATCATCCAGTGAATGTAGCTTTCTTTAAAATTTAAATATGTGTTATATATATACCAAGCTGTATTGAAGAATGAATGGATGTATAAGTGTCTGGATGGAGGATTTAGTAGTTGTGTGACTGTCTGTTTAAGTGAATGATTAAATGTATCTTACTGAATACATGGGTTAGTGTCTAAAGTGTGTGAATGTCTGTATCACTCTGTCTGTTGTTGTGTAAGCTGCTGCATCGGTTGGTCAGTAGCTACATCAATGTCTATATGGGTTATTGATTAGTTGCCTGCATATTTGAGACTGAGTGTGTGTGTGGTTGGGTGGGGGTGTGTTACGCTGTGCATAGATGTGTGAGTGGTTGATTGACAGGGTGTATGAGTTTAAGAGTGCATGTGGAAACAGTTGTATGGGTGGGTAAGTGTGTGTATGGGCGTCTTGGTGAGTGAATCGATGTCTCAGTGCACATGTCCAACTAAGTACATATATAAAAGGCAGTCTATGTGAGAGTTGGTGTATAGAAATGACTATATGTGAGAGTCAGTGATTGTGAGAGTGGCTGTATGTATCAGTGTATACTTGTATTAGTGATTATATAAGAGACTAAGGGGCCGATTCCGATTCGGGCCGGAAATCTCTCCGACCGAGCCGGACCCGGAGAGATTTCCGACCGAATCGGACCCGTGCAGCCTGACCGAACGAGTACGATGCGTCCGTATGCTATCGTACTCGAGTCGGTCGGACTCCCATTGAAGTCAATGGGAGCCGGTCGTACAACGCGTACGCGGGCTCCCATTGCCTCAATGGGTGCGAGGTGAACAAGGGCGCCCCTACAGCGGGTACGCGGTGAAGCAACTCGCGCCGTACACGCACAGGTAGGGGGGACCCATGGGTCCCCCTGTGTGCGACTCGCGCTGCTACGCGTACAGGGGGGTCCGACACGGACCCCCGAAGTACGGCTCCGACTGCTCTTTCGAGCCGGACGGCGCGTGTCGGTCGGACTGCTCGCGGCGCGCATCATACTTACCCGGCCGGGGAAAGTCTCCATTGCGCGGTGCGAGTCGTGTCCGAGCGAGTCGGTCGGTGCGGTTAGACCCGGGAACGAGTCGGTCGGAGCGGTTGGGACGCCCAAACGAGTCGGTCGGCGATTTCGCATCGTACTCGCTCGTCCGGACGCGCGTACGAATCGGTCGGGAAATAGGGCTCCGAATCGGATCCGGTTATGCCGAATCCGATTCGGAGCCCTACCGGCCGAGATCGGAATCGGCCCCTAAGTATGCGTTACTATCTGTATGAATAAATGAGGTGGTGTGTGTATAACTGTGTAGGTGAGTAAATGGAACTGTGATTGATTCTTTGCATGAGTGACTAGGATGAGTACATAACTGACTAGGATGAGTGCTGGTGTGTCAATGTCTATATAGGTGTATGAGTGCATTTGATAGTGTTCTATTGATCAGTGACTGCATGTATGACTGATTGTATGGGTGAATGGGTAGATGTGTGTGTAGACCTAGGAATCACTGAGTGGGTATGTAGTAACTGGTATTAGTGTGTCAATGGTATCGAAAATGGTAGTCTGTATTTTACAGTGAGTGTATCAAAGGTTATAATAGTGTGTGACGAGGTATATCAAATTGTCACATGGAGGATGTCATCAGTGATGTCATTTGAGATGTCATCAGTGATGTCATCAGTGATGTCACTGACCATGTCATGAATGATGTAATATGTGACGTCATCAGCAGTGCATTGCGGGGGCGCGAGTTATAGTTAGCTGAACTAACTATAACGGTGGAATTTCTATGGTTTTGTATGAGTGAAATGTCCAACTAACTATAACGTCCCTGAAACCTATGTTTTTTTCAGTGAATTTCTAAGGTTTTTGAAATGCTAATTTCTAACTATAACGTGCCTGAAACCTATGGTTTTTTCAGTGAATTTCAAAGGTTTTTTTAAATGCCAATTTCTAACTATAACGTGCTTGAAACCTATGGTTTTTTCAGTGAATATATATATATATATATATATATATATATATATATATATATATATATATATATATCACCTACTGGCAATCGCCAGTAGGTAGTTATTGTTAGGACCTCGTTTCTATTCAAAAATCATTTTTTCTTTTGCCAATATCTTTGGCGCCGTTTGATCGAATCTTCGCGAAATTTTCAAAACTAATGGTTCACTAAGGTCAGCTCCTGTCTTGAAAGTTTCAGGGTGATTCGTTGAGCGGAGACCGAGAAAAAAGGGAGAACGGAATGGAATTACACCAAATTTGGCAAAAATGTAGGTCTTGGTTCGGAAAGCTTGCTTTTTTTTAAATGGTGTAAATACGTTCAGCAGTTCCTGAGAAATTAAAAAAATAAAAATATCAATATCTGGTGGCCGAGGAGGATTCGCGAACCCTCCCGAGCATGAGCTTCATTTTGATTGGCTGCCAACACTCCAAACCAAGAGGTAGTGGCAGCCATCTTGCGACTCGGTACACAAGAAAACAGTAAAAAAAAAGATAAAAAACAAGAAAAGGGGGCAGGGTAGAAACACCCTGACCCCTAGGCCTGCTCAGTGGGACCCCCATGCCCAAAAAAACATTTTTTTTAAAAAATCGGCAGAATTCGCGCTGGGTGCGCGAATCCCGCCAAGAAAATTTTAAAAAACGAAGCGCGGTCTTCCACGCTTTGTTTTAATGAGCCCCTGGGTGGGCCAGGTCCCGGGGGCAATATGCTAAATATATGCGGGGGCCGTGCGGGCCCCGCAGTCCCGGGGACCGCCACCTCCCTGGGGCTTAATTAATTATGCATGGGGGCACGCGGCCCCCACAGCCCCGGCGACCGCTACCTCCCCAGGGCTTTTAATAAAATGCATGGGGGGCTCCTGCCCTCCCACGCTGCCCCAGGGAGGTGGTGGTTCAGATATTGGGGGCCTTGCACCCCCCAAGCCCCGGGGCATGCCACCTCCCCAGGGCTTTACTTAATTATGTGTGGGGGGCCTTGTGGGCCCCCCAAAGCCCCAGTGACTGCCACCTCCCCGGGGCTTTGCTTAATTATGTGTGGGGGTCCTTGGGGCCTTCCCAAGCCCCGGGGTCCACCACCTCCATGGGGCTATAAAAAAAGTAAATGTGGGGGGGCTTGAGCCCCCCCACACTGCCCCAGGGACCACCACCTCCCCGGGGCACTAATTATTGAAATGCAGGGGTCCGTTGCGGACCCCTGGCCCCGGAGACCACCACCTCCCCGGGGCTTTAAACTTGCTGGGAGGGGGACAGCGCGGCCCCTCCTGGAACCCTCCATGGCCCTGGGGACCGCCACCCCCCAGGGCCGGCTCCGGCAATGTCCTGGGGTGCCTACCCCGGGGCATTGCAGTTTGCAATGGCAGGGCGGGAGCATTGCTCCTGCCCTGCCATTGTAAACTCTGCTTTCCTTCGTGGCTACGAAGCAAAGCAGAATTGCTTTTGGACAAAGGGAGCTGCAT
Source organism: Calotriton arnoldi (assembly GCA_963921515.1). Lineage (NCBI taxonomy): Eukaryota > Metazoa > Chordata > Amphibia > Caudata > Salamandridae > Calotriton > Calotriton arnoldi. The sequence goes on from CAWUFW010009500.1 coordinate 134,434, forward strand.
GTTAGCAGCTCACCTTGTCCAAAAGCAATGCCGGCTCCAGCAGGAGGTGGGGAGCCGGCAGGGACCGCGGGGGCATTGGGGCTCCCCCACGGTCCCCAACGTGAGGCCAGGCCCCGGGGAATGGCGTCCCCGGGGTCAGAAGAGGCATGGGAGGGAGCGCCACTTGGCCCCTTCCCTATTTTATTTATTTATTTTTCTTAAAAAAATAAGGCTGGACCCTGGGGGATGGGGTCCTCGGGGCCAAAATTGGCCACAGAAGGGGAGGCCACACAGCCCCCTCAAAAACTATTTTTTAAAAAGCAGGGCAGGCCTCAGGGATAGGGTCCCCAAGGCCAAAAGCGGTCCAGGGAAGGGGGCCACAGAGCTCCCCTCCCATCAAAAAATATTTAAAAAATAAATAAAGGAGGCACAGTCCCGGGGGATGGGGTCCCCGGGGCCGAAAAAGGCCCCGGTTTTTAATTATTTTTTTTTAAAAATGGGTCGGGCCCTGGGGTCCCTAGCACCCACAAAATATTAAGAGAAAGGGAGCCACACAGCCCCCCTTCTAATAATTTAAAAAAAAAAAGAAGCCGGCATCTCGCTGGAGGCCACGCCCCCTCCCTGCACCACTATGCAAACGCACCTCCTGGCGTGTTCTGGATTGGGGGATTAAGTCCCCTTGAATCCTAAGGGTCCTTAGGGGCCAACTAGCCCACACAGTGGGATTGCTGAGAGGTGGTCCGAGGCCACGCCCCTTTTTACACCACTCTGCAAACACACCTCTTGGCGCACTGCTGGTGGGGCGATGAGGTCCTCTTGTGTCCTGAGGACCTCAGAACTGAAGTGGACTTCATCGCCGAGCAGCAGCGCACCATGCGGCGGGTTTGCAGAGTGGTGTAAAAGGGGCGTGGCCTTGGACCAGTCTCAGCAATCCAGCTGTGTGGGGCTTAAGGAGGTAACAGGAGGGCTAGTTTGCCCCCAGGGACCCTCATGCGGCAAGGGGACTTCATCCCCCAACCAAGAGCACGCCAGGAGGTGCATTTGCAGAGTGTTGGACAAAGAGGGGGTGGCCTGTGTCCACCTCTCAGCAATCCCACTGTGTGGGGCTTACTGGAGGTAACAAGTAGGCTAGTTGATCCCTAACCACCCCCAGCAGTGAAGGGGACTTTAATCCCCATCGAAGAGCGCGCCTGGGAGCGTGTTTGCAGACTGGTGGGCAAAGGAGGTGTGGCCTGCTATGAGAACTTACCAATGCTGCTCTGTGGGACTTACTGGAGGTAATAGGAGGGGTAGTTGGCCCCAAGGTTGTCCTTGGGGGCCAACTACCCCTCCTGTTACCTCCAGTAAGTGACACACAGGTCACCATAGGCCATGCCCCCTTTCTCCACCACTCTGCAAACGAGCCTCCTGGCACACTACGGGTTGGGGGATGAAGTCCACTTTTCTCCTGCGGGACTTTGGGGGCCAAGAAGCCCTCCTGGTACCTCCTGTAAGTCCTATGCAGCGGAATTCCTGAGTGGTGGCCGGAGGCCCAGCCCCCTTTCTCCACCTCTCTGCAAACGCCACTACTAGTTAAAGAAGCATTTGCAATGTAATAGGTTTCGCATTTACGAGAGTTAGAGCTATTGGCGTTGTAAATGTAAAAGTGTTTTATTAATGTTTCTTGGAGTGGAGTGGATGTAGTTTGTGTGTAGTGGATTTATGTGGTATGTTCTGCAGTGAAATTATGTGGATAGAAAGTATGTGGTATTTAGTGTATAGGAATTATGTAGAGTGGGATTATGTATTATGGAGAGTAATTGTGTGGTATGATAGTCTGTGTTGTGGAGTGGTAACCTCAGGTTTAGTCTTCCTCGTTTCCATAGAAGCTAAACTATAAACTCAATGAGACAAAAAAAAGAAGGAACCACTGAGGAGCACTTCTGGACCTAGTCAGAGGTATGAGCACTGCCACTGGAATTATGCGACTGTTTGGCTGCACTGACGTTTGCACAATTATACATTTTCCGCATTTGCCACATAGTCATCTGCTGCATAATCTGCAGATTTGGAAAAAAAAACCTTGTTTCTGGCTCAAACGTTACCAAAAATGCAGAGACAAGTGTTAAAGCGTGGTGGAAGGCCCTTTGCAAACCTAGAATGGTCACCTGTTACTTATTGCTAAATGTGGGTATTAAATTGGTACTAATGGTGTGCAAACCACTTTTGCTACTTTCTGCGCCTTTCTTGCCTCTTTCTGCATTTCTGTTGTTTCTTTCTGCACCTTTCTTTCTTTTTCTGCACTTCTTTTGCCTCTTTCTGCTCATCTCTTACACTTTCTGCCCCTCTCTTGCCTCTTTCAGCTTCTCTGTTGCCTCTTTCTGCACCTCACTTGCTTCTTTCTGTACCCCTCTTGCCTCTTTCTGCACCCTTCTTCCCTCTTTCTGCACCTCTTTTGCCTCTTTCTGTACACCTGTTCCCTCTATCTGTACCTCTCCTGCCTGTTTCTGCACCTCTTTGCCTCTTTCTGCACTTCTCTTACCTCTTTATGCACCTCTGTTGCTTCTTTATGCACTTCTGTTGCCTCTTTCTGCACCCCTCTTGCCTCTTTCTGTACCTCTGTTGCTTCTTTCTGCACTACTCTTGCTTTTCTCTGCACCTCGTTGCTTCTTTCTGCACCTATCTTGCCTCTTTCTGCACCCTTCTTCCCTCTTTGTGCAACTCTCTTGCCTCTTCCTACATCTCTCTTCCCTCTTTCTGCACCCTTCTTGCCTCTTTGTGCACCTTTGTTCCTTCTTTCTGCACTTCTCTTGCCTCTTTCTGCACCCCTCTTTCCTCTTTCTGCACTTCTGTTGGTTCTTTTGCACTGCTCTTGCTTCTTTCTCCACCTCTCTTGCAAATTTCTGCACTCCTCTAGCCTCTTTCAGCACCCCTCTTCCCTCTTTCTTCACCTCTTTTACCTGTTTCTGCAACTTTCTTGCCTCTTTCTGCAGTTCTCTTGCCTCCTTCTACATATCTGTTGCTTCTCTCTGCACTTCTTTTGCCTCTTTCTGCACCTCTCTTGCTTCTTTCTGTACCCCTGTTGTCTCTTTCTGCACTCGTCTTTCCTCTTTCTGAACCTCTCTTGCTTCGTTCTGCACCCTTCTTCCCTTTTTGCATCCCTCTTGCCTCTTTCTGCAGTTCTCTTGCCATTTTCTGTACCTCTCTTGCCTCTTTCTGCACCTCACTTGCCTCTTTCTGCACTTTTCTTGCTTCTTTCTACACCTCTGTTGCTTCTTTCAGCAATTCTCTTGCCTCTTTTTGTACTTCTCTTGCTTGTTTCTGCACCTCTCTTGTCTCTTTCTGCACCTCACTTGCTTCTTTCTGCACCCCTCTTGCCTCTTTCTGCATCCCTCTTCCCTCTTTCTGCACCTCTCTTGCCTCTTTCTCCACCCCTGTTCTCTCTTTCTGCACCTTTCCTGCCAGTTTCTGCACCTCTCTTGCCTCTTTCTGTACCTCTGTTGCTTCTTTCTGCACTTCTCTTGCCTCTTTCTGTACCCTGCGTGCCTCTTTCAGCACCTCTGTTGCTTCTTTCTGCACTTCTCTTCTTTCTTTCTATACCCCTCCTGCCTCTTTCTCTACCCCTCTTGCCTCTTTGTGCACCTCTCCTACCTCTTTCTGCACCCCACTTGCTTCTTTTGCACCTCTCTTCCCTATTTCTCCACCTCTCTTGCTTCTTTCTGTACTTCTCTTGCTTCTTTCTGCACTGCTCTTGCTTCTTTCTGCAACTCTCTTGCAAATTTCTGTATACCTCTTACCTCTTTCTGCATCCCTGTTCCCTCCTTCTACACCTTTCTTGCCTGTTTCTGCACCTCTCTTGCCTCTTTCGGCACCTCTGTTGCTTCTTTCTGCATTTCTCTTGCCTCTTTCTGCACCCCTCTTGCCTCTTTCAGCACCTCTGTTGCTTCGTTCTGCACTTCTCTTGCTTCTTTCTGTATCCCTCCTGCCTCTTTCTATACCCCTTTTGCCTCTTTGTGCACCTCTCCTGCCTCTTTCTGCACCTCTCTTGCCTTTTTCTGCAGTTCTCTTGCCTCTTTCTGTACCTCTTTGCTTCCTTCTGTACTTTTCTTGCCTCTTTCTGTACCCCTCTTGCCTCTTTCTGCACCTCTGGAGGTTCTTTCTGCACTGCTCTTGCTTCTTTCTGCACCTCTCTTGCTTCTTTCTGCACCCTTCTTTCCTTTTTGCATCCCTCTTGCCTCTTTCTGCACCCTTCTTCCCTCTTTGTGCAACTCTCTTGCCTCTTTCTACACCTCTCTTCCCTCTTTCTGCACCCCTCTTGCCTCTTTGTGCACCTCTGTTCCTTCTTTCTGCACTTCTCTTGCCTCTTTCTGCATCCCTCTTGCTTCTTTCTGCACTTCTGTTGGTTCTTTTGCGATGCTCTTGCTTCTTTCTGCACCTCTCTTGCAAATTTCTGCACCCCTCTTGCCTCTTTCTGCACCCCTCTTCCCTCTTTCTGCACCTCTTTTAACTGTTTCTGCAACTTCCTTGCCTCTTTCTGCAATTGTCTTGCCTCCTTCTACACCTCTGTTGCTTCTTTCTGCACTTCTTTTGCCTCTTTCTGCACCTCTCTTGCTTCTTTCTGCACCCCTGTTGTCTCTTTCTGCACTCGTCTTCCCTCTCTCTGCACCTCTCTTGCTACTTTCTGCACTTCTCTTGCTTCTTTCTGCACCTCTCTTGCTTCTTTCTGCACCCTTCTTCCCTTTTTTGCATCCCTCTTGCCTCTTTCTACAGTTGTCTTGCCATTTTCTGCACCTCTCTTGCCTCTTTCTGCACCTCACTTGCCTCTTTCTGCACTTCTCTTGCTTCTTGCTACACCTCTGTTGCTTCTTTTAGCAATTCTCTTGCCTCTTTCTGAACCTTTCCTGCCGGTTTCTGCACCTCTCTGGCCTCTTTCTGTACCTCTGTTGCTTCTTTCTGCACCCCTTTTGCCTCTTTCTGCACCACTCTTTCTGCACCTCTCTTGCCTCTTTCTGCACCCCTGTTCCCTCTTTCTGCACCTTTCCTGCTGGTTTCTGCATCTCTCTTGCCTCTTTCTGTACCTCTGTTGCTTCTTTCTGCACTTCTCTTGCCTATTTCTGCACCCTTCGCGCCTCTTTCAGCACCTCTGTTGCTTCTTTCTGCACTTCTCTTCCTTCTTTCTAGACCCCTCCTGCCTCTTTATGTACCCTTCTTGCCTCTTTGTGCACCTCTCCTACCTCTTTATGCACCCCTCTTGCTTCTTTTTGCACCTCTGTTGGTTCTTTCTACACTGCTCTTGCTTCTTTCTGCACCTCTTTTGCACATTTCTACATCCCTCTTGCCTCTTTCTGCACCCCTCTTCCCGATTTCTCCACCTCTCTTGCTCCTTTCTCCACTTTTCTTGCTTCTTTCAGCACCTCTGTTGCTTCTTTCTGCAATTCTCTTGCTTCTTTCTGCACCCCTCTTGCCTCTTTCTGTACCCTTTTTGCCTCTGTGCACCTCTCCTACCTCTTTCTGAACCTCTCTTGCCTTTTTCTGCAGTTCTCTTGCCTCTTTCTGCACCTCTTTTGCTTCTTCCTGTACTTTTCTTGCCTTTTTCTGTACCCCTCTTGCCTCTTTCTGCACCTCTGTTGGTTCTTTCTGCACTGCTCTTGCTTCTTTCTGCACCTCTTTTGCTTTTTTCTGCACCCTTCTTCCCTTTTTTGCATCCCTCTTGCCTCTTTCTGCACTCTTCTTCCCTCTTTGTGCAACTCTCTTGCCTCTTTCTACCCCTCTCTTTCCTCTTTCTGTACCCCTCTTGCCTCATTGTGCACCTCTGTTCCTTCTTTCTGCACTTCTCTTGCCTCTTTCTGCACCCCTCTTGCCTCTTTCTGCACTTCTGTTGGTTCTTTTACATGGCTCTTGCTTCTTTCTGCATCCCTGTTGCCTCTTTCTGTACCCCTCTACCCTGTTTCGGCACCTCTCTTGCCTCTTTCTGCACCCCTGTTCCCTCTTTCTGCACCTTTCCTGCCAGTTTCTGCACCTCTCTTGCCTCTTTCTGTACCTCTGTTGCTTCTTTCTGTACTTCTCTTGCCTATTTCCCCTTCGCGCCTCTTTCAGCACCTCTGTTGCTTCCTTCTGCACTTCTCTTCCTTCTTTCTACACCCCTCCTGCCTCTTTATGTACCCCTCTTGCCTCTTTGTGCACCTCTCCTACCTCTTTCTGCACCCCTCTTGCTTCTTTTTGCACCTCTGTTGGTTCTTTCTGCACTGCTCTTGCTTTTTTCTGCACCTCTTTTGCAGATTTCTACATCCCTCTTGCCTCTTTCTGCACCCCTCTTCCCTATTTCTCCACCACTCTTGCTCCTTTCTCAACTTTTCTTGCTTCTTTCAGCACCTCTGTAGCTTCTTTCTGCAATTCTCTTGCTTCTTTCTGTACCCCTCTTGCCTCTTTCTGTACCCCTTTTGCCTCTGTGCACCTCTCCTACCTCTTTCTGCACCTCTCTTGCCTTTTTCTGCAGTTCTCTTGCCTCTTTCTGCGCCTCTTTTGCTTCTTCCTGTACTTTTCTTGCCTCTTTCTGTACCCCTCTTGCCTCTTTCTCCACCTCACTTGTCTCTGTCTGCACTGCTCTTGCTTCTTTCTGCACCTCACTTGCCTCTTTATGTACTTCTATTGCTTCTTTGTATACCTCTGTTGCATCTTTCAGCAATTCTCTTGCCTCTTTCTGCACTTCTCTTCCCTCTTTCTGCACCCCTCCTGCCTCCTTCTTTACCTTTCTTGCCTCTTTGTGCACCTCTCCCACCTCTTTCTGCACCCCTCTTGCCTCTTTTTGCACCTCTGTTGGTTCTTTCTGCACTGCTCATGCTTCTTTCTGCACCTCACTTGCTTGTTTCTGCACCTCTCTTGCGTCTTTCTGCACCTCTGTTGCCTCTTTCCACACTTCACTTGCTTCTTTCTACACCCCTCTGGCCTCTTTCTGCACCCCTCTTCCCTCTTTCTGCACCTCTCTTGCCTCTTTCTGCACACCTGTTCCCTCTTCCTGCACATTTCCTGCCTGTTTCTGTACCTCTCTTGCTTCTTTCTGGTCCTCTGTTGCTTCTTTCTGCACTTCTCTTGCCTCTTTCTGCACCCATCGCGCCTCTTTCAGCACCTCTGTTGCTTCTTTCTGCACAGCTCTTCCTTCTTTCTACACCCCTCCTGCCTCTTTCTGTACCCCTCTTGCCTCTTTGTGCACCTCTCCTACCTCTTTCTGCACCCCTCTTTCTTCTTTTTGCACCTCTGTTGGTTCTTTCTGCACTGATCTTGCTTCTTTCTGCACCTCTTTTGTAAATTTCTGCATCCCTGTTGCCTTTTCTGCACCCCTCTTCCCTATTTCTCCACCTCTCTTGCTTCTTTCTGCACTTCTCTTGCTTCTTTCTGCACTTCTCTTGCTTCTTTCTGCACTTCTCTTGCTTCTTTCTGCACCTCACTTGCTTCTTTCTGTACGCCTCTTTCTGCACCCTTCTTCCCTCTTTCTGCACCTCTTTTGCCTCTTTCTGTACCCCTGTTCCCTCTATCTGTACCTCTCCTGCCTCTTTCTGCACCTCTTTGCCTCTTTCTGCACTTCTCTTACCTCTTTATGCACCTCTGTTGCTTCTTTATGCACTTCTGTTGCCTCTTTCTGCACCCCTCTTGCCTCTTTCTGTACCTCTGTTGCTTCTTTCTGCACTACTCTTGCTTTTCTCTGCACCTCGTTGCTTCTTTCTGCACCTATCTTGCCTCTTTCTGCACCCTTCTTCCCTCTTTGTGCAACTCTCTTGCCTCTTCCTACATCTCTCTTCCCTCTTTCTGCACCCTTCTTGCCTCTTTGTGCACCTTTGTTCCTTCTTTCTGCACTTCTCTTGCCTCTTTCTGCACCCCTCTTTCCTCTTTCTGCACTTCTGTTGGTTCTTTTGCACTGCTCTTGCTTCTTTCTCCACCTCTCTTGCAAATTTCTGCACTCCTCTAGCCTCTTTCAGCACCCCTCTTCCCTCTTTCTTCACCTCTTTTACCTGTTTCTGCAACTTTCTTGCCTCTTTCTGCAGTTCTCTTGCCTCCTTCTACATATCTGTTGCTTCTCTCTGCACTTCTTTTGCCTCTTTCTGCACCTCTCTTGCTTCTTTCTGTACCCCTGTTGTCTCTTTCTGCACTCGTCTTTCCTCTTTCTGAACCTCTCTTGCTTCGTTCTGCACCCTTCTTCCCTTTTTGCATCCCTCTTGCCTCTTTCTGCAGTTCTCTTGCCATTTTCTGTACCTCTCTTGCCTCTTTCTGCACCTCACTTGCCTCTTTCTGCACTTTTCTTGCTTCTTTCTACACCTCTGTTGCTTCTTTCAGCAATTCTCTTGCCTCTTTTTGTACTTCTCTTGCTTGTTTCTGCACCTCTCTTGTCTCTTTCTGCACCTCACTTGCTTCTTTCTGCACCCCTCTTGCCTCTTTCTGCATCCCTCTTCCCTCTTTCTGCACCTCTCTTGCCTCTTTCTCCACCCCTGTTCTCTCTTTCTGCACCTTTCCTGCCAGTTTCTGCACCTCTCTTGCCTCTTTCTGTACCTCTGTTGCTTCTTTCTGCACTTCTCTTGCCTCTTTCTGTACCCTGCGTGCCTCTTTCAGCACCTCTGTTGCTTCTTTCTGCACTTCTCTTCTTTCTTTCTATACCCCTCCTGCCTCTTTCTCTACCCCTCTTGCCTCTTTGTGCACCTCTCCTACCTCTTTCTGCACCCCACTTGCTTCTTTTGCACCTCTCTTCCCTATTTCTCCACCTCTCTTGCTTCTTTCTGTACTTCTCTTGCTTCTTTCTGCACTGCTCTTGCTTCTTTCTGCAACTCTCTTGCAAATTTCTGTATACCTCTTACCTCTTTCTGCATCCCTGTTCCCTCCTTCTACACCTTTCTTGCCTGTTTCTGCACCTCTCTTGCCTCTTTCGGCACCTCTGTTGCTTCTTTCTGCATTTCTCTTGCCTCTTTCTGCACCCCTCTTGCCTCTTTCAGCACCTCTGTTGCTTCGTTCTGCACTTCTCTTGCTTCTTTCTGTATCCCTCCTGCCTCTTTCTATACCCCTTTTGCCTCTTTGTGCACCTCTCCTGCCTCTTTCTGCACCTCTCTTGCCTTTTTCTGCAGTTCTCTTGCCTCTTTCTGTACCTCTTTTGCTTCCTTCTGTACTTTTCTTGCCTCTTTCTGTACCCCTCTTGCCTCTTTCTGCACCTCTGGAGGTTCTTTCTGCACTGCTCTTGCTTCTTTCTGCACCTCTCTTGCTTCTTTCTGCACCCTTCTTTCCTTTTTGCATCCCTCTTGCCTCTTTCTGCACCCTTCTTCCCTCTTTGTGCAACTCTCTTGCCTCTTTCTACACCTCTCTTCCCTCTTTCTGCACCCCTCTTGCCTCTTTGTGCACCTCTGTTCCTTCTTTCTGCACTTCTCTTGCCTCTTTCTGCATCCCTCTTGCTTCTTTCTGCACTTCTGTTGGTTCTTTTGCGATGCTCTTGCTTCTTTCTGCACCTCTCTTGCAAATTTCTGCACCCCTCTTGCCTCTTTCTGCACCCCTCTTCCCTCTTTCTGCACCTCTTTTAACTGTTTCTGCAACTTCCTTGCCTCTTTCTGCAATTCTCTTGCCTCCTTCTACACCTCTGTTGCTTCTTTCTGCACTTCTTTTGCCTCTTTCTGCACCTCTCTTGCTTCTTTCTGCACCCCTGTTGTCTCTTTCTGCACTCGTCTTCCCTCTCTCTGCACCTCTCTTGCTACTTTCTGCACTTCTCTTGCTTCTTTCTGCACCTCTCTTGCTTCTTTCTGCACCCTTCTTCCCTTTTTGCATCCCTCTTGCCTCTTTCTACAGTTGTCTTGCCATTTTCTGCACCTCTCTTGCCTCTTTCTGCACCTCACTTGCCTCTTTCTGCACTTCTCTTGCTTCTTGCTACACCTCTGTTGCTTCTTTTAGCAATTCTCTTGCCTCTTTCTGAACCTTTCCTGCCGGTTTCTGCACCTCTCTGGCCTCTTTCTGTACCTCTGTTGCTTCTTTCTGCACCCCTTTGCCTCTTTCTGCACCACTCTTTCTGCACCTCTCTTGCCTCTTTCTGCACCCCTGTTCCCTCTTTCTGCACCTTTCCTGCTGGTTTCTGCATCTCTCTTGCCTCTTTCTGTACCTCTGTTGCTTCTTTCTGCACTTCTCTTGCCTATTTCTGCACCCTTCGCGCCTCTTTCAGCACCTCTGTTGCTTCTTTCTGCACTTCTCTTCCTTCTTTCTAGACCCCTCCTGCCTCTTTATGTACCCCTCTTGCCTCTTTGTGCACCTCTCCTACCTCTTTATGCACCCCTCTTGCTTCTTTTTGCACCTCTGTTGGTTCTTTCTACACTGCTCTTGCTTCTTTCTGCACCTCTTTTGCACATTTCTACATCCCTCTTGCCTCTTTCTGCACCCCTCTTCCCGATTTCTCCACCTCTCTTGCTCCTTTCTCCACTTTTCTTGCTTCTTTCAGCACCTCTGTTGCTTCTTTCTGCAATTCTCTTGCTTCTTTCTGCACCCCTCTTGCCTCTTTCTGTACCCTTTTTGCCTCTGTGCACCTCTCCTACCTCTTTCTGAACCTCTCTTGCCTTTTTCTGCAGTTCTCTTGCCTCTTTCTGCACCTCTTTTGCTTCTTCCTGTACTTTTCTTGCCTTTTTCTGTACCCCTCTTGCCTCTTTCTGCACCTCTGTTGGTTCTTTCTGCACTGCTCTTGCTTCTTTCTGCACCTCTTTTGCTTTTTTCTGCACCCTTCTTCCCTTTTTTGCATCCCTCTTGCCTCTTTCTGCACTCTTCTTCCCTCTTTGTGCAACTCTCTTGCCTCTTTCTACCCCTCTCTTTCCTCTTTCTGTACCCCTCTTGCCTCATTGTGCACCTCTGTTCCTTCTTTCTGCACTTCTCTTGCCTCTTTCTGCACCCCTCTTGCCTCTTTCTGCACTTCTGTTGGTTCTTTTACATGGCTCTTGCTTCTTTCTGCATCCCTGTTGCCTCTTTCTGTACCCCTCTACCCTGTTTCGGCACCTCTCTTGCCTCTTTCTGCACCCCTGTTCCCTCTTTCTGCACCTTTCCTGCCAGTTTCTGCACCTCTCTTGCCTCTTTCTGTACCTCTGTTGCTTCTTTCTGTACTTCTCTTGCCTATTTCCCCTTCGCGCCTCTTTCAGCACCTCTGTTGCTTCCTTCTGCACTTCTCTTCCTTCTTTCTACACCCCTCCTGCCTCTTTATGTACCCCTCTTGCCTCTTTGTGCACCTCTCCTACCTCTTTCTGCACCCCTCTTGCTTCTTTTTGCACCTCTGTTGGTTCTTTCTGCACTGCTCTTGCTTTTTCTGCACCTCTTTTGCAGATTTCTACATCCCTCTTGCCTCTTTCTGCACCCCTCTTCCCTATTTCTCCACCACTCTTGCTCCTTTCTCAACTTTTCTTGCTTCTTTCAGCACCTCTGTAGCTTCTTTCTGCAATTCTCTTGCTTCTTTCTGTACCCCTCTTGCCTCTTTCTGTACCCCTTTTGCCTCTGTGCACCTCTCCTACCTCTTTCTGCACCTCTCTTGCCTTTTTCTGCAGTTCTCTTGCCTCTTTCTGCGCCTCTTTTGCTTCTTCCTGTACTTTTCTTGCCTCTTTTTGTACCCCTCTTGCCTCTTTCTCCACCTCACTTGTCTCTGTCTGCACTGCTCTTGCTTCTTTCTGCACCTCACTTGCCTCTTTATGTACTTCTATTGCTTCTTTGTATACCTCTGTTGCATCTTTCAGCAATTCTCTTGCCTCTTTCTGCACTTCTCTTCCCTCTTTCTGCACCCCTCCTGCCTCCTTCTTTACCTTTCTTGCCTCGTTGTGCACCTCTCCCACCTCTTTCTGCACCCCTCTTGCCTCTTTTTGCACCTCTGTTGGTTCTTTCTGCACTGCTCATGCTTCTTTCTGCACCTCACTTGCTTGTTTCTGCACCTCTCTTGCGTCTTTCTGCACCTCTGTTGCCTCTTTCCACACTTCACTTGCTTCTTTCTACACCCCTCTTGCCTCTTTCTGCACCCCTCTTCCCTCTTTCTGCACCTCTCTTGCCTCTTTCTGCACACCTGTTCCCTCTTCCTGCACATTTCCTGCCTGTTTCTGTACCTCTCTTGCTTCTTTCTGGTCCTCTGTTGCTTCTTTCTGCACTTCTCTTGCCTCTTTCTGCACCCATCGCGCCTCTTTCAGCACCTCTGTTGCTTCTTTCTGCACAGCTCTTCCTTCTTTCTACACCCCTCCTGCCTCTTTCTGTACCCCTCTTGCCTCTTTGTGCACCTCTCCTACCTCTTTCTGCACCCCTCTTTCTTCTTTTTGCACCTCTGTTGGTTCTTTCTGCACTGATCTTGCTTCTTTCTGCACCTCTTTTGTAAATTTCTGCATCCCTGTTGCCTTTTCTGCACCCCTCTTCCCTATTTCTCCACCTCTCTTGCTTCTTTCTGCACTTCTCTTGCTTCTTTCTGCACTTCTCTTGCTTCTTTCTGCACTGCTCTTGCGTCTTTCAGCACCTCTGTTGCTTCTTTCTGCATTTCTCTTGCCGTCTTTCTGCACCCCTCTTGCGTCTTTCAGCACCTCTGTTGCTTCTTTCTGCACTTCTCTTGCTTCTTTCTGCACCCCTCTTGCCTCTTTCTGTACCGCTTTTGCCTCTTTGTGCACCTCTCCTGCTTCTTTCTGTATCTCTCTTGCCTTTATCTGCAGTTCTCTTGCTTCTTTCTGCACCTCTTTTGCTTCTTTCTGTACTTTTCTTGCCTCTTTCTGTACCCCTCTTGCCTCTTTCTGCACCTCTGTTGGTTCTTTCTGCACTGCTCTTGCTTCTTTCTGCACCTCTCTTGCTTCTTTGGCACCTCACTTGCCTCTTTCTGTACTTCTCTTGCTTCTCTCTACACCTCTGTTGCTTCTTTCAGCAATTCTCTTGCCTCTGTCTGCACTTCTGTTGCCTGTTTCTGTACCTCTCCTGCCTCTTTCTGTACCTATTTTGCCTCTTTCTGCACCTCACTTGCTTCTTTCTGATCCCCTCTTGCTTCTTTCTGCACCCCTCTTCCCTCTTTCTGCACCTCTCTTGCCTCTTTCTGCACCCTGTTCCCTCTTTCTGCACCTCTCTTGCTTCTTTCTGCACCCCTGTTGTCTCTTTCTGCACTTGTCTTCCCTCTTTCTGCACTCGTCTTCCCTCTTTCTGCACCTCTCTTGCTTCTTACTGCACTTCTTGCTTCTTTCAGCACCTCTCTTGCTTCTTTCTGCACCCTTCTTTCCTTTTTTGCATCCCTCTTGCCTCTTTCTGCACCTCTCTTACCTCTTTCTGCACCTCACTTGCCTCTTCCGCACTTCTCTTGCTTCTTTCTACACCTCTGTTGCTTCTTTCTGCACTTTTTTCTACCTTTTTGTACACAAATTTACAGAGTATGCTGTTTGAAACACAGGTATTCAAGTATTTGTATGTTTATTTTTATGTAACGTGTCAATATGTAAAAGCAGAGACACCCGCATGCATACCTTCACAAACTTGGTCAGACTTACAATAGTGATATGCTTAGGATTGCTGTTTTATATTTGGTAGGCCTAACATTCTGAGCAGTCGATGAATATTGAACCTTCAAGAGAAATGTGAGGTTTAAGACATCTTTGGAGATGGATTAGTTCCAGAGGTTTCAAGGAAGTTATAGTTAGGGATTAGCATTTAAAAAACCTTTGAAATTCACTGAAAGAAACATAGGTTTCAGGGACGTTATAGTTAGTAATTAGCATTTAAAAAACCTTAGAAATTCACTGAAAAAAACATAGGTTTCAGGGACGTTATAGTTAGAAATTAGCATTGAAAAAACCTTTGAAATTCACTGAAAAAAACACAGGTTTCAGGGACGTTATAGTTAGTTGGACATTTCACTCGTACAAAACTAGAGAAATTCGGCCATTATAGTTAGTTGAGCTAACTATAACTCATGCTCCCGCAATGCACTGCTGATGACGTCACATATTACATCACTCATGACATGGTCAGTGGCATCACTGATGACATCTCAAATGACATCACTGATGACATCATCCGGTTAATATCTGATGCACCTCCTCACACCCTAATATAACCTTTCATACACCCACTCTAAAATGCAGACTACCATTCTCGAAACCATAGATACACCACTACCAGTTAGTACATGCCCACTCACTGATTCATAGGTCTACACACATCCACTCACTCACCAATACCGTCATTCATACACACAGTCACTCATCAATACAGCCTCTGATATATGCACTCATACACCCATACAGACACTCACATACTGTCACTCACCCATAGAGTTACTCACACACCTAGTCAGTCACCCAAAGAATCAATAACACTGCCTTTTATTAACATATACAGTTATACACACACCACCTCACTTATTCATACAGATACTAACACATACTTACTCTCTTCTACAATCACTGACACAAGCACATACTCATCCATACACCCACTCTCACAATCACTCACTCTCACATATAGTTAGTTATATACTCAAAAACTCACATATACTGCCTTTCACATATGTAGTTACTCACACATATGCCACTGAGACATCCATTCACTCACCGACACAGGCATAGGCACACTAACTTACCCACACGGCCCCTCGCCGATGCACTCATGAACCCATACACCCACTAAATCACCCACTCACACATCCATGCAGGGAGTTACACCCCCACCCACCCACACAGATACTCAGGCAGCCATACAGGTACTCAGACAACCAATCATTAACCCATATAGACACTCATGTAGCCACTTACCAACCCATGCAGCCACTTACAAACCAACTGACAGACTGATACAGACTTTCACACAGATTAGTCATTCACCCATGCATTCACTGTGAGAAGTTGGCCTGGTATATGCTGTCCTCTAATTATAGTGGGCACCTTGCACCAGTCCAAACAACCCCTTATTGGAGATAGGTTAAAGACAACCTTTATTGAAAGCTATCCTAGTGGTAGCTATGGAGAGCAGCCTTCAGGCTAAGTCTTGAAGGAATGTAAAGCAGCTTGTTTTACCAGTCTATAATCTCTTGAGTGACCAAATGAAAGAGGATCACACCAGGTATATATTTAAAATATATGTATTTAGTCTTAAACACACCCCTCTAGTCTCTTTATGAGGCTAGAGTTCGAAGTACATAAGTTACAAGTCGAATATCAACAGTAATAGCACAAATACACGTTTGAGCCCTAGGGGCGTACCAAACCATATACCAATAAAGTGGTATAAGAACCACGACTGAGCTAGACACAAGGCCTAGAGCCTGTAGAAGTGCTTGGACCACAAGGAACCACCCAAGGTAGTGACACAGGGGACCCACGGGGACGCGTGCAGTGTTGGAACACAGCCGCGAATCGCCGTTAACTTCTATGGGGAAAGTCGCGGTTAGGTTTTTAAAAGGAAAGGACACTTAGAGGAGGACTTGGAGCAAATCCCTTTAGAACTAGGCAGTTCTAGAGTCAATACCTACGGGAGCACCGGAGTACTCGAGTTACCTCACCCAGGGAAGCCGGGTGCATAGGTGTCTTTTCGTGTCGGGTTTGGTCGTCGTTTTCAATGGCGATCTGCTGCAGCGGTCTGCTGGCGACCAAGTCGAAAGTGTCCGGATAGATCCAAGGGTGGATCGAAGATCTGAGGAACCTGAAAGCAGAGGGGACAGAGTCTGGGTCACTAGCCAGTGACCAGGAGGGCGATGAGCAGATGCCCACCGATGTTGGGTGCTTCAGGTAGGTTGACTGTCATCTTGACTCTTCAGCCACGAGGTCCAGGAGGCGTTGACGATGGCCAGGAGCTGGATTCGAGCTGTCCCATAATGTCTATCGATTGCTGCGGTGTCGGCGACCAGATTGGACCCAACAAGCCTTGGCAATGGCAAGTCACGTGGAAATGAAGAAAGGATGTTGATGCAGACCAGCAAGGTCTGGGGGACTCACCCAGCAAGGGTAAGTCAGGGCACCTCTGGAGCAACTAGGAAAGCCCAAGTAGAAGAAGAGTTGCCTTTGGGAGGGCCCACTAGCCAACAGACTAGCGACTGCGTAGGAGCCTCGAGTGGAAACACTTGGAGCTGGCTCACAGGACACTCATGGAGTGGAGGCCAGTGATCTTTGGTGCAGTCGGGGCTGGAGGTGAGGGCTACTCAGAGCCCAACGCAGAACTTCGTGGGAGACCAGGAAGAGGATGCACTTGCAAAAGTTTTCAGTGTCCAGGGGTCACGGTTCCACGCTACCCACGACAGCTATGTGCCTCAGCTTCGCTGGGGTCTCAGGGTAGCCTCGGAGAAGTTTGTAAATCCACCTCTGGTGATGCAAAGACTTCGGCGTCCGGCGGGAGCTTCAGCGATGCAGACCGGACAATTGCTTCTTTGGTGCCTGCCAAGCAGGGAAGTCACTCCTTGACCCCAAGGGAGATTCTTCAGTCCTCTAATCTTGTAGTAGAGCGTTGAAGGTCCAGGATTCGGCTTCAGAGTTTCATCCAGGGTAATCTAAAGTCCTAAGGACTGGGGTCCCATACTTATACAAAGTTAGGGGGTTGGACATACTCTGGGGACCCACCTATGGGAGGGTCAGGGAAGAGGGGTGGTTACACCCATTCCCTTTGTCCAGTTTCGCACCAGAGCAGGGGCAGGTAGCCCCTGCAACCGGTTTGAACTGGCATATGCACAGGGACACCAAATGTGCCCCCAGTGCAGGACTTCAAAGCACCAGAAAGTGCTCCTGCCCAGCCCCAATACACACTATCCTGTCTGGGGAGGTGGTTACACCTCCCTTCGACAGGAAACCTATTGTCCAGGCATCCCCTGCCGGAGTTTCAGTCAGCAGCAGGAGGCCAGACCCGTGTCTGTGGCAGCGGCATCCATTTTGTGATGTCAGGGCTCTGTAAAGAAGTTACCGGGTAGGTCGGTGGGTACATGTGTCTCCCTCTAGAAGGGTGGAATGCTACCCCCGCCACCAGGGCTGGCGGGGGAGTAGTATTCCAAGATGTTTGACACCAAACACGACATGTTTTGGTGCAGCTAGTCCAAAGTTAGCATTGTACCGCAAGGATATAATGCACTTAAGAGTATATGGTCAGGCTGCACCACAAACAGCATCAGAGGAGGGACTCCGAATGCTGCAGAGGGGCTCTGCTCATGCAGGGGCACCCTCTCACATAAAAACCAAGCACTCTGCCTTAAGGATTGTTAAGGCCTGCCATAGGAGTGACTTATAGGTTTATATGTGTGTGCAATGGTAGTGATATAGGTAGCCTATATCACAGTAAGGGGTGCATGAACCACCTTATCCAGGCTGCAGTAGCAGACCTGTGGTGTCATTTTGGCTGGCCTTCCAGGGGTGGCATAATACATGCTTCAGCCCCTGGCAGGACTCTGGGGTACCTATGCCCTGGGTACATAGTATACCATATACTAGGGACTTATAAGGGCACTCAGGATTCCAATCAGACCCCAGCCAGACTAAAGTCGAAAAACAGTGAAGCATCAGCAAAACGTGGGGGTACCCATGTGAAGCAGATCCTACTCTCCTACACAACCCCCCAAACGCAGGGACATTAAACTAACCTTGTCCAGTTAAGTCTTCATGTTCTAAGTGGAAATACCTAGAGAGTCCATCTGCATTGGCATGGTTACTCCCAGGTCTATGTTCCACTGTAAAGTCCATCCCCTGTAGGGAAATGGACCAAAAGCAGTTTGGGGTTTTCACCCTTCATTTGTTTTAGCCATAGGAGGGGCTTGTGGTCTGTTTGAACAAGGAAGTGAGTACCAAACAAGTATGGCCTCAACTTCTTCAGAGCCCAAACCACAGCAAAGGCCTCCCTCTCTATGGCTGACCAACGTTTCTCTCTAGGGGTCAGCCTTCTGCTAATAAAAGCTACTGGCTGATCCTGACCTTCATCATTCAATTGTGACAGTACAGCCCCTACCCCCAATTCAGATGCATCTGTTTGGACAATGAACTTCTTGGAGTAATCAGGACTCTGGAGAATGGGAGCAGCGCACATGGCCTGCTTCAGGTCATCAAATGCCTTTTGACAGCTAGCTGTCCACTGAACCTTTTTGGGCATTTTCTTGGAAGTTAAGTCATTCAGGGGTGTCACTATTGATCCATACCCCTTGACAAATCTCCTATAGTACCCAGTCAGGCCTAAGAAGGCTCTCACCTGAGTCTGGGTGGTTGGAGCAACCCAGTCCATGATGGTCTGGATTTTGCTCAGCAGTGGTTGAACCTGGCCTCCACCCACAAGGTGGCCCAGGTACACAACCTGACTCTGCCCTATCTGGCACTTGGTGGCCTTGATAGTGAGGCCTGCCTTTTGCAGGGCCTCTAAAACATTCCTTAGGTGGACCAGGTGATCCTCCCAGGTGGAGCTAAAGACAGCAATATCATCAAGATAAGCTGCACTGTAGGCTTCCAGGCCTGTGAGAACTGTTTTCACCAACCTTTGGAAAGTGGCAGGTGCATTCTTCAGACCAAAGGGCATTACCACAAATTGATAATGCCCACTAGGGGTTGAGAATGCTGTTTTTGGCTTTGCATCATCAGCTAGCCTGATCTGCCAGTAGCCAGCTGTTAGGTCAAATGTGCTTAGATACATGGCTGAGGCCAAAGTGTCTATTAGCTCATCTGCCCTGGGTATTGGATGGGCATCAGTCCTAGTGACTGCATTGAGACCCCTGTAGTCCACACAAAACCTCATCTCTCTTTTCCCACCACTGGTGTGAGGTTTTGGCACAAGGACCACTGGACTAGCCCAAGGGCTATCTGAGGGTTCAATAACTCCCAAATCCAACATTTTCTGGACTTCTGTCCTGATACAGTCCCTGACATGACCACTGAGAAGGAGGGGGACCCCTAAAAACAGATTTAGGACAGGTCAAAACGGGGTAAATAATACAACTATAATCCACACAAAGTAGACCTGTCCGCATTGATAATAAACAGCGCTATTCAATAGTCGCTATAATGTCAGTAGGCCTTGCAGAGTTATGTGTCCCACACATTCGCATTAATTGTACAATAATCATACAAAAAAACAAATAAATGTTTTGATACTTTTTTTATTCATTTAATGATACGTTTATATCAAAAAGGGATTCATCCTAATATAAGACAACAAGACATAATTTAAATACATATCAAATACATATATACATCAAGTCCCACATTCATATACTCATTCATACCGCACATCGTACAATACCATACAGACCCATGCAGTCAATCCACACATATGTCATCACACCAATTCACACATCAAAAGAATATAATTTACTATGTAGATATACAAAAATGATTGGTATACACGCAAGTGCCTCCTACAGGGGATTGATTAGATACAGGTTGGTATGGGGCACAGGACCATTCAGCGCCAACGCGAGTTTCGGTGTCTGACCCCAATTTGGGTCACACCTTCATCAGGGCAGCCAGTATATACGTGGGACTTTGGGATATACCAATATATTAAAAACTCCAAACAAAGGAGCCGGAACACGGATGGATTTAGCGATGAATTCCGATAAATTTCAAGGTTCTGACTCCTGTAGTTATAAACAAAACGGGATCATCAGATTTCAGACATAGCCATTGCAGCCAGACATAGAAGGTTCAGGTCCAGTCTGGGTTCAAAGGATATAAGTGGAGAGATACACTCCTACAGGTCCATATACGTTCGAGGATCCTGAAGATGCGGGTTCGTACGGAGAGTCGGTCTCGCGGCCGCAGGTCTGATATGTGGCAGAGTGAAACTAACATGGTCAGGTTGCCTATAAATCTTATTTTTAATAGGCAGACTGTCCCCAGTGTCCACTTCATGAGTGCACCAGGTGGTCTGACTTGGAGTCAGAGAGAACATTTGTCTGTACTGATTGAGCACTTGTCTTCAATCAGTTTGCTGCTGAGCAGTGAGGCTGTCTGCCAAGGCTACACCATCCACTGACCCATCATCAGGGTTCTGTGAGAGCAGGTCAGGGAGTGGGTCACTCTCTTCCTCCTGTCCCTCATCAGTAGCCATGAGCAAGCCCATGTCTGCCCTGTCCACATATGGTTTCAGTCTGTTGACATGGAGAACCCTGTGGGGACTCCTGGGTGTTCCTAGGTCTACCAAATAGGTAACCTCACCCTTCTGTTCAACAATGGTATGGGGTCCACTCCATTTGTCTTGGAGAGCTGCTGGGGCCACTGGCTCCAACACCCACACCTTCTGTCCTGGCTGGTAAACAGTCAGTACAGCCTTTTGGTCATGCCAGGCTTTTTGTAATTCCTGGCTAGCCTCAAGGTTTTTAGTTGCCTTTTTCATGTACTCAGCCGTCCTGGAGCGGAGACCAAGTACGTAGTCCACTATGTCTTGCTTTGGGGGCTTGAGAGGTAACACCCATCCTTCCTTCACCAAGTACAATGGACCCCTGACAGGGTGACGAAACAAAAGTTCAAAAGGGCTGTAGCCAACCCCTTTTGAGGCACCTCCCTGTATGCAAACAAAAGGCAGGGCAAGAGTATGTCCCATCTTCGCCTAAGCTTCTCTGGGAGCCCTTTAATCATCCCCTTCAAGGTTTTGTTGAATCTCTCAACTAAACCATTGCATTGTGGGTGATAGGGTGTGGTGAACTTGTAAGTCACGCCACACTACTTCCACATTGCTTTCAAGTATCCAGACATAAAGTTTGCATCCCTGTCTGATACAACCTCCTTAGGGAAGCCCACTCTTGAGAAAATTCCCAGGAGGGCTCTTGCCACCACAGGTGCTGTAGTGGTCCTAAGGGGAATAGCCTATGGGTACCTAGTGGCATGGTCCACCACCACCAGGATAAACCTGTACCCAGATGCTGTTTGGGGATCCATGGGACCAACAATATCAATCCCCACTCTTTCAAAGGGCACCCCCACCACAGGTAGTGGTATCAGGGGGCTTTTGTGGTGTCACCTGCCTTCCCACTGGCTTGGCAGGTTACACAGGAGCGACAAAACTCCTTGGTGTCTTCAGACATGTGGGGCCAGTGAAAGTGAGGGACAATTCTGTCCCAGGTCTTATTCTGGCCCAGGTGACCTGCTAGGGGAATATCATGGGCTAGGGTCAATAGGAAGCCCCTGAACTTCAGAGGTATAACCAACATCCTGGTGGCACCAGGCTTGGGGTCTCTACACTCTGAGTACAAGAGTCCATCATCCCAATACACTTTATGGGGACCACTAGCATTCCCAGCAGCCTCAGCAGCAGCCTGCTGTCTGAGGGGTTCAAGAGAGGGGCAGCTCTGCTGCTCCTGGCTCAGATATGCCCTGGAAGGGCCCCTGTCCCCAAGAACTCAACCTGATCAGGCTCAAGCTCCTCTGGGACAGTTCCTTCCTCAGGACTGAGATCATCTCCCTGAAGAGACTGATCTTCCTTCTGAGCCAAGAGGGAAGGCACTGCCTTTACCCTACTACTCCTCCTCTTGGATGGCACTTGGTCCATTGTTCCAGGATCCAAGGCCTGTTCAGTGTTAGGCATTTTGCTCTGTGACCTGGTCACAACAAACACATCTGCAGGGATGCCCAGCATTTCTGCATGGGTCTTGAGCTCCACTTCTGCCCAAGCTGAAGTTTCTAGATCATTGCCTACCTCAACAGACGACTCTTCTTCTACGTCCCCAACCGCCAGCTCCGCTCCGCCGACCTCTCCCTCGCCACCGTCCCTCGCATTCGAAGAACAACCACCGGCGGCAGATCCTTCTCACACCTCGCCGCCAAGACCTGGAACACCCTTCCACTAAGCCTACGACAGACCCAAGACCTGCTGACCTTCAGGAGGCTACTCAAGACCTGGCTGTTCGACCAGTAGCAGCACCCCCCTTCCCTCTCCCCAGCGCCTTGAGACCCTCGCGGGTAAGTAGTGCGCTCTACAAATTCTGTGATTGATTGATTGCCAAGCAAGCATTCAACTGGTAGGTTTGCACTCACCACAACCTTCTTAAGGCCAGTTACCCCTCCCCAGGAGAAGTTAACAACTGCCAGAGTATGGTCTGTTCTGACATTGCTAGCATTGGTCACTTGGTACATTTCATCAAGTATAATCTGCCCAGGATCCACAAGGTCTTGTGTCACCATGGTGACACTCGCCCCTGTGTCCCTAAATGCCAAAGCCTCTTTTCCATTGATTAATGGCTGTTGCCTGTACTTGCCCATATTACTGGGACTCACAGAGGAGGTCACATCCATGCCTCCATCACAGACTAGGACAGCCTGAGTGAGTTCTCTGACTAGGCCAGAGCTCATCTCATGACCCAGGGTCAACCCTACTAAACCCTTGGCCTGGGTACTCCCACCACCAATTGTAACTGCATTAGGGGAACAGGTGCCTTAGGGGCATTGGTGGGGGCTGGAATAGAGTCTTTGGACTTGGTGCAATCACTGGTCCAGTGTGTCTTTTGCTTACAGACTTTGCACCATGGTTTCTTTTGGCCTTTTCCCTTATTAGACTGTGAATCCCCACCTGAAGAAGATTTTTGGGGGCCTTGTGAAGACTTCTGGTCTTTACCCTTCTCCCCACCCTTATCAGAGTTTTTAGAATCTTGCTTCTTTGGGTCACCACCTTGGTTCTGTACCTTCTGCCTCACCCTGGTTCTGACCCATTTGTCTGCCTTCTTTCCCAATTCTTGGGGAGAGGTCAGATCAGAGTCCACCAGGTACTGATGCAACAGCTGATTTTGACAGTTATTAAGAATCTGCTCCCTCATGATAAGATTGTACAATCCTTTGAAGTCACATACCTTACTACCCACTAACCAACCTTCCAGAGCTTTAGCAGAACAATCAACAAAGTCCACCCAGTCTTGAGTCTGTGCTTTTGGGTATCTCTGAACTTTAACCTGTATTGTTCAGATGTTAGGCCAAACCCATCAATCAATGCACTCTTCAAGACTGTGTAATTGTCAGCATCCTCTTCTCTAACAGAGAGGAGCTTATCTCTACCTTTGTCTGCAAAGGAGAGCCACAAGATTGCTGCCCACTGCTCCTGAGGGACCCTCTGTACTTTACAGGCCCTCTCTAGAGGAGTTATCCATTTGTGGATGTCATCCCCACTCTGGTAGGGAGGGACAATCTTGCTCAGGTTTCTATGGTCATAAGACCTTTCCCTATCTCTGGGGAAATTGCTGCCACCATGGGACTCTAGTCCCAACTTTTTTCTTTGTCTATAAAGATCTAGGGACTCCCTGTCTATAGCCAACTGCTATTTTCTGAGCTCAAGCTGGGCTTGTTCATACTGAAGCAGTCTCTTTTTCCTTTCATGAGAGGATTCCCTCCTATGAGAAGAAACAGAGGTCCCTACTGAGGTGTCAGAGTGGTTAGACTCCTGAGAAGGAGATCTAGACCTTCTGGGCACACTCCCAACTCTTCCTGGGGGACAAAGGGGAGGTCATTCTGATTCTCCTCCTCATCCTCAGGAGTAGCTGCATTGTCCAGGTCAGGATCATTGTCATCCCCTGGCCAGTTTCAGAGGTCAGGTCCTGGGCATTTTCATCCCTGGTCCCTCCCTCATCTTCTGCCCCACCCTCTCTGCCTACCCTTGCAGACCCTATGGGTCTTCTAAGATCATCTAGCAGAAGCATCTCCAGGAGACGTTGGGTGTTGGCACTTTTGCCTGTCTTCAACTTCCTAACCTTGCACAACTCTCTTAATTCCAAGAATGAGAGGTTGTCATATCTGGATGGCAGGAGCCCACTGGTTCCTGGCAGTGAAGACATTACTAGTGTGGTGTGGTGTATGCACTACCTACTCTAGTGTGGTCTACTAAACTCTCTTGAGTTGTAGAAAGGGTGTGCTATCCCTTAACACACAACTCTAAGTTCAGTAGAACTTACTGTATCCTAAGCTTGAATTATATGTACCTAAGGTACCCTTAGTGGTTTTCAGTTGATCGATTCAATTGAGATTATCTGGTAAAACAATAGCAAGCTGGAATCCCACACGCTGCACACCAATGTGAGAAGTTGGCCTGGTATATGCTGTCCACTAATTATAGTGGGCACCTTGCACCAGTCCAAACAACCCCTTATTGGAGATAGGTTAAAGACAACCTTTATTGAAAGCTATCCTAGTGGTAGCTATGGAGAGCAGCTTTCAGGCTAAGTCTTGAAGGAATGTAAAGCAGCTTGTTTTACCAGTCTATAATTTCTTGAGTGACCAAATGAAAGAGGACCACACCAGGTATATATTTAAAATATATGTATTTAGTCTTAAACACACCCCTCTAGTCTCTTTATGAGGCTAGAGTTCGAAGTACATAAGTTACAAGTCGAATATCAACAGTAATAGCACAAATACACGTTTGAGCCCTAGGGGCGTACCAAACCATATACCAATAAAGTGGTATAAGAACCACGACTGAGCTAGACACAAGGCCTAGGGCCTGTAGAAGTGCTTGGACCACAAGGAACCACCCAAGGTAGTGACACAGGGGACCCACAGGGGACGCGTGCAGTGTTGGAACACAGCCGCGAATCACCGTTAACTTCTATGGGGAAAGTCGCGGTTAGGTTTTTAAAAGGAAAGGACACTTAGAGGAGGACTTGGAGCAAATCCCTTTAGAACTAGGCAGTCCTAGAGTCAATACCCACGGGAGCACCGGAGTACTCGAGTTACCTCACCCAGGGAAGCCGGGTGCATAGGTGTCTTTTCGTGTCGGGTTTCGTCGTCGTTTTCAATGGCGATCTGCTGCAGCGGGCTGCTGGCGACGAAGTCGAAAGTGTCCGGATGGATCCAAGGGTGGATTGAAGATCTGAGGAACCTGAAAGCAGAGGGGACAGAGTCTGGGTCACTAGCCAGTGACCAGGAGGACGATGAGCAGATGCCCACCGATGTTGGGTGCTTCAGGTAGGTTGACAGTCATCTTGACTCTTCAGCCACGAGGTCCAGGAGGCGTTGATGATGGCCAAGAGCTGGATTCGAGCTGTCCCATAACGTCTGTCGATTGCTGCGGTGTCGGCGACCGGATTGGACCCAACAAGCCTTGGCAACGGCAAGTCACGTGAAAATGAAGAAAGGACGTTGATGCAGACCAGCAAGGTCTGGAGGACTCACCCAGCGAGGGTAAGTCAGGGCACCTCTGGAGCAACCAGGAAAGCCCAAACAAAAGAAGAGTTGCCTTCGGGAGGGCCCACTAGCTGACGGACTAGTGACCGTGAAGGAGCCTCGAGTGGACACACTTGGAGCTGGCTCACAGGACACTCGTGGAGTGGAGGCCAGTGATCTTCAGTGCAGTCGGTGCTGGGGGCGAGGGCTACTCGGAGCCCAAAGCACAACTTCGTGGAAGACCAGGAAGAGGATGCACTTGCAAAAGTTCTCGGTGTCCAGGGGTCACGGTTCCACATTACCCATGATAGCTACGTGCCTCAGCTTCACTGGGGTCTCAGGGCAGCCTCGCGGAAGTCTGGAAATCTACCTCTGGTGATGCAAAGACTTCGGTGTCCGGCAGGAGCTTCAGCGATGCAGACCAGACAATTGCTTCTTTGGTGCCTGCCAAGCAGGGGAGTCACTCCTTGACCCCAAGGGAGATTCTTCAGTCCTCTAATCTTGTAGTAGAGCATCGAAGGTCCAGGATTTGGCTTCAGAGTTTTGTCCAGGGTAATCTAAAGTCCTAAGGACTGGGGTCCCATACTTATACAATGTTAGGGGGTTGGACATACTCTGGGGACCCACCTATGGGAGGGTCAGGGAAGAGGGGTGGTTACACCCATTCCCTTTGTCCAGTTTCGCGCCAGAGCAGGGGCAGGTAGCCCCTGCAACCGGTTTGAACTGGCATATGCACAGGGACACCAAATGTGCCCCCAGTGCAGGACTTCAAAGCACCAGAAAGTGCTCCCGCCCAGCCCCAATACACACTATCCTGTCTTGGGAGGTGGTTACACCTCCCTTCGACAGGAAACCTATGGTCCAGGCCTCCCCTGCTGGAGTTTCAGTCAGCAGCAGGAGGCCAGACCCGTGTCTGTGGCAGCGGCATCCATTTTGTGATGCCAGGGCTCTGTAAAGAAGTTACCGGGTAGGTCGGTGGGTACATGTGTCTCCCTCTAGAAGGGTGGAATGCTACCCCTGCCGCCAGGACTGGCGGGGGGTTAGTATTCCAAGATGTTTGACACCAAACACAACATGTTTTGGTGCAGCCAGTCCAAAGTTAGCATTGTACCGCGAGGATATAATGCACTTAAGAGTATATGGTCAGGCTGTACCACACACAGCATCAGAAGAGGGACTCCTAATGCTGCAGAGGGGCTCTGCTCATGCAGGGGCACCCTCTCACATAAAAACCAAGCACTCTGCCTTCAGGATTGTTAAGGCCTGCCATAGGAGTGACTTATAGGTTTATATGTGTGTGCAATGGTAGTGATATAGGTAGCCTATATCACAGTAAGGGGTGCATGCACCACCTTACCCAGGCTGCAGTAGCAGACCTGTGGTGTCATTTTGGTTGGCCTTCCAGGGGTGGCATAATACATGCTTCAGCCCCTGGCAGGCCTCTGGGGTACCGATGCCCTGGGTACATAGTATACCATATACTAGGGACTTATAAGGGCACTCCAGATTCCAATCAAAGATGTACCTAAGGTACATGGAAACCATTTTAGAGAGGAAGCAGCTAGGCTGGGGTTCTGATTAGCAGGGCCCCAGCCAGACTAAAGTCGAAAAACAGTGAACCATCAGCATAAAGTGGGGGTACCCATGTGAAGCAGATCCTACTCTCCTACATTCACTAAGACACATTTAATCACTCACTTACACAGTCAGTCATGCACCCACTAAATCATCCATTCAAACACTCATACACCCACTTATTCTTCAATACACCTTTGTGTATCTATATATAACATTCTTAAACTTTTAAAAATCACCCAGTCTCTGGATGATGTCATCAGTGATGTCATTTGAGATGTCACTGACCAGGTCATGAGTGATGTAATATGTGACGTCATCAGCAGTGCATTGCGGGCGCGAGTTATAGTTAGCTCAACTAACTATAACGGCAAATTTCTCTGGTATGTATGAGTGAAATGTCCAACTAACTATAACGTCCCTGAAACCTGTGGTTTTTTCAGTGAATATATATATATATATATATTGCAAAGATTCGTCAAACGGCGCCAAAGATATTGGCAAATCAAAAACGCTTTTCCTATGGATAATAGTCCTGAGGTCCTCAGGACACATGTGGACCTCATCGCCCCACCAGCAGTGCACCAAGAGGTGCGTTTGCAGAGTGGTGTAAAAGGGGCGTGGCCTCGGACCACCTCTCAGCAATCCCACTGTGTGGGGCTTACTGGAGGTCCCTAATGGGCTAGTTGGCCCCTAAGGACCCTTAAGATTCAAGAGGACTTAATCCCCCAACCCAGAACGCACCAGGAGGCGCGTTTGCAGAGTAGTGCAGGGAGGGGGTGGGGCCTCCGGTGAGATGCCGTTTTTTTTTCTTCTTTTTTTCCTTAGAAGAGGGGCTGTGTGGCCCCCTTCTCATAATATTTTGTAGGCCCTGGGGACCCCATCCCCCAGGGCCTTTGACATATTTCATGTATTTTTTATTTTTAAACGGGAAGGGGGCCGATTTCAGCCCTGGGGAACCCATCCCCGGGGCATGGCCATATGTTTATATATATATTTTTTGTTTTAATAAAAGAAGGGGGCGTGCTGCCCTCCTCCTGAGGCCTTTTTCGGTACCGGGGACCCCATCCCCCGGGGCATTGCCTCATTTTTTTATTTTTATTAAAAAAAAATCGTGAGGGGGCCCACGTGGCCCCCCTTCCCTGGGCTACTTTTGGCTCCGGAGACCCCAGACCCCTGGGCCAGCCCTCATGTTGGGGACCGTGGGGGAAGCCCCAATGCCCCCGCAGTCCCTGCCGGCTCCCCGGCTCCTGCTGAGATGCAGCTCCCTTTGCCCAAAAGCAAATCTGCTTCGCTTCATGGAAGCACAAGCAGTTTTTCTACTCTCGCTGCCATGAAGCGAAGCAGAAGTTTACTCCCGCCCCGTCCTAGCGAACTGCAATGTCCCGGGGGTGGGCACCCTGGGACATTACTGGAGCCGGCCCTGGGGGTTAGCAGTTCCCAGGGCAAAGGAGGGCTCCAGGAGGAGGGCCGCGTGGCCCCCTCCCAACACATTTAAAGCCCCAGGGAGATGGTGGTCCCTGGGGGCCGCAACGGACCCCCACCCTTAATAAAAAATTGCCTCGGGGAGGTGGTGGTCCCCAGGGCCGTGTGGGGGCTCGAGCCTCCTCTCACAACATTTTTTTAAAACAGAGCCCCAGGAAATGGCGGTCCCTGGGGATGCGGGACGCCGCGTGCCGCCCGCATGTAATTATTAAAGCCCGGGGAGGTGGCGGCCCCCAGGGCTGCATGGGGGAGGCATGAGCCCCCATGCATTTTAAGTATAATAAAGCCCCGGGAGGTGGCAGTCCCCAGGGCTGCGGGGAGGCTGCGTGACCCCCGCATGTAATAAGTATGGCCTCGGGGAGGTGGCGGTCCCCGGGGCTGCGTGGGCCACCGTGGGCCCCACACTATATTTTGTGCTTGCCCCGGGACCTGGCCCACCCGGGGGCTTAATTCAACAAAGAGCTGAAGACCGCGTTTTTTGTTTTTTTTTTTCGGTGGGATTTGGGTACCCAGTGCAAATCCTGCCGATTTTTTTTTTTTTTTAAATGCTTTCTGGGGACCCCCTGAGCAGGCCTAGAAGGTCAGGGTGTTTCTACCCTGCCCCTTTTTCCTTTTTTTTACCTTTTTCGTGTGACTCGGGTTCTACCGAGTCACAAGATGGCTGCCTACACTTCTTGGTTTGAAGTGTTGGCAGAAAATCAGAGACAAGCTCGTGATCGGGAGGGTTCGCGGATCCACCGCGGTCACCAGATATCAATATGTTTGTATTTTTGAATTTCTCAGAAACTACAGAACGGATTTACACCATTTAAAAAAAAGAACGCTTTCTGAACCAAGAGCTACCTTTTTGCCAAATTTGGTGTAATTACGTTCAGCAGTTTAGGCTGTAGCTTTGTCTAAACTTTCCTATGGAAATTAACATGGAGAAAACGGGTTTTGGGACCCGACTTTTTCTCAACCCCCGCTTGAATAATCACCCTGAAACTTTCCAGACAGGAGCTGACCAGAGCGGGCCATTAGTTTTGAAAGTTTCACGAAGATTCGTCAGATGGCACCAAAGATATTGCAGAAGAAAAACGCTTTTCCTATGGAAACTAGGTCCTAACTATAACTACCTACTGGCGACCGCCAGTAGGTAATATATATATATATATATATATATATATATATTCACTGAAAAAACCATAGGTTTCAGGCACGTTATAGTTAGAAATTAGCATTTCAAAAACCTTAGAAATTCACTGAAAAAAACATAGGTTTCAGGGACGTTATAGTCAGTTGGACATTTCACTCATACAAAACCATAGAAATTCCACCGTTATAGTTAATTCAGCTAACTATAACTCGCGCCCCTGCAATGCACTGCTGATGACGTCACATAGTACATCATTCATGACATGGTCAGTGACATCACTGATGACATCTCAAATGACATCACTGATGACATCACTGATGACATCATCCAGTGAATGTAGCTTTCTTTAAAATTTAAATATGTGTTATATATATACCAAGCTGTATTGAAGAATGAATGGATGTATAAGTGTCTGGATGGAGGATTTAGTAGTTGTGTGACTGTCTGTTTAAGTGAATGATTAAATGTATCTTACTGAATACATGGGTTAGTGTCTAAAGTGTGTGAATGTCTGTATCACTCTGTCTGTTGTTGTGTAAGCTGCTGCATCGGTTGGTCAGTAGCTACATCAATGTCTATATGGGTTATTGATTAGTTGCCTGCATATTTGAGACTGAGTGTGTGTGTGGTTGGGTGGGGGTGTGTTACGCTGTGCATAGATGTGTGAGTGGTTGATTGACAGGGTGTATGAGTTTAAGAGTGCATGTGGAAACAGTTGTATGGGTGGGTAAGTGTGTGTATGGGCGTCTTGGTGAGTGAATCGATGTCTCAGTGCACATGTCCAACTAAGTACATATATAAAAGGCAGTCTATGTGAGAGTTGGTGTATAGAAATGACTATATGTGAGAGTCAGTGATTGTGAGAGTGGCTGTATGTATCAGTGTATACTTGTATTAGTGATTATATAAGAGACTAAGGGGCCGATTCCGATTCGGGCCGGAAATCTCTCCGACCGAGCCGGACCCGGAGAGATTTCCGACCGAATCGGACCCGTGCAGCCTGACCGAACGAGTACGATGCGTCCGTATGCTATCGTACTCGAGTCGGTCGGACTCCCATTGAAGTCAATGGGAGCCGGTCGTACAACGCGTACGCGGGCTCCCATTGCCTCAATGGGTGCGAGGTGAACAAGGGCGCCCCTACAGCGGGTACGCGGTGAAGCAACTCGCGCCGTACACGCACAGGTAGGGGGGACCCATGGGTCCCCCTGTGTGCGACTCGCGCTGCTACGCGTACAGGGGGGTCCGACACGGACCCCCGAAGTACGGCTCCAACTGCTCTTTCGAGCCGGACGGCGCGTGTCGGTCGGACTGCTCGCGGCGCGCATCATACTTACCCGGCCGGGGAAAGTCTCCATTGCGCGGTGCGAGTCGTGTCCGAGCGAGTCGGTCGGTGCGGTTAGACCCGGGAACGAGTCGGTCGGAGCGGTTGGGACGCCCAAACGAGTCGGTCGGCGATTTCGCATCGTACTCGCTCGTCCGGACGCGCGTACGAATCGGTCGGGAAATAGGGCTCCGAATCGGATCCGGTTATGCCGAATCCGATTCGGAGCCCTACCGGCCGAGATCGGAATCGGCCCCTAAGTATGCGTTACTATCTGTATGAATAAATGAGGTGGTGTGTGTATAACTGTGTAGGTGAGTAAATGGAACTGTGATTGATTCTTTGCATGAGTGACTAGGATGAGTACATAACTGACTAGGATGAGTGCTGGTGTGTCAATGTCTATATAGGTGTATGAGTGCATTTGATAGTGTTCTATTGATCAGTGACTGCATGTATGACTGATTGTATGGGTGAATGGGTAGATGTGTGTGTAGACCTAGGAATCACTGAGTGGGTATGTAGTAACTGGTATTAGTGTGTCAATGGTATCGAAAATGGTAGTCTGTATTTTACAGTGAGTGTATCAAAGGTTATAATAGTGTGTGACGAGGTATATCAAATTGTCACATGGAGGATGTCATCAGTGATGTCATTTGAGATGTCATCAGTGATGTCATCAGTGATGTCACTGACCATGTCATGAATGATGTAATATGTGACGTCATCAGCAGTGCATTGCAGGGCGCGAGTTATAGTTAGCTGAACTAACTATAACGGTGGAATTTCTATGGTTTTGTATGAGTGAAATGTCCAACTAACTATAACGTCCCTGAAACCTATGTTTTTTTCAGTGAATTTCTAAGGTTTTTGAAATGCTAATTTCTAACTATAACGTGCCTGAAACCTATGGTTTTTTCAGTGAATTTCAAAGGTTTTTTAAATGCCAATTTCTAACTATAACGTGCTTGAAACCTATGGTTTTTTCAGTGAATATATATATATATATATATATATATATATATATATATATATATATATATATCACCTACTGGCAATCGCCAGTAGGTAGTTATTGTTAGGACCTCGTTTCTATTCAAAAATCATTTTTTCTTTTGCCAATATCTTTGGCGCCGTTTGACTGAATCTTCGCGAAATTTTCAAAACTAATGGTTCACTAAGGTCAGCTCCTGTCTTGAAAGTTTCAGGGTGATTCGTTGAGCGGGACCGAGAAAAAAGGGAGAACGGAATGGAATTACACCAAATTTGGCAAAAATGTAGGTCTTGGTTCGGAAAGCTTGCTTTTTTTTAAATGGTGTAAATACGTTCAGCAGTTCCTGAGAAATTAAAAAAATAAAAATATCAATATCTGGTGGCCGAGGAGGATTCGCGAACCCTCCCGAGCATGAGCTTCATTTTGATTGGCTGCCAACACTCCAAACCAAGAGGTAGTGGCAGCCATCTTGCGACTCGGTACACAAGAAAACAGTAAAAAAAAAGATAAAAAACAAGAAAAGGGGGCAGGGTAGAAACACCCTGACCCCCTAGGCCTGCTCAGTGGGACCACCATGCCCAAAAAAACATTTTTTTTAAAAAATCGGCAGAATTCGCGCTGGGTGCGCGAATCCCGCCAAGAAAATTTTAAAAAACGAAGCGCGGTCTTCCACGCTTTGTTTTAATGAGCCCCTGGGTGGGCCAGGTCCCGGGGGCAATATGCTAAATATATGCGGGGGCCGTGCGGGCCCCGCAGTCCCGGGGACCGCCACCTCCCTGGGGCTTAATTAATTATGCATGGGGGCACGCGGCCCCCCACAGCCCCGGCGACCGCTACCTCCCCAGGGCTTTTAATAAAATGCATGGGGGGGCTCCTGCCCTCCCACGCTGCCCCAGGGAGGTGGCGGTTCAGATATTGGGGGGCCTTGCACCCCCCCAAGCCCCGGGCATGCCACCTCCCCAGGGCTTTACTTAATTATGTGTGGGGGGCCTTGTGGGCCCCCAAAGCCCCAGTGACTGCCACCTCCCCGGGGCTTTGCTTAATTATGTGTGGGGGTCCTTGTGGCCTTCCCAAGCCCCGGGGTCCACCACCTCCATGGGGCTATAAAAAAAGTAAATGTGGGGGGGCTTGAGCCCCCCCACACTGCCCCAGGGACCACCACCTCCCCGGGGCACTAATTATTGAAATGCAGGGGTCCGTTGCGGACCCCTGGCCCCGGAGACCACCACCTCCCCGGGGCTTTAAACTTGCTGGGAGGGGGACAGCGCGGCCCCCTCCTGGAACCCTCCATGGCCCTGGGGACCGCCACCCCCCAGGGCCGGCTCCGGCAATGTCCTGGGGTGCCTACCCCCGGGGCATTGCAGTTTGCAATGGCAGGGCGGGAGCATTGCTCCTGCCCTGCCATTGTAAACTCTGCTTTCCTTCGTGGCTACGAAGCAAAGCAGAATTGCTTTTGGACAAAGGGAGCTGCATGTTAGCAGCTCACCTTGTCCAAAAGCAATGCCGGCTCCAGCAGGAGGTGGGGAGCCGGCAGGGACCGCGGGGGCATTGGGGCTCCCCCACGGTCCCCAACGTGAGGCCAGGCCCCGGGGAATGGCGTCCCCGGGGTCAGAAGAGGCATGGGAGGGAGCGCCACTTGGCCCCTTCCCTATTTTATTTATTTATTTTTCTTAAAAAAATAAGGCTGGACCCTGGGGGATGGGGTCCTCGGGGCCAAAATTGGCCACAGAAGGGGAGGCCACACAGCCCCCCTCAAAAACTATTTTTTTAAAAAGCAGGGCAGGCCTCAGGGATAGGGTCCCCAAGGCCAAAAGCGGTCCAGGGAAGGGGGGCCACAGAGCTCCCCTCCCATCAAAAAATATTTAAAAAAATAAATAAAGGAGGCACAGTCCCGGGGATGGGGTCCCCGGGGCCGAAAAGGCCCCGGTTGTTAATTATTTTTTTAAAATGGGTCGGGCCCTGGGGTCCCCAGCACCCACAAAATATTAAGAGAAAGGGAGCCACACAGCCCCCTTCTAATAATTTAAAAAAAAAAAGAAGCCGGCATCTCGCTGGAGGCCACGCCCCTCCCTGCACCACTATTCAAACGCACCTCCTGGCGTGTTCTGGATTGGGGGATTAAGTCCCCTTGAATCCTAAGGGTCCTTAGGGGCCAACTAGCCCACACAGTGGGATTGCTGAGAGGTGGTCCGAGGCCACGCCCCTTTTTACACCACTCTGCAAACACACCTCTTGGCGCACTGCTGGTGGGGCGATGAGGTCCTCTTGTGTCCTGAGGACCTCAGAACTGAAGTGGACTTCATCGCCGAGCAGCAGCGCACCATGCGGCGGGTTTGCAGAGTGGTGTAAAAAGGGGGCGTGGCCTTGGACCAGTCTCAGCAATCCAGCTGTGTGGGGCTTAAGGAGGTACCAGGAGGGCTAGTTTGCCCCCAGGGACCCTCATGCGGCAAGGGGACTTCATCCCCCAACCAAGAGCACGCCAGGAGGTGCATTTGCAGAGTGTTGGACAAAGAGGGGTGGCCTGTGTCCACCTCTCAGCAATCCCACTGTGTGGGGCTTACTGGAGGTAACAAGTAGGCTAGTTGATCCCTAACCACCCCCAGCAGTGAAGGGGACTTTAATCCCCATCGAAGAGCGCGCCTGGGAGCGTGTTTGCAGACTGGTGGGCAAAGGAGGTGTGGCCTGCTATGAGAACTTACCAATGCTGCTCTGTGGGACTTACTGGAGGTAATAGGAGGGGTAGTTGGCCCCAAGGTTGTCCTTGGGGGCCAACTACCCCTCCTGTTACCTCCAGTAAGTGACACACAGGTCACCATAGGCCATGCCCCCTTTCTCCACCACTCTGCAAACGGGCCTCCTGGCACACTACGGGTTGGGGGATGAAGTCCACTTTTCTCCTGCGGGACTTTGGGGGCCAAGAAGCCCTCCTGGTACCTCCTGTAAGTCCTATGCAGCGGAATTCCTGAGTGGTGGCCGGAGGCCCAGCCCCTTTCTCCACCTCTCTGCAAACGCCACTACTAGTTAAAGAAGCATTTGCAATGTAATAGGTTTCGCATTTACGAGAGTTAGAGCTATTGGCGTTGTAAATGTAAAAGTGTTTTATTAATGTTTCTTGGAGTGGAGTGGATGTAGTTTGTGTGTAGTGGATTTATGTGGTATGTTCTGCAGTGAAATTATGTGGATAGAAAGTATGTGGTATTTAGTGTATAGGAATTATGTAGAGTGGGATTATGTATTATGGAGAGTAATTGTGTGGTATGATAGTCTGTGTTGTGGAGTGGTAACCTCAGGTTTAGTCTTCCTCGTTTCCATAGAAGCTAAACTATAAACTCAATGAGACAAAAAAAGAAGGAACCACTGAGGAGCACTTCTGGACCTAGTCAGAGGTATGAGCACTGCCACTGGAATTATGCGACTGTTTGGCTGCACTGACGTTTGCACAATTATACATTTTCTGCATTTGCCACATAGTCATCTGCTGCATAATCTGCAGATTTGGAAAAAAAAACCTTGTTTCTGGCTCAAACGTTACCAAAAATGCAGAGACAAGTGTTAAAGCGTGGTGGAAGGCCCTTTGCAAACCTAGAATGGTCACCTGTTACTTATTGCTAAATGTGGGTATTAAATTGGTACTAATGGTGTGCAAACCACTTTTGCTACTTTCTGCGCCTTTCTTGCCTCTTTCTGCATTTCTGTTGTTTCTTTCTGCACCTTTCTTTCTTTTTCTGCACTTCTTTTGCCTCTTTCTGCTCATCTCTTACACTTTCTGCCCCTCTCTTGCCTCTTTCAGCTTCTCTGTTGCCTCTTTCTGCACCTCACTTGCTTCTTTCTGTACCCCTCTTGCCTCTTTCTGCACCCTTCTTCCCTCTTTCTGCACCTCTTTTGCCTCTTTCTGTACCCCTGTTCCCTCTATCTGTACCTCTCCTGCCTGTTTCTGCACCTCTTTGCCTCTTTCTGCACTTCTCTTACCTCTTTATGCACCTCTGTTGCTTCTTTATGCACTTCTGTTGCCTCTTTCTGCACCCCTCTTGCCTCTTTCTGTACCTCTGTTGCTTCTTTCTGCACTACTCTTGCTTTTCTCTGCACCTCGTTGCTTCTTTCTGCACCTATCTTGCCTCTTTCTGCACCCTTCTTCCCTCTTTGTGCAACTCTCTTGCCTCTTCCTACATCTCTCTTCCCTCTTTCTGCACCCTTCTTGCCTCTTTGTGCACCTTTGTTCCTTCTTTCTGCACTTCTCTTGCCTCTTTCTGCACCCCTCTTTCCTCTTTCTGCACTTCTGTTGGTTCTTTTGCACTGCTCTTGCTTCTTTCTCCACCTCTCTTGCAAATTTCTGCACTCCTCTAGCCTCTTTCAGCACCCCTCTTCCCTCTTTCTTCACCTCTTTTACCTGTTTCTGCAACTTTCTTGCCTCTTTCTGCAGTTCTCTTGCCTCCTTCTACATATCTGTTGCTTCTCTCTGCACTTCTTTTGCCTCTTTCTGCACCTCTCTTGCTTCTTTCTGTACCCCTGTTGTCTCTTTCTGCACTCGTCTTTCCTCTTTCTGAACCTCTCTTGCTTCGTTCTGCACCCTTCTTCCCTTTTTTGCATCCCTCTTGCCTCTTTCTGCAGTTCTCTTGCCATTTTCTGTACTTCTCTTGCCTCTTTCTGCACCTCACTTGCCTCTTTCTGCACTTTTCTTGCTTCTTTCTACACCTCTGTTGCTTCTTTCAGCAATTCTCTTGCCTCTTTTTGTACTTCTCTTGCTTGTTTCTGCACCTCTCTTGTCTCTTTCTGCACCTCACTTGCTTCTTTCTGCACCCCTCTTGCCTCTTTCTGCATCCCTCTTCCCTCTTTCTGCACCTCTCTTGCCTCTTTCTCCACCCCTGTTCTCTCTTTCTGCACCTTTCCTGCCAGTTTCTGCACCTCTCTTGCCTCTTTCTGTACCTCTGTTGCTTCTTTCTGCACTTCTCTTGCCTCTTTCTGTACCCTGCGTGCCTCTTTCAGCACCTCTGTTGCTTCTTTCTGCACTTCTCTTCTTTCTTTCTATACCCCTCCTGCCTCTTTCTCTACCCCTCTTGCCTCTTTGTGCACCTCTCCTACCTCTTTCTGCACCCCACTTGCTTCTTTTGCACCTCTCTTCCCTATTTCTCCACCTCTCTTGCTTCTTTCTGTACTTCTCTTGCTTCTTTCTGCACTGCTCTTGCTTCTTTCTGCAACTCTCTTGCAAATTTCTGTACCCCTCTTGCCTCTTTCAGCACCTCTGTTGCTTCGTTCTGCACTTCTCTTGCTTCTTTCTGTATCCCTCCTGCCTCTTTCTATACCCCTTTTGCCTCTTTGTGCACCTCTCCTGCCTCTTTCTGTACCTCTCTTGCCTTTTTCTGCAGTTCTCTTGCCTCTTTCTGTACCTCTTTTGCTTCCTTCTGTACTTTTCTTGCCTCTTTCTGTACCCCTCTTGCCTCTTTCTGCACCTCTGGAGGTTCTTTCTGCACTGCTCTTGCTTCTTTCTGCACCTCTCTTGCTTCTTTCTGCACCCTTCTTTCCTTTTTGCATCCCTCTTGCCTCTTTCTGCACCCTTCTTCCCTCTTTGTGCAACTCTCTTGCCTCTTTCTACACCTCTCTTCCCTCTTTCTGCACCCCTCTTGCCTCTTTGTGCACCTCTGTTCCTTCTTTCTGCACTTCTCTTGCCTCTTTCTGCATCCCTCTTGCTTCTTTCTGCACTTCTGTTGGTTCTTTTGCGATGCTCTTGCTTCTTTCTGCACCTCTCTTGCAAATTTCTGCACCCCTCTTGCCTCTTTCTGCACCCCTCTTCCCTCTTTCTGCACCTCTTTTAACTGTTTCTGCAACTTCCTTGCCTCTTTCTGCAATTCTCTTGCCTCCTTCTACACCTCTGTTGCTTCTTTCTGCACTTCTTTTGCCTCTTTCAGCACCTCTCTTGCTTCTTTCTGCACCCCTGTTGTCTCTTTCTGCACTCGTCTTCCCTCTCTCTGCACCTCTCTTGCTACTTTCTGCACTTCTCTTGCTTCTTTCTGCACCTCTCTTGCTTCTTTCTGCACCCTTCTTCCCTTTTTTGCATCCCTCTTGCCTCTTTCTACAGTTGTCTTGCCATTTTCTGCACCTCTCTTGCCTCTTTCTGCACCTCACTTGCCTCTTTCTGCACTTCTCTTGCTTCTTGCTACACCTCTGTTGCTTCTTTTAGCAATTCTCTTGCCTCTTTCTGAACCTTTCCTGCCGGTTTCTGCACCTCTCTGGCCTCTTTCTGTACCTCTGTTGCTTCTTTCTGCACCCCTTTTGCCTCTTTCTGCACCACTCTTTCTGCACCTCTCTTGCCTCTTTCTGCACCCCTGTTCCCTCTTTCTGCACCTTTCCTGCTGGTTTCTGCATCTCTCTTGCCTCTTTCTGTACCTCTGTTGCTTCTTTCTGCACTTCTCTTGCCTATTTCTGCACCCTTCGCGCCTCTTTCAGCACCTCTGTTGCTTCTTTCTGCACTTCTCTTCCTTCTTTCTAGACCCCTCCTGCCTCTTTATGTACCCTTCTTGCCTCTTTGTGCACCTCTCCTACCTCTTTATGCACCCCTCTTGCTTCTTTTTGCACCTCTGTTGGTTCTTTCTACACTGCTCTTGCTTCTTTCTGCACCTCTTTTGCACATTTCTACATCCCTCTTGCCTCTTTCTGCACCCCTCTTCCCGATTTCTCCACCTCTCTTGCTCCTTTCTCCACTTTTCTTGCTTCTTTCAGCACCTCTGTTGCTTCTTTCTGCAATTCTCTTGCTTCTTTCTGCACCCCTCTTGCCTCTTTCTGTACCCTTTTTGCCTCTGTGCACCTCTCCTACCTCTTTCTGAACCTCTCTTGCCTTTTTCTGCAGTTCTCTTGCCTCTTTCTGCACCTCTTTTGCTTCTTCCTGTACTTTTCTTGCCTTTTTCTGTACCCCTCTTGCCTCTTTCTGCACCTCTGTTGGTTCTTTCTGCACTGCTCTTGCTTCTTTCTGCACCTCTTTTGCTTTTTTCTGCACCCTTCTTCCCTTTTTGCATCCCTCTTGCCTCTTTCTGCACTCTTCTTCCCTCTTTGTGCAACTCTCTTGCCTCTTTCTACCCCTCTCTTTCCTCTTTCTGTACCCCTCTTGCCTCATTGTGCACCTCTGTTCCTTCTTTCTGCACTTCTCTTGCCTCTTTCTGCACCCCTCTTGCCTCTTTCTGCACTTCTGTTGGTTCTTTTACATGGCTCTTGCTTCTTTCTGCATCCCTGTTGCCTCTTTCTGTACCCCTCTACCCTGTTTCGGCACCTCTCTTGCCTCTTTCTGCACCCCTGTTCCCTCTTTCTGCACCTTTCCTGCCAGTTTCTGCACCTCTCTTGCCTCTTTCTGTACCTCTGTTGCTTCTTTCTGTACTTCTCTTGCCTATTTCCCCTTCGCGCCTCTTTCAGCACCTCTGTTGCTTCCTTCTGCACTTCTCTTCCTTCTTTCTACACCCCTCCTGCCTCTTTATGTACCCCTCTTGCCTCTTTGTGCACCTCTCCTACCTCTTTCTGCACCCCTCTTGCTTCTTTTTGCACCTCTGTTGGTTCTTTCTGCACTGCTCTTGCTTTTTTCTGCACCTCTTTTGCAGATTTCTACATCCCTCTTGCCTCTTTCTGCACCCCTCTTCCCTATTTCTCCACCACTCTTGCTCCTTTCTCAACTTTTCTTGCTTCTTTCAGCACCTCTGTAGCTTCTTTCTGCAATTCTCTTGCTTCTTTCTGTACCCCTCTTGCCTCTTTCTGTACCCCTTTGCCTCTGTGCACCTCTCCTACCTCTTTCTGCACCTCTCTTGCCTTTTTCTGCAGTTCTCTTGCCTCTTTCTGCGCCTCTTTTGCTTCTTCCTGTACTTTTCTTGCCTCTTTCTGTACCCCTCTTGCCTCTTTCTCCACCTCACTTGTCTCTGTCTGCACTGCTCTTGCTTCTTTCTGCACCTCACTTGCCTCTTTATGTACTTCTATTGCTTCTTTGTATACCTCTGTTGCATCTTTCAGCAATTCTCTTGCCTCTTTCTGCACTTCTCTTCCCTCTTTCTGCACCCCTCCTGCCTCCTTCTTTACCTTTCTTGCCTCTTTGTGCACCTCTCCCACCTCTTTCTGCACCCCTCTTGCCTCTTTTTGCACCTCTGTTGGTTCTTTCTGCACTGCTCATGCTTCTTTCTGCACCTCACTTGCTTGTTTCTGCACCTCTCTTGCGTCTTTCTGCACCTCTGTTGCCTCTTTCCACACTTCACTTGCTTCTTTCTACACCCCTCTTGCCTCTTTCTGCACCCCTCTTCCCTCTTTCTGCACCTCTCTTGCCTCTTTCTGCACACCTGTTCCCTCTTCCTGCACATTTCCTGCCTGTTTCCGTACCTCTCTTGCTTCTTTCTGGTCCTCTGTTGCTTCTTTTTGCACTTATCTTGCCTCTTTCTGCACCCATCGCGCCTCTTTCAGCACCTCTGTTGCTTCTTTCTGCACAGCTCTTCCTTCTTTCTACACCCCTCCTGCCTCTTTCTGTACCCCTCTTGCCTCTTTGTGCACCTCTCCTACCTCTTTCTGCACCCCTCTTTCTTCTTTTTGCACCTCTGTTGGTTCTTTCTGCACTGATCTTGCTTCTTTCTGCACCTCTTTTGTAAATTTCTGCATCCCTGTTGCCTTTTCTGCACCCCTCTTCCCTATTTCTCCACCTCTCTTGCTTCTTTCTGCACTTCTCTTGCTTCTTTCTGCACTTCTCTTGCTTCTTTCTGCACTTCTCTTGCTTCTTTCTGCACCTCACTTGCTTCTTTCTGTATGCCTCTTTCTGCACCCTTCTTCCCTCTTTCTGCACCTCTTTTGCCTCTTTCTGTACCCCTGTTCCCTCTATCTGTACCTCTCCTGCCTCTTTCTGCACCTCTTTGCCTCTTTCTGCACTTCTCTTACCTCTTTATGCACCTCTGTTGCTTCTTTATGCACTTCTGTTGCCTCTTTCTGCACCCCTCTTGCCTCTTTCTGTACCTCTGTTGCTTCTTTCTGCACTACTCTTGCTTTTCTCTGCACCTCGTTGCTTCTTTCTGCACCTATCTTGCCTCTTTCTGCACCCTTCTTCCCTCTTTGTGCAACTCTCTTGCCTCTTCCTACATCTCTCTTCCCTCTTTCTGCACCCTTCTTGCCTCTTTGTGCACCTTTGTTCCTTCTTTCTGCACTTCTCTTGCCTCTTTCTGCACCCCTCTTTCCTCTTTCTGCACTTCTGTTGGTTCTTTTGCACTGCTCTTGCTTCTTTCTCCACCTCTCTTGCAAATTTCTGCACTCCTCTAGCCTCTTTCAGCACCCCTCTTCCCTCTTTCTTCACCTCTTTTACCTGTTTCTGCAACTTTCTTGCCTCTTTCTGCAGTTCTCTTGCCTCCTTCTACATATCTGTTGCTTCTCTCTGCACTTCTTTTGCCTCTTTCTGCACCTCTCTTGCTTCTTTCTGTACCCCTGTTGTCTCTTTCTGCACTCGTCTTTCCTCTTTCTGAACCTCTCTTGCTTCGTTCTGCACCCTTCTTCCCTTTTTTGCATCCCTCTTGCCTCTTTCTGCAGTTCTCTTGCCATTTTCTGTACCTCTCTTGCCTCTTTCTGCACCTCACTTGCCTCTTTCTGCACTTTTCTTGCTTCTTTCTACACCTCTGTTGCTTCTTTCAGCAATTCTCTTGCCTCTTTTTGTACTTCTCTTGCTTGTTTCTGCACCTCTCTTGTCTCTTTCTGCACCTCACTTGCTTCTTTCTGCACCCCTCTTGCCTCTTTCTGCATCCCTCTTCCCTCTTTCTGCACCTCTCTTGCCTCTTTCTCCACCCCTGTTCTCTCTTTCTGCACCTTTCCTGCCAGTTTCTGCACCTCTCTTGCCTCTTTCTGTACCTCTGTTGCTTCTTTCTGCACTTCTCTTGCCTCTTTCTGTACCCTGCGTGCCTCTTTCAGCACCTCTGTTGCTTCTTTCTGCACTTCTCTTCTTTCTTTCTATACCC
The DNA here is from genome assembly GCA_963921515.1 of Calotriton arnoldi. Classification (NCBI taxonomy): domain Eukaryota; kingdom Metazoa; phylum Chordata; class Amphibia; order Caudata; family Salamandridae; genus Calotriton; species Calotriton arnoldi. The sequence continues at coordinate 175,895 of CAWUFW010009500.1, forward strand.
CTCCTGCCTCTTTCTCTACCCCTCTTGCCTCTTTGTGCACCTCTCCTACCTCTTTCTGCACCCCACTTGCTTCTTTTTGCACCTCTCTTCCCTATTTCTCCACCTCTCTTGCTTCTTTCTGTACTTCTCTTGCTTCTTTCTGCACTGCTCTTGCTTCTTTCTGCAACTCTCTTGCAAATTTCTGTATACCTCTTACCTCTTTCTGCATCCCTGTTCCCTCCTTCTACACCTTTCTTGCCTGTTTCTGCACCTCTCTTGCCTCTTTCGGCACCTCTGTTGCTTCTTTCTGCATTTCTCTTGCCTCTTTCTGCACCCCTCTTGCCTCTTTCAGCACCTCTGTTGCTTCGTTCTGCACTTCTCTTGCTTCTTTCTGTATCCCTCCTGCCTCTTTCTATACCCCTTTTGCCTCTTTGTGCACCTCTCCTGCCTCTTTCTGCACCTCTCTTGCCTTTTTCTGCAGTTCTCTTGCCTCTTTCTGTACCTCTTTTGCTTCCTTCTGTACTTTTCTTGCCTCTTTCTGTACCCCTCTTGCCTCTTTCTGCACCTCTGGAGGTTCTTTCTGCACTGCTCTTGCTTCTTTCTGCACCTCTCTTGCTTCTTTCTGCACCCTTCTTTCCTTTTTGCATCCATCTTGCCTCTTTCTGCACCCTTCTTCCCTCTTTGTGCAACTCTCTTGCCTCTTTCTACACCTCTCTTCCCTCTTTCTGCACCCCTCTTGCCTCTTTGTGCACCTCTGTTCCTTCTTTCTGCACTTCTCTTGCCTCTTTCTGCATCCCTCTTGCTTCTTTCTGCACTTCTGTTGGTTCTTTTGCGATGCTCTTGCTTCTTTCTGCACCTCTCTTGCAAATTTCTGCACCCCTCTTGCCTCTTTCTGCACCCCTCTTCCCTCTTTCTGCACCTCTTTTAACTGTTTCTGCAACTTCCTTGCCTCTTTCTGCAATTCTCTTGCCTCCTTCTACACCTCTGTTGCTTCTTTCTGCACTTCTTTTGCCTCTTTCTGCACCTCTCTTGCTTCTTTCTGCACTTCTCTTGCCTCTTTCTGCACCTCACTTGCCTCTTTCTGCACTTCTCTTGCTTCTTGCTACACCTCTGTTGCTTCTTTTAGCAATTCTCTTGCCTCTTTCTGAACCTTTCCTGCCGGTTTCTGCACCTCTCTGGCCTCTTTCTGTACCTCTGTTGCTTCTTTCTGCACCCCTTTGCCTCTTTCTGCACCACTCTTTCTGCACCTCTCTTGCCTCTTTCTGCACCCCTGTTCCCTCTTTCTGCACCTTTCCTGCTGGTTTCTGCATCTCTCTTGCCTCTTTCTGTACCTCTGTTGCTTCTTTCTGCACTTCTCTTGCCTATTTCTGCACCCTTCGCGCCTCTTTCAGCACCTCTGTTGCTTCTTTCTGCACTTCTCTTCCTTCTTTCTAGACCCCTCCTGCCTCTTTATGTACCCTTCTTGCCTCTTTGTGCACCTCTCCTACCTCTTTATGCACCCCTCTTGCTTCTTTTTGCACCTCTGTTGGTTCTTTCTACACTGCTCTTGCTTCTTTCTGCACCTCTTTTGCACATTTCTACATCCCTCTTGCCTCTTTCTGCACCCCTCTTCCCGATTTCTCCACCTCTCTTGCTCCTTTCTCCACTTTTCTTGCTTCTTTCAGCACCTCTGTTGCTTCTTTCTGCAATTCTCTTGCTTCTTTCTGCACCCCTCTTGCCTCTTTCTGTACCCTTTTTGCCTCTGTGCACCTCTCCTACCTCTTTCTGAACCTCTCTTGCCTTTTTCTGCAGTTCTCTTGCCTCTTTCTGCACCTCTTTTGCTTCTTCCTGTACTTTTCTTGCCTTTTTCTGTACCCCTCTTGCCTCTTTCTGCACCTCTGTTGGTTCTTTCTGCACTGCTCTTGCTTCTTTCTGCACCTCTTTTGCTTTTTTCTGCACCCTTCTTCCCTTTTTGCATCCCTCTTGCCTCTTTCTGCACTCTTCTTCCCTCTTTGTGCAACTCTCTTGCCTCTTTCTACCCCTCTCTTTCCTCTTTCTGTACCCCTCTTGCCTCATTGTGCACCTCTGTTCCTTCTTTCTGCACTTCTCTTGCCTCTTTCTGCACCCCTCTTGCCTCTTTCTGCACTTCTGTTGGTTCTTTTACATGGCTCTTGCTTCTTTCTGCATCCCTGTTGCCTCTTTCTGTACCCCTCTACCCTGTTTCGGCACCTCTCTTGCCTCTTTCTGCACCCCTGTTCCCTCTTTCTGCACCTTTCCTGCCAGTTTCTGCACCTCTCTTGCCTCTTTCTGTACCTCTGTTGCTTCTTTCTGTACTTCTCTTGCCTATTTCCCCTTCGCGCCTCTTTCAGCACCTCTGTTGCTTCCTTCTGCACTTCTCTTCCTTCTTTCTACACCCCTCCTGCCTCTTTATGTACCCCTCTTGCCTCTTTGTGCACCTCTCCTACCTCTTTCTGCACCCCTCTTGCTTCTTTTTGCACCTCTGTTGGTTCTTTCTGCACTGCTCTTGCTTTTTCTGCACCTCTTTTGCAGATTTCTACATCCCTCTTGCCTCTTTCTGCACCCCTCTTCCCTATTTCTCCACCACTCTTGCTCCTTTCTCAACTTTTCTTGCTTCTTTCAGCACCTCTGTAGCTTCTTTCTGCAATTCTCTTGCTTCTTTCTGTACCCCTCTTGCCTCTTTCTGTACCCCTTTTGCCTCTGTGCACCTCTCCTACCTCTTTCTGCACCTCTCTTGCCTTTTTCTGCAGTTCTCTTGCCTCTTTCTGCGCCTCTTTTGCTTCTTCCTGTACTTTTCTTGCCTCTTTCTGTACCCCTCTTGCCTCTTTCTCCACCTCACTTGTCTCTGTCTGCACTGCTCTTGCTTCTTTCTGCACCTCACTTGCCTCTTTATGTACTTCTATTGCTTCTTTGTATACCTCTGTTGCATCTTTCAGCAATTCTCTTGCCTCTTTCTGCACTTCTCTTCCCTCTTTCTGCACCCCTCCTGCCTCCTTCTTTACCTTTCTTGCCTCTTTGTGCACCTCTCCCACCTCTTTCTGCACCCCTCTTGCCTCTTTTTGCACCTCTGTTGGTTCTTTCTGCACTGCTCATGCTTCTTTCTGCACCTCACTTGCTTGTTTCTGCACCTCTCTTGCGTCTTTCTGCACCTCTGTTGCCTCTTTCCACACTTCACTTGCTTCTTTCTACACCCCTCTTGCCTCTTTCTGCACCCCTCTTCCCTCTTTCTGCACCTCTCTTGCCTCTTTCTGCACACCTGTTCCCTCTTCCTGCACATTTCCTGCCTGTTTCCGTACCTCTCTTGCTTCTTTCTGGTCCTCTGTTGCTTCTTTTTGCACTTCTCTTGCCTCTTTCTGCACCCATCGCGCCTCTTTCAGCACCTCTGTTGCTTCTTTCTGCACAGCTCTTCCTTCTTTCTACACCCCTCCTGCCTCTTTCTGTACCCCTCTTGCCTCTTTGTGCACCTCTCCTACCTCTTTCTGCACCCCTCTTTCTTCTTTTTGCACCTCTGTTGGTTCTTTCTGCACTGATCTTGCTTCTTTCTGCACCTCTTTTGTAAATTTCTGCATCCCTGTTGCCTTTTCTGCACCCTCTTCCCTATTTCTCCACCTCTCTTGCTTCTTTCTGCACTTCTCTTGCTTCTTTCTGCACTTCTCTTGCTTCTTTCTGCACTTCTCTTGCTTCTTTCTGCACCTCACTTGCTTCTTTCTGTACTCTTGCCTCTTTCTGCACCCTTCTTCCCTCTTTCTGCACCTCTTTTGCCTCTTTCTGTACCCCTGTTCCCTCTATCTGTACCTCTCCTGCCTCTTTCTGCACCTCTTTGCCTCTTTCTGCACTTCTCTTACCTCTTTATGCACCTCTGTTGCTTCTTTATGCACTTCTGTTGCCTCTTTCTGCACCCCTCTTGCCTCTTTCTGTACCTCTGTTGCTTCTTTCTGCACTACTCTTGCTTTTCTCTGCACCTCGTTGCTTCTTTCTGCACCTATCTTGCCTCTTTCTGCACCCTTCTTCCCTCTTTGTGCAACTCTCTTGCCTCTTCCTACATCTCTCTTCCCTCTTTCTGCACCCTTCTTGCCTCTTTGTGCACCTTTGTTCCTTCTTTCTGCACTTCTCTTGCCTCTTTCTGCACCCCTCTTTCCTCTTTCTGCACTTCTGTTGGTTCTTTTGCACTGCTCTTGCTTCTTTCTCCACCTCTCTTGCAAATTTCTGCACTCCTCTAGCCTCTTTCAGCACCCCTCTTCCCTCTTTCTTCACCTCTTTTACCTGTTTCTGCAACTTTCTTGCCTCTTTCTGCAGTTCTCTTGCCTCCTTCTACATATCTGTTGCTTCTCTCTGCACTTCTTTTGCCTCTTTCTGCACCTCTCTTGCTTCTTTCTGTACCCCTGTTGTCTCTTTCTGCACTCGTCTTTCCTCTTTCTGAACCTCTCTTGCTTCGTTCTGCACCCTTCTTCCCTTTTTGCATCCCTCTTGCCTCTTTCTGCAGTTCTCTTGCCATTTTCTGTACCTCTCTTGCCTCTTTCTGCACCTCACTTGCCTCTTTCTGCACTTTTCTTGCTTCTTTCTACACCTCTGTTGCTTCTTTCAGCAATTCTCTTGCCTCTTTTGTACTTCTCTTGCTTGTTTCTGCACCTCTCTTGTCTCTTTCTGCACCTCACTTGCTTCTTTCTGCACCCTCTTGCCTCTTTCTGCATCCCTCTTCCCTCTTTCTGCACCTCTCTTGCCTCTTTCTCCACCCCTGTTCTCTCTTTCTGCACCTTTCCTGCCAGTTTCTGCACCTCTCTTGCCTCTTTCTGTACCTCTGTTGCTTCTTTCTGCACTTCTCTTGCCTCTTTCTGTACCCTGCGTGCCTCTTTCCAGCACCTCTGTTGCTTCTTTCTGCACTTCTCTTCTTTCTTTCTATACCCCTCCTGCCTCTTTCTCTACCCCTCTTGCCTCTTTGTGCACCTCTCCTACCTCTTTCTGCACCCCACTTGCTTCTTTTTGCACCTCTCTTCCCTATTTCTCCACCTCTCTTGCTTCTTTCTGTACTTCTCTTGCTTCTTTCTGCACTGCTCTTGCTTCTTTCTGCAACTCTCTTGCAAATTTCTGTATACCTCTTACCTCTTTCTGCATCCCTGTTCCCTCCTTCTACACCTTTCTTGCCTGTTTCTGCACCTCTCTTGCCTCTTTCGGCACCTCTGTTTCTTCTTTCTGCATTTCTCTTGCCTCTTTCTGCACCCCTCTTGCCTCTTTCAGCACCTCTGTTGCTTCGTTCTGCACTTCTCTTGCTTCTTTCTGTATCCCTCCTGCCTCTTTCTATACCCCTTTTGCCTCTTTGTGCACCTCTCCTGCCTCTTTCTGCACCTCTCTTGCCTTTTTCTGCAGTTCTCTTGCCTCTTTCTGTACCTCTTTTGCTTCCTTCTGTACTTTTCTTGCCTCTTTCTGTACCCCTCTTGCCTCTTTCTGCACCTCTGGAGGTTCTTTCTGCACTGCTCTTGCTTCTTTCTGCACCTCTCTTGCTTCTTTCTGCACCCTTCTTTCCTTTTGCATCCCTCTTGCCTCTTTCTGCACCCTTCTTCCTCTTTGTGCAACTCTCTTGCCTCTTTCTACACCTCTCTTCCCTCTTTCTGCACCCCTCTTGCCTCTTTGTGCACCTCTGTTCCTTCTTTCTGCACTTCTCTTGCCTCTTTCTGCATCCCTCTTGCTTCTTTCTGCACTTCTGTTGGTTCTTTTGCGATGCTCTTGCTTCTTTCTGCACCTCTCTTGCAAATTTCTGCACCCCTCTTGCCTCTTTCTGCACCCCTCTTCCCTCTTTCTGCACCTCTTTTAACTGTTTCTGCAACTTCCTTGCCTCTTTCTGCAATTCTCTTGCCTCCTTCTACACCTCTGTTGCTTCTTTCTGCACTTCTTTTGCCTCTTTCTGCACCTCTCTTGCTTCTTTCTGCACCCCTGTTGTCTCTTTCTGCACTCGTCTTCCCTCTCTCTGCACCTCTCTTGCTACTTTCTGCACTTCTCTTGCTTCTTTCTGCACCTCTCTTGCTTCTTTCTGCACCCTTCTTCCCTTTTTGCATCCCTCTTGCCTCTTTCTACAGTTGTCTTGCCATTTTCTGCACCTCTCTTGCCTCTTTCTGCACCTCACTTGCCTCTTTCTGCACTTCTCTTGCTTCTTGCTACACCTCTGTTGCTTCTTTTAGCAATTCTCTTGCCTCTTTCTGAACCTTTCCTGCCGGTTTCTGCACCTCTCTGGCCTCTTTCTGTACCTCTGTTGCTTCTTTCTGCACCCCTTTTGCCTCTTTCTGCACCACTCTTTCTGCACCTCTCTTGCCTCTTTCTGCACCCCTGTTCCCTCTTTCTGCACCTTTCCTGCTGGTTTCTGCATCTCTCTTGCCTCTTTCTGTACCTCTGTTGCTTCTTTCTGCACTTCTCTTGCCTATTTCTGCACCCTTCGCGCCTCTTTCAGCACCTCTGTTGCTTCTTTCTGCACTTCTCTTCCTTCTTTCTAGACCCCTCCTGCCTCTTTATGTACCCCTCTTGCCTCTTTGTGCACCTCTCCTACCTCTTTATGCACCCCTCTTGCTTCTTTTTGCACCTCTGTTGGTTCTTTCTACACTGCTCTTGCTTCTTTCTGCACCTCTTTTGCACATTTCTACATCCCTCTTGCCTCTTTCTGCACCCCTCTTCCCGATTTCTCCACCTCTCTTGCTCCTTTCTCCACTTTTCTTGCTTCTTTCAGCACCTCTGTTGCTTCTTTCTGCAATTCTCTTGCTTCTTTCTGCACCCCTCTTGCCTCTTTCTGTACCCTTTTTGCCTCTGTGCACCTCTCCTACCTCTTTCTGAACCTCTCTTGCCTTTTTCTGCAGTTCTCTTGCCTCTTTCTGCACCTCTTTTGCTTCTTCCTGTACTTTTCTTGCCTTTTTCTGTACCCCTCTTGCCTCTTTCTGCACCTCTGTTGGTTCTTTCTGCACTGCTCTTGCTTCTTTCTGCACCTCTTTTGCTTTTTTCTGCACCCTTCTTCCCTTTTTTGCATCCCTCTTGCCTCTTTCTGCACTCTTCTTCCCTCTTTGTGCAACTCTCTTGCCTCTTTCTACCCCTCTCTTTCCTCTTTCTGTACCCCTCTTGCCTCATTGTGCACCTCTGTTCCTTCTTTCTGCACTTCTCTTGCCTCTTTCTGCACCCCTCTTGCCTCTTTCTGCACTTCTGTTGGTTCTTTTACATGGCTCTTGCTTCTTTCTGCATCCCTGTTGCCTCTTTCTGTACCCCTCTACCCTGTTTCGGCACCTCTCTTGCCTCTTTCTGCACCTTTCCTGCCAGTTTCTGCACCTCTCTTGCCTCTTTCTGTACCTCTGTTGCTTCTTTCTGTACTTCTCTTGCCTATTTCCCCTTCGCGCCTCTTTCAGCACCTCTGTTGCTTCCTTCTGCACTTCTCTTCCTTCTTTCTACACCCCTCCTGCCTCTTTATGTACCCCTCTTGCCTCTTTGTGCACCTCTCCTACCTCTTTCTGCACCCCTCTTGCCTCTTTCTGCACTTCTGTTGGTTCTTTTACATGGCTCTTGCTTCTTTCTGCATCCCTGTTGCCTCTTTCTGTACCCCTCTACCCTGTTTCGGCACCTCTCTTGCCTCTTTCTGCACCCCTGTTCCCTCTTTCTGCACCTTTCCTGCCAGTTTCTGCACCTCTCTTGCCTCTTTCTGTACCTCTGTTGCTTCTTTCTGTACTTCTCTTGCCTATTTCCCCTTCGCGCCTCTTTCAGCACCTCTGTTGCTTCCTTCTGCACTTCTCTTCCTTCTTTCTACACCCCTCCTGCCTCTTTATGTACCCCTCTTGCCTCTTTGTGCACCTCTCCTACCTCTTTCTGCACCCCTCTTGCTTCTTTTTGCACCTCTGTTGGTTCTTTCTGCACTGCTCTTGCTTTTTCTGCACCTCTTTTGCAGATTTCTACATCCCTCTTGCCTCTTTCTGCACCCCTCTTCCCTATTTCTCCACCACTCTTGCTCCTTTCTCAACTTTTCTTGCTTCTTTCAGCACCTCTGTAGCTTCTTTCTGCAATTCTCTTGCTTCTTTCTGTACCCCTCTTGCCTCTTTCTGTACCCCTTTTGCCTCTGTGCACCTCTCCTACCTCTTTCTGCACCTCTCTTGCCTTTTTCTGCAGTTCTCTTGCCTCTTTCTGCGCCTCTTTTGCTTCTTCCTGTACTTTTCTTGCCTCTTTCTGTACCCCTCTTGCCTCTTTCTCCACCTCACTTGTCTCTGTCTGCACTGCTCTTGCTTCTTTCTGCACCTCACTTGCCTCTTTATGTACTTCTATTGCTTCTTTGTATACCTCTGTTGCATCTTTCAGCAATTCTCTTGCCTCTTTCTGCACTTCTCTTCCCTCTTTCTGCACCCCTCCTGCCTCCTTCTTTACCTTTCTTGCCTCTTTGTGCACCTCTCCCACCTCTTTCTGCACCCCTCTTGCCTCTTTTTGCACCTCTGTTGGTTCTTTCTGCACTGCTCATGCTTCTTTCTGCACCTCACTTGCTTGTTTCTGCACCTCTCTTGCGTCTTTCTGCACCTCTGTTGCCTCTTTCCACACTTCACTTGCTTCTTTCTACACCCCTCTTGCCTCTTTCTGCACCCCTCTTCCCTCTTTCTGCACCTCTCTTGCCTCTTTCTGCACACCTGTTCCCTCTTCCTGCACATTTCCTGCCTGTTTCCGTACCTCTCTTGCTTCTTTCTGGTCCTCTGTTGCTTCTTTTTGCACTTCTCTTGCCTCTTTCTGCACCCATCGCGCCTCTTTCAGCACCTCTGTTGCTTCTTTCTGCACAGCTCTTCCTTCTTTCTACACCCTCCTGCCTCTTTCTGTACCCCTCTTGCCTCTTTGTGCACCTCTCCTACCTCTTTCTGCACCCCTCTTTCTTCTTTTTGCACCTCTGTTGGTTCTTTCTGCACTGATCTTGCTTCTTTCTGCACCTCTTTTGTAAATTTCTGCATCCCTGTTGCCTTTTCTGCACCCCTCTTCCCTATTTCTCCACCTCTCTTGCTTCTTTCTGCACTTCTCTTGCTTCTTTCTGCACTTCTCTTGCTTCTTTCTGCACTTCTCTTGCTTCTTTCTGCACCTCACTTGCTTCTTTCTGTACGCCTCTTTCTGCACCCTTCTTCCCTCTTTCTGCACCTCTTTTGCCTCTTTCTGTACCCCTGTTCCCTCTATCTGTACCTCTCCTGCCTCTTTCTGCACCTCTTTGCCTCTTTCTGCACTTCTCTTACCTCTTTATGCACCTCTGTTGCTTCTTTATGCACTTCTGTTGCCTCTTTCTGCACCCCTCTTGCCTCTTTCTGTACCTCTGTTGCTTCTTTCTGCACTACTCTTGCTTTTCTCTGCACCTCGTTGCTTCTTTCTGCACCTATCTTGCCTCTTTCTGCACCCTTCTTCCCTCTTTGTGCAACTCTCTTGCCTCTTCCTACATCTCTCTTCCCTCTTTCTGCACCCTTCTTGCCTCTTTGTGCACCTTTGTTCCTTCTTTCTGCACTTCTCTTGCCTCTTTCTGCACCCCTCTTTCCTCTTTCTGCACTTCTGTTGGTTCTTTTGCACTGCTCTTGCTTCTTTCTCCACCTCTCTTGCAAATTTCTGCACTCCTCTAGCCTCTTTCAGCACCCCTCTTCCCTCTTTCTTCACCTCTTTTACCTGTTTCTGCAACTTTCTTGCCTCTTTCTGCAGTTCTCTTGCCTCCTTCTACATATCTGTTGCTTCTCTCTGCACTTCTTTTGCCTCTTTCTGCACCTCTCTTGCTTCTTTCTGTACCCCTGTTGTCTCTTTCTGCACTCGTCTTTCCTCTTTCTGAACCTCTCTTGCTTCGTTCTGCACCCTTCTTCCCTTTTTGCATCCCTCTTGCCTCTTTCTGCAGTTCTCTTGCCATTTTCTGTACCTCTCTTGCCTCTTTCTGCACCTCACTTGCCTCTTTCTGCACTTTTCTTGCTTCTTTCTACACCTCTGTTGCTTCTTTCAGCAATTCTCTTGCCTCTTTTTGTACTTCTCTTGCTTGTTTCTGCACCTCTCTTGTCTCTTTCTGCACCTCACTTGCTTCTTTCTGCACCCCTCTTGCCTCTTTCTGCATCCCTCTTCCCTCTTTCTGCACCTCTCTTGCCTCTTTCTCCACCCCTGTTCTCTCTTTCTGCACCTTTCCTGCCAGTTTCTGCACCTCTCTTGCCTCTTTCTGTACCTCTGTTGCTTCTTTCTGCACTTCTCTTGCCTCTTTCTGTACCCTGCGTGCCTCTTTCAGCACCTCTGTTGCTTCTTTCTGCACTTCTCTTCTTTCTTTCTATACCCCTCCTGCCTCTTTCTCTACCCCTCTTGCCTCTTTGTGCACCTCTCCTACCTCTTTCTGCACCCCACTTGCTTCTTTTGCACCTCTCTTCCCTATTTCTCCACCTCTCTTGCTTCTTTCTGTACTTCTCTTGCTTCTTTCTGCACTGCTCTTGCTTCTTTCTGCAACTCTCTTGCAAATTTCTGTATACCTCTTACCTCTTTCTGCATCCCTGTTCCCTCCTTCTACACCTTTCTTGCCTGTTTCTGCACCTCTCTTGCCTCTTTCGGCACCTCTGTTGCTTCTTTCTGCATTTCTCTTGCCTCTTTCTGCACCCCTCTTGCCTCTTTCAGCACCTCTGTTGCTTCGTTCTGCACTTCTCTTGCTTCTTTCTGTATCCCTCCTGCCTCTTTCTATACCCCTTTTGCCTCTTTGTGCACCTCTCCTGCCTCTTTCTGCACCTCTCTTGCCTTTTTCTGCAGTTCTCTTGCCTCTTTCTGTACCTCTTTTGCTTCCTTCTGTACTTTTCTTGCCTCTTTCTGTACCCCTCTTGCCTCTTTCTGCACCTCTGGAGGTTCTTTCTGCACTGCTCTTGCTTCTTTCTGCACCTCTCTTGCTTCTTTCTGCACCCTTCTTTCCTTTTTGCATCCCTCTTGCCTCTTTCTGCACCCTTCTTCCCTCTTTGTGCAACTCTCTTGCCTCTTTCTACACCTCTCTTCCCTCTTTCTGCACCCCTCTTGCCTCTTTGTGCACCTCTGTTCCTTCTTTCTGCACTTCTCTTGCCTCTTTCTGCATCCCTCTTGCTTCTTTCTGCACTTCTGTTGGTTCTTTTGCGATGCTCTTGCTTCTTTCTGCACCTCTCTTGCAAATTTCTGCACCCCTCTTGCCTCTTTCTGCACCCCTCTTCCCTCTTTCTGCACCTCTTTTAACTGTTTCTGCAACTTCCTTGCCTCTTTCTGCAATTCTCTTGCCTCCTTCTACACCTCTGTTGCTTCTTTCTGCACTTCTTTTGCCTCTTTCTGCACCTCTCTTGCTTCTTTCTGCACCCCTGTTGTCTCTTTCTGCACTCGTCTTCCCTCTCTCTGCACCTCTCTTGCTACTTTCTGCACTTCTCTTGCTTCTTTCTGCACCTCTCTTGCTTCTTTCTGCACCCTTCTTCCCTTTTTTGCATCCCTCTTGCCTCTTTCTACAGTTGTCTTGCCATTTTCTGCACCTCTCTTGCCTCTTTCTGCACCTCACTTGCCTCTTTCTGCACTTCTCTTGCTTCTTGCTACACCTCTGTTGCTTCTTTTAGCAATTCTCTTGCCTCTTTCTGAACCTTTCCTGCCGGTTTCTGCACCTCTCTGGCCTCTTTCTGTACCTCTGTTGCTTCTTTCTGCACCCCTTTGCCTCTTTCTGCACCACTCTTTCTGCACCTCTCTTGCCTCTTTCTGCACCCCTGTTCCCTCTTTCTGCACCTTTCCTGCTGGTTTCTGCATCTCTCTTGCCTCTTTCTGTACCTCTGTTGCTTCTTTCTGCACTTCTCTTGCCTATTTCTGCACCCTTCGCGCCTCTTTCAGCACCTCTGTTGCTTCTTTCTGCACTTCTCTTCCTTCTTTCTAGACCCCTCCTGCCTCTTTATGTACCCCTCTTGCCTCTTTGTGCACCTCTCCTACCTCTTTATGCACCCCTCTTGCTTCTTTTTGCACCTCTGTTGGTTCTTTCTACACTGCTCTTGCTTCTTTCTGCACCTCTTTTGCACATTTCTACATCCCTCTTGCCTCTTTCTGCACCCCTCTTCCCGATTTCTCCACCTCTCTTGCTCCTTTCTCCACTTTTCTTGCTTCTTTCAGCACCTCTGTTGCTTCTTTCTGCAATTCTCTTGCTTCTTTCTGCACCCCTCTTGCCTCTTTCTGTACCCTTTTTGCCTCTGTGCACCTCTCCTACCTCTTTCTGAACCTCTCTTGCCTTTTTCTGCAGTTCTCTTGCCTCTTTCTGCACCTCTTTTGCTTCTTCCTGTACTTTTCTTGCCTTTTTCTGTACCCCTCTTGCCTCTTTCTGCACCTCTGTTGGTTCTTTCTGCACTGCTCTTGCTTCTTTCTGCACCTCTTTTGCTTTTTCTGCACCCTTCTTCCCTTTTTTGCATCCCTCTTGCCTCTTTCTGCACTCTTCTTCCCTCTTTGTGCAACTCTCTTGCCTCTTTCTACCCCTCTCTTTCCTCTTTCTGTACCCCTCTTGCCTCATTGTGCACCTCTGTTCCTTCTTTCTGCACTTCTCTTGCCTCTTTCTGCACCCCTCTTGCCTCTTTCTGCACTTCTGTTGGTTCTTTTACATGGCTCTTGCTTCTTTCTGCATCCCTGTTGCCTCTTTCTGTACCCCTCTACCCTGTTTCGGCACCTCTCTTGCCTCTTTCTGCACCCCTGTTCCCTCTTTCTGCACCTTTCCTGCCAGTTTCTGCACCTCTCTTGCCTCTTTCTGTACCTCTGTTGCTTCTTTCTGTACTTCTCTTGCCTATTTCCCCTTCGCGCCTCTTTCAGCACCTCTGTTGCTTCCTTCTGCACTTCTCTTCCTTCTTTCTACACCCCTCCTGCCTCTTTATGTACCCCTCTTGCCTCTTTGTGCACCTCTCCTACCTCTTTCTGCACCCCTCTTGCTTCTTTTTGCACCTCTGTTGGTTCTTTCTGCACTGCTCTTGCTTTTTCTGCACCTCTTTGCAGATTTCTACATCCCTCTTGCCTCTTTCTGCACCCCTCTTCCCTATTTCTCCACCACTCTTGCTCCTTTCTCAACTTTTCTTGCTTCTTTCAGCACCTCTGTAGCTTCTTTCTGCAATTCTCTTGCTTCTTTCTGTACCCCTCTTGCCTCTTTCTGTACCCCTTTTGCCTCTGTGCACCTCTCCTACCTCTTTCTGCACCTCTCTTGCCTTTTTCTGCAGTTCTATTGCCTCTTTCTGCGCCTCTTTTGCTTCTTCCTGTACTTTTCTTGCCTCTTTCTGTACCCCTCTTGCCTCTTTCTCCACCTCACTTGTCTCTGTCTGCACTGCTCTTGCTTCTTTCTGCACCTCACTTGCCTCTTTATGTACTTCTATTGCTTCTTTGTATACCTCTGTTGCATCTTTCAGCAATTCTCTTGCCTCTTTCTGCACTTCTCTTCCCTCTTTCTGCACCCCTCCTGCCTCCTTCTTTACCTTTCTTGCCTCGTTGTGCACCTCTCCCACCTCTTTCTGCACCCCTCTTGCCTCTTTTTGCACCTCTGTTGGTTCTTTCTGCACTGCTCATGCTTCTTTCTGCACCTCACTTGCTTGTTTCTGCACCTCTCTTGCGTCTTTCTGCACCTCTGTTGCCTCTTTCCACACTTCACTTGGTTCTTTCTACACCCTCTTGCCTCTTTCTGCACCCCTCTTCCCTCTTTCTGCACCTCTCTTGCCTCTTTCTGCACACCTGTTCCCTCTTCCTGCACATTTCCTGCCTGTTTCTGTACCTCTCTTGCTTCTTTCTGGTCCTCTGTTGCTTCTTTCTGCACTTCTCTTGCCTCTTTCTGCACCCATCGCGCCTCTTTCAGCACCTCTGTTGCTTCTTTCTGCACAGCTCTTCCTTCTTTCTACACCCCTCCTGCCTCTTTCTGTACCCCTCTTGCCTCTTTGTGCACCTCTCCTACCTCTTTCTGCACCCCTCTTTCTTCTTTTTGCACCTCTGTTGGTTCTTTCTGCACTGATCTTGCTTCTTTCTGCACCTCTTTTGTAAATTTCTGCATCCCTGTTGCCTTTTCTGCACCCCTCTTCCCTATTTCTCCACCTCTCTTGCTTCTTTCTGCACTTCTCTTGCTTCTTTCTGCACTTCTCTTGCTTCTTTCTGCACTGCTCTTGCGTCTTTCAGCACCTCTGTTGCTTCTTTCTGCATTTCTCTTGCCGTCTTTCTGCACCCCTCTTGCGTCTTTCAGCACCTCTGTTGCTTCTTTCTGCACTTCTCTTGCTTCTTTCTGCACCCCTCTTGCCTCTTTCTGTACCGCTTTTGCCTCTTTGTGCACCTCTCCTGCTTCTTTCTGTATCTCTCTTGCCTTTATCTGCAGTTCTCTTGCTTCTTTCTGCACCTCTTTTGCTTCTTTCTGTACTTTTCTTGCCTCTTTCTGTACCCCTCTTGCCTCTTTCTGCACCTCTGTTGGTTCTTTCTGCACTGCTCTTGCTTCTTTCTGCACCTCTCTTGCTTCTTTGGCACCTCACTTGCCTCTTTCTGTACTTCTCTTGCTTCTCTCTACACCTCTGTTGCTTCTTTCAGCAATTCTCTTGCCTCTGTCTGCACTTCTGTTGCCTGTTTCTGTACCTCTCCTGCCTCTTTCTGTACCTATTTTGCCTCTTTCTGCACCTCACTTGCTTCTTTCTGATCCCCTCTTGCTTCTTTCTGCACCCCTCTTCCCTCTTTCTGCACCTCTCTTGCCTCTTTCTGCACCCTGTTCCCTCTTTCTGCACCTCTCTTGCTTCTTTCTGCACCCCTGTTGTCTCTTTCTGCACTTGTCTTCCCTCTTTCTGCACTCGTCTTCCCTCTTTCTGCACCTCTCTTGCTTCTTACTGCACTTCTTGCTTCTTTCAGCATCTCTCTTGCTTCTTTCTGCACCCTTCTTTCCTTTTTGCATCCCTCTTGCCTCTTTCTGCACCTCTCTTACCTCTTTCTGCACCTCACTTGCCTCTTCCGCACTTCTCTTGCTTCTTTCTACACCTCTGTTGCTTCTTTCTGCACTTTTTTCTACCTTTTTGTACACAAATTTACAGAGTATGCTGTTTGAAACACAGGTATTCAAGTATTTGTATGTTTATTTTTATGTAACGTGTCAATATGTAAAAGCAGAGACACCCGCATGCATACCTTCACAAACTTGGTCAGACTTACAATAGTGATATGCTTAGGATTGCTGTTTTATATTTGGTAGGCCTAACATTCTGAGCAGTCGATGAATATTGAACCTTCAAGAGAAATGTGAGGTTTAAGACATCTTTGGAGATGGATTAGTTCCAGAGGTTTCAAGGAAGTTATAGTTAGGGATTAGCATTTAAAAAACCTTTGAAATTCACTGAAAGAAACATAGGTTTCAGGGACGTTATAGTTAGTAATTAGCATTTAAAAAACCTTAGAAATTCACTGAAAAAACCATAGGTTTCAGGGACGTTATAGTTAGAAATTAGCATTGAAAAAACCTTTGAAATTCACTGAAAAAAAACACAGGTTTCAGGGACGTTATAGTTAGTTGGACATTTCACTCGTACAAAACTAGAGAAATTCGGCCATTATAGTTAGTTGAGCTAACTATAACTCATGCTCCCGCAATGCACTGCTGATGACGTCACATATTACATCACTCATGACATGGTCAGTGGCATCACTGATGACATCTCAAATGACATCACTGATGACATCATCCGGTTAATATCTGATGCACCTCCTCACACCCTAATATAACCTTTCATACACCCACTCTAAAATGCAGACTACCATTCTCGAAACCATAGATACACCACTACCAGTTAGTACATGCCCACTCACTGATTCATAGGTCTACACACATCCACTCACTCACCAATACCGTCATTCATACACACAGTCACTCATCAATACAGCCTCTGATATATGCACTCATACACCCATACAGACACTCACATACTGTCACTCACCCATAGAGTTACTCACACACCTAGTCAGTCACCCAAAGAATCAATAACACTGCCTTTTATTAACATATACAGTTATACACACACCACCTCACTTATTCATACAGATACTAACACATACTTACTCTCTTCTACAATCACTGACACAAGCACATACTCATCCACACACCCACTCTCACAATCACTCACTCTCACATATAGTTAGTTATATACTCAAAAACTCACATATACTGCCTTTCACATATGTAGTTACTCACACATATGCCACTGAGACATCCATTCACTCACCGACACAGCCATAGGCACACTAACTTACCCACACGGCCCCTCGCCGATGCACTCATGAACCCATACACCCACTAAATCACCCACTCACACATCCATGCAGGGAGTTACACCCCCACCCACCCACACAGATACTCAGGCAGCCATACAGGTACTCAGACAACCAATCATTAACCCATATAGACACTCATGTAGCCACTTACCAACCCATGCAGCCACTTACAAACCAACTGACAGACTGATACAGACTTTCACACAGATTAGTCATTCACCCATGCATTCACTGTGAGAAGTTGGCCTGGTATATGCTGTCCTCTAATTATAGTGGGCACCTTGCACCAGTCCAAACAACCCCTTATTGGAGATAGGTTAAAGACAACCTTTATTGAAAGCTATCCTAGTGGTAGCTATGGAGAGCAGCCTTCAGGCTAAGTCTTGAAGGAATGTAAAGCAGCTTGTTTTACCAGTCTATAATCTCTTGAGTGACCAAATGAAAGAGGATCACACCAGGTATATATTTAAAATATATGTATTTAGTCTTAAACACACCCCTCTAGTCTCTTTATGAGGCTAGAGTTCGAAGTACATAAGTTACAAGTCGAATATCAACAGTAATAGCACAAATACACGTTTGAGCCCTAGGGCGTACCAAACCATATACCAATAAAGTGGTATAAGAACCACGACTGAGCTAGACACAAGGCCTAGAGCCTGTAGAAGTGCTTGGACCACAAGGAACCACCCAAGGTAGTGACACAGGGGACCCACGGGGGACGCGTGCAGTGTTGGAACACAGCCGCGAATCGCCGTTAACTTCTATGGGGAAAGTCGCGGTTAGGTTTTTAAAAGGAAAGGACACTTAGAGGAGGACTTGGAGCAAATCCCTTTAGAACTAGGCAGTTCTAGAGTCAATACCTACGGGAGCACCGGAGTACTCGAGTTACCTCACCCAGGGAAGCCGGGTGCATAGGTGTCTTTTCGTGTCGGGTTTGGTCGTCGTTTTCAATGGCGATCTGCTGCAGCGGTCTGCTGGCGACCAAGTCGAAAGTGTCCGGATAGATCCAAGGGTGGATCGAAGATCTGAGGAACCTGAAAGCAGAGGGGACAGAGTCTGGGTCACTAGCCAGTGACCAGGAGGGCGATGAGCAGATGCCCACCGATGTTGGGTGCTTCAGGTAGGTTGACGGTCATTTTGACTCTTCAGCCACGAGGTCCAGGAGGCGTTGACGATGGCCAGGAGCTGGATTCGAGCTGTCCCATAATGTCTATCGATTGCTGCGGTGTCGGCGACCGGATTGGACCCAACAAGCCTTGGCAATGGCAAGTCACGTGGAAATGAAGAAAGGATGTTGATGCAGACCAGCAAGGTCTGGGGGACTCACCCAGCAAGGGTAAGTCAGGGCACCTCTGGAGCAACTAGGAAAGCCCAAGTAGAAGAAGAGTTGCCTTTGGGAGGGCCCACTAGCCAACAGACTAACGACCGCGTAGGAGCCTCGAGTGGAAACACTTGGAGCTGGCTCACAGGACACTCATGGAGTGGAGGCCAGTGATCTTTGGTGCAGTCGGGGCTGGAGGTGAGGGCTACTCAGAGCCCAACGCAGAACTTCGTGGGAGACCAGGAAGAGGATGCACTTGCAAAAGTTTTCAGTGTCCAGGGGTCACGGTTCCACGCTACCCACGACAGCTATGTGCCTCAGCTTCGCTGGGGTCTCAGGGTAGCCTCGGGAAGTTTGTAAATCCACCTCTGGTGATGCAAAGACTTCGGCGTCCGGCGGGAGCTTCAGCGATGCAGACCGGACAATTGCTTCTTTGGTGCCTGCCAAGCAGGGAGTCACTCCTTGACCCCAAGGGAGATTCTTCAGTCCTCTAATCTTGTAGTAGAGCGTTGAAGGTCCAGGATTCGGCTTCAGAGTTTCATCCAGGGTAATCTAAAGTCCTAAGGACTGGGGTCCCATACTTATACAAAGTTAGGGGTTGGACATACTCTGGGGACCCACCTATGGGAGGGTCAGGGAAGAGGGGTGGTTACACCCATTCCCTTTGTCCAGTTTCGCACCAGAGCAGGGGCAGGTAGCCCCTGCAACCGGTTTGAACTGGCATATGCACAGGGACACCAAATGTGCCCCCAGTGCAGGACTTCAAAGCACCAGAAAGTGCTCCTGCCCAGCCCCAATACACACTATCCTGTCTGGGGAGGTGGTTACACCTCCCTTCGACAGGAAACCTATTGTCCAGGCATCCCCTGCCGGAGTTTCAGTCAGCAGCAGGAGGCCAGACCCGTGTCTGTGGCAGCGGCATCCATTTTGTGATGTCAGGGCTCTGTAAAGAAGTTACCGGGTAGGTCGGTGGGTACATGTGTCTCCCTCTAGAAGGGTGGAATGCTACCCCCACCACCAGGGCTGGCGGGGAGTAGTATTCCAAGATGTTTGACACCAAACACGACATGTTTTGGTGCAGCTAGTCCAAAGTTAGCATTGTACCGCAAGGATATAATGCACTTAAGAGTATATGGTCAGGCTGCACCACAAACAGCATCAGAGGAGGGACTCCGAATGCTGCAGAGGGGCTCTGCTCATGCAGGGGCACCCTCTCACATAAAAACCAAGCACTCTGCCTTAAGGATTGTTAAGGCCTGCCATAGGAGTGACTTATAGGTTTATATGTGTGTGCAATGGTAGTGATATAGGTAGCCTATATCACAGTAAGGGGTGCATGAACCACCTTACCCAGGCTGCAGTAGCAGACCTGTGGTGTCATTTTGGCTGGCCTTCCAGGGGTGGCATAATACATGCTTCAGCCCCTGGCAGGACTCTGGGGTACCTATGCCCTGGGTACATAGTATACCATATACTAGGGACTTATAAGGGCACTCAGGATTCCAATCAGACCCCAGCCAGACTAAAGTCGAAAAACAGTGAAGCATCAGCAAAACGTGGGGGTACCCATGTGAAGCAGATCCTACTCTCCTACACAACCCCCCCCAAACGCAGGGACATTAAACTAACCTTGTCCAGTTAAGTCTTCATGTTCTAAGTGGAAATACCTAGAGAGTCCATCTGCATTGGCATGGTTACTCCCAGGTCTATGTTCCACTGTAAAGTCCATCCCCTGTAGGGAAATGGACCAAAAAGCAGTTTGGGGTTTTCACCCTTCATTTGTTTTAGCCATAGGAGGGGCTTGTGGTCTGTTTGAACAAGGAAGTGAGTACCAAACAAGTATGGCCTCAACTTC
Source organism: Calotriton arnoldi (assembly GCA_963921515.1). Taxonomy (NCBI): domain Eukaryota; kingdom Metazoa; phylum Chordata; class Amphibia; order Caudata; family Salamandridae; genus Calotriton; species Calotriton arnoldi. The sequence goes on from CAWUFW010009500.1 coordinate 195,280, forward strand.
TTCAGAGCCCAAACCACAGCAAAGGCCTCCCTCTCTATGGCTGACCAACGTTTCTCTCTAGGGGTCAGCCTTCTGCTAATAAAAGCTACTGGCTGATCCTGACCTTCATCATTCAATTGTGACAGTACAGCCCCTACCCCCAATTCAGATGCATCTGTTTGGACAATGAACTTCTTGGAGTAATCAGGACTCTGGAGAATGGGAGCAGCGCACATGGCCTGCTTCAGGTCATCAAATGCCTTTTGACAGCTAGCTGTCCACTGAACCTTTTTGGGCATTTTCTTGGAAGTTAAGTCATTCAGGGTGTCACTATTGATCCATACCCCTTGACAAATCTCCTATAGTACCCAGTCAGGCCTAAGAAGGCTCTCACCTGAGTCTGGGTGGTTGGAGCAACCCAGTCCATGATGGTCTGGATTTTGCTCAGCGGTGGTTGAACCTGGCCTCCACCCACAAGGTGGCCCAGGTACACAACCTGACTCTGCCCTATCTGGCACTTGGTGGCCTTGATAGTGAGGCCTGCCTTTTGCAGGGCCTCTAAAACATTCCTTAGGTGGACCAGGTGATCCTCCCAGGTGGAGCTAAAGACAGCAATATCATCAAGATAAGCTGCACTGTAGGCTTCCAGGCCTGTGAGAACTGTTTTCACCAACCTTTGGAAAGTGGCAGGTGCATTCTTCAGACCAAAGGGCATTACCACAAATTGATAATGCCCACTAGGGGTTGAGAATGCTGTTTTTGGCTTTGCATCATCAGCTAGCCTGATCTGCCAGTAGCCAGCTGTTAGGTCAAATGTGCTTAGATACATGGCTGAGGCCAAAGTGTCTATTAGCTCATCTGCCCTGGGTATTGGATGGGCATCAGTCCTAGTGACTGCATTGAGACCCCTGTAGTCCACACAAAACCTCATCTCTCTTTTCCCACCACTGGTGTGAGGTTTTGGCACAAGGACCACTGGACTAGCCCAAGGGCTATCTGAGGGTTCAATAACTCCCAAATCCAACATTTTCTGGACTTCTGTCCTGATACAGTCCCTGACATGACCACTGAGAAGGAGGGGGACCCCTAAAAACAGATTTAGGACAGGTCAAAACGGGGTAAATAATACAACTATAATCCACACAAAGTAGACCTGTCCGCATTGATAATAAACAGCGCTATTCAATAGTCGCTATAATGTCAGTAGGCCTTGCAGAGTTATGTGTCCCACACATTCGCATTAATTGTACAATAATCATACAAAAAAACAAATAAATGTTTTGATACTTTTTTTATTCATTTAATGATACGTTTATATCAAAAAGGGATTCATCCTAATATAAGACAACAAGACATAATTTAAATACATATCAAATACATATATACATCAAGTCCCACATTCATATACTCATTCATACCGCACATCGTACAATACCATACAGACCCATGCAGTCAATCCACACATATGTCATCACACCAATTCACACATCAAAAGAATATAATTTACTATGTAGATATACAAAAATGATTGGTATACACGCAAGTGCCTCCTACAGGGGATTGATTAGATACAGGTTGGTATGGGGCACAGGACCATTCAGCGCCAACGCGAGTTTCGGTGTCTGACCCCAATTTGGGTCACACCTTCATCAGGGCAGCCAGTATATACGTGGGACTTTGGGATATACCAATATATTAAAAACTCCAAACAAAGGAGCCGGAACACGGATGGATTTAGCGATGAATTCCGATAAATTTCAAGGTTCTGACTCCTGTAGTTATAAACAAAACGGGATCATCAGATTTCAGACATAGCCATTGCAGCCAGACATAGAAGGTTCAGGTCCAGTCTGGGTTCAAAGGATATAAGTGGAGAGATACACTCCTACAGGTCCATATACGTTCGAGGATCCTGAAGATGCGGGTTCGTACGGAGAGTCGGTCTCGCGGCCGCAGGTCTGATATGTGGCAGAGTGAAACTAACATGGTCAGGTTGCCTATAAATCTTATTTTTAATAGGCAGACTGTCCCCAGTGTCCACTTCATGAGTGCACCAGGTGGTCTGACTTGGAGTCAGAGAGAACATTTGTCTGTACTGATTGAGCACTTGTCTTCAATCAGTTTGCTGCTGAGCAGTGAGGCTGTCTGCCAAGGCTACACCATCCACTGACCCATCATCAGGGTTCTGTGAGAGCAGGTCAGGGAGTGGGTCACTCTCTTCCTCCTGTCCCTCATCAGTAGCCATGAGCAAGCCCATGTCTGCCCTGTCCACATATGGTTTCAGTCTGTTGACATGGAGAACCCTGTGGGGACTCCTGGGTGTTCCTAGGTCTACCAAATAGGTAACCTCACCCTTCTGTTCAACAATGGTATGGGGTCCACTCCATTTGTCTTGGAGAGCTGCTGGGGCCACTGGCTCCAACACCCACACCTTCTGTCCTGGCTGGTAAACAGTCAGTACAGCCTTTGGTCATGCCAGGCTTTTTGTAATTCCTGGCTAGCCTCAAGGTTTTTAGTTGCCTTTTCATGTACTCAGCCGTCCTGGAGCGGAGACCAAGTACGTAGTCCACTATGTCTTGCTTTGGGGGCTTGAGATGTAACACCCATCCTTCCTTCACCAAGTACAATGGACCCCTGACAGGGTGACGAAACAAAAGTTCAAAAGGGCTGTAGCCAACCCCCTTTTGAGGCACCTCCCTGTATGCAAACAAAAGGCAGGGCAAGAGTATGTCCCATCTTCGCCTAAGCTTCTCTGGGAGCCCTTTAATCATCCCCTTCAAGGTTTTGTTGAATCTCTCAACTAAACCATTGCATTGTGGGTGATAGGGTGTGGTGAACTTGTAAGTCACGCCACACTACTTCCACATTGCTTTCAAGTATCCAGACATAAAGTTTGCATCCCTGTCTGATACAACGTCCTTAGGGAAGCCCACTCTTGAGAAAATTCCCAGGAGGGCTCTTGCCACCACAGGTGCTGTAGTGGTCCTAAGGGGAATAGCCTATGGGTACCTAGTGGCATGGTCCACCACCACCAGGATAAACCTGTACCCAGATGCTGTTTGGGGATCCATGGGACCAACAATATCAATCCCCACTCTTTCAAAGGGCACCCCCACCACAGGTAGTGGTATCAGGGGGGCTTTTGTGGTGTCACCTGGCTTCCCACTGGCTTGGCAGGTTACACAGGAGCGACAAAACTCCTTGGTGTCTTCAGACATGTGGGGCCAGTGAAAGTGAGGGACAATTCTGTCCCAGGTCTTATTCTGGCCCAGGTGACCTGCTAGGGGAATATCATGGGCTAGGGTCAATAGGAAGCCCCTGAACTTCAGAGGTATAACCAACATCCTGGTGGCACCAGGCTTGGGGTCTCTACACTCTGAGTACAAGAGTCCATCATCCCAATACACTTTATGGGGACCACTAGCATTCCCAGCAGCCTCAGCAGCAGCCTGCTGTCTGAGGGGTTCAAGAGAGGTGCAGCTCTGCTGCTCCTGGCTCAGATATGCCCTGGAAGGGCCCCCTGTCCCCAAGAACTCAACCTGATCAGGCTCAAGCTCCTCTGGGACAGTTCCTTCCTCAGGACTGAGATCATCTCCCTGAAGAGACTGATCTTCCTTCTGAGCCAAGAGGGAAGGCACTGCCTTTACCCTACTACTCCTCCTCTTGGATGGCACTTGGTCCATTGTTCCAGGATCCAAGGCCTGTTCAGTGTTAGGCATTTTGCTCTGTGACCTGGTCACAACAAACACATCTGCAGGGATGCCCAGCATTTCTGCATGGGTCTTGAGCTCCACTTCTGCCCAAGCTGAAGTTTCTAGATCATTGCCTACCTCAACAGACGACTCTTCTTCTACGTCCCCAACCGCCAGCTCCGCTCCGCCGACCTCTCCCTCGCCACCGTCCCTCGCATTCGAAGAACAACCACCGGCGGCAGATCCTTCTCACACCTCGCCGCCAAGACCTGGAACACCCTTCCACTAAGCCTACGACAGACCCAAGACCTGCTGACCTTCAGGAGGCTACTCAAGACCTGGCTGTTCGACCAGTAGCAGCACCCCCCTTCCCTCTCCCCAGCGCCTTGAGACCCTCGCGGGTAAGTAGTGCGCTCTACAAATTCTGTGATTGATTGATTGCCAAGCAAGCATTCAACTGGTAGGTTTGCACTCACCACAACCTTCTTAAGGCCAGTTACCCCTCCCCAGGAGAAGTTAACAACTGCCAGAGTATGGTCTGTTCTGACATTGCTAGCATTGGTCACTTGGTACATTTCATCAAGTATAATCTGCCCAGGATCCACAAGGTCTTGTGTCACCATGGTGACACTCGCCCCTGTGTCCCTAAATGCCAAAGCCTCTTTTCCATTGATTAATGGCTGTTGCCTGTACTTGCCCATATTACTGGGACTCACAGAGGAGGTCACATCCATGCCTCCATCACAGACTAGGACAGCCTGAGTGAGTTCTCTGACTAGGCCAGAGCTCATCTCATGACCCAGGGTCAACCCTACTAAACCCTTGGCCTGGGTACTCCCACCACCAATTGTAACTGCATTAGGGGAACAGGTGCCTTAGGGGCATTGGTGGGGGCTGGAATAGAGTCTTTGGACTTGGTGCAATCACTGGTCCAGTGTGTCTTTTGCTTACAGACTTTGCACCATGGTTTCTTTTGGCCTTTTCCCTTATTAGACTGTGAATCCCCACCTGAAGAAGATTTTTGGGGGCCTTGTGAAGACTTCTGGTCTTTACCCTTCTCCCCACCCTTATCAGAGTTTTTAGAATCTTGCTTCTTTGGGTCACCACCTTGGTTCTGTACCTTCTGCCTCACCCTGGTTCTGACCCATTTGTCTGCCTTCTTTCCCAATTCTTGGGGAGAGGTCAGATCAGAGTCCACCAGGTACTGATGCAACAGCTGATTTTGACAGTTATTAAGAATCTGCTCCCTCATGATAAGATTGTACAATCCTTTGAAGTCACATACCTTACTACCCACTAACCAACCTTCCAGAGCTTTAGCAGAACAATCAACAAAGTCCACCCAGTCTTGAGTCTGTGCTTTTGGGTATCTCTGAACTTTAACCTGTATTGTTCAGATGTTAGGCCAAACCCATCAATCAATGCACTCTTCAAGACTGTGTAATTGTCAGCATCCTCTTCTCTAACAGAGAGGAGCTTATCTCTACCTTTGTCTGCAAAGGAGAGCCACAAGATTGCTGCCCACTGCTCCTGAGGGACCCTCTGTACTTTACAGGCCCTCTCTAGAGGAGTTATCCATTTGTGGATGTCATCCCCACTCTGGTAGGGAGGGACAATCTTGCTCAGGTTTCTATGGTCATAAGACCTTTCCCTATCTCTGGGGAAATTGCTGCCACCATGGGACTCTAGTCCCAACTTTTTCTTTGTCTATAAAGATCTAGGGACTCCCTGTCTATAGCCAACTGCTATTTTCTGAGCTCAAGCTGGGCTTGTTCATACTGAAGCAGTCTCTTTTTCCTTTCATGAGAGGATTCCCTCCTATGAGAAGAAACAGAGGTCCCTACTGAGGTGTCAGAGTGGTTAGACTCCTGAGAAGGAGATCTAGACCTTCTGGGCACACTCCCAACTCTTCCTGGGGGACAAAGGGGAGGTCATTCTGATTCTCCTCCTCATCCTCAGGAGTAGCTGCATTGTCCAGGTCAGGATCATTGTCATCCCCTGGCCAGTTTCAGAGGTCAGGTCCTGGGCATTTTCATCCCTGGTCCCTCCCTCATCTTCTGCCCCACCCTCTCTGCCTACCCTTGCAGACCCTATGGGTCTTCTAAGATCATCTAGCAGAAGCATCTCCAGGAGACGTTGGGTGTTGGCACTTTTGCCTGTCTTCAACTTCCTAACCTTGCACAACTCTCTTAATTCCAAGAATGAGAGGTTGTCATATCTGGATGGCAGGAGCCCACTGGTTCCTGGCAGTGAAGACATTACTAGTGTGGTGTGGTGTATGCACTACCTACTCTAGTGTGGTCTACTAAACTCTCTTGAGTTGTAGAAAGGGTGTGCTATCCCTTAACACACAACTCTAAGTTCAGTAGAACTTACTGTATCCTAAGCTTGAATTATATGTACCTAAGGTACCCTTAGTGGTTTTCAGTTGATCGATTCAATTGAGATTATCTGGTAAAACAATAGCAAGCTGGAATCCCACACGCTGCACACCAATGTGAGAAGTTGGCCTGGTATATGCTGTCCACTAATTATAGTGGGCACCTTGCACCAGTCCAAACAACCCCTTATTGGAGATAGGTTAAAGACAACCTTTATTGAAAGCTATCCTAGTGGTAGCTATGGAGAGCAGCTTTCAGGCTAAGTCTTGAAGGAATGTAAAGCAGCTTGTTTTACCAGTCTATAATTTCTTGAGTGACCAAATGAAAGAGGACCACACCAGGTATATATTTAAAATATATGTATTTAGTCTTAAACACACCCCTCTAGTCTCTTTATGAGGCTAGAGTTCGAAGTACATAAGTTACAAGTCGAATATCAACAGTAATAGCACAAATACACGTTTGAGCCCTAGGGCGTACCAAACCATATACCAATAAAGTGGTATAAGAACCACGACTGAGCTAGACACAAGGCCTAGGGCCTGTAGAAGTGCTTGGACCACAAGGAACCACCCAAGGTAGTGACACAGGGGACCCACAGGGGACGCGTGCAGTGTTGGAACACAGCCGCGAATCACCGTTAACTTCTATGGGGAAAGTCGCGGTTAGGTTTTTAAAAGGAAAGGACACTTAGAGGAGGACTTGGAGCAAATCCCTTTAGAACTAGGCAGTCCTAGAGTCAATACCCACGGGAGCACCGGAGTACTCGAGTTACCTCACCCAGGGAAGCCGGGTGCATAGGTGTCTTTTCGTGTCGGGTTTCGTCGTCGTTTTCAATGGCGATCTGCTGCAGCGGGCTGCTGGCGACGAAGTCGAAAGTGTCCGGATGGATCCAAGGGTGGATCGAAGATCTGAGGAACCTGAAAGCAGAGGGGACAGAGTCTGGGTCACTAGCCAGTGACCAGGAGGACGATGAGCAGATGCCCACCGATGTTGGGTGCTTCAGGTAGGTTGACAGTCATCTTGACTCTTCAGCCACGAGGTCCAGGAGGCGTTGATGATGGCCAAGAGCTGGATTCGAGCTGTCCCATAACGTCTGTCGATTGCTGCGGTGTCGGCGACCGGATTGGACCCAACAAGCCTTGGCAACGGCAAGTCACGTGAAAATGAAGAAAGGACGTTGATGCAGACCAGCAAGGTCTGGAGGACTCACCCAGCGAGGGTAAGTCAGGGCACCTCTGGAGCAACCAGGAAAGCCCAAACAAAAGAAGAGTTGCCTTCGGGAGGGCCCACTAGCTGACGGACTAGCGACCGTGAAGGAGCCTCGAGTGGACACACTTGGAGCTGGCTCACAGGACACTCGTGGAGTGGAGGCCAGTGATCTTCGGTGCAGTCGGTGCTGGGGGCGAGGGCTACTCGGAGCCCAAAGCACAACTTCGTGGAAGACCAGGAAGAGGATGCACTTGCAAAAGTTCTCGGTGTCCAGGGGTCACGGTTCCACGTTACCCACGATAGCTACGTGCCTCAGCTTCACTGGGGTCTCAGGGCAGCCTCGCGGAAGTCTGGAAATCTACCTCTGGTGATGCAAAGACTTCGGTGTCCGGCAGGAGCTTCAGCGATGCAGACCAGACAATTGCTTCTTTGGTGCCTGCCAAGCAGGGGAGTCACTCCTTGACCCCAAGGGAGATTCTTCAGTCCTCTAATCTTGTAGTAGAGCATCGAAGGTCCAGGATTTGGCTTCAGAGTTTTGGCCAGGGTAATCTAAAGTCCTAAGGACTGGGGTCCCATACTTATACAATGTTAGGGGGTTGGACATACTCTGGGGACCCACCTATGGGAGGGTCAGGGAAGAGGGGTGGTTACACCCATTCCCTTTGTCCAGTTTTGCGCCAGAGCAGGGGCAGGTAGCCCCTGCAACCGGTTTGAACTGGCATATGCACAGGGACACCAAATGTGCCCCCAGTGCAGGACTTCAAAGCACCAGAAAGTGCTCCCGCCCAGCCCCAATACACACTATCCTGTCTTGGGAGGTGGTTACACCTCCCTTCGACAGGAAACCTATTGTCCAGGCCTCCCCTGCTGGAGTTTCAGTCAGCAGCAGGAGGCCAGACCCGTGTCTGTGGCAGCGGCATCCATTTTGTGATGCCAGGGCTCTGTAAAGAAGTTACCGGGTAGGTCGGTGGGTACATGTGTCTCCCTCTAGAAGGGTGGAATGCTACCCCTGCCGCCAGGACTGGCGGGGGTTAGTATTCCAAGATGTTTGACACCAAACACAACATGTTTTGGTGCAGCCAGTCCAAAGTTAGCATTGTACCGCGAGGATATAATGCACTTAAGAGTATATGGTCAGGCTGTACCACAAACAGCATCAGAAGAGGGACTCCAAATGCTGCAGAGGGGCTCTGCTCATGCAGGGGCACCCTCTCACATAAAAACCAAGCACTCTGCCTTCAGGATTGTTAAGGCCTGCCATAGGAGTGACTTATAGGTTTATATGTGTGTGTAATGGTAGTGATATAGGTAGCCTATATCACAGTAAGGGGTGCATGCACCACCTTACCCAGGCTGCAGTAGCAGACCTGTGGTGTCATTTTGGTTGGCCTTCCAGGGGTGGCATAATACATGCTTCAGCCCCTGGCAGGCCTCTGGGGTACCGATGCCCTGGGTACATAGTATACCATATACTAGGGACTTATAAGGGCACTCCAGATTCCAATCAAAGATGTACCTAAGGTACATGGAAACCATTTTAGAGAGGAAGCAGCTAGGCTGGGGTTCTGTTTAGCAGGGCCCCAGCCAGACTAAAGTCGAAAAACAGTGAACCATCAGCAAAAAGTGGGGGTACCCATGTGAAGCAGATCCTACTCTCCTACATTCACTAAGACACATTTAATCACTCACTTACACAGTCAGTCATGCACCCACTAAATCATCCATTCAAACACTCATACACCCACTTATTCTTCAATACACCTTTGTGTATCTATATATAACATTCTTAAACTTTTAAAAATCACCCAGTCTCTGGATGATGTCATCAGTGATGTCATTTGAGATGTCACTGACCAGGTCATGAGTGATGTAATATGTGACGTCATCAGCAGTGCATTGCGGGGGCGCGATTTATAGTTAGCTCAACTAACTATAACGGCAAATTTCTCTGGTATGTATGAGTGAAATGTCCAACTAACTATAACGTCCCTGAAACCTGTGGTTTTTTCAGTGAATATATATATATATATATATTGCAAAGATTCGTCAAACGGCGCCAAAGATATTGGCAAATCAAAAAACGCTTTTCCTATGGATAATAGTCCTGAGGTCCTCAGGACACATGTGGACCTCATCGCCCCACCAGCAGTGCACCAAGAGGTGCGTTTGCAGAGTGGTGTAAAAAGGGGCATGGCCTCGGACCACCTCTCAGCAATCCCACTGTGTGGGGCTTACTGGAGGTCCCTAATGGGCTAGTTGGCCCCTAAGGACCCTTAAGATTCAAGAGGACTTAATCCCCCAACCCAGAACGCACCAGGAGGCGCGTTTGCAGAGTAGTGCAGGGAGGGGGTGGGGCCTCCGGTGAGATGCCGTTTTTTTTTTCTTCTTTTTTTTCCTTAGAAGAGGGGCTGTGTGGCCCCCTTCTCATAATATTTTGTAGGCCCTGGGGACCCCATCCCCCAGGGCCTTTGACATATTTCATGTATTTTTTATTTTTAAACGGGAAGGGGGCCGATTTCAGCCCTGGGGAACCCATCCCCCGGGGCATGGCCATATGTTTATATATATATTTTTTGTTTTAATAAAAGAAGGGGGGGCGTGCTGCCCTCCTCCTGAGGCCTTTTTCGGTACCGGGGACCCCATCCCCCGGGGCATTGCCTCATTTTTTTATTTTTATTAAAAAAAAAAATCGTGAGGGGGCCCACGTGGCCCCCCTTCCCTGGGCTACTTTTGGCTCCGGAGACCCCAGACCCCTGGGCCAGCCCTCATGTTGGGGACCGTGGGGAAGCCCCAATGCCCCCGCAGTCCCTGCCGGCTCCCCGGCTCCTGCTGAGATGCAGCTCCCTTTGCCCAAAAGCAAATCTGCTTCGCTTCATGGAAGCACAAGCAGTTTTTCTACTCTCGCTGCCATGAAGCGAAGCAGAAGTTTACTCCCGCCCCGTCCTAGTGAACTGCAATGTCCCGGGGGTGGGCACCCTGGGACATTACTGGAGCCGGCCCTGGGGGGTTAGCAGTTCCCAGGGCAAAGGAGGGCTCCAGGAGGAGGGCCGCGTGGCCCCCCTCCCAACACATTTAAAGCCCCAGGGAGATGGTGGTCCCTGGGGGGCTGCAACGGACCCCCACCCTTAATAAAAAATTGCCTCGGGGAGGTGGTGGTCCCCAGGGCCGTGTGGGGGGCTCGAGCCTCCCCTCACAACATTTTTTTTAAAACAGAGCCCCAGGAAATGGCGGTCCCTGGGGATGCGGGACGCCGCGTGCCGCCCGCATGTAATTATTAAAGCCCGGGGAGGTGGCGGCCCCCAGGGCTGCATGGGGGGAGGCATGAGCCCCCCATGCATTTTAAGTATAATAAAGCCCCGGGGAGGTGGCAGTCCCCAGGGCTGCGGGGAGGCTGCGTGACCCCCGCATGTAATAAGTATGGCCTCGGGGAGGTGGCGGTCCCCGGGGCTGCGTGGGCTACCGTGGGCCCCACACTATATTTTGTGCTTGCCCCGGGACCTGGCCCACCCGGGGGCTTAATTCAACAAAGAGCTGGAGACCGCGTTTTTTTTTTTTTTTTTCGTGGGATTTGCGTACCCAGTGCAAATCCTGCCGATTTAGTTTTTTTTTAAATGCTTTCTGGGGACCCCCTGAGCAGGCCTAGAAGGTCAGGGTGTTTCTACCCTGCCCCTTTTTCCTTTTTTTTACCTTTTTTCGTGTGACTCGGGTTCTACCGAGTCACAAGATGGCTGCCTACACTTCTTGGTTTGAAGTGTTGGCAGAAAATCAGAGACAAGCTCGTGATCGGGAGGGTTCGCGGATCCACCGCGGTCACCAGATATCAATATGTTTGTATTTTTGAATTTCTCAGAAACTACAGAACGGATTTACACCATTTAAAAAAAGAACGCTTTCTGAACCAAGAGCTACCTTTTTGCCAAATTTGGTGTAATTACGTTCAGCAGTTTAGGCTGTAGCTTTGTCTAAACTTTCCTATGGAAATTAACATGGAGAAAACGGGTTTTGGGACCCCCTTTTTCTCAACCCCGCTTGAATAATCACCCTGAAACTTTCCAGACAGGAGCTGACCAGAGCGGGCCATTAGTTTTGAAAGTTTCACGAAGATTCGTCAGATGGCACCAAAGATATTGCAGAAGAAAAAACGCTTTTCCTATGGAAACTAGGTCCTAACTATAACTACCTACTGGCGACCGCCAGTAGGTATATATATATATATATATATATATATATTCACTGAAAAAACCATAGGTTTCAGGCACGTTATAGTTAGAAATTAGCATTTCAAAAACCTTAGAAATTCACTGAAAAAAACATAGGTTTCAGGGACGTTATAGTCAGTTGGACATTTCACTCATACAAAACCATAGAAATTCCACCGTTATAGTTAATTCAGCTAACTATAACTCGCGCCCCCGCAATGCACTGCTGATGACGTCACATAGTACATCATTCATGACATGGTCAGTGGCATCACTGATGACATCTCAAATGACATCACTGATGACATCACTGATGACATCATCCAGTGAATGTAGCTTTCTTTAAAATTTAAATATGTGTTATATATATACCAAGCTGTATTGAAGAATGAATGGATGTATAAGTGTCTGGATGGAGGATTTAGTAGTTGTGTGACTGACTGTTTAAGTGAATGATTAAATGTATCTTACTGAATACATGGGTTAGTGTCTAAAGTGTGTGAATGTCTGTATCACTCTGTCTGTTGTTGTGTAAGCTGCTGCATCGGTTGGTCAGTAGCTACATCAATGTCTATATGGGTTATTGATTAGTTGCCTGCATATTTGTATAGGAGACTGAGTGTGTGTGTGGTTGGGTGGGGGGGTGTTACGCTGTGCATAGATGTGTGAGTGGTTGATTGACAGGGTGTATGAGTTTAAGAGTGCATGTGGAAACAGTTGTATGGGTGGGTAAGTGTGTGTATGGGCGTCTTGGTGAGTGAATCGATGTCTCAGTGCACATGTCCAACTAAGTACATATATAAAAGGCAGTCTATGTGAGAGTTGGTGTATAGAAATGACTATATGTGAGAGTCAGTGATTGTGAGAGTGGCTGTATGTATCAGTGTATACTTGTATTAGTGATTATATAAGAGACTAAGGGGCCGATTCCGATTCGGGCCGGAAATCTCTCCGACCGAGCCAGACCCGGAGAGATTTCCGACCGAATTGGACCCGTGCAGCCTGACCGAACGAGTACGATGCGTCCGTATGCTATCGTACTCGAGTCGGTCGGACTCCCATTGAAGTCAATGGGAGCCGGTCGTACAACGCGTACGCGGGCTCCCATTGCCTCAATGGGTGCGAGGTGAACAAGGGCGCCCCCTACAGCGGGTACGCGGTGAAGCAACTCGCGCCGTACACGCACAGGTAGGGGGGACCCATGGGTCCCCCTGTGTGCGACTCGCGCTGCTACGCGTACAGGGGGGTCCGACACGGACCCCCGAAGTACGGCTCCGACTGCTCTTTCGAGCCGGACGGCGCGTGTCGGTCGGACTGCTCGCGGCGCGCATCATACTTACTCGGCCGGGGAAAGTCTCCATTGCGCGGTGCGAGTCGTGTCCGAGCGAGTCGGTCGGTGCGGTTAGACCCGGGAACGAGTCGGTCGGAGCGGTTGGGACGCCCAAACGAGTCGGTCGGCGATTTCGCATCGTACTCGCTCGTCCGGACGCGCGTACGAATCGGTCGGGAAATAGGGCTCCGAATCGGATCCGGTTATGCCGAATCCGATTCGGAGCCCTACCGGCCGAGATCGGAATCGGCCCCTAAGTATGCGTTACTATCTGTATGAATAAATGAGGTGGTGTGTGTATAACTGTGTAGGTGAGTAAATGGAACTGTGATTGATTCTTTGCATGAGTGACTAGGATGAGTACATAACTGACTAGGATGAGTGCTGGTGTGTCAATGTCTATATAGGTGTATGAGTGCATTTGATAGTGTTCTATTGATCAGTGACTGCATGTATGACTGATTGTATGGGTGAATGGGTAGATGTGTGTGTAGACCTAGGAATCACTGAGTGGGTATGTAGTAACTGGTATTAGTGTGTCAATGGTATCGAAAATGGTAGTCTGTATTTTACAGTGAGTGTATCAAAGGTTATAATAGTGTGTGACGAGGTATATCAAATTGTCACATGGATGATGTCATCAGTGATGTCATTTGAGATGTCATCAGTGATGTCATCAGTGATGTCACTGACCATGTCATGAATGATGTAATATGTGACGTCATCAGCAGTGCATTGCAGGGCGCGAGTTATAGTTAGCTGAACTAACTATAACGGTGGAATTTCTATGGTTTTGTATGAGTGAAACGTCCAACTAACTATAACGTCCCTGAAACCTATGTTTTTTTCAGTGAATTTCTAAGGTTTTTTGAAATGCTAATTTCTAACTATAACGTGCCTGAAACCTATGGTTTTTTCAGTGAATTTCAAAGGTTTTTTTAAATGCCAATTTCTAACTATAACGTGCTTGAAACCTATGGTTTTTTGAGTGAATTTCAAAGGTTTTTTAAATACTAATTTCTATCTATAACGTCCCTGAAACGTATGGTTTTTTCAGTGAATTTCAATGTTTTTTTAATGCTAACTTCTAATTATAATGTTTATTTAACCTATAGTTTTTTCCGACAACCAAGAAGGACACTACACCCACTGCCACAACCCTCAGGACCTCCCCCCCCGTACCACCCCTCTCCCTACTGTAATTTGTTTTATTTGTTATTTAAACTATATAATGTCTTATTGTTTTTTAAATATTAAACAACTACATACAGTATGAAAGGGAGCCCAGCCCATAGCCACATCTGAAGACCAACACATGTCATAGACCTACTGATCAAGCAGCTCCGACACCCAAGAACGCCACAACACCCACCACCACCCCCAGGACCCCCCCTCTACCACCGAGGCAGCGCAGAACAAGACAGCGAACTTTCCAAAAACGGCATGGCCCCTCAGCCACACAATAGCTGAATATTGGGACAGATGTGAACAAACTATATGTGAAGGAAGCAATTCCCCATGTTTAACAATGCACACAATGCAAAGTGTAACGGTGATGTGCTGGACACATCTCAGTATGCAGAACACACACCTCTCCATGTGCACAAATACTACTGGTGCTTGTAGTGTTGTGGACAGTGGACCCAACCATGTTACGTCAAACACTAGGGAAGATCTCAGTCATGTAGCTGTGTCGTCCCCCCTGTAAGCATAAGCGTAACCGGAGTGGGCTGGTCCGACGTACGCCACTTCAGCATAGGAGTGTGAATAAATAGGCTGGAGCTCTGGGCGTGGTTCACTTGTGGGAAGGCCAAAGCGTCTGCCAGGGCGGCACCCCTCACTCTGCCACCAGGCCGCCAACATGACCGCCAGCCTCCTCAGCCGATCGTAGGCTTCCGCCACACTGGCCCCCAGCGGCACAGCACCGCGGACTTATGTCTGTACAAAGTACTGCCTTCGATATACACTGCGGACAGCAAGGCTCACAATTCAGATCGAGTCGTGATTGCAGATGACGCAGTCCAGTAGGCAAGAGACATTGCTCAAGTCAACAACACATGGCTGTGGGCCCTTCTTGACCGCTGCCTCCGGCCTACACTGCGGTCAGTAGGGCTCACAATTCAGATGGAGTCGAAATTGCAGATGACGGAGTCCAGTAGGCAAGAGACATTGCTCAAGTCAACAACACATGGCTGTGGGCCCTTCCTGACCGCTGCCTCCGGCCTACACTGCGGTCAGTAGGGCTCACAATTCAGATGGAGTCGAGATTGCAGATGACGCAGTCCAGTAGGCAAGAGACATTGCTCAAGTCAACAACACGTGCCTGTGGGCCCTTCCTCACCGCTGCCTCCTGCCTCCACTGCGGTGAGTAGGGCTCACAATTCAGAGCGACTCGCAATTACAGATGACGCAGTCCAGTAGGCAACAGACATTGCTACCAGTGCGGCCAGCCCGGACCACGCATCATCGCTGACTACGCACACGCTAAGTGCTTCAAGTACCACTAACTCTGTGCAGCTCAAGTCAACGCCACGTGGCTGTGGGCCCTTGATGACCGCTGCCTCCGGCCTACAATGCGGTTAGCAGGGCTAACAATTCAAGATTAGTGCTGATGCAAATTGTGTAAGAGAGTATAATCCGTTAAGAAGACTGTATGCTCCCAATCTGTGCAGCTCAAGTCAACGTCACGTGGCTGTGGGCCCTTGCTGACTGCTACCTCTGGCCTACACTGCGGTCATCAGGGCTTACAATTAAAATTAAGTCTTGATTCATTAATTACAGAGTCCAGTAGGCAAGTAACTATCACAGGCCTAAAACCTACATAATATCCTTTTAGTATCCTTGCTTCAAGAACTTTTTTTATATCAGTTATAGCTTTAGTACAATCACCAAATTCATCTTCAATTGCAAACGAACATTCAGCAGTCTACACTGCGGGCAGCAGAGCTCGCAATTCCAATTTTGGACACGTGGTGCCACTAACCCTGTTCAACACAAGCCGCGACACGTGGTGCCACTAACCCTGTTCAACACAAGCCGGCGACACGTGGTGCCACTAACCCTGTTCAACACAAGCCGATCCCACATGTGGAACTGTGTCCTGAGTCCTGAATGGCAGTGACCCCAAGTCTGTGGCAGCGACCACAGCACCAGACTCCCTTCGATCAGTTAGGCATATTTCCATATGCAAGGCCGGCGACACGTGGTGCCACTAACCCTGTTCAACACAAGCCGATCCCACATGTGGAACTGTGTCCTGACTCCTGAATGGCAGTGACCCCAACTTCGTGGCAGCGACCACAGCACCAGACTCCCTTTGATTAGTGAGGCGTATTTGCATATGGAAGGCCGGCGACACGTGGTGCCACTGAACCTGAACTACGCAGGCCGGTGGGGCCACCAACCTATGCACGTGGCTGTGGGCCCTTGCTCACCGCTACCTCTGGCCTACACTGCGGTCAGCAGGGCTCACAATTCAGTTACAGTCGCGATTGCAGATGACGCAGTCCAGTAGGCAAGAGACGTTGCTCCCAGTGCAGCCCGTCCGCACCAAGCAGCATCACAGGCTCATACATTCTCAATGCTTCTGGTGCCACTAACTGTGCACCTCAACTCAATGCCACGTGGCTATGGGCCCTTGCTGACCGCTACCTCTGGCCTACACTGCGGTCATCAGGGCTCACAATTAAAATTAAGTCTTGATTAATTAATAACAGAGTCCAGTAGGCAAGTAACTATCACAGGCCTAAAACCTACATAATATCCTTTTAGTATCCTTGCTTCAAGAACTTTTTTTATATCAGTTATAGCTTTAGTACAATCACCAAATTCATCTTCAAGTGCAAACGAACACTCATTAGCAGTCTACACTGCGGGCAGCAGAGCTCGCAATTCGAATTTTGGACACGTGGTGCCACTAACCCTGTTCAACACAAGCCGCGACGCGTGGTGCCACTAACCCTGTTCAACACAAGCCAGCGACACGTGATGGACCTAAACATGTTCAACACAAACCGATCCCACATGTGGAACTGTGTCCTGAGTCCTGAATGGCAGTGACCCCAAGTCCGTGGCAGCGACCACAGCACCAGACTCCCTTCGATCAGTGAGGCATATTTCCATATGCAAGGCCGGCTACAGGTGGTGCCACTAACCCTGTACAAAACAAGGCACGACACGTGGTGCCACTAACCCTGTTCAACACAAGCCGCGACACGTGGTGCCACTAACCCTGTTCAACACAAGCCGATCCCACATGTGCAACTGTGTCCTGAGTCCTGAATGGCAGTGACCCCAAGTCCGTGGCAGCGACCACAGCACCTGACTCCCTTCGATCAGTGAGGCATATTTCCATATGCAAGGCCGGCTACAGGTGGTGCCACTAACCCTGTACAACACAAGGCGCGACATGTGGTGCCACTAACCCTGTTAAATACAAGCCGATCCCACATGTGGAACTGTGTCCTGAGTCCTGAATGGCAGTGACCCCAAGTCCATGGCAGCGAGCACAGCACCAGACTCCCTTCGATCAGTGAGGCATATTTCCATATGCAAGGCCGGCTACAGGTGGTGCCACTAACCCTGTACAACACAAGGCGCGACATGTGGTGCCACTAACCCTGTTAAATACAAGCCGATCCCACATGTGGAACTGTGTCCTGAGTCCTGAATGACAGTGACCTCAAGTCCGTGGCAGCGACCACAGAACCAGACTCCCTTCGATCAGTGAGGCATATTTCCATATGCAAGGCCGGTGACACATGGTGCCACTAACCCTGTTCAACACAAGCCGCGACATGTGGTGCCACTAACCCTGTTCAACACAAGCCGGCAACACGTGGTGCCACTAACCCTGTTCAACACAAGCCGATCCCACATGTGCAACTGTGTCCTGAGTCCTGAATGGCAGTGACCCCAAGTCCGTGGCAGCGTCCACAGCACCAGACTCCCTTTGATCAGTGAGGCATATTTCCATATGCAAGGCCGGCGACACGTGGTGTCACTAACCCTGTACAACACAACAATACAAAAGGGGATGATGGACGGAACGTTTGAGCCAATCAAACACTCACCCCCAGTCAACTGATCTGGGTTTAATCCATCATCATTCTTTAGCTCACTCCACCACCCCAGTTCAGACATGGCTCACTTTGCCACTGGATTCAAGCAAGCCTGGCTGATGACGGCTGGAATGCCAGAAACCGGTCCTAGGATGCTTGTTTCCGGTCCAGGGAAGACATGGCTTGGCAGTTCGGGCTGGACTGTTCCCATGAGGCACAGGGTCAGACTTATTTGCATATGGCCATGTCTGAACTGGGGTGGTGGAGTGAGCTAAAGAATGATGATGGATTAAACCCAGATCAGTTGACTGAGGGTGAGTGTTTGATTGGCTCAAACGTTCCGTCCATCATCCCCTTTGTATCGCTTTGTTCGCCCTAAGTTGGCGGGGGTATGCCCAGACGTGGGTCCCTTGCTCACTTTGCCACTGGATTCAAGCAAGCCTGGCTGATGACGGCTGGAATGCCAGAAACCGGTCCTAGGATGCTTGTTTCCGGTCCAGGGAAGACATGGCTTGGCAGTTCGGGCTGGACTGTTCCCATGAGGCACAGGGTCAGACTGATTTGCATATGGCCATGTCTGAACTGGGGTGGTGGAGTGAGCTAAAGAATGATGATGGATTAAACCCAGATCAGTTGACTGGGGGTGAGTGTTTGATTGGCTCAAACGTTCCGTCCATCATCCCCTTTGTATCGCTTTGTTCGCCCTAAGTTGGCGGGGGTATGCCCAGACGTGGGTCCCTTGCTCACTTTGCCACTGGATTCAAGCAAGCCTGGCTGATGACGGCTGGAATGCCAGAAACCGGTCCTAGGATGCTTGTTTCCGGTCCAGGGAAGACATGGCTTGGCAGTTCGGGCTGGACTGTTCCCATGAGGCACAGGGTCAGACTGATTTGCATATTGCCATGTCTGAACTGGGGTGGTGGAGTGAGCTAAAGAATGATGATGGATTAAACCCAGATCAGTTGACTGGGGGTGAGTGTTTGATTGGCTCAAACGTTCCGTCCATCATCCCCTTTGTATCGCCCTGTACAACACAAGGCGCGACACGTGGTGCTACTAACCCTGTTCAATACAAGCCGATCCCACATGTGGAACTGTGTCCTGAGTCCTGAATGGCAGTGACCCCAAGTCCGTGGCAGCGACCACAGCACCAGACTCCCTTCGATCAGTGAGGCATATTTCCATATGCAAGGCCGGCGACACGTGGTGCCACTAACCCTGTACAACACAAGGCGCGACACGTGGTGCCACTAACCCTGTTCAATACAAGCCGATCCCACATGTGGAACTGTGTCCTGAGTCCTGAATGGCAGTGACCCCAAGTCCGTGGCAGCGACCACAGCACCAGACTCCCTTCGATCAGTGAGGCATATTTCCATATGCAAGGCCGGCGACACGTGGTGCCACTAACCCTGTACAACATAAGGCGCGACACGTGGTGCCACTAACCCTGTTCAATACAAGCCGATCCCACATGTGGAACTGTGTCCTGAGCCCTGAATTGCAGTGATCCCAACTTCGTGGCAGCGACCACAGCACCAGACTCCCTTCAGTTTTATTTGTTGTTGTTTTGTTTAAATAAAATGTTTTGTATGTAAATCTATACATGACTAAGATTCTTGTTTGTCCAACCGCACAGGGACAATTCCGGGCCCAAGAAGGTTGTTGGGGGTATGTTGCTAATGTGGGAAGAGGGTGCGTTACCTGCTGATGTTGGGAGAGGCAGCGTGAAAGGGGTATCTCTCACAGAAAGAACTCCGGTATGTTTTCAGAAATGCCTCGGACAGATGCCAGCCTACGGACTGAATCACAAAATGGCTTTTCAATGCTTATGTAGTGTGACTTATGAACAGTTCGCACCCAGGCTTGCAGAGAGACAACTGCGGCCTGTCCGCTTGACTCACAGAAGCAGTACTACGAGCCGTCCGCTCCCAAAGGAACAGCAGCGTAGTAGCTCGCAGAGGTACAGGCACAGCAGCGTACTAGCTCGCAAAGGTAGAGAGCTGCGAGCCGACTGACTGGCTTCTAACGGCATAGCTGCGAAGTGGTGATGTTGGGCAGAGGGAGCGTGAAAGGGTTATCTTGCACAGACAGAGCTCCAGTATATTAAATTGCCCCCGGGAACTTTCTTTTATATTTTCACTCGATGCGAGAAAGCGCGCTTTCTGGACCAAGACCTTTCTCCCTACCAAATTTGGCGTAATTCCGTTCAGCAGTTTGACCTGTAGCCTTGTCTAAAGTTTCCTATGGAAAATCCATTGAGAAAACACATTTTCACACCCCCCACATAGCTACCTGTCGCAGGCGTACTCGCTGTTGGTGTGCAAGTCAGTGGTCTAGTTGTCAACATGTCACGGTAGAGAGAACTAAAAGAGAAACCCTGTGACCTAAATAGGGACGGGGTGATTTACAGTAAAACAAAAAATAGTCCCTGCTCATTTGTTCATCCTCACTCTTATTAAGTTCATATGTGATTTCAGGCATTCAAAACATTTTACATTAGACATTTATATTGTTAAAACATTTATCAATAACTCCACAGTTTAAAATATATGCATAAAGATTAAAATATACTCCAAAAACAACTATTTCCTTAAAATTTTGACTTAGTCAGTTTTATTCAGCATCCAAGGTTAAAAAATGTTTGCAATAAACATCATATACAATCTTTCGTACAAAAAAGGACTACAATACCTACACAATAAAAGTGTAATCAATACACAGTTTATACACAGTAAAAATAACAATTTATCAAATATAAAAATACGAAAACGAAAAACAGTCGACGCGGCGTTTCGGTGTATTGTGTATTCTATCACCTTCTTCAGGACACAGTTTTCGACTGGACGTAAACTTTTTATTAAAAAAGGAAAACATATAAGACATATAATAGATTAGTGTTTGGAGTACCTATGACATTTAAATCTTTCAAAAAATATTACATCATGCACATAACTTTTAAAAATGTTTATTTTTTATTGTTACTATGTCAAAATGCTAAATGGTGACAACAATTATCGTAATATACCAAGAAAAAGAAAAAAATTCTTAATCACACATGAACAAGAGTAGGGAATTTACCTATGAAAAGTGCAAAACGTTGTGGCTTCCTTTTCTTAAAATCATTAAGGAATGCCTTCAGTATATATGATTTGCTGGTATATAAATACCACAATAAAAATAATCACACCGGAATTTCCTGCGGAGTAAAAATGACAGCCAGTGTATAACTCATTAATTTAAGTTTACATTTATAGAGTATTTTATTGGTGAACATAACCCACCTTGATGTGTAATGTGACACCTTTATAAAAGATCAAAGGGAGCCACCGATATGTATCTATATTCTGGCAGGATATCCTTTAAAAATAATAGAAAAACATATTTTATACTCATAGAGTGGAGTTTCTTTGTTAGATTTTTCTAAATCATAATCAGAAACCTACCGAAAAATGGACCTTAGCAATGGACCCTTCTGGAGTAGCTGTCAATGAGGCTTTTTAGTGTCCTCCTTCCTTTTCTTTTTGTAATTTATCGAATGATACTGTCTGTTGCTTTTATGATGAAGCTTATGAAACTACGATTAAAACATAAAGATAATGTCAGGGCTTTTCTTTAGTTTACAGCTCCCTGATGCTGCATCCATCCCACGTGATGCACAAATTTAGGCCAAATAGGCTCCACTACATTTTAGTTTTTGTTCTTTGCTATTCTTATTCTTCCTGAGTGTACACACTACACAGTACACCAGGAAAGCCCTGGCCTTGTTGTCAAAGTCTCATAAATGGCTACACTGTTGTTGTTCACTGAGTTTCTAAAATTTAATAATTGAGACAACCACACACTAAGTTATATATTATATTAGTTTGAGTTGTGCTATCGTTTGACTGATGTTCTTCTGGCTTTTTTGCTTTTAGGTGCACAAAAGACTGAGGAGGAGGTGTGTCATCATTGCCCGTTGTACTGCCAGACAGACATCCTGCTGCTGTACACAACGTGACGTGTGACCTGACCAGACATCTCTGCAACTTGTGCAACTGAGTGCTGCTGACATCTGAAGAAGATGGGCCCAAAGAAAGCAGGTACCAGGTCCTCCAGTACCAAGACAGTTGCTATTGAGTAGAAGGAACAGAAGAAGGAAGTGACACTTAAGTCTGGTGTGCCGCCCAATACGTTTTTTGGGGAAAAAAAATTACACCTGCAGCAGCGGTGTCCGGGGGACAAGCTAGGGGCAGCACCTCCGCATCAGTGGGCCCAACCCACCAACCCAGGCCCAAGCACATGAGTGTGGAAGAGGTAGCCAGCCTAATGGTGGAAAGCAGTGATGCTGAGCCTGAGATAAACTTATCGCTATCTCAAAGTAGTACCCAATCAACGCAGGAGGAAACACAGCAGATAAGTGGTCAACAACAGCCGCAACCACCGCCCGCAATAGTAGTTGTTGTTCCTCCCGAAGTAGGGGCAGTTCAGGAAATTGAGCCTCATGCAGAGGTAGAAGAAGAAGCCACTCATTCAGAAAATCCATTGTCTTCCAAATCTCCAGCAAGAAAAAGGAGGGGTAGTCCATCAAGTTCTTCCCCAAGCCCCCCTTTTGATGATCTAGATGCCACTTGGAAGCCACAAACTGAGTCTGAGAGGGAGACACGTCCCAAGACCAAGCTAGGGAAAAGGAAGGTTCCAGAAAGCCTTACACTTATGGAGGTCGATGTAGAACAGCAGGATGATGAGCCAGTCATCACGAACATCACTCCCGGCCCGAGGAGATGGAGACCAACATTATTACCCTATCCAAAATCGCTGCGAGGGATGTAGCTCGCATACCTCCACAGGTAACACCAACACGACCTACAGCTTCCAGATTTGCATTAGCAAAGGCCCGGCAGCGACCTACATCCAGCACAACCACCACCTCAGTAGAAGTAGGTAGTGGTACAGCACAGAGTCAAATTCAACACACACCCTCCAGTTCATCCGGCATTGGAAGTGGCACCTCCAGCAGGAGGCAAAAGTTAAGCTCCCCAGTTTGGGACTTCTTTACGGTTAGCGAAAAGGAGGAGAACATTGCTATATGCTCCATTTGTAATACCTCTGTTAGTCGTGGTAAGCTTGGTACAAACTATGGTACCGGAGGCCAAATAACCCATCTGAAAAAACAGCACTGGATCAGCTGGGAGGACCACCTTCGCGGCATAAAAACTGCAACCATTGGTGTTGGTGGGGATAAAGGAGTAGAAGATCCGATCACGGTGGAAGAGGAAGGACAGGGAGACATTCTCTCTGGTAGTGGTGCACAAAGTTTCCCTGTCCCCAGCAGTGCACTGTTAACGTCACCCACATCTTCAGCAACATCTCAGTGGCACAAGAGTAAGAGTCAGCCTGAGACAGCAAGGAGTACCGCAATGAAAAAAGTGCGTTGTTGAGCCTAAGAGAAAGGAAAACCATGCAGCCTACCATTATCAGCATGTTTGGGGGGGAGGGGCAGTACGAACGCAACCACCCAATAGCACGTTTGTGCAATGCGAAGCTGGCTAAAATGTTAGCACTGGACCTTCTCCCCTTTTCTTTTGTTGAAGGGGTGGGTTTTCTGGAATTTGTGACATCTGCCCAAAATGGCATGTTCCCAGCCGCTACTATTTTGCCAGAGTTGCTGTTCCAGCACTACATCACGACGTGCTGGAATTGCTTGGAAAAGCCTTGAAGCAGAGTGCTGTTCACAGTATCCACCTGACAACAGACATGTGGACCAGTTGCCAAGCCACAGATTACATGTGCATCACTGCACACTGGATCTCTTTGCGGGGTTAGAGAACAGATATCTGCTGGTGTTGACGCTGCTGAGATTTTTCATGCCACTCGCAAACATGCAACTGTAGCCATGTTTGCCATGGAGAAATCTCATACTGCTGCAAACATTTTGGAAGAGTTTAACAGCAAGGTCTTTGAGTGGCTGCGCCCAAGAGGGCTTAAGATTGGTTTTGTTGCCACGGACAATGGCAGTAATGTAGTTAAGGCCATGGGCGATGGTGGCTATTTCAGGGTCCCGTGTTTGGCACACTGTATTAACATTGTTGTTCAAGACTTTCTGAAAAATGAATCCAAAGTCAGCAACTTACTGGCCACCTGCAGAAGAATATGCACACATTTCAGCCATTCTTTTAAAGCCCGGAAGAAGCTGAGGGTCATTCAACGTGAGCATAAAATGCCAGTCAAAGCACTCATCCAGGAGGTGCCAACACGTTGGAACTCAACTTATTACATGCTTGATCGTCTGTTTGACCTGTACATACCACTCAATGCTTATGTCATGCAAAGATTAGGGGAACCTACTGTGAGAGGCATGACCGTTGAGATGGGTCAATGGGACCTCATTAAATGCCTGACAGAGATGCTACTTGCTTTTGAGATCTTCACACGTGAAGTCAGCAGGGAGGACTGTACTATGGGCCAAGCTTTCCCATTGTTGCACATGCTAGAGCAACAGCTGAAGGAGGTGTCTGAAACGTACGCAGGTGTGGATGACAAACAAGACGCATATCATTTGGCGGAGTCCTTAGCCTCTCGCTTATCTGAAAATACAAGGATTAAAAATAACATTGTGTCACAACAACATTACATTACTGCCACAATTTTGGATCCACGGTACAAAGTATTTCTGAACAGTAAGGCAGTAATTCCTTTTTCGGAAGTGGATGTTGCCAACTACAAAACTTTGATAGCTGAGGAAGCCACTAAGTTCGAAAATGAACGGCTGGTAATTACAGGCCCCCCACCCCAGGCCATAACAAGTACTACAGGGCATCCAGAGTCAAGTTCTACTTCGGAGCCTGAGGGCAGTGCGTTTGCCTCCCAGCAGTCACCGACACCAACACTACCAATAACATCAACAACTAGAAGAACAGGATCATCCACAGTACAATCGGCAACTGATTGGTTTCTACGGCAGGGGTATGGTAAGTCCAGTGCTGATGCAAAGGCAAAACAGGCCAAGCACATCGGAGCACCCCTATCTGGATGACCCAACAGAGGTCTTCATGGATCGAAACCCATTGGTGTATTGGTATGGGAAAAGAAGCCAATGGACAGTGCTCAGCAGGCTGGCGATAAAGTATCTGGCTTCCCCTATCGCAAGTGTCTCTTCTGAACGTGTTTTCAGTGCTGCTGGTGCCATTGTAACTTTGAAAAATACCAGTCTCTCGCCCAAAAGCGTGGAGAGGTTAACCATGATCAAAATGAATCAGCACTTTATACCACCGGATTACAAAATACGTGAATCACAGCAGGAAGAGGAGAGCGACTTCGATGACGTAAGTAGTGGGTTACAGGACCTACTTCTGTCCGAACCACCAGAGTTTGAGGACGAGCTCCTCTTCCCTGACAACTAGGCTTTCAAATTGGTACTTTCTTCCTTCCTTTATTTGTCTGTGTATCTGTCTTTCTGGTTCAAATCAAATCACAACAAATCCATCACCACCGTCTTCTCTTTTTATTTCCCTATTGGATTTGCACGTCTGTGCATTTAACTGTCCACTCCTCAGAGTCCTGCTTCATCTTCCTGACTCGCCATAATTACATTTCCATCAAGCCAGACATTGGAGTACAAGAAATGTTGCCTTTAACAGTCCCTCCATAAGAAGTGAAACGTGACTATAGCTATCCTCCGTTTTGTTTCCGAGCCGAAACTCATCACTGTCCGAAGGCTACCGCCTCTGCAGGCATCCACAACTCTTCACTGTCAGAACTTGGGCAGGCATCCAAAAGTAAACTCACTACTGTCAAAAGGCTACAGCCTCGGCAGGCATCCAAAGCTCAACACTGTCAGGACAGAAGGTACTTGGCAGAGAAAGACAAGACTCTTCGAAGAAACTTGCCGACATTTCTGCAAACTCAATTGACCAGCAATGACCGCTACCCAGGCTGCGGCCCATCACAGCGCTGACCATGTGAAGCAACTTAAACTGCGACAAAGTGCCACAGATGAATAAGACGAAAACCGAAACAGCGACTAACACTCAAAATGAATGTGGAGTAATAATGAGGCCACTGCCTCATTAAAAAAAAAACACACACCTGTCAGAACTAGGCATCTGATGATCTGACAGCCAAAGAGAAGAGCAAGACAGGTAATGATGGCATGCATTGGATGCTTGCTGACTCTGAGCGATTGCTGTTGTTTTTTGTGTTGATGTTGTGCATGAAGTCGAACTCTACTAGTTAATCTACAAAGTGAAAGTGACTCAAGTGACAGTCAATGTTTCCCTTCTTGTTGTTTAATAACCAAATTGTACTCCTACTACTGCAGGTGCAGGCCAATATCTGTTGCAATTTTTTAATATGGAATATGGACTTAATCAGAGTCACTACAGACTGAGTTGGAGTTGGACAACACATACCACACCATGATGATGACCATACTATCTTTGCACGCAGTCAGTCAGTTGGATCGGAGATGATTGAAGGAATAACTGCGTTTCATGAAGTGGCATAAAAGGTAAACACAACAATTCAACAAGAAAGTAAACACAGCAGACCTACATGTCCATGTAGTGGTGGAGTCGAGTGTAGTCATATGACTGACAGGGGCGCATTGATTTAGTCACTTAATTTTGAAAATGCTAGGTTGCTGTATATGCCTTTTGTCTGGCTCTGTCAAAATTTAAGGTAAATGGAGGTTGGGTCACGGGCTGGTGCTGTAGCTTAATGCTGTAAACAGAATAGACACGATATATCCAAGCCGCCTCAGTCTGAAAGTGTTCTCTCTTCTCTTCTTGGACTCCACCGTAATTGATGCTTTTTTTTATTCATTGATTTTTCAATGCCCCTTTTGTTTTTCCATCTACACTTACAGGCCGGCCTTTACCCTGTGCTATACTGGGAGAAACAACTCACACTTACCTTACCAATCCACATCAGGCAGGCAGTGGCACCAAAGATTGATGTGCGGAGCGTCCATGGAAGATAGGACCAAGAGGAATGACGAGATTCAACTCCACAATTTGACAAGGATAATACAGTAACTTTAGTATCATTCATCATTCGTCTTTTAATTAATTTGATTCCTTTTTTCTCTTCAATCATTACGACTGTGTGTTGTGTTGTTGTTTGTTTGCTAATTGATCCCTACAACTATTTTTTAATTTTCTTTGCTATCTTTAAAAGTAAGCCTGGTACAACATGGAATTTGGGTCTCTCTGAGGGCATACAGGCAAGGCAAATTGCATAGAATATACTGCTGCCCTGTACTGTCTAATTGTCTAGTAGTAGTTAGT
The DNA here is from genome assembly GCA_963921515.1 of Calotriton arnoldi. Lineage (NCBI taxonomy): Eukaryota > Metazoa > Chordata > Amphibia > Caudata > Salamandridae > Calotriton > Calotriton arnoldi. Next base: position 222,399 of record CAWUFW010009500.1, read on the forward strand.
AAGTACTACTCATTAACCAGCAAGTTATCTTCATCATCATGCATGCATTTCCTTTTTCTCCCTTTATAGATTTATTGGATAAGATCATGGTTGTCTGCCGAGATTGCGCTTTGCTTTTGTTGTGTCCATGCGTACTGTTTTTCTTTGTCAAACCTTTCCCCAAACCCCCCTTCCCATCCATTCATCAAACCCTAACCCTCTTCCCCCGGGCTGTGATTTATATTGAGGTGTGATGTGATGTGACTACATTAAATGTACACCAATTGATCACACGCTTGCTGGGGCAGATGTGGTGAAAGCAACACTAATTCAATTTCAAGGCAGGGCGAGGATCTTCTTCTGCTTGCCCACCCATGCTCAGTCTATGTGCAAGCCAATTTTTTCCCCGAAGGGACCGTCACCTAATACATCACAATTAATTGCCGGCATTGAATGGATTCATCATCAACATCCTACCAGACAGCAGTAAAGGTTACGAATTACGATTGTGTTAAGTTAAGTGACTCACTCGACACAACTACAGTTTGTAACTTCTTGTACTAGGCTGTCCCCACCACCATTATGTTTTATTTTAGTTTAGCAGTTGCAATATTGTTTGTTTGGCAGTCTTCTTCTGTACTGTACTTTACTTCATTCTACTACTCCTCCCACAGTCGCTCTCAGGCACGTGACTGTCTCTTTTTTATTTTCTTTGCAAATGCTACTGCCAGTGTCTACTACTACCACCACAACCATGGCATCTTCTCCATTCTCTTGGGAAACCATGCTGGGATCGCTGTGCCGAACTTAATCATCATCAATCACAGGTAAGATAAGTTTGGTGGGAGGTATAATGGACTAGGAGGAGAGACTGACAGTACTAGTAGGACAAATAACTCAGTGAGGGGTACCGCATCTATCTGTTTGTGTTACATAATCAGCAGATTATTTAAATCAAACACTGGCTGCGGCCCTGCAGCAGCAAGGAAACCATGTGATGTAAATTCGTAAAACAGTAACCCCCACAAAACATTAACATCGTATGTTTAAGTATAAATATAATTTATTACCCTAACAAAAATAAACTATCCCACACCTGACCCACCCCTCTCCCTAACCCCAACCAATGTCCAAAATGAAAAAGTCCAAACAATGTCCATAAACCCCAATGCCCAATTCCCACCCACCAACAAAAGGAATAAAAAAGGGGCAATCCAATGGGGTCCTATAGTTCTTATATTCGGCGGGCTTTCAGGTGTTTGTCCACCAGGATCTTCACCCGCTCCTCTTGTTGCTCCTCTAGGCGTGAAATCCGAAGGAGCATCTGGCGGCGAAATGCCCTGCAGTGGCATCCAGGGTGGGGGGCAGCAGTGCTGGCTGTTAATGAATTGCGGCAGCGGGCGGCTGCCTGACCGCGGCGATGTACCACTGGAGGTGGAGCCTGGCTGGGGCCCGGGGCATCGGAGGAGGCTGCAGCTGCTGCCGCCTCCTCCTCCTCCTCCGCCTGAGCCACCAGCCGCCGGTACTCTTCGCAGATGGCCTCCAGTTTCCAGCGCCGGGCCCTGGCTGCCAACTCCTTCCGGGATGGTTTTTCTTGGGAAGGAGGAGCTATATCAAGAAAGAAAAATAATATTGTTGTAACCAATACTCTTAGCAAAACAGTAACACAAAATTAATTCAACACATAGTGGCACAGTAGCACTAGCAAGAAGCACAGTGCATAACATTTGTGGTAATAATCTATCCTCCCACTTCCTCGGCCTCTAACATTTGTGGGAGTTTCAGGCATTATACTAGCACTATGGACTCCAGTACACAGTACACCAGTCTTCTTCTTATCTCTAGTTTAGCGAAATTACATAACCAGGTTGTAGCCGGCATGCCAGCTCAGTCAGCTATGCTTGCACCCAAGACAAACATACGAGTCATGACGCAGACTCACGTTAGTTTTATTTACTACTGTCTGCAGGTGAGGAAGCTCGTATATGGGACGACGACATAAGGTCAGTAGCGGTCGGGGGTGGGAGTGATGCCGGGCGGTGACGTGGGGAGGGGCAGGCTGGGGGGTAGTAAACTATGGATTACGGCCAATTACAGGTAAGTAAACATATAAATAAATAAAACTAATTTCGTTGCGCACACTGCATCGCATTTGGCGGTGCAGTGCGCACAATGAAATTCACTTTATTTATTTTTATGTTTAGTTACCTGTATTTGGCCGTAATCCAGTGTTTACTACCCCCCACCCTGCCCCTCCCCACACATCACCGCCCGGCAGCACTCCCACCACCGATTGCTACTGCATAAGGTACTTTGTTTTGATTGACAGTGTAACCAACAGATAGGCCACCCTTTGCAGGCTGGCTGACACATTCAAAAATAAATTAACATAGGGAGGGAGTGGTCCTCGGAGTCGAAGAAAGGCGCTTGATAACTAACTATACACAATATACATGATGTGCTTGCAAACTACTGTGAGTCAACTGTATTCTGAAAATACAACTTGTATTCCCCTCGGCTTTGCTACTCTGGCGCGGTTTCTTTTACATGCCCTTCAAACTAAGACTCTGCATCCCGTGACAGTCTCCACCTATGCTGTCTATGATGAATACATACAGGCATCCATCCATTCTAAGTAAATGTCTATCATTCTTCTTAATCTCTCCACAAACTTTAGTTTGTTTCACCAACAACCACCCATGCATCCACTCCTTCCTTGCTTGCCTTGGCTTTGAGTTTCACCCAAACACCGCTGATGATTCTTGCTATCCCCAGTATCCACCCATACTGTGTTGCCCACCCAGGCAGGCATCCATTCTTCTTTCACCTTCCACCCATCCTTCAACAACACATGCATCTGATTCCTATCAGCCACCTATGCATGCTTCCAACGTATCCTTCTCTGCCAGTCATATTACATCTCGCCCGTCCTTCCTCCTTCCACCCTTCTTTCCCTTTTTGTTCAACACATCCATCAAGGTCATCTAATCTGACTTTTAGTCTTCTCCATAAAACTTTCACAGCTGAGTTGGAGTCAGATAGAAGAGGCCATTGGTTACTCAACTCACGCTGCTAATGCTATTGCTAATGCATTGCTAATGCTAAGTAAAGGGTGTCTTCTTCAACCGTTGTATAATGTTCACTACAACTTCATACTTAATAAGTCTCAACATTACAGTGACTGTGAGTGAAGTGAACACCCTTCCAGCTAGTGCAATGTCAATAAGTAATGAATATAACTTACCACCGCCCGCTACTGCTGCTGGCTCACCCCCTGTAGCTCCTGCAGGTGCTGCATCTCCTGCCCCCTCCGGAATGGCCGCATCGCCATCGCCGCTGGCCCCGCCGGCACTGGTGGTCGGTAGTACGCCTCGAAAAAAACATGACACATTTTTAGATGCCTGTACACCTCCCCCTATTTATTCGTTTTCACTAGCAAGATTGAAAATAAAGTTAATACATACATATACAACATACATCACTAGTCCAAATTGGGTAGAGTAGAGTCAGTAGACACTAGTAGTGTTATGGTCCCTAGGGTCATTATTATAGTCTACTCTACTCTTTGCAAAGTTAGCCTGAGCCATGCAACCATTTTTCGCTTCATGTCTTTTGCGCATGTTACCTCGCAGCTTGTTGTGCAGTAAGACGCCTTTTTGAGCCCACATGAGCTCATACAGCTACTGTCTGAGCGTTGCGTACAAGAGGTCGAAAAACAAGCCACTTTGTTATGGAGTTCGGTTAGTCCGTATTGCTTAGCCATAAGTAACATATGTTACACTTTTTGGCATGACTGAGAAATGCTTGCATTATACTATCTAACGCGCACCATTTTTCTCATAACAGGCAGAAGATTCCCTTCTACGAACCAGAAATTTGCAGAGCTTATGAATGATGCATGATGCATGTAACCAGTTCTTCTACGTTCTACGGTGAGGGGTCTCCCAGAATTCGCACAGATCTTTTGTCTTCTATCATGCACTTGTAACAATGTTTATTGTTTTAATCTTATGCATTTTGCTGTTGGAGCTGGCTGTAGTACACTGAATTTTATAGAACAACATACAGAGCTTGTTAGTTGAAAATAAACCTTTTGAACTTACACATAGACTCTGTGGTATTTGGTGTGGTGGTGGTGGTGGACTTACACGAGTGAGTGAGCGAAAGGGTGTTATGTTCTGGGTTGTGTAATCATTGGGTATCTTCTGGTGGGGGTTCGGGACCTAATGAGACACTATAGCTAGTCGGTCAGGGGATTGTGGGTTCACTTCTGACTGAGGTGTGAGGAAGGTCCAACCTCCCATCACCAACATCCTATTTTCTTGTGCATAGTTCTGTATGTGGCTGTGCAGAATCCCCACAACAGTAGTAGTATGTACTATATCCTATCAAAAATAGTCAAATATCTGGTTGGGCATTTTGTTGGTGGTAATTGTCAAAGCCTCAAGATTAAGAAGACTAGAAGAGGACAACCCAAAGGACTGGACTCAGTGGCTAGAGCTATTGGTCAATCTGAGTTTTATTCAAAACCGTAAAATAAAGAGTGGCAAACTGGGCAAGCTTAGCTACAGACAGACTAATAGTAGTAGTACAGAGAGTCATAGCAGAGGCAGTTAGAACTTAGAGGCAGGGATAACCAGAATTTAGAAACAGATAGTCAAGTCAAGATCAAAGAAGCTTTTGTAAAAATAGAATTAGGAAGTGGAACCAGAATTAATAGTTCGGAAAAGATAAGGTGCAGTAAAGTTAGGAAATATAATTGTTAATATTAACCACTGGAGGACTTACTGGGGCCAGCAGCAGGGCCCTCGGTAGAGGAGGGGACCTCTGGTGGTTGTCCCGCCGACTCGGACCCCGTCTTCTTGCCCCTGGGTGCTGCAGATCAGTGATCATGTAAGATATAATATAGAAAGAGACAAACATTAATGATTGCTGTGAAACAAATAAATTATCTAAAAAAACGCTCAAAAAATGTTTTAGGAAACAATAATTGCAATAAAATTGACCTATCTAATCCGATCGACTACTGGCTGGCTTGCGGGATTCACGGACCGTCTACTTATTTATGAACACTAATCCAGTGTTCCATTCTGATTGATTCAAATCCAGAACACTAACTAAGCCTAAGTACCACCTGACCTAGCCCACCTATTCCAGACGGGCCAATTGTTCACTAAGTCTGCATTTCCATTTTTTTAGCCCTCAAAAATGCATAGATGAGATGGAGGACACATGCATAAATTTGTGCATACACCAAATTGTTGGTTGGTTGCGTCTGATGTTCTGCTACTGACTGACACTGCTAAGCCTACCACTCACTAAACAAACTACAAAAGGTTCTACTAAGGACCAGTCGCGGCTCCTAGAGGGAGTTTCGCCGGGCGGTGACGTGCGGCGCGGGAGGGGCAGGGTGGGGGTAGTAAAACCGAATCCGGCTGAACACAGGTAAGTTAGCAAATAAATAAATAAACGAATTTCAGGCGCGCGCTGCATCGCCAAATGCGATGCAGCGCGTGCTACGAAATTTGTTTTATTTATTTATTTGCTAACTTACCTGGATTCGGCCGGATTCCGGTTTTTACTACCCCCCACCCTGCCCCTCCCCCGCCGCACGTCACCGCCCGGCGGAACTCCCTCCAGGAGCCGGGACTGCTAAGGACTGGGGTAAGCAGCACTCAGTGACAGAGGATGCGTCGCGCAGACCGCTAAAAAATTATCAACTAATACTAACTAAACCTAGTATCAATCCATCCACCACTATTTGACAGGAGGACAAAGGAAGGACTAGAGTCTCTCTAGCAATAGCATTACCTAACAAGTTCTCTAAAGTAAACTCTTACATAATAATCAGGCAAAGCGAGCGCAAAGTTGCAAACAAGTAAGAGTAGCGCCGAGCACCTGTGTCCTACAATCACAGAAGATTTTGAAACATAATTTACCTGCAATGTAATCAGCAGTATTGTTGTTATTCGTAAAAAAATTATACACAATACTTATACTACTATATATATTAGCTACTCACCAAGCCCCACGACCTCGACACCTAACAGGTCCAACAGGTCATGCTTCCGGTCCAGGATGTCTGACCACCGGTGGGCCAGCTGGTTATGGGTGCGCCGGACCCCTGAGCAGCGAAACACTGCCCGGCGCACCTTCGCCCACCGGCAGTGACGCTCCTGGGTAGGGTACCCGTAGCCTGGCCTGCCGCCTGCTGCCAAGGTCAAGGGGAGGTGGCGCTGCACAAAAAAAACAAGGGCGGCCACCTCCGCCTCACTAAAAAGCTGCCGGACTTGCACCTCTGCAGGGCGCAGTCTGCCGCAAGGTAGGCGGCTCTTGGGCGCACGCGCCTTGCCCTTTGAGCTGTTAGTGCTGCTGCTACCCTTCGCCATGGTTCTGGGGTGTGTGGGAGGAGGCGGAAAAGAAAAGTTAAAAGGAAAAAATAAAGTTAGGGGAATAAGTAGGAGCTTAAAGAAGAAAGTAATATAAAACAGTAGAAATGTAAAAAAAACACAGTAAAAAGTAGAAATAAATGCAAAATATAGACTTAGGCACAGAGAGAAATGGATAATAAATTTAAAAAAAATGAAAAACAGTGTAAAAAACTAAGGATTGCAAAGATTGAGGGAGGATAGAAAAGCAGGCCCAGAACCATAGCATAGAGTGAAAAACAAGATGGCCGCGCCCATCGCGACCGCGTGGATAAGTTTGCGCGATATTTCTCCCCGAGCACGCAAAAAGCGTCGCGAACACATACGACGCGTTCCCGAACATGAAATGTGCATCGCGAGCACGCTATACGCGACCCGGAACAGGAAATAAGGCATCGCGAACGGGCGGGACAAGTGAAAAACAAGATGGCCGCGCCCATAGGCGACCGCATGGGCAAGTTCGCGAGATACTATCCCCCGAGCATGCAAACAGCGTCCCGAACACGCACAACGCGTTCCCGAAGAAGAAAAACGCATCGCAAACGGGCGCAACAAGCAACTACGCACGCTCACGTAGCGCTTTAACATCTTTGCGTAGCTTCGCGTAGCGCGACTACGCCCAGGGTTAAAATTAGAATAGTTCCTTGATTCTTTTAGATTGCAAAACTTCCCTCTATTGGTTATTTTTGAATTTTCCATCTAAACAGTTTTTTTAATATTCAAGGACACATAGAAGTCAGAAGTGCAACGTATTCTATCAACTCACTTTCTAGAACATTCTACAACACGTGCAGGTTAAAAGTTCATCAATTTTTTTAAACCTAACGATATTTTTTTGCAACATTTTCTCGAACATTTAACGGCACATGCAGGTTAAAAGTTCGAACAGTGCCTTCCAAATGCAAGTAGCAGGTGTGGTTGAGTTGACCAAATTTTATCCTATCATATGTACTCCACGTTTAAACTGCTTTTTCTTAACCAATCACAAAGATACTTTTCCACAAAACGAATGTGCACCCTACTTTTAAAAAACAATGCTTTTTATCTCCCAATCAGTTATCGTTTTGAATGAGAAAAAAAGTAGTTCCCCACCTTTAAACATATCTCTTATTCTACGAACGGACTGCATGAGCTACAGACATCTATCCATACTTCCCAGCCATACCTTCAAAATGCTAGTGTGGATCGTAGGACATAGCTATGTTTTCTGGTGCAAGAGGTATGCAGAACAGAGACGTATTGACTTAGACCTAGGTTTACAAAATGTGGACATTAAATGGTTTGGACAGAGAGGATTGAAGTGGCACCAATTGTTGCCTTTGGTTAAAACCTGTTTGCATCTCCAACACCCTGACCTCATGATTGTGCACTGTGGTGGAAACGACCTAGGCACATTGACTGGTGTAGGTTTGGAAATGCTAATGAAAGACACCTTTCGACAATTGATGTTGCTTTTGCCTCAAACTGTCTTTGTATATTCCAATATATGCCAAAGACAGAAGTGGAAATGGTCAAACCAATTTTGTCCTCAGATTGAAAAATCTAGGAAGAATGTCAACAAGGCTGTGTCTGCATACCTCAGAGACCATAGAATGGGGTGGATCTACAACAACAACATACGTTTTGATATGGCTGATATCTACAGAAGTGATGGAGTACACTTCACAGATCAGGGAAATCGAGTTTTTCTGAATAACCTGAAGCTGTGCCTCCGCACTTATATGTAGCTCCAACTAATAAACACAAGGGCTCTTTTTAGAGCCGCCTTATATTCCCAATATCGGTTCGCAGAGTGACAGCTGCGATACGGCTAGCACAGGGAGACCTGCGGGCCGTCGGGCAGGCTCGCAGAGGGAGAGCTGCGGCCCGTCGGCTCGGCTCGCACAGGGAGAGCTACGGGCCGTTGGCTCGCAAACGCACACCAGCGGCCTGGCTCGCAGAGGGAGAGCTCGGGTCTAACTCGCAAGGGGACACCAACGGCCCTGCTAGCAGAGACACACCTATCACCTAACGGACTGGCTCACACATGTACAGTTAGGGACACGACGGCTCGAAGGCGCACACCTGCGAACTGACGGACTGGAACTGTTTTATGCTTTAGGGTAGTACAGTGGTGTTTGTGTAATGTAGGGGGTTCATGCTGGAGGTAGCATTTTAAGGTTTAAGGTAGTGCAGTGGTGTTTGGGTAGTGTAAGAATCATGCTGGAGGTAGTGTTTTAGAGTTTATGACAATACAGTAATGATTGGGTAGTGTAAGGGGTCATGCTGGGAGTACTGTTTTGGGGTTTAGGGTAGTGCAGTGGTGTTTGTGTAGTGTAGGGGGTCATGCTGGGAGTAGTGTTTTAGGGTTTACAACAATGCAGTGGTGTTTGGGTAGTGTAGGGGGTTGTGCTAGGGCTAGTATTTTAGGGTTTAGGGTAGTGCAGTGGTGTTTGGGTAGTGCAGGGGATCGTGCTGGGGGTAGTGTTTTAGAGTTTACGACAGTGCAGTGATGTTTGGGTAGTCTTTGGGTAGTGTAGGGGATCGTACCGACAGACTGACTCACAGAGCTCCGAGCCGACGGACGGCCTTCTAAAGGCATAGCCGTGACCTGGTGATATGAAGAGAGGCATATCTCACAGAGACAAGGATGCCAGTGTTGCCTCGCAGAGGTAAAACTACGAACCCGATGGCTTCTACACAGAGAGATGCGAGCTGACGGAGTAAATCACAAAATGGCTGGCAACACTTCCTGGTTTCAATCATTCACAGTCAATAAGCCGCAAGCTGGTGCTTGTAACCCCTCAGCCAATCACATGTCAGAATTCTCAAATATCAATATCAGTAAAATTTGATATTTCTCAAAAACTACTGAACGGATTTACACCATTTAAACAAAAGCGTGCTTTCTGGACCATCACCTTTCTCCCTGCCAAATTTGGCGTAATTCATTTCAGCAGTTTCAGCTGTAGTCTTCTGTAAAGTTTCGTATGGAAATTGCATGCAGAAAACACGTTTTAGGACCCTCTTTTTTCTCAGCCCCTCCTACACCATTCACCCCCAAACTTTCAATATAAGAGCTAATCAAAAAAAGAGAAACTTTTTCGATAATTTCATAAAGATTCGTCAAATGACGCCAAAGTTACAAGCACATAGAAGGTTCCAGAAGGGGGGCCGCGCAACCCCCTCCGAACATGAGTGAAGCCCCGGGGTTGCGCGGACCCCAGCGCACCCCCACAACCCCTGCGAGCACCTGCTATTATTTTTTAAGAAATACCCCTAGAACCTAGCCCACCCAAGGGCCTCATTAAAATGAAATGCGAGAACCCGTGACCCCAGCACGAATGTTTGCCGATTTTTTTTTTTTTTTAATGATTTTTTGGGCCTTGGGGGTCCTTCTGGGACCCCTGAGCAGGCCTAGGGGTCAGGGTTTTTCTACCCTGCCCCCTTCTCTTGTTTTATACCTTTGTTCCTCCGTTTTTGGGTGACTCGCTTCTACCGAGCCACAAGATGGCTGCCAACACTTCCTGGTTTGGACTACTAGCAGCCAATCACAGTGAAGCTCGCGCACGCGACTTAGGCTCCGCCCAGATATCGAAACTTTTATTTTTCTAATTTCTCAGCAACTACTGAACGGATTTACACCATTTTTAAAAAGGTCGCTTTCTGACCCAAGCACTACCTTTCTGCCAAATTTGGAGTAATTACGTACAGTAGTTTCGGCTGTAGCCTTGCACAAAGTTTCCTATGGGAAATTGATTTTTTGACTCTTATTTTTTGAATTTCTCAAAAACTACTGAACGGATTTACACCTTTAAAAAAGGTCGCTTTCTGAACCAAGCTCTACCTTTTTGTCAAATTTGGGGTAATTCCGTTCAGCAGTTCGGGCTGTAGCTCGTCGCAAAATTTCCTATGGAAATTAACATGGAGAAAACGAGTTTTGGGACCCCCCTTTTTTCTCAGCCCCCGCTTGACGAATCACCCCCAAACTTTCAGGATAGGAGCTGACCTGGATAGACTCTTTTTTTGGACAATTTCAGGAAGATTCGTCAAATGACGCCAAAGTTATTAGCAAATCAAAAAATGCTTTTCCTAAGGAAACTAGGTTCTAACTATAACTACCTACTGGCGACCGTCAGTAGGCAATATATATATATATATATATATAGCAACCACAGGACAATGAAGGAAATCCACCAAAGACCAAGCGGCACAACAGAGGGATTTTTTGTGGATTTATTGTGCACACAAACTACGCGTTTCGGCAATGCCAACTTGATAAAGGCATCACCGAAACGCATTGTTTGTGTGCCCAATAAATTTGTGTACAGTCCTCTGGTGTGCCGCTTGGTCTTTGGTGGATTTCCTTCATTGTCCTGTGGTTGCTATTTACAGATGGCTGCTGCTGCCGTCGCATGCATCTGCATCGTAGGCTGTGGATCGGCAAATTGCAGCAAATCCCGGAAGTATATATATAATATATATATATATTCACTGAAAAAACCGTAGGTTTCAGGCACGTTATAGTTACAAATTAGCATTTTAAAAACCTTTGAAATTCACTGAAAAAACCATAGGTTTCAGACACGTTATAGTTAGAAATTAGCATTTAAAAAACCTTTGAAATTCACTGAAAAAACCATAGGTTTTAGGGACAGTTATACTTAGTTGGACATTGCACTCGTACAAAACCCGTGAAATTCCCCGTTATAGTTAGTTCAGCTAACTATAACTCGCGCCCCGCAATGCACTGCTGATGACGTCACATATTACATCACTCATGACATGGTCAGTGACATCACTGATGACATCTCAAATGACATCACTGATGACGTCATCCAGTGACTGTGTGTTTCTGTAAAGTTTAAATATGTTTAATATATATAGGGAAAGGCTTATTGAAGAATGAGTGGGTGTATAAGTGTCTGAATGGATGATTTAGTACGTGCGTGACTGACTCTACAAGTGAGTGATTAAACGTATCTTACTGAATGCATGGGTTAGTGACTAAACTGTGTGAATGTCTGTATCCGTCTGTTGGTGTGTAAGTGGATGCATGGATTTGCGAATAGCTACATGAGTGTCTATATGGGTTATTGATTGGTTCTATGAGTATCTGTATGGGTGCCTGAGTGTTTGTGTGGATGGGGTGTGTGCGACTGTGCATAGATGTGTGAGTGGGTGATTCACTGGGTGGATGGTTTCAAGAGTGCATCTGTGATAGACTGTATGGGTGGGTAAGTGTGTGTAAGAGTGTGTTAGTGAGTGAATGTATGTCCCAGTGGTACATGTGTGAGTAACTACATATGTGAAAGGCAGTATATATGTGTATTGGAGTATATAAATAGCTATAAGCGAGAGTGAGTGATTGTGATAGTGGCTGTATGGATGAGTGTGTGCTTGTATCAGTGATTGTATAAGAGCGTAACAATGTGCTAGTATTTGTATGATTAAGTGAGCTGGTGTGTGTATAACTGTATAGGTGAGTAAATGGCAGTGTGTTTAATTATTTGCATGACTGACTAGGTGTGTGAGTACCTCTATGGATGAGTGGCGGTGTTTGAGTGTCTATATAGGAGTAAGAGTGCATATGATAGTCCTGTACTGAGTGACCATAAGTATGAGTCACTGTACGGGTGAGTGAGTGGATGTGTGTGTGTAGACCTAAGAATCAGTGAGTGGGTATGTAGTTATTGGTGTTGGAGTGTCTATGGTTTTGCGAATGGCACTCTGTAATTTAGATTGGGTGTATCAAAGGTTATATTAGGGTGTGAGGAGCTGCATCAGATTATCACGTGGATGATGTCATCAGTGATGTCATTTGAGATGTCATCAGTGATGTCACTGACCATGTCATGAGTGATGTAATATGTGACGTCATCAGCAGTGCATTGCGGGGCGCGAGTTATAGTTAGCTGAACTAACTATAACGGGGGAATTTCACGGGTTTTGTACGAGTGCAATGTCCAACTAAGTATAACTGTCCCTAAAACCTATGGTTTTTTCAGTGAATTTCAAAGGTTTTTTAAATGCTAATTTCGAACTATAACGTGTCTGAAACCTATGGTTTTTTCAGTGAATTTCAAAGGTTTTTAAAATGCTAATTTGTAACTATAACATGCCTGAAACCTACGGTTTTTTCTGTGAATTTCAAAGGTTTTTTAAATGACAATTTTTAAATGTATTAATTTTTATATTAATTTTTTTCATACTGATTTACTACATTTTTAGAAACAATTTCTTTTACATATTTTATTTTTTAAATTACATTGTAATTACATTATACATTACATTACAAAAAATACTTTCTCAAAATGAATTACTTTAGTTTAAATACTTTGCACATAGGCAATAGACTTTTAAGTACAGTAGTTACAGTTGTTGCAATGGGCAACACATTTTCAAACACAATGCAACATTCAGCTCAATGTGAATTTCTAGTTAAATGCAATTAGTTACTTTATGGATTACTTTTCTAACCACAGGACTGGATCCTAGATTCAGTCCTGGTACATCTCCTGTAAACAGTTGAGTAAAAGCGTTTTGGTTACAGTCGTGATTTTTAAGGAATATTATTGTATTTTAAAAGTTGACACTTAGAAACTTTTTCTCATAGAATCACCAAATTTATCCTATGGAAGGAAATTCACTTAGCAGGTAAAAACTGTTATCGTTACTTTTTCTTACTCAGTGTTGGATCCTGGATCCAGCACTGGTGCATCTCCTGTAAACAGTTGAAAGAATGCGTTTAAGTCATACAGGCGATTTTTAAGGAATATTTGTAGTTTGTGAAAATCGACACTTTGAAACTTTTCTGCTGAAAACCAGACAATGGATTCCTATGGAAGAAAATATAAGTTACTGGTAAGTACGGTTAAAATTACTTTTCAGGACCAGTACTGGGCTGAAAGATACAGCACTGAGGTCTCTCCTTATAACAGGTGAGTAAATCGGAATTCGTATTTCGGCTGATTTTAGAGGAATATTTTAAAGTTCCAAAACTCCACACTTAGAAGAATTTCCAAGCGAAACCAGTCAATGTTAGCCTATGGAAGGAAATTCAAGTTACTGGTAAGTACGGTTAAAATTACTTTTGAGGATCAGTACTGGGCTGAAAGATGCAGCACTGAGGTCTCTCCTGATAACAGGTGAGTAAATCGGAATTCGTATTTCGGCTGATTTTAGAGGAATATTTTAAAGTTCCAAAACTCCACACTTAGAAGAATTTCCAAGTGAAACCAGTCAATGTTAGCCTATGGAAGGAAATTCAAGTTACCGGTAAGTACGGTTAAAATTACTTTTGAGGATCAGTACTGGGCTGAAAGATGCAGCACTGAGGTCTCTCCTGATAACAGGTGAGTAAATCGGAATTCGTATTTCGGCTGATTTTAGAGGAATATTTTAAAGTTCCAAAACTCCACACTTAGAAGAATTTCCAAGTGAAACCAGTCAATGTTAGCCTATGGAAGGAAATTCAAGTTACTGGTAAGTACGGTTAAAATTACTTTTCAGGACCAGTACTGGGCTGAAAGATGCAGCACTGAGGTCTCTCCTGATAACAGGTGAGTAAATCAGAATTTGGATTTCGGCTGATTTTAGAGGAATATTTGTATGTTTCAAAAATCAACACTTAGAAACTTTTTCAGCAAAAAGCAGGCAATGATATCCTATGGAAGGAAATTCAAGTTACTGGTAAGTACGGTTAAAATTACTTTTGAGGATCAGTACTGGGCTGAAAGATGCAGCACTGAGGTCTCTCCTGATAACAGGTGAGTAAATCGGAATTCGTATTTCGGCTGATTTTAGAGGAATATTTTAAAGTTCCAAAACTCCACACTTAGAAGAATTTCCAAGTGAAACCAGTCAATGTTAGCCTATGAAGGAAATTCAAGTTACCGGTAAGTACGGTTAAAATTACTTTTCAGGACCAGTACTGGGCTGAAAGATGCAGCACTGAGGTCTCTCCTGATAACAGGTGAGTAAATCAGAATTCGGATTTCGGCTGATTTTAGAAGAATATTTGTATGTTTCAAAAATCAACACTTAGAAACTTTTTCAGCAAAAAGCAGGCAATGATATCCTATGGAAGGAAATTCAAGTTACTGGTAAGTACGGTTAAAATTACTTTTGAGGATCAGTACTGGGCTGAAAGATGCAGCACTGAGGTCTCTCCTGATAACAGGTGAGTAAATCGGAATTCGTATTTCGGCTGATTTTAGAGGAATATTTTAAAGTTCCAAAACTCCACACTTAGAAGAATTTCCAAGTGAAACCAGTCAATGTTAGCCTATGGAAGGAAATTCAAGTTACTGGTAAGTACGGTTAAAATTACTTTTCAGGACCAGTACTGGGCTGAAAGATGCAGCACTGAGGTCTCTCCTGATAACAGGTGAGTAAATCAGAATTCGGATTTCGGCTGATTTTAGAGGAATATTTGTATGTTTCAAAAATCAACACTTAGAAACTTTTTCAGCAAAAAGCAGGCAATGATATCCTATGGAAGGAAATTCAAGTTACTGGTAAGTACGGTTAAAATTACTTTTGAGGATCAGTACTGGGCTGAAAGATGCAGCACTGAGGTCTCTCCTGATAACAGGTGAGTAAATCGGAATTCGTATTTCGGCTGATTTTAGAGGAATATTTTAAAGTTCCAAAACTCCACACTTAGAAGAATTTCCAAGTGAAACCAGTCAATGTTAGCCTATGGAAGGAAATTCAAGTTATTGGTAAGTACGGTTAAAATTACTTTTCAGGACCAGTACTGGGCTGAAAGATACAGCACTGAGGTCTCTCCTGATAACAGGTGAGTAAATTGGAATTCGTATTTCGGCTGATTTTAGAGGAATATTTTAAAGTTCCAAAACTCCACACTTAGAAGAATTTCCAAGTGAAACCAGTCAATGTTAGCCTATGGAAGGAAATTCAAGTTACTGGTAAGTACGGTTAAAATTACTTTTCAGGATTAGTACTGGGCTGAAAGATGCAGCACTGAGGTCTCTCCTGATAACAGGTGAGTAAATCAGAATTCGTATTTCGGCTGATTTTAGAGGAATATTTGCACAATGGTGAAGGGAGGGGCGGGGCCTGAGGTGACATCTGTGCAAACGCGCCCCGTGGCGCGTTTTAAGTTGGGGGATTAAGTCCCCTTGAATCATGAGGGTCCCTACGGGCCAACTAGCCCACCAGGAACCTCCAGTATGCGCCAGGGGGCTGCGTTGCAGAGACAAGTACAGAGGCCACACCCCTTTTTACACCTCTCTGCAACGCAGCTCTGTGGCGCTTTCTGGACGTACCTATTGGGGTAGTTGGCCCCCAGGGACCCTCAGGATTGAAGAGGATTTAATTCCCCATCTTAAAACGCGCCACGGGGCCTGTTGCACACATGTCACCTGAAGCCCCGCCCCTCCCTTCACCACTGTGCAAACGCGCCCCGTGGTGCGTTTTAAGTCGGGGATTAACTCCCTTGAATCCTGAGGGTCCCTGGGGTGCAACTAGCCCACCATATACCTCCAAAAGCGCCATAGAGCTGCGTTGCAGAGAGGTGTAAAAAGGGGCGTGGCCTCTGTACACCTCTCTGCAAGGCAGCCCCTGGCGCATACTGGAGGTTCCTGGTGGGCTAGTTGGCCCCCAGGGACCCCCAGTATTCAAGGGGATTCGTTCCTCCTCTGCAAACGCACCAGGGGGCGCGTTTGCAGAGTGGTGAAGGAAGGGGCGGGGCCTACGGGCCCGATCGTTTTTTTTTTTTTTCCCTGAAGGGGGCTGTGTGGCCCCCTTCCTTTTTCCTATTTTTAGGCCCTGGGGACCCCATCCCCCAGGGCCTTACCCCTTTTTAAATTAAAATAAAAAAAAAAACGGGAAGGGGGCCGCGTGGCCCCCTTCCCTGGGCCTGTATTGGCCCCGGGGACCCCATCCCCCGGGGCATGGCCTCTTTTTTTTTTATTTGGAGGGGGCTGCGTGGCCCCCTCCTCAGGCCATTTAAGGCCCCGGGGACCCCATCCCCCGGGCCGGCCTTGCACTTTTTTTTTCATTTTTTTACTTTGTGGAGGGGGCTGCGTGGCCCCCCTCCGTGGCCACTTATGGCCCTGGGGACCGCATCCCCCGGGGCCTGGCCTCTCGTTGGGGACTGTGGGGGGTCCCCAAGCCCCCACAGTCCCGCCGGCTCCCCGTGTCCTACGGGAGCCGGCATTGCTTTACACATGGGGAGCTGCTAAGATGCAGCTCCCCATGTGGAAAGCTGTCGGCTTTGGATATTGGAAGAGAGGCAGGTTTCCCTGCTCTCTCTTCCAATATCCAAAGCAAGTTTGCAATGACAGGACGGGAGCCGCGAGGCTCCCGTCCCTGTCATTGCAAACAGCAGTGTCCCGGGGGTAGGCACCCCGGGACACTGCAGGAGCCGGCCCTGAGGGGTGGCGGTCCCCAGGGCCACCACAGGCTCCAGGAGGGGGCCGCGCGGCCCCCTCCCTACATTTTGAAAGCCCCGGGAGGTGGTGGTCCCCGGGGCTTGGGGGTCCAAAACGGACCCCCATTGTAATTTTTCTTAGTGCCTCGGGAGGTGGGGGTCCCCGGGCGTGTGGGGGCTGGAGCCCCCACACAGGTTTTTGTTAAATAAAAAGAAGCCCCGGGGAGGTGGCGGTCCCGGGGCTGCGGGAGGGCTCAGAGCCCTCCCGCACCATTATACATAAAGCCCCGGGGCGTGGTGCTCCCCGGGCTTGTGGGGCCCTAGAGGCCCCCCACACATAAAATTAACCCCCCCAGCATGCCCCCGGGACTTGGCCCACCCGGCGGCCAATTAACATCGAAGCGCGGGAGACCGCGCTTCGATTTTTATTTTCGGCAGGATTCGCGCACCCTGAGCGCATCCTGCCGATTTTTTATTTATTTTTATTTTTTTTGCCCAGGGGGTCCTTGTGGGACCCCTGAGCAAACCCAGGGGGTCAGGGTGTTTCTACCCTGCTCCCTTTGTGCGCTTGCGCACTTGTTTCTGTCCCTCGGTTCTACCGAGGGACAAAATGGCTGCCAACATTTCCTGAATCGGAATGTTGACAGCCAGCTGACAGCCAATTAACATGCAGCTCGTGATCGGGACGGTGCGCGCAGGGTGCGCTCAGGGTGCGCGAATCCTCCGTGCCCATAGATATCACTATCTTTTTACTTTTGATTTTCTCAGCAACTACTGAACGGATTTACACCATTTAACAAAAGGGTTCTTTCTGAACCAAGAACTACCTCTTTGCCAAATTTGGTGTAATTCCGTTCAGCAGTTCGGGCTGTAGCCGTGTCTAAAGTTTCCTATGGAAAATTGCATGGGAAAACGCGTTTTGGGACCCCCCTTTTTCTCGGCCCCCGCTGACGAATCCCCCGAGACTTTCAGGGTAGGAGCGGACCGGAGCGGGCCACAAAGTTTGAAAATTTTGCGAAGATACGTCAACCGGCAAGAGAGTTATTTCAAATAGAATGTCGCGGATTTCCTATGGATAATAGGTTGTAACTATAACTATCTACTGGCGACCGCCAGTAGATAATATATATATATATATATATATATAATAAAACCATGAAAAATATAAACAATTCAAAATCAAAAATATATTAAATATTATTTTAGACAATAAATTAAATATTGCAAATTTAAAACTGCATAAAACACATTTTCTAAAAATATTATAAAGAGTAGGAAAAGCATTGAACTTCAGGGGATTACATTTACTATTCCCACTCCAGACTGTACAATAGTAGGGAAAGTATTGGACTGTGGATGCGTTAAATTTACTATTCCCACTTTAGTCTGTGCAACAGTAGAAAAAGCTTTGGACTTCAGAGGGGTAAAATTTACTATTCCCACTCCAGTCTGTGCAAGGAAGATTTACTATTCCCACTCCAGTCTGTGCAACAGTAGGGGAAGCAAAGGACTTCAGAGGGGTAAAATGTACTATTTGCACACCAATCTGCACAAAAGTAGGGAAAGTGTTGGACTTTGGAGAGGTAAGATTTACTATTCCCACTCCAGTCTGCACAACAGTAGGGAATGTGTTGGACTTCGGAGGGGGAAAGATTTACTAGTCCCACTCCAGGCTGAACAACAGTAGGGAAAGCATTGCACTTCATAGGGTAAGATTTATTATTCCCACTCTAGTCTGTGCTACAGTAGGGAAAGTCTTGGGCTTTGGAAGAATTACATTTACTATTCCCACTCCAGTGTGTGTAACAGTAGGAAAAGTGTTGGACTTTGGAGAGAATAAATTTACTATTCGCACTGCAGCCTATGCAATTGTAGGAAAAGTGTTGGACATCGGAAAGGTAAGATTTACTATTCCCACTCCAGTCTGTGCAACAGTAGGGAAAGATTTTGACTTTGGAGGGGGGGATGATTTACTATTCCCACTCCTGTCAATGCAACAGTAGGGGGAATGTTGACTTCTGATGGATTAAATTTACTATTCCCACTCCAGCCTCTACAACAGTAGGGAAAGTGTTGGACTTCGGAGGGTTAAGATTTACTATTCCCGCTCCAGTCTGTGCTACTGTAGGGAAAGTGTTGGTCTTCGAAAGGGTTACATTTACTATTCCCATTCCAGTCTGTGCAACAGTAGGGAAAGTACTTTACTTCAAACATATTACATATTTGAATAACTATAACAATTTATAAAAATATATAAACCTCTTAATATAAACAATATGAATTTACATAATATGTATTTTAAAAAATAGAAAACAATTCAACAATTTACATACTTAATAAACAATTAAATAATTAATATCACTTAAAAATAATTATCATTTAATTCTTACTTAATTAACTTCCCACCTTATACCCCTATAAACCTAGCAGCCCACACCTAAATTATAACTAAAACAAGTAAGTATAGCACGTTTTACATAATTAAAAATCAATGAATTAACAACTAATAGTTAATTGTTAATTTATTACTACTTAATAAACTTTCCACCCTATAAAACCCTGCAAACCCAGAAGACCACACCCAAAAAATAGCTAAAATATATAATTATTAAACAATATACATAATTATTAATTAATGAAAATATTAATAAAAAGTGTTAACTAATTATATTTAATGATTACTTAATTAACTTTCCCCTATACTCATACAAACTCAGTAACGCTCACCTAAAATAAAAATTAAATAAATCAATATGACATGGTATACAAAGTAACATCAATCACATACTTAATAGAAATTACTAGTTAATTAATTATTACTTAATTAACTACCCACCCTATCCCTCTACAAACTCAACATGCTACGACACTATAAATTACTATTAGCAGCTAAATTAAAAAATCAAAATCACTTAAACTTATAAGCTATATTTTAAAAAAATCAGAACAATTATACAAACAATACTAACACATAAAATTAATATATGCACTAAAACAAATTAAACTAACCAAATAACAATATTTTGAAAAATTATATAATTGAAAACGTTATTAAAAACCATGATAGTCTTAACAGCGATATAATTTATCTAAAAAAGAAATCTTGATAACAATATTTCTGCATCACAATATTTTGGTATCTCAATAATTTTTCCAATATTTCTGACTGCGGATATTAAAAACTCAATATTTTTTCTAAATACCAGTACAAACCTCATCTTATGTTGGATTTGAGAAAGAAGAAGAAATGCCGCTGCCACCTGCATACCTCCATCTCAGTATTTTAAACGTATAATGATGGAGCTCCCCAGTAAAATGTGAAGAGGGGCCAATGAGTTTCCAATATGTCATAAATATTCATAGGCCTTGGGTCTAATTGGGATCCTCTGAAGGATTTAGGGGCCCCTGAAGGGTTGTGGTCCCATCTGTGCTGCATGGGCCTGTTACACCCCTGCCCCACCTAGATTAGAGAAGATCTGATCAAAGTTTGGTGGGCCAGTCCCACTTTAATAATCAATTACAGTGTGTCATAACTGTTCGCAACCTGTATGAAAAGGCATTTTAGCAGCAGAGCTGGACAGGAAACTAAAAGGACCCAACACAAAAACACTGAAACTAGGGGTGAGATTTGCATCATTTGCTTTTGCATATTTACAAAAAATTATGGCTAAATGATGTGAAATTACTTGTAATAACGCAAAATGCAAATCTGTCATTTCACACTATACTTTAGCGTAAAATGCTGCCTGGTGTCAATGTTTGGCAAGAGGATGCATTAAACAAAAGCACCACAAAAAACAGCCACTTACGTTCTGTTTGTTTCTGTGCATTTGCAGTAAATTTTAACAATGAATGGTGCATAATTACACGAAGTGGCATAATAGCCTCATTTTAGGAATTTCACTTGATAAGTGTAATGTAAATTTCTCAAAATTATGTGAATTATGGGGGCAGAATTTAAATTTCACCCATGCTCAGGTGAAGCCATCAATACACCTTCCTTATTTTTTCTTTCTTTCTTTCTTTGTTTCTTTCTTTATTTCTTTCTTTCTCTCTTTCTTTCTTTCTTTCTTTCTTTCTTGCTTTCTTTCTCTCTCTCTCTCTCTCATATTCGTGCATCCCTGGAAAGGCAGATAGTATTTTTGAATGTCTAGCAGTTGCCACAGGCTTTCAAAAAACATCCTACAATGGCTCTGGCCCCTGAGGCAATGGCCAATGGGTTATATGGATTGTCAGGCTGTAGGTTAGCGAGATCTGAACCTCCAGGAGAGATTTTCTCCATTTTGGAATTTTTTTATCAGTGCTTATTGGGACACGAAAATGCCACACTTCAGGGGAATTGGTCATCACAGAGGGTGACACCCTGTACCCCATTGGTCAGGGGTACCTTCTTCTTGCCTGCCCGGAAACCTGGATAAATATGGGAGAGCTGCCCAGCAACTCAGGTCCCTGCCTGAAAGAAACATGAAGAAGAACTGCACTGCTGAATCCATGGTCTGCATGAAGAGGACTGCACTTTTAAGGACTGCACCTGCTGCACACTTTGGGCTTCACCAAAAGCAGGACTTTGCCTTGCTCTGAAAGTTTAAGGAGTGGAATCCCTGAAAGCAACACGTTAAAAGAGCTCCACCTGCATCATCTCCACCAATAAGAATCCAGCTGACTAACTTCACCTGGACTTTGAAGGATTTGACCAGGTGCATTGTCGGCCTTGTAGTCCCAACTTCCTACGGAGCAACTCAGAGCTTCTGGATCCTTGGATTGGTGTTGTGGACATTTCAAGACCCCAAAGAACCTTCTAAAAGATGATCCAGAAGTTTGAGACCATTTGGAGAATTTTTGATAAAAAGCTCCATAACCTGACTGACCCGTCGTCGAGAATCAAGCTGGTGACCTCAAACTGCGACTCGGTCTGAAACACAGGTTTGCCTTGCTGAAAGCTCCAGAGCTCTTTGCCATCAATGATGAGAGCCAAGACCTCCAGGAGTCACTGAGGCATCACGTGGAAGCAAGTCGCCTTTATGGAATTGAAACCCGGTCTGACGAGGAGCCTCGCTTGACGTCGAGAGAAAAAGTTCCAGAAAAGGTCAGAAGGTAAAAACTTGACTGGGCCCTACCGCTCATCGTATCCGACCCATGTTTCTTCACAGTCAGCCTGAAAACTTTGACTTTGTCCCAGTCAAGCACGACCAGACGTCTCAAGTTGGCGCTTTTGGATTTTAGGCACTAGAAAGTACTTAACCTTTAAAAATGCATGTCTCCGGTTCCCTACAGTGGATTTTTGCTGAATTCATGTGATTTTAATCATAAAAATATTTTCAATTTTTATAAATTGGTGTTGTAATTTTATTGTTAATTGTGACTTACTTATTTGCTGTTATTTGTGTTTTTAAATGCTTTACACACCTGTCTCCTAAGATAGGCCTAACTGCTCATCAGCCAAGCTACCAAGGGTTGTGCAAGGACTAATTTATTGGGACTTGACTGGACCGTAATTGTGACTGTGGTGTTATTACTAGCTGTAGGTACCTACCTGTACCTACTAATAAACCACCTTCCAACAGAAAAGGGGTGTGTGCTCTTCAACCATAGGCCTTGCACTGGAACAAAATCTAAGCTTTATGACTTTTCTCATGCCTTGCGTCTGCAGTAAAAGGCAGCAAGCATGCAAAGTTGAAAACCTTTCGAGAATTTTAAAACTTGCTCCACCTTAATGCCTGCCTGAAGAAGGCATACTTTTTTATTTCAAATTCCTGTCTACATAGATTTGTATCAAACCCTGCAATTGTTGCATGGGAACGCCTATGTACCACCTAAGGTATGCAGTCTTAATGCAAAGTAGAATAATGTAGCACTTTCCAACACAAATCATTTTTTGCAGTGATAAATAAACCCCACCACAACACTTCACACTGGCTTTACATCACTTTTGTGAGGCAAACCTAGCTAAAGGTGTTAATAAATCTGGGCCTTGATATTTACCTTTGTGTATATTGATATCTCACACTAGTAGGAGAAAGGACTTTTTATGCTGCAGGATTCTGTGTGATATTGCTTCACGTTAGCATCACAGTTATTCGATTAGCTGAAGTGCTATGATGATGCACAGATCATGTACGTAACATACCAAGTACATGACCCCTTTGTCACCTTGCCATAGCACAGGAGGAGATATTATCTATACCCAGTTTATTGTGGTGATGTTATTTAACTGTAAATGTCTTGACAAAAAAACAAGAAGAAGCTACCGTAAAGGTTGGCACTTAAATGGAAAAAACAATGGAAAGCAAAGTTTACATTGTGGAGGGCAGCTTATGTAATAAAGGCTGTCACTAAAACTTATTCCTGCTCTGTTTCTCAAATATGCTTGTCAATTGGTGGTTTGACTCAAAATTGTGAGATGCTAGTGGCATGTGCTTTGGGCCACCCTCTGTAAATGGAAGAATGATATGTCGTCAATGACATGTGGTAACCTTAAAATAACTTACTACCACTTTTAAACATCTTACGAGATTTGCAGAATATGGCTCAGTGTTTTTCACCGCGGAGTTCTATTCATGACAGCTCAACTCCTGCATCTTATGAAGGGTAAGTCATGCTTAACTCTGCCACCCACCACTATGAACAACTGATCAAATGCTCATTTGCACATGAATCAGGTAGAATCAGTGGTTGCTTTAGGGTGTTTACATCAAGCGGAAAGAGGATTGATTTGAAATGTGGTTAGGCAGACTGGAGGCAGATGGTGGGTAAAGAGGGGTTATAAAATCTAGAAGACCCTGAACTGAATTCTCTAAAGGTATCTGTGGTAAAAAAAGAAAATTACTGAGGAAAATGTATGCTACCCGCTTCTCTTGGGATAGAGGGTTTATACTTAACTGGGTAAACTGTTGAGAAATCACTGCAGGTATTCCCCCTCCAATTGTCAAATTAGATGCATGTTGAAGACCACAGCACCCACTGAGCAATGAAAGATAGTATACATGCAAGCCCAAGAATAGCAGCTGGAGTAATTTAATAGGACTGTGTGACATAAAAAGAAATGTAATACAGATTAAAGATAGAGACTGCACGAACAGTGTTGTCCAGCTGACACAGGGGTAGGAAATTTCAAAAGGACATCCAAACATATTAGAATTCATAAACTTCAAACTAATATGTAAACTGTCTACTTTGTATTACATTTTCTTACCAAATTTTAAGGAAAAATGACCCTTCTTTAAGTTGACATATTTTAATGAAAATGAAGATAACCTAAAGCATTGCTGAAGATTTTACTACTGAATAATCACACCAACAATATCAAAGCACAAGAATATCCAGGATAGAATATCAAAGGACAAAATATCTAAACGTAAGTGTATTTAGGGAAGTATAGATTTCCTTCCTATTTTTTACTCCATATCTACATACCTTAGAGATATGTGTACCACGTAGGTACATATTTGTGATGTAAAGTATAGGACTTACCGGTTCACAAATTATTGTCCTCGATATTGTGTCCTATTGATATTGTGGTTCGATATTCAGGGGGCACAGCTTGCTAAAGAGTCTCCACTCCTCGCTAGAGGACCACCTGGTCAATAGGATTAATCAATGTCACTTTAGGAATACTTCAAATCTGAAGTAGCAGAGCTCTCTCACATATCTTGGCCACTGCATCAATCAATAAGAACAGTGTAAAGTTAGCTCAGGAAATCTGATCTCCCTTTCTGAAAATGCTTACAATTTCAGCAACCTTTCCTAAGTCAAGAATTTTTACATAGGTTCAGACTGTATTAAAAATAACTGAATGTACCAGGATGCAAATTTTTAGTCTCATAAACGTCACTGTAATGTGAATCCAGAGCTCTGGCTACCTTTTGATCATTCAGGGCACTGCTAACATGAAGAAGTATCTTCAGTCACAGAGATGAAATCTACTTTGCTAGAAAGTATGAGTGAAAAATATAAATAAAGGCTAGAATAATATCCAACCCAGTAATTTTAGCTCTCAGGTTTAGGATTACCCACTTGAAGCCTGATGCAACTGACATCCAAATATTTTGGAGTCATATTCAATAATGCGGACCAAACATCCCAAGCCAATCTGCTGCTATCATCTTAATTTGGCTCACCCGAAGCAGTTAAACATCAGAAGAATGAGATCCTTTTATGAACTGTTTATGGTGTATTCCGCAAAAGTTTGAAGACTTGGTTCTTCAATTCTTAGATCCTTCTTGCTAAATCTCAGCTTTCATACCGGGCCGGCGCCAGGAAACCCCTCGGGGTAGCTGTGCGCCCTACAAATTCTATTCAAATTCAAATTCAAAATCCTGATTGGCTTACCTGACTACATAATGAAGCTTCTCTTTGATTTCACAACTCTCATTATCAAACCAGCAATAGCGATTGTTCGGTCATGACCCATTTGAAATAGAAACATATAATTTGGTAACTACTTTTATGTACTAGAAACTCAATATTATAGTTTTTGCATTTGACTCTGATCCAGAATTTCCTGAACTAGTGGAAACATATCCTTAATTAACAATGGAAAAACTGTACTTTGATCTAGTCTTGCCCATTTTATAGGTATTTAATTGACAGAAACTTGTGCTCTGTGACCTTTAGAGGGCAGGCCAACAAATGGCCAATCTACACCAAAACTTAACACAACAAAGAGGAGGTCATGGCAATCCTATCCTCTGTAGGATGGCTATATATACTCCACAGGCCTCTAAGTGTTGATGTTAATGAAAGCCTAATCAATAAAAGTTCTAACTCTAAAGTTATAAAAAGGGGGATTGACAGCCTATCTGACCGCATCACCCATCTAACACCCCTTCCCCATTGTAATAATCCATCCAATACACTTCTATACATTGGAAGTTAAAATAATGCATTAGTCTACTGGGAGTACCATAAATCAGATCCTCCCCTACAAGGACCTGGTTCTGAACCTGGGAATCCTTGCTTGAATGTAACAAGTAGTTTATAGAACTTCACCCTCTTCCTGAAGTACAGAGTATTTTCAAAATGGACAAGTCTCACACAATGCAATGAGTATAAAGTGGGGTATAAAGTCAAGTGAAATACTTTTAAAGGTGGTATCTCCCTAATTTAACAGGGCAATATGCTAAGATGAAAGACACCTTAAATGGAAAATACTGGAGGGCACAAGAAGGGCTTGTCTAGTTTTGTTTCTCTTTCTGTGGGAATTTTTTATTTTAAAATAAAACGACATTCAATCCTAATAGAGAATCAATATTTCTAATGTTATTCTGATAGTTGTAAACATGAAGAAATCTTGGGAAACACACAAGACTGTTCATTTCAACTCTGTCAGCTGTGACATGAAGCTATACCAAAGGACATCTCATGACTTATACAACACATGTTTGACTGCTTGACAAAGTTCAGGGGGTTAGTAAATATGGTCAATACAGGAATATATCTGTATAAAGACCTTTTGTTAAATGTACATCTTCACATATAATTATAATATTGATAATCCGGAAAGTAAATTAGCCATTTTTTTATAAAATAGGTTTAATATTTCTTTTGAGTTGAGCAATTCCTCAATATTTCTTTCAATATGCATAATGTAAGTTATTTAGAATAGATGAGAATATAGATGATATCTTCCACTGTGAAACAATCTAATTCACCTTTCCATATGGGAAGTGGCAATTCTGATACCTCTATTCGTGATTGCTTTTCAACCTAGAAAAATTTTGAGACAACCAAATTCTGTTTAAAAAATAACTAAACAGGGATCGCTCTTGCTACATTTTGAACTTTTAATTTGACATTGTTAAGATATCAATTTTTATAAATTGGGTTTCTGGTTGGCTGAGGTATACACCCTGACCAGGCAGAACCCACTACTCTAGCCAGGGTAAGCTAGATCACACAAATAAGATAAACTGTGCTCACCCTCTGGTAGCTTGGAGCAGAGCAGGCAAGCCTTATCAAAAGGGGAAATGTGTAAAGTGTTTGTGCAACACACACAAAGTAACACAAGGAATACACCACAAAATGACTCCACACAGGTTTAGAAAAATAGCTTAATGTATTATTAGCGAAACAAGACCAAAACAATATTAACACAATGTATAATTTTCGAGATATGCCCGTATAAAGATCTCACATTAATGCAAGTTTCATGGTTATTCAAGTAAGCACATTCAATGCAAGTTTCACATTTATTCTGGTAACCACCGGCCTGGAAGCACTTATGATTTTGTGGTTACTGATAATGATTATTTCCTCACTGCTTGTAATGCAAAACAGTGTGCAAGTGGCACTCAGTGTCTGTTTGTGAACAAGTCCCTCGGGACCAGGGGATTTCAGAAAAGTGAGACTGCCTGCAAATATGTGGGTCGGTTACTGGAAACTTGGGTTCCGTCACTTAACAAAACAGTGCCTCAGGCAGGCCGTGCAGGACTGTTCTTGCTCAGTTTAGGCAGTCTTGGCGGTCCTCTAGCCAGGGAGGATACTTACAAATGGCGATCTTTTTCCCCGCTGGGCTATACAGCTCGGGTTGCTAGGGGGGACAACGTGGATTTCTGGCTTCCTCAAAAGGTGGTTGGGGCTGTGCTGATGTTGTCGCTTCACTCCTCATTGCCCAGGCAACCGTCATAGAGGAATGCAGCTGTTGCTCGATACTCAGCCTGGGGAGCCACTCTTGTGGGTGACTTCGTAGCAGAGTGTTGACAGGAAGGGGGGAAGGATCGCTGGTCTTCATGAGAGGAAGCACTTTCAGTAATTTGCAGAACACAGCACTAGGCCTCCCAGGGTGGAGCCCTTACCTCAAGAGAAAGGGAAGCACTTGTTTGTGGAGGTTAGGCTGCTGGACTCCAAGATCTCGAAGTCCCATGACAGCAATGGTGTGACAGAGTCTTTGATGGACCTGAGACTCCAAAATAGGGCAAGCCAACAAGCCCTTGGAGAACACTTCAGCAGGCCAGCACAGCAAGGCAGGTAGCAAAGTGGCAGTCCCTCATGCAGCTCAACAGGCAGCAGGTCAACACACCAGAGCAGTTAGAAGAGTGGCAGTCCCACCTGGCAGCACAGCAGTTCCTTCTGGCAATGTGCAGATGTAGAGCCAGCAATGTCTGGTTACAAGTCCAAAAAGTGTCTGATTAGAAGGAGTCAAAGACCCAGTACTTATACTCAAAAGTGCCTTTGAAGTGGATGTGACTTCAAAGCAAAGTCTTTGACTTGCACAGGTCCCCTTTCAGCCCAGTCCTGTCTGCTAGGCTAACCCTGGGGGGTTGATCAGTGCTATGTGTGAGGGCAGGACACTATTGAAGTGTATGTGTCAGTCCCTCCCCTTCCCTCTACCCAGGAAGACCCATCAGTATGCAGATTAATGCAGATGCAGTGTTTTGTTTTTATTTTATTTCTTTTAGTCCTTACCTTGGAATCCAGCTCTGGGGCCCCCCAATTCCAGCACCTACCACAGCAATTTGTTTCTACCAAGGGCCTTAATGTCTCATATCGTTCTTCCTTGTTTTTCTGCCCTGACCACAAACCGGCCAAACAAAGCAGAGCATCCAGGAGAATTAGGAGACCGTAAAGAAGAAGACATAATCATTGGACCAACCCTTCCCTTGACACCTCCCTTCATTTCGACTCTAACCACTTTAAAACAGGGTTCAAAAATCTATTCCTTTTTTTTCCGATACTCTATCCAGACTTATTATACTTTTAACAGCTCTTATCTAATCTACTTCATTTGGCGACAAATTACTTATCCATTTTTTACATTACTCTCTATGTGCCAAAATAATCAGGTAAAAAAAACAATGTTTTTTTCATTTGTAAAATCAGCATGCACAGGCAAAATCCCAAAGAATACCAAAGGTAGGCTTACCTGGAATTCAGTGTCCACTATATCTGAGATATCTCTACTTACATCCTCCCAAAATTTCTAAATCCCAGGACATTCCAGGAACATATGGATATCTTCTGCCTTCTCTTGGCAATATTTTACACACCTTGATGATCTTCCTTCCCCCAACTTCGATAACCTGTACAGCGTCCAATATACTCTATGGAGTTTTTTCGTAAGTTGGCGGGATAAACCGTTGAATAAAGGAAGTTAAAAGATACTTGCCATAGGTCTAAGCAAATATCAAGGACCCCCTGCAATTGCTCTAGAACTCCTAGGGCAGGGCAATAATATAATTGAAAGCAAAATCCCTAGGTAGTCATACGGTTCAATTAATTTAACAACTCATCATACCAACGACAACATAAAATTAAGAACTCAGTGTGAATACAATGCAATTATATTAAAACATATCTACATTTTATTTAACTTATTTTTTTTAAATGCATTAAACAATTCATAAGTACAATACAACATGATTTCAATACAACAAAATTCACAAAAATCACAATAAAACACTGTAATCTGATAAGGATAAAACAAGACATTAATTTATACATATAAACATAATGAAAAGAGTAGTGGCTATGAGATGGATCTTCTCAACGCGCGTTTCGGCACTTAAAGCGCCTTCATCAGGAGGTCCACGACCTTATCCTACAGAACAGATAAAAACCGTATAAACAACAATTCTAAAAAACACACTGAGTTCCATGATATAATAGTTGCTACATATTACCACGTGTTGCCACAAAAGTCCCAAAGGTGGGTAACTAGACCAAATTATTACCTTCACCCAATGTGAAAAAGTGAAAAGTATAAGTCTTGTCATTATAGGTGCTCAATAGCATGTGATACTATAAAGCAAAAAAGATAAAAAGAAAAAGGAAAAAAGGGGAAAAGAAGAAGAAGGAGATAAGCGTGAATAAAAGAAAGAGAAGAGAAGAAAAAGAAAAAGTAAAAAAGCGTGAACAGAAGAGAAGAGAGTGACTATTTATTTTTTATATATAAGCGAACCGCAAAGGCTTACGTTATGTATATGAAGCATCTGGTTCAGATCGCAAAAATGATGCAAGGTTAATGACGCAGGACCTGTATATGTGGTTAAAGAACAGACCGTTGCCCAACGGTTAAATAACGTATAGAAATTAGGGGCATATATGATGAAAACACAAATATATTAAAGCTCACTTTATACGTGTGTATCCGTTTTTAAATTTTGCCAGTGTCGAATATAGGTCCTCAATATCGATTCTCTGTGGTGTCTCAGTTTTGATGTTGAAATCCAAATGTGGGCGTGAGAGATTGATAAATACCCATACTACCAGTAGCTCGCCATTGATTGTGCGTAGCTCTGCAAAATGAAATGAACGCAAATATAGATACATGAAATGTCCTCAATCGGACAAATTAAATCAATTAACCTATTTATATGGACAACACCATGAAGCGACAGAGTTACCTGAAATTGGGCTCGATTGCCATAGGTCTTCCAGCTGCAGCAGAGGCAAGCACTTTCCCCACAAATCGGTAGGAAGTTTGAAGTCGCCCTCTGATGGATACACCAATAGCCAGTACCACCTCGCCACTTCCTTCTTCTTTGGTACTTTACTCATTAAGCCATCTTCCAAATCATGTGATGCACCTATCTTCTCCTCAGATGACTGAAACCAACCTCTCATTTGCAGATATTTAAACCTGGAGATATTGTTATTGGACAACTCTACCAATTTGTCCCAGGTTACCAGATCTCCTTCTTCCGTCATATCCCCCCATCTCCACATTCCTCTCTCTCTTAACGGACTGGTCAAGGAATCCTTTGTCCATTCAGGAGATCCTGGGGCGCTTCAAATCGGCACCCAACTGCTATAGTACGTGAGTTTAACCTCCTTCCTAATCTTAGACCAAAGTTCCGCCATACTTTGTACAGTTTTGAGGCGTACTCTCTTAAAGTACTTGGGGTCACCAAACTTGTACATAAAACCTTGCATTGCTCCTTCAATATCTGACAACATGCACCTAAACATTTTACCTATGTCGGAATTGTCTGGTTTAGTTAATAGCATCTTCCCGTTCCTTAAAAGAAAAGCCCAGGCATAGTATGTTAGTTCTGGTAGACATAAGTCACCCTTTTCTTTCCTTCTGCATAGTTTTTCCAGGTAATTTGAGGGCCTTTTGAATCCCATATAAAACTGTTATTTTTACCCTGTAATTTCTTCAACCACTCCACCTTAAAAAGGAATGTAAATTTCGGAAGAATTTTGCTTTTCATCAGATTAACTTTACCTATAATCGTCAATGGAAGATGAGACCAACTAAGCATCAGGTTTCCAGCTTCTTTCATTTCATTGTAGAAGTTGATTTCAGGGAGGTCCTCAATGTTCTGTGTGATCTTTATGCCTAAATATCTCATCTCCTTTTTTGCAGATATTTAAGTTTGACTCCAAATACCATGCCATCACCTCTGTTTTCTCCCTGTGTACTGAATACCCAGCAATACGGCTAAATTGTGAAGTTAGGTCATTTACTAGAGGGACCGTTAGTTTCAGATCTGATGTGATGAGACCCTTGACCTTGCCAGGTAGGTCGCTCCCCCACCACACAGCTCCGCCTGTGTTGTCCGCCCGCTGCTGCTGCTGGTAAGATCGCCCTTCCGCCTGTGGCCTCGGTGCCCGTATTTCTTTGCTTGTCTCCCCATTTTCCTTTCTGTGCCCCTCGCTGCCCCATTTGCGTTGTGCCTGTATTTTTGTCTGTTTTCTCCCCCCATTTTCCTTTCTGTGCCCCTCGCTGCCCCATTTGCGTTGTGCCTGTATTTTTGTCTGTTTTCTCTCCCCATTTTCCTTTCTGTGCCCCTCGCTGCCCCATTTGCGTTGTGCCTGTATTTTTGTCTGTTTTCTCCCCATTTTCCTTTCTGTGCCCCTCGCTGCCCCATTTGCGTTGTGCCTGTATTTTTGTCTGTTTTCTCCCCCATTTTCCTTTCTGTGCCCCTCGCTGCCCCATTTGCGTTGTGCCTGTATTTTTGTCTGTTTTCTCCCCCATTTTCCTTTCTGTGCCCCTCGCTGCCCCATTTGCGTTGTGCCTGTATTTTTGTCTGTTTTCTCTCCCCATTTTCCTTTCTGTGCCCCTCGCTGCCCCATTTGCGTTGTGCCTGTATTTTTGTCTGTTTTCTCCCCCATTTTCCTTTCTGTGCCCCTCGCTGCCCCATTTGCGTTGTGCCTGTATTTTTGTCTGTTTTCTCCCCCATTTTCCTTTCTGTGCCCCTCGCTGCCCCATTTGCGTTGTGCCTGTATTTTTGTCTGTTTTCTCTCCCCATTTTCCTTTCTGTGCCCCTCGCTGCCCCATTTGCGTTGTGCCTGTATTTTTGTCTGTTTTCTCCCCCCATTTTCCTTTCTGTGCCCTCGCTGCCCCATTTGCGTTGTGCCTGTATTTTTGTCTGTTTTCTCTCCCCATTTTCCTTTTGTGCCCCCGCTGCCTCTCGCCATTCCCGCCGCTGCGTCCCCTGCGGCCCCGCCCCCCTGACTGCCCATTCGCTGCCCCTGCCTCCCGCCTCCCAGCTGCTCCTCCCTCCCACCTCCCCATAAATGGCGGCCGTGCGCAGCGGGCGCGCCGCTGGCGCGCCGAAGGCGCGCCTAAGGCAAGCCCGTCTGCGCCCGTCCGCGCCTGGACCGCGCCCAGCGCCAAACCCCCTGGCCCCGCAGCAGCCAACCCACCCACCGGACTTACGACACCGCCACCCTCAACGCACTCAACACCGGCCGTATCCCCGGCTGCCACCGTGCCACCCCAGGTCGCACCCACGGACCCTTCGCCTGCCAATCCTGCAAGTTCTCCTGCCTCCGGACCGGCACCGCACCCGCCAAGCCAAGCACCAGCAGCAACCACCTGAAGTGCATCCTGCTCAACACCCGCTCCATCCACAGACACGCCGTGGAACTCTGGAACCTGCTCGACTCCACATCACCAGACGTCGCTTTCCTCACGGAAACATGGATGAACGCCTCCTCAGCGCCCGACATCGCCATCGCCATCCCGGACGGATACAAGATCACCCGAAGGGACCGCGCCAACCAGACCGGAGGAGGCATCGCCATCGTCCACAAGAACACCATCCGCATCACGACCAACTCCGACGACACCTTCACAGCCGGCGAACACCTGCACTTCCAGATACACACCGACCCCAAGACCACCCTCAGAGGCACCCTCATCTACAGACCCCCAGGACCACGCACACAATTCAGCGAAGACATCGCCGACCTCATCAGCCCGCACGCCCTCCCCTCGTCTGACTACATCCTCCTTGGGGACCTCAACTTCCACCTAGAGAACAACAACGATCGCAACACCACCACCCTGCTGGACAACCTCGCCAACCTCGGACTCAAGCAACTGGTGACCACCCCCACACACCACGCCGGCCACACGCTTGACCCCGTCTTCTCCTCCAGTAAGGACATCTCCTTCAGCCACACCACCGGACTCCACTGGACAGACCACAGCTGCGTCCACTTCAGCTTCAGCAGGACCACCACGCACCACCACACGCAACAGTTTCCGCGCAGAAGCTGGAACAAGATCACCACCGACCAACTCACCACATCCCTGAGCCAGAACCCTCCCGCCAGCTCAACGAACCCCAACCAAGCCGCCAGCAACCTCACAAGATGGATCACCAACTGCGCAGACGACCTCGCCCCATTGAAGACCCCCCAGTCAGACACGGCAACAAGAAAGCATCCTGGTTCACCGACGAACTCAAGAAATCCAAGAAGAACTGCCGGGCCCTCGAGAAAGCATGGCGCAGAGACCCGACTGCAGACAACATGACCACCCTCAAGCACGCCACCCGAAAACACCACCAGCTGATCCACTCCACCAAGAAAACCGCATTCAAGGAACGACTGGACAACAACGCCCACAACAGCAAGGAACTCTTCATCATCGTCAAAGAGCTCTCGAACCCCAGCGCCGGAAACAACGACATCACTCCTCGCAAGACCTCTGCAACTCGCTCGCCTGCGTTCTTCCACAGCAAGATCGCAGACATACACAACAGTTTCAGCACACAGCCGACGTACCCTACGACCGTTCCAACGTCCCCCACCTCCACCCTCCGAGCCTGGACCCCGATCAACACCGAAGACACTATCCGCACGATGAACTCCATCCACTCCGGATCACCTACCGACCCCTGCCCTCACCACGTCTTCAACAAGGCCGACGCCGTCATCGCACCCCACCTCCGGGACATCATCAACACCTCCTTCGACACCGCCACCTTCCCAGAGAGCTGGAAGCACGCCGAACTCAGCGCCCTACTGAAGAAACCGTCAGCGGACCCCACCGACCTCAAAAACTACCGCCCCATCTCGCTCCTTCCTTTTCCTGCCAAAGTCATCGAGAAGACCGTCAACAGACAACTGGCCGCCTTCCTCGAGACGAATGGATCCCTCGACCACTCGCAGTCCGGCTTCCGGGCCAACCACACACCGAGACCGCCCTCATCGCAGCCACCGACGACATCCGAGCCCTGCTCGACAACGGGAAACAGCGGCCCTCATCCTCCTGGACCTCTCCGCAGTGTTCGACACAGTCTGCCACCGCACCCTAGTGCAACGCCTGAACAACGTCGGAATCCAAGAGAAGGCACTGGAGTGGATCATCTCCTTCCTCGCCGGAAGAACCCAGAGAGTCCGCCTCCCCCGTTCAGTTCCAAGGCCACCGAAGTCATCTGCGGCGTACCACAAGGATCATCACTCAGCCCCACCCTCTTCAACGTCTACATGAGCCCCCTCGCAGCCATCGCACGCCAACACAACCTCAACATCATCTCCTACGCCGACGACACCCAGCTGATCCTCTCCCTCACCAACGACCCCACAACCGCCAGAACCAACCTACATGAAGGGATGAAGGACGTAGCCGAGTGGATGAGGAACAGCCGCCTGAAACTGAACTCAGATAAGACGGAAGTCCTCATCCTAGGATCATCACCCTCCGCCTGGGACGACTCCTGGTGGCCCCCTGCCCTGGGCAACGCACCCAAACCAACGGACCACGCACGCAACCTGGGCTTCATCCTGGACTCCTCCCTCTCAATGACCCGACAAGTCAACGCCGTCTCCTCGTCTTGCTTCAACATCCTACGCATGCTGCGCAAGATCTTCCGGTGGATCCCCACCGAAACCAGGAAGACGGTCACCCAGGCCCTCGTCACCAGCCGACTGGACTATGGCAACTCCCTCTACGCCGGAACCACAGCCAAACTTCATAAAAGACTCCAACGCATCCAGAACGCTGCAGCCCGACTCATCCTGGACATCCCCCGACACAGCCACATCGCCAGACACCTGAGAGACCTGCACTGGCTCCCCGTCAGCAAGAGAATCACGTTCCGACTCCTCACCCACGCACACAAAGCCCTCCACAACCAAGGCCCCAGATACCTCAACGACCGTCTGACCTTCTACACTCCCACCCGCCAGCTACGATCGACCAACCACGCCCTCGCCGCCGTCCCCCGCATCTGAAGAGCCACAACGGGAGGAAGATCCTTCTCCTACCTGGCTGCCAAGACGTGGAACTCCCTACCCATCCACCTCCGCCTTACCCAAGACCACCTCTCCTTCAGGAAGCAACTCAAGACCTGGCTGTTCGAACAGTAGCGGACCCCCCTCCCCCAAGCGCCTTGAGACCCTCCGGGTGAGTAGCGCGCTATACAAATGATTGATTGATTGATTGATTGATTGAATGCCAACAAATTATCTGCGTATAACGCTACCTTATTCTCCCAATCCTTGTATCTGAAGGTAACTATTCAGCTCTCTTTCCTAATCTTAGCTGCCAACGGTTCGATATATAGATTAAAAAGGAGGGGGATAACGGGCATCCCTGTCTTGTCCCTCTTGAAATACTAAAAGGCGCAGACAGATTACCATTTATCAAAACTATGGCCCGTGACTTTCTATATATCATGGCTCTTGCTTTCCAAACGTTTCCACCCAAGTTTTAAAGTTTTAACAGCACCTGCAGGTATGCCCAATTTACCAGATCAAAGGCTTTAGTGGCATCCAATGTAATAACTGCTAAGTGGAGTTTATGAGTTGAAGCTATACCGGCTGCCCCTATCAGGTTGAAGATCAGCTCCTGGATCCCTCTTCCTCTTACAAACCCCTTTTGGTCAGTATGTAAGGGACCCCCTACCACCCCATTAAGTCTCTCAGCCAGGATTTTTGCAAAAAAAGTATAATCACAATTTAATAAAGAAATTGGCCTATAAGAGTCGCATAAATTCAAGGCCTTCTCTGGTTTTGGAATTAGAATAACTGTTGCCTCATCCCAGGATGCTTCGAGTGCTGCTCCCTTGTCCACAAATTCAGCAAACATCTTAGTCAAGTGTGGCAAGAGGACCTCCTCAAGTATTTTATATAATTCTAGAGGTAACCCATCTGGGCATGCTGCCGCCCTTATTGCATTTCTTATCTCTATGGTAGCTATGCTACTGTTTAACACTGTACTACTGATATCAGAAATACCTTCCGGAACTTACTGCCCCAGCCATGCCATAACTTCTCCCTCAGTGACTGCCAGGTCCTCATGATATAATTCTCCAAAAGAATTTTGAAAGGTTTCCTCGATTTCCTTGCTTCCAGCAAGAATATTACAGGTTCTCTTGGACCTAACTTCTTTAATAAAGGATCTTGCTTGGTCTGCCTTCGCTTTCCATGCTAGGAGCTTTCCACAAACCTCTCCGTATTCAAAATGCGCAATTTTACTTGCCTTCCATCTTTTCCTTAGCCTCTCTTCTACTAATCCGGACAGTTTCTCTTTTATAGCTTGTCAGGAAGCTTGTAAAGTTGATTTCTCACTTTTCCCCATCTCCTCTGAGAGGTCATGCTCCTGCTGCTAGATACGGCTTTCCAATAGACTTACTTCCACGGTAAACTCTTTCCTTTTTCAGTATTTGAATACTGGTTCTTTTCCCTCTCAAAAACGCCTTGAATGCGTCCCATACTATGCCTGCAGGTGCACTATTCATATTTATGGCAAAAAACTCTTCCGACTCTAATTTAAGTGCCTCTGTCACTGTTTCATCTAGCAAAAGAGTGCGATCCATAGTCCACCTTCTTTGTGTTATCCCAGTGCACACTGCTAAAATCATAGACACTGCAGAGTGGTCCAAAAAATGGGCTCCCACATGAGTGATCTTTTTCCACATAATCTCTAAGCCCTTGGTCAACTAAGAAAAAATCGATTCTCGATTGGTGCCTGTATTTTTTATTATTATATGTAAAACTCTTCTTAACCCCCATCCTCTCTCTCCAGATGTCAAACCACCGTAGTTGTACCATGGAGGTCTTAATTATTGATCTTACTGTTTATAACTGAACAGCTATTAACAGAGCTGTCCAATGAGTCATCTAAACACACATTAAAATCACCAGCTAAAATGATAGGGTCTGTAAAACTCAATAGTTCAGTCAACAGCCCCCCAAATGGCTTTGTGTTATCAATATTGGGTCTGTAGTATCCTACCACAGAATACCCTTGATTATACATTTTCAGCTTTACAATGACCCATCTACCTGCTCTGTCTACTGTACTCTGTTCTACTAAGATGTGCAGGTTTTTCTTGATCACAATTGCCACCCCCCTTATCGTCAGATGTTGGGTAGTATACACCACCTTTTGCACCCAGCTTCTAGGTCTAAACACCTCCTTCATTTCCTCACCCGTGAGGTGAGTTTCCTGTAGAATAATAATTTGGTCTGAGACATCTTTCAGATACTACAAGATCTTCTCCCTCCTTCCTTTCAACCCATTGACATTCCATGACAGGAGCTCAACCCTCATTATCCGACCCTCTGCTATTTCATTATTCAAAACCTTTCCCTACACAGGGGCTCCATAACCAATTTTTCTAGTAAATGAGGACAATTTTTCTCCCTTAAATGCTCCCCACCCGGTGACCCTACCCTCAAAACTACCTCTCCCACCTCCCCCTACCTTGGAGAACCCTCCTTCCTTCCTCATGGCCTAAGCCTATGGGGCCACTAAGTTGGGACTGAACATTCAAAAACACTGTAGCAAAGATTGGGGAACCAGCAATCTACCACCTAAACGTGAATAATGTGCCAAAAAAAAAAAGTCTAATACGAAATTAAGCCACCATTTACATTCCTGGCCACCCGGCCGAATAACCAAAGCGGAGGGTGCGGGGGGAAGACAAAATATCAAAAAGCATGCACAGAGCATCTCTTAATCCACCTTTATGTGGTATCCACTCTAGAAATAGATTCCATGCATTCCTCCTCATCTTTGACTCTCCTGAATTTCTGCATTTTGTTTCTGTACATTACACGCAACGAGGCCGGGAATTTTAGCTGTGTCGTAGCACCTAACTGTCTCAATGGTTCCATCATTCTGCCTAATTCCCATTGCTTGTTTGCAGTGATCTGGGAGATGTCCGATCTTATCTCAAAGTTTATACCCTCAACTTTAAGGGACTTCATTTTCAGAGCTTTACTGAGAATTTTTTCTTTCATTTTGTATGT
The DNA here is from genome assembly GCA_963921515.1 of Calotriton arnoldi. Taxonomy (NCBI): domain Eukaryota; kingdom Metazoa; phylum Chordata; class Amphibia; order Caudata; family Salamandridae; genus Calotriton; species Calotriton arnoldi. Next base: position 260,616 of record CAWUFW010009500.1, read on the forward strand.
TAGGAAATTCACCAAAATCTTCCTAGGCTTCGCTCGATTGGGATTTAACATGAAAAGGTCTCTATGTGCCCTCTACATATCACCCATAATCTCTTGCTCTGAATTCTCCACTTGAGTCCCCGCTTTGACCAGTTTTGCAACAAATTTTTTCAGGTTGTCCCCTTCTGCCCCCTCCAGGATTTTCAAAAAGCGCAAATTATTTCATCTCTGGTTGTTTTCTAGTGACTCCAACTTTTCCTGCATGCCTGCCCCACTTTCTTTAAGAAGTCTAATTCTTTCTTTGTTTGCCCCCGCTTGCCGGGTCAAGTCTTTAACTGTGGATTCCAACACTTGAGTCCTGACAGTAAGATCATCAAACCTTTTCTCCAGGTTGTCGCATGCCAGTCTGATATCTTTTTGGTTTGATTCTGATGTTTCAAACCTACTCATTATCTCCATAGTGAATGATTGAATCAATTCAGACACTGGCAATGGTGGTGCCTGTATCCGGGGTAGCTCTGCTGACTCCGTCTCTTTCCTTACACTATCCCGTAGATTTAACCGACCTTCTTGCACTGCCGAGTTTAACTCCCCTACATCCCCACCCCCAGGCCCTGCTTCCAAATCTATTTCACCTGCTGCTGTATCTTGTACACCCTCCTCTGGATTGACACATTCTTCTACTGTCAAGACTTGGAATCTGTTTGAATTAGTCAGGTCAGGCCCTCTCAGTTTTACCACATCGTTATGCTCCTCCATCACCTTCTTTATATTTTGAGCCTGCAGCTCCACCTGTTTACCTTCTTCTCCCATATTCAAAACCAATGTTTTTGGCATTACCTTAAAAAAGGTCTGGAGCGAGGGGGTTATCTTTAGCTTCTGCGATCCTCCCCCTTTCTTTGATCTTGTCACTTTCCCCCTTCCACCACCGCCTTCCCCTTTTAATGCCTGCTCTCCTGGGGGTAGCTTAGTGTATTTTACAGTGTTAGTCTTTGCTGGTTTAATCTCTGGGATACAGTGTGCCTTAGCCTGCCCTTCCCCCAATGCGCTTCTTGTGCTTCTTAAACTGTATCTATTAGATTTTCCCTGTTCCACAGATTTTTTCTCCAGTAGCAGGGCAATACTAACAATCAGAGCTGTCTCCCCCTCTGCCTTCTCCCTCTCCAGATTTACTAGTCTGATTGGAGGGGTCTCCCCCTACACCTTACCCGTGATGAGCGTGTGCTCTTGCTGCTGCTGCTCCAATTACTGCCTCCTTTTCCTTTCTGCTTCTTCCTCCTGAGCAACTCTGCAGCTGCTCTCTGCTCCTCACCCTCTACCGAGCCTCCACTGAGTTCCTCCTAGCTGCCCGGTCGAGCCGAGTGCTCCCTGTCCTTCCCTCCCCAGAAGGGAATCCAAGCCGCGTCTCCATGACCCCCACGCGCGGCTTCAATCCAGCACAGCTCGGCGCCTGGAATCCCTGCGAACGCCGTTCTCTGCCGCTTCAGGAGGGGCTCGAAAGTCCCCCAACACCAGCTCGGCTCCATCGCACTCCGCAGGTAGGATAATTTGCACTTCTAACTGGCCCCTCTACACATAATTATAGCCCCGACCCTAGGAGCGCCTGCGACCCGACGCTAGCCGGCCCTCATGTTCTCCCCCTTGATGCGGATGCAGTGTTGTGGCTGTCTAAAGGGAATACACAAATGTAGCTGTCACCCAGCCCAGATGTGCATTGAGAGCCGGACTAGCCGCAGAGGGCACCAAGCGTTTTCCCGGTGAGCCGGAAGGTTGAGGGCCAGTTTTGGACCGGTGGGGGCCGTTTTTGTTACAGGGGGCTGGTTTTGCAGCAGTGCTGTAATATCGACCCCCTGTACCAAAAGCAGTTGCAGTGTCTTAAACACGCTCCCACCCCCCCACCGCGCTGCTGGTCTGACTCAATTGACAGGGCCAGTTTGCTTTACCAGTCCGGCGCTGCGTGCATTGGAGACAGGCTGTCAGGTGCACAGAGCAGTGTAGAGAAATGTCAAATTTCTAAAAGTGGCATTTCTAAAATGGTAAAGTTAAATCCAACCTCACCAGTAAGTGGGATTTATCAATACCATTCCAAACATTTGAAAAAAAGCTACTCGTCTGATCAGGAAGTATAGCTTAAAAGATTATTAAGGAATTCCCAAAGCTACCCTATGAGAGGGGTAGGCATCACAGTAGTGAAAAACGAAATAGTCTGTTTGTCAGTAGAAGGATATGCAAAACATAATGGTACATGTCCTACCATTTACTTACATAGCACCCTGCCCTTAGGACTACCACGTGCCTACCTTATGGGTGACTCATAAGTAATAAAAGGGGAGTTTAAGGCTTGGCAAGTCGGTTTCGAATGGCAAGTTGAAGTGGCAATAAACTGGGCATACCTGAGACAGGTTTGAAAGGCTACTTTTGTGGTCGGCACAATCTGTGCTGCAAGCCCACTAATAGCATTTAACTTACAGGCCCTGGGTACATGGTGTACCACTTTACAAGGGACTTACAAATAAATTAAATATGTCAGTCAGGTATACACCAATCACAAACAAGTTTAGAGAAGAAGCACATGCACTTTAGCATAGGGTAGCAGTGGTAAAGTGCCCAGAGTCTTAAAGCCAACAAAAAGGTCAAAAAAGAGGAGGAGGGTGAAGGCAAAACGTTTGGGGTGACACTTCAGAGAGAGACATTTTCCAACATGACTCCCCCCAGCCTAAAGCCAGGGTAGCCTAATCAATACCTTGATGGACTTCCATGCTTAGGGCAATAGAACATAGACAATGGCCCACTACTGCAGAGGCACTTGCCAGTTCTATGCCTTTCTGAACCCAGTTGGATCCCTCTGTCTATGCTGTCAGGGGCCACTGAGCATGGGGAACCCGTCTCCTCACCTGTGGTCCCCATCTGTGCAGCACCTAAACTTAACTTGCTCACAGATGCATCTCAGTAGGCAGACAGTGACACCAAGGCCAACAAAGTCAGTGTCAAGAACCAGACCCCAGGACACCCAGGGGTCTCTGTTCTCTGTGGTTTCTCGGAGCCAACAAAAAGAAGGTCAGAAAAGGAGGAGGAGGAAGGCAAAATGTTTGGGTGACCCTTCAGAGAGGGCCATTCTCCAACATCAATTGTGATTAAATCTATCACTTCTAAGATTATAATTTGAAAACACTAAAAATGCATACAAATATATGTTCCTAAGCGTATTAACTGATTGGCTAAGAGGTAAAAGTTGAGTTTGTTCTTTATTGATCTTCAGACCAGAATGTTTAAAAAATGTGTCTGTGATAGCTACTAGATCAACATACACATGCGCTATGCTTTTCATATAAAAGAGATAGTAGCCAGCATAAAATGTGATTTTATTTTCTAATTAATGTTTAAAAACAACACTTAAATTAAGATAATTCCTTGTGCCATTGGCTTAATAACCCATATTTAAGGCAGATAACAATTTATTGTTGGCATCCTGGTTAGGTGCCTCACAAGGAGCCTAATTCAAAGGAAATAAAACATAAAAGTACTTTTGGAGACTTTACATCTCCACCTTAGCATACTTTTCCCATTTTTTTCAATTCATAAACATTTCCAGAAGTACACCCCTAAAGCTGAAAAATATCATATCCCAAGTGTAGAACTGGTAATGTCGTGCAACATTTCCCTGAAGTGCCTCTTCCTCTGTGAGGAAATCTGCACAGAGGGAATGGAGCCTGCTGAGTAACTGCATATTGTTTCATATCTTTTCTCTGCAGGAAGCACATTTTTCCCATGGATAACGCCCTTCCAAAGCATCCCACCAGATCTGGTTATCCATAATGTTGCATTATTTGTGACACTTGAATTTGTAGTAGAGTTCGTATATAAGGTTGTTACTTTTGCAGTCAATTTCTCTCTATATCCAAATCTTTCCGAAATCTTCATGGATATGCTTATTTTATGGTGTCAACAGTCTCAGCTATATTAGTATGGTACCAGAATTTTGATGTCAGATTATGATGACATAAATACTGTGTCCTAAATATAATTTACAAAGATATAATCCAAGTGGAATTAATGATAGAAAATTTACACTCAGTGGGACAATAGTTTCTGCAAATGATATTTAGGACAGCAGCAGGGGAAAAACTGCTATTCCCAGAGGACGCCTGGACTGGAGGAGGCAGGGCGGCGTGGCATAGTGAGCGCTCATTAGCGTGGTGTGCTCTCTAGGAAGCGAGGCATGTGCAGGGCATGCTAGGGTGTGCACCCAGGCCAAGACCGGGTCCATCCTTGCCCATCATGAACTGTCTGCAGCTGGGCTGGGCCACCAGCCTCTATTTCTGCTTCCGAGCTGGGACAAGGTACTGTCTTTGTCTTGATGTTCTCTACTAAACATAACTTTGGTTGGCCCGGGTTTGGTGCTCCCTCTGCAGTGTAGTGTTAACGGAACATGGGGAAAAGAAAGGCTGCTCAATACAAACAATCATTCCCACATGTGGCCCCAAGAGTCTCCATAATGTATGGCCTTTTGGTATGCGCGGTGGGGGTTGTGTAGAAGGAGAGTGAGCTGGCAGAGCATTGCCTCTCTTTGACTGGGGACGGCTTTTCCCTCTTACAGCCAAGTCTTCCCCAATTACTTACTGATCCTCCTATGTGTCCTGTGCAACCTAAATCAGATATAGGGCGTTCGACAGAGGCTACTCAGGACTTTGCGCAAGCACCTATGGCTTCTCCATTGGGCTTGGGATTATCAGATGATTCAACTCGGGAGTCTGTGCTGTCTTTATGTCTAAACCCAAAGAAAAAGCTCTGGAGGTGGGTGCTGTGCCTAAATGTGCTTGTAGAAATACTAATGTGGGCATGCAAAAAGAGTCCTTATTGAAACATTCCTCCTCCCTGCGAGATACATTGGCCGATACTTTTATGGAGGAACTTAATTCTTCTTCTGTCTTCTAAATTAGATCTGATTCTTTCAAGGATGACACTTATTGAATCTAGATTGTCCACGGTCATGGACACCCTGAACATAGCAGGTGAATCAGCACCTGAACTTAACTCCTCAAGTCGCAGTCTAACCAACAAGGCTCCTTCTACTCACTCACAGATTCCGCAGGGGAACGCTGTTAGGCCTGAAGAAATTCCAGAAATGTCTCAGCCTTGGATGGCATTAAATAATGCTCTGCTAGCTTCCTCGGGCCCACTAGCCCCTATTCCAGGTTCCCAGCTTTCCAATGTGGCTCACTCCACATACCCCAAGACAGGTGTTGTAATTACTCTGCCTCCTGATGCAACCTCGTACGTGGTGATTTTCAGGGAATGTGCCTCCATTGAAAGGGCCCATATCAGAATGTTATGTTGAGCTCAAAAAACATAGCGGTTCATTGGCTAGATATGAATTCCAATAAGGGCACACGTACACATGAGACCCTTAATATGGTGAGAAGGGTGAATTGAGTGGGGAGTGATGTGAAGAGGTGGGCAGGAGATTGTGTGGTCATCAATTGTAATAGTCCCACCACCACAGCACAGGTTCCGACTACCCTAAGTTCATTTAGAGCTACCAGACCTTCCATAATTCAGGCTCCTCCTCTCGGATTCTTCTACAAGCCGGAAGCGGTATGCTTGACCTCACAGAAACATGTACTGCATCAGTAAAGTTCTTGTAAAAGCCGGTCTCCTGCACCCCCTGTACCCTTGGCTTTAAGGACCATTAACAGATCTGCACCCCTTGAGCAATTTGGACTCTTGCGACTGATTCGACCAATCTGATTCACTTCTTCCCCCTATTATCCACTTGTCTACAAGCCTCGTCCTGTTGATTTGACGGGTAGCAACCCCCAAGATTTCTTATTGCTGTCTTGGAACTTTGCTGGCTTAGTGTCCAAGCTTAAGGATTGCAATTGGGTTTCTTTTGTAAGGCAATACCATGTGATTTGCTTGCAAGAAATTTGGGAAGAGTTCAATTGTTTTTTTTTCTTGAAGGGCATAAAACTTATTTTACTGTGGCATCAGTGGCATGGAGGGCTATAGGAGGTATAATCACCTTTGTTTCTTTAGACTTCTGTGGAAAAAGTAAGTACATGGCTTTGGGGTCACATCTCTTACAAGTGTTGAAGCTAACATTTTCAGGCTCTATACGTATTGCCTGATTAATTTTTATAATGCGAAAGCTTGGTCTACGGAGTTATCCCCTTACCACTTTAAGTACTGCTATAGTAACATTGACTGGCAAAAGGCACGGTCTAGATAAGCTAATTTTAGCTGGAGATTATAACATCCACCTATGTGAGTTCCCAGTTTGATTCAACTAACAATAAGCCTAAATGCACTGTAAAAGAGGGGCTACATATGGCTCATAATAGGGAGGGTTCAGAACTTAATGCAATCTTATGCAGTTATAATCTTGCCTTTTCCCTTGAGAAACTGGTTAATTCGCAAAACCCTGTATTTAAATAACTTTTACAGGTATGGGTTGCCCTTCAATAATTGATTTTATTTTATCGGCACCCGTTTGTTTTGGTGATTTCTAATTTTAGCTTAGTGCACAGCCCATTTAGTGATTATAACTCTCTCACCTTAGCAAAGAGTGTGTTAAGTTCTTGTACTAGGAATTCTCCAGGGCCACAGGAGGTGCTCTTCAAGCAGAAAAAGGTAGGTGGTTTATGTGATCTCAGGTGTATGTGTTTTAAAAAATCCCTTTTCTCAGGATGTAGGCGTGAGTTTTCCACGTTTGGATTTATGTTCTTCGAGTGTGGCAATCTTAGCTGCCTATGTTGGTATCTCTCATAATGTGACAGGCTTACATAATGCACCCACTGCTAATATTATATTACTTGAACCGAAATGGTTTGATCATAATTGCTCCAATGCTTTATGAAATCTGAAGGTGCCATTAAAGTATGTGCCTAGAGACGAGGATTGTCTTGTCACTTGTCGAAGGGCCTATAAACTGGATCTTATGAAACGTAAAACCAACTTAAAGTATACACAGCTTGGAATGATCTAGTGCAAGCAACTATTAGTAAAGACAGCTCTTTGTTTTGGCGTGTAATTAATCAGCCCTGTTTTTGGAAGTGGAAATGGTTCTGCTGTACGCCATCATATTACAGCGAATTAGTTGGTAGCACCCTCTGAAAGACTTTTATAATTGTGCGCCTATTTTAGAAAGTGATGGAGTGGGTGTGCCTGTGGCAGGGAGATCCCACCTCATTTTCACATTAGGTGAAGTTAACCAGGGTATTTTAGCTTTATCAAGAACTAAGGTTCCTAGGCCTGATAGAATACCCCCTGACTTGGTTTTGGGGTCCAGCTATGACAATGGTTTTAAATGTAGCAGTGAGGGAGGGAGGAGGGCCCTACCACCTTCATGGTCTACTTCAGTAATAGTTCCTGTGTTCAAGAAGGGTGATAAAGATAACCCTCAATGTTATCTTCGGACATCTTTGATCGACGTGGTTGTGAAGGTCCTGGGAAGGGTGCTATTAGATAGGCTAATGTGTGGGCGGATGAGAATAACATAATCTCTGAGCTTCAATATTCATTATGGCTTTAGGCCAGGTAGATCTACTATTGACCAATGCCTGAACTTATCTATGATTATTAATAATTATACTGTAGCCCGGTTTGAGTCACTCCACCTGGCTTTTATGGACCTTTCGTCCACATTCGATACGGTCAATCTAGAGAAGCTGTGGAGTTTGCTTCTCTCAATGGGGATGGATCCTGATATTGTGTATATTTTAAGAGATTTACATACAAACACATCAGCATCTGTCTGGCTCAGCTTGTATCCAGCCCTTTAGAACCAACAGTGGAGTGCAGCAGAGGTTGCATTCATGCCCCATTTATGAACACCCTTTACATAAATGGGTCAGAGTAATCCCTCCTTTCAGTGGAGGCTGATTGACCAAAGGTAGGGATGAGATCGATTCTGGTGCTGCTATGTGCAGATGACGCAGTCCTGATAGCCAAGACTGCGGTTGGTCTACAGCTGTTACTGAATACATTTGTTGCTTTTATGGATAGCTTGGATCTTTCTCTTAACCTTAACACGTCTTGCGTTATGTATGTGGGCCCACGGTCTACCAGAACAAACGTGTAATGTGGGTAACCACACCTTGACCAAAGGTTCGGCTTTTTCCTATCTCTGGGTCATATTGGACTCCAGTAGGAATTGGAAGCCCCTGATTGCCAACAAAAAGGAGGAGTTTGTTAAGGCTAATGCTGCAACAACTAGCTTTGCCCATGGGCTGGGGTCCAGGCCGCTTCAAGCCCTAACCAAGGTCTATCAGGCTAAGTATGTTTCCAAGGTCACATATGGTAGTGATGCTTGGGGAAACATGGGGGCAGTTCTTTATAGACCATTGAAAATAAGATTTTAAGGTACTTGTTGAGCATTCCCTAATGCACCCTGACATTTTGTGTGCATTAAGAATTTGGAGTAAGTACATTAGGGACTGATTGCTCTGAGGCCACTGTTATGCTGTATTAAGGTCTGGACAGGGTTGATTCTTAAAGACTGTCTATCACTTGACCTCATTGTTAAGATTCCGTGGATTGCATGTATTAAGGAGTCATTTAAAAGTCTGGGTAGGGAGGAATTATTTCTCAGACCCCAGACGATGGTCAGTACAGAGCTGAAATTGGTGAGGGACCATTTTCTGGAACGAAAGCAGTTATGTAGAGAGCGGATAGAACTGAGGAAACGATCCGTACAGGGACACTTGCTCCTGAAAACGGTTCAGACTATGGAACCCTATTTATTAATTGTAAAAAGTGGCAGGGATGTATTTCTGTTGACCAGATTTAGATTTAATATGTTGCACTATTTACTGGCTTCTCCTAGTGACTGGAGTCCATCTGGTTCCCGTGGTCCATGCGGCTGTGACAATGTGTCTCTGCAAGATACCTTATATTTTATGATATTTTCTAGTTATTTTAGATTACCCATGTTTATTATTCCCTTATTGAAATCCCTGAACGTTTTGCAAGTTCAACCGGCTCTTATGCTTCTGCAGCTTTTATCTGATGAGAATATTATTTTTAAAGTCACTTGTTTTTTAAAGAGCTGCAATGATGTTGAGGTATTCCAGGTTTGATTAATTCTCTTGCTGCTGATTGGTGATTTCTTTTAAAATGTTCCCTGTGTTGTTATTTACAGGATCTTATTGGTCGATGTTATTATAAGTGTAATATACATTTTACTTCGTATTGCTTATTGTTGTATTCATATGTGATACATTTATGTTTCTATCTTCTTCTTGTTTTGTCGACTTTTATGGTTATGATTATAACCAACTAAAGTTTTATGATGATGATATTTAGGACCCAATAATTATGTCAGACGATATTTATGAATATAATATTCTGACCACTTTATCAGTTAAGATCAAGCCTATTTGGTACTCTGTAACATTGTCCCCAAATTTGTTATTGCATAATGAAGTAATATTTGCTGATATAATCTGATTGGGGATAAATGTATTCTTATAATCATGAATTAATATTAGTGAATGCTCCTGAAGTGTGGGGCAAAATAGATGCTAAAATATTGTTGTCTACATCAATTATTGACATAGGTTTCTAAGACTCACTTTTTTAAGAATCCCTATTTTCTTGAACTAAGTGAGCATTAGAGAGCCATTATGTGAGTCTATTGAATGACTTTTTAGCATTCCCTGTATTAAAGAAACATTGAGCCCCACTTGCTCGAACCTACATGTGTCAAAACTATCTTAATGTTCCTTGAGTCAATCTCTGTCTAGCATTATTATCATGATGCTTTTCTCTATGACATATAATATTATAGTATTACTATTTGATATCACTGACTGTATTCAAATGATAATTGGCTTCACACTGATTGTCTCATATGGCTACATTTCCTGCCCTCTCTGCCTTGAGTTTTTGTTGAATAATACTTTATTTTACACATATGTTTTCTTTAGTATTTCTGAATAATAATTGATCTTGAGCAACTCAACCATATTGAAAAGCTGGTTATTGAGTGTATTTGGAATCAAACCACTTCAAATGGTTGAATTGATTTTGTCTTTTAACAGCCTCAACGCGCATCTGTTTGAAGAGGGCTTTTTCATATACTTCACTTAACCCGGTACATTACCTTATGAAGCTTCTCAGCTCACTAAGACGGGCAGCTTCCCAGAGGGACTTTATTGCCCAGAGGCAACGGGATACACTACACCCCCACTGACAGCGTGGCCCCATAGCGACAGTGAATCCTATGAGCACTGTCCCTCCTGCAGCGCAGGACACAGAGACAGGCAGCTTTGGAGCAGATATGCCCTCAGAGAGACTGCATTGCCCAGTAGGCAAAGGGGCACACTATGCCCCCACCGACAGCGCATTTAGCAGTGCCATCCCTCCCACATTGCGGTACACCAAGGCCAGCACCCTCAGAGAGGACTACATTGCTAAGAGACAATGGGGCACGCTTCGCCCCCACCGACAGCACATTTAGCAGCGCCATCCCCCCGAAGTGCAGGACACCAAGACTGGCAGCTTTGGGGCACAGATGCCCTCAGAGGAGATATTATTGCCCAGGAGGCAACGGGGAATGCTGTGCCCCATAAGCAGTGCAACCCCCATCAACAGTGCATTTAGCAGGGCCATCCCTCCCACAGCGTTGATTTCTGAGGCAGGCAACTTTGGGGCATCTATGCAGTCAGAGGGGACTGCATTGTCCAGGAGGCAACGGGGCATGCTACGCCCTCATCGAGAGTGCATTTAGCAGGACCATCCTTCCTACAGCGCATGACACTCAGACCAGCAGCTTTGGGGCACATACACCCTCAGAAGGGACTGCATTTCCCAAGAAGCATTAAAGCATGCTATGCCCCTACCAACAGGGCATTTAGCAGCGCCATCCCTACTGCAGTGCAGGATGCGCCCCCGCAAAGCAAGGGCCAAATGCAAGCCTGTCCACGCCCATCAAACCCAGAGGAGGCCAGGCTGGGCCACCCCTCTTACATTCGACAGCTGTCACCTTTGCATATTCTGTGAACTGGGTAAGCGTAAACTTGTTTAATCAGAATCAGGTGCCCCAGTGACAGCGCTTTTACTTCCAAGGACAAGGTTACAATTGGTGACTCTTTCATTTTTGACAATGGAAGTGAGTGCAATAATTGAGGAAATATGTACTGTCAGGGAGGAACTGGGTATTTGTATTATCACCCTGGACCCAGACATAATTTCACCAAACCACACTACTATTTTGCGCACCACTACCAAGGCGAAGGGTGATGAGACTTAAGCAGGAGGGACTACCCAAGTAGCTACAGTTGTAGAAGTTCATCAATTAGCAAAATTGAGTAACAACTTGCCATCCATGTAAGCGCAAGAGAAAGCCTGATGTGGCCAACCAACACACAAGGACATATAGAAACACCATCAAGTGCAAAGAGCTATGGGTCTAAAGCCTTAAAGGACTACCATCATGCCATTCATTTTGATGAGATTGTTCCTAAGATTCAATTAATGGTAGAGGCCGCATTTGATAAATGTATGGCATGATTGGCGGCTATTGAATGTATTATGAACAATTAAATTTTACATTGTAAGGACAATATACCCCTGATGGGTCCTGTGAGCACCATAGAAACCGGGGGGTGGAGCTGGAAGCTTAGGCACAAAGGGAACCTGTCCAGGGATCCTCTAGTTTGCCGATAGATGGATTGTTACTGTCACCCATTCAACTACCTAGGCCATAAAGGGGTGGCCTTGCCAGTTCCATCAGGATTAGCAAGGTCCACAGGAGACCGTACAGGTGTTCAGGCCAATATGGAACGCAAATGAACAAAGGGGTGAAGGGTTTTTCCGAGCATGGAATCTGGATTAGTTGCCCCACAAGGGGTGGTCCTTGGCCCCCGCCTTGGCCCATATATGGTGCTAGTGACAGGAGCATGAGGGCAGTGAGGGCTACCCCAATCTGAGAAAAAAGATTAGTCACTGGTTAATGCAATTGGACGGTGAAGGGAGAATCCTGACAAGCAGGATTTTTACGGCTCGAAAGGTAGATTGAGTAGGAACAACTCCATAAACCTCCTAGGGGCGATTGTGTTATTGTCAAACGTAACTGTATCAGGGGTGCTAAAATTGCTTTGAATTTTGAAGAAAGGTCTACCTGTAGAACAAACATCCATCTCATCCCTCTTGGATATTGTTATCGACCATGGGCTGCCCAGTGTTCTCCTTGGGCCAGTGATCCTATCCCTGGCAGTGGTCCTGGATGTCTCTCAGGGCAGCTGAGGGTGGAGACTTTGCAATACCCACTTACAGTCTCATTTCAAGTAAACTTTATTCAGCCAATATAGACCATAAAAGCACATTTAAAAACACATAGGATAAAAAATAATAAAAACAACACAATACATAATCAAAAGCAGGTCCAATAATTCATATGCAATTGCCAATATAGGTCTCTGAACCCTATTGTGCATTTACCTTAAAAATATATCTCTAACAATCTGGAAATATTAACCCCTTAGCCGCGGCGGTAATTCCACCGCGGAGGGGGGGGTGGGGGGTGAGCGCGGCGCCACCATGCTCGTGACGGAACCACGACGTCATGAGTCACGGGCGAGCTGTGCTCATGACGGCGTGGTTCCGTCACGACCCCGCCCACTCACTAATTCGCCCGCACAGGCGGGGAATCAGTCCCGCGTGGGTGGAGCGGCCACAGCATGACGGAACCACGCCGTCATGAGCACACGCCGCCCGTGGCTCATGACGGCGTGGTTCCGTCATGCGCAGGGAAGGGGTTAAGTCAGGAGGCAGAAAGACTAAGCTTTAAACAGACCTAATTAAGGTGCATTTTTACAGTACTCGAAGATGTATAAAAAGGAGTGGCCGCTAAAATGATAAAATTTCTAAGACCAGATCAGTGCCTAAACAATTTTTTCCTTCGCCTTATAGCTCCTGATAAAAAACTTGCAACACCAAAGCATATCAAGGGTGAGGACAGCATTCGAAAATATATCAGGGCTGGCCTCACTTGTGCAAAATTACACTGTTTTAAAAGTGGTCAAATATATTTTTTCCGAAGGTCACTGTAAAATTCACAGAAGGAAATAAAATGTAAAAGATCTTGGTCTGAAAATTTATCACAAGAGCAGTGCTTTTGGGCGCCTTGCTTAGAAAAACCCTTAAGGACTGAGAGGCACCAATGAATATAATTAAACCTAAATCTAATTAAAAGAAAACGATGGAGTGGGTTATTGATATAAGTCCAAAAAGGTTGTTCTAAGGGCCTGGGACCAGAGTTCCCTTGAAGGTGCGCCCCTGCGCGGGCGCGCACATCAGTGCCCCCGAGCGCGCACTGCTGTGTGTGTGGCGTGCACACACATCCCCAGGGAGCATTCGCGCCGCCGCTGCAGCGCGAAAAACGGGCATTTCCAATGTGCAGAGGAAGAGGCATTTAGAGTGCGGCTGTGGGGCTCATTGTGTGCTTTTGTTTAAGTATTCGTGTTAATTGCAGAGCCCGTCACGAGCTGCAATTAACATGAATGCTTTAAACAAAAGCACACAATCTGCCCGCAGCCACACTCTAGAAAACAAAATAAATGCAGCACCAAAAACAGCGTGAGCTTTTAGAATCACCTAAAAGCACCCCCCATCTGTGTTTGTAGACTTACTGCATTTCTTCTCTTAATAGAGCTGGGCTGCGGGGTGATTGTGTGCCTTTTTGTAAAGTTTTCATGTTAATTGCAGCTCATGAAGGGCACTGCCATTAACATGAAAACGTTAACAAAGGCACACATTCACCCCGCAGCTGCGCTCTATTAAGAGAAGAAATGCAGGATGCATAGCTGCCAAGGTTTCAGATTGCTTACGTGTGACATTTATATAATTTCAGTGAAATTATGAGTGACATTCAGCGACTATGAGTGACACTTTCTTGTGAAAAGTATAATGTCACCCACACTTAGTAGTAGCATGGCACAGCCCACAGCCTAGGTCGGACACCTGTTTCCGTGCGAGGCTGCAGAGAAACAATATATTAAACAGAGATTTCAATAATTTGAACTGTCTCACTTGCTGGCGAGAGAAGTGGGGGCGATGGGTGCTGCAAGCTGCAGTGGCCTCCTGGTTCGGGCCCTGGCACTTATTAGTTTATATATTAAGCACTGCCCTGCCTCATTTAAAGTAGGGGGGACCTAAACCAGTTCCACAGTCGAAAACCCTGTCTCGCTCAGCAGTACCACAACACCTTCACGTCTACGGTAGAGGAACTTTAGGAAGGCTAATTAGCTCACTTAGGGAAAGTGTCCCAACGTTGGTCTTCCTGCCCATGATCACCATGAAAGGCCTGATGGTTGCAGGCAGGAACAAACACAAATAATGCTTTCTATGCACTTGGAGACAACCTCTGAATGCATCAGGTGCATTGACTCTAAAACAACAAAATGCTGACCCGGTTGGAAATACAGTTCAGTGGTCTTGAAGAGAGGCCTCTTCATACACTTACTGAACAGCAGGTATGATGGGGCACGCCTGGTGTTTGGGGTAAGCTGTTCCATGTTCTGAACAGGTGTGATGCAAGAGGCCGGCACAGGACAAAAATATTTTTCTATGGACAGGTGATGGCACAAAAATAGCGCCCCATTGTATGCGCTAGTCAGTAGGCACGTGCCATGCTCTGGACACCGAGGGCGCTCAGGTAACTCCAAGCAGACAAAGGGACACGTGATAGATAGCAAGGAGGCAGGCGAGCAAAGAAAACCATGATACTACTACCCGAACAGTGTGCAGTGGTAGCAGTAATGCTGACACTCGCACTGTCAGGAGTCCACAGACCATCAATAATAGCTCGAGCAGCACGACAGTCCCAGCCTCAGGAGCTGTGCAGCACTAGCATCACGGAAAGGATGCTGCTGCCAGGTCAGCACACTGCATGTGTGCCATATCGAAACCGAATGTTTCACTTCTGAATACGGGATTCTTTACTGTCATTGTGAGAAAAATAAAATGTGTATGTTAGGATGCTATCTTAAACCTATTGTGTACGTTTTGGTAGACTACGGTTAAGTTTTGTACTAATGTTGTATAATTGCGTTTAAAATGTGTAAAATGCATTTTATAATTCAATTAATCTGTTTCTTTATAATTCATTCAGTATTCTATATGTTTCTCCAACTTTTTGATTCTGAATACAATACAATACAATACAATAGCATTTATAAAGCGCACAGCTACCACCTACGGCGGTGTCCCGGGGCTATGAGGTTAAAGCAGTGGGGGGAGGAGGTAAGGCTAGGACAGATCAAACAGCCAAGTTTTCAAGGAACTCCTAAAAAGGGATTCGGACTCAGCCTTGCGCAGATGAATGGGCATCTCGTTCCAGAGGGCGGCTGTTCTAACTGCGAAGGCACGCCCTCCCATCCTAGCTCTCCGAAAGCGGGGAGCACGGAGCAGCAACTGAGAGTTTGAGCGCAGAGTTCTGTTCTGGTGGTATCTCTGGAGTCTCTGCCTAAGATAACCAGGCCCACAGTCTCTAGTCGCTCTAAAGGGCAAAGATAAGGCCTTAAATTGAATTCTCCTCTTTACCGGCAGCCAATGTAGGCTGCGCAGGTGAGGGGAGATGTGGTGCCGAAGAGGTACCTTTCTGATAAACCTAGCTGTTGCATTCTGGACTGTCTGCAGCCTTTGAATAAGATAGGCCGGAAGACCCAGGTACAGGCTGTTAGCATAGTCCAGCTGAGATGTAATCAAGGCATGGACAATGGTGGCCCGACAGTCCATAGGCAGTAGGTGGAGAAATCTACGCAAAGATTTAAGTTTCCAGAAGCACGCTCTGGAAACTTGGCCAATCTGGGCCTTAACAGACAGTTCAGAATCGAATCTAAAGCCTAGGTTTCTGACCGAAGATACAGGAGTGGGAGGAGGGTTCAGTTGCGGCGGCCACCAAAGGTCAGCTGAGGGGGGTGAAGGCTGGTTAAAAAACATCACCTCGGTTTTTTCCGTGTTCAGTTTAAGACAGTTTTCTGTCATCCAAGAGGAGATCTTAGTAAGGCAGAGCCTGAAATTGTCAAACGCAGCCCTCGTTGTAGCTTAAATGAGAACACCAGTTGTGTGTCATCCGCGTGTGATATTAGTCGTACACCACAGTTATTCATTATAAAGGCTAGAGGGGCGAGATAGACATTAAACAGGGTCGGGCTAAGCGCCGATCCCTGTGGTACTCCACAGCCCATGATGTTAGGAGAGGAGACAAAAGGGCGAAGTAAGACCTGCTGAGACCGCTCCTTCAGAAATGAATGGAACCAGTTTAAGATGGTCCCCGAGATACCCATCTGAGCCAAACGGTCTAAAAGAATCGAATGAGAGACCGTATCAAAGGCTGCAGATAAATCTAGCAACACGAGCATAGCGCTGCTGCCCTGGTCTAGGGATTCTCGGATGGTTTCCGCCACTTCCAGCAGAGCGGTCTCAGTGCTATAGCCCTTCCTAAAGCCCGATTGTGAGTCGTGCAGCAGGTTATTGGACTCCAAATAGGTAGAGAGCTGTCTCTGCACTTCCTTCTCCAAAATCTTAGCAGGGGCGGGCAGGAGTGAAATGGGCCTAAAATTCATGAGTATACTGGGGTCTGCGTCTTCTTTTTTAAGAATAGGCAGGACAAATGCCTTTTTCCAAACTGAAGGGTAACTACCAACCCTTAGAGAGGTATTCCAAATAATGTTTAAATGGGGATTGAGAAGGGAAGCCAGGAGATTAAAAAATCTGGCTGGACATGGATCTAGGGGTGAGCCAGACTTAATTCTTCCAAGATCTTGCAGAGATGCCACTGGACAAAATGTCTGAAATTCCGCTCAGTGGAAGGGAGGAGTAGGGACCGCGGAGGTGGGCAACCTGTCCCCTGGTCCCAGAAAGGAAGAGTAAATAGACTGTACCTTCTCCTGGAAGAAGGTCGACAGATCTCTACAGAGATCAGCTGTAGGCGTTATCTTACTGGTGGTGGCTTGAGGTTTCATAAAATCATGCACGATTTTAAAAATTTCCTTAGAAGAGTTGTTAGAATCATTAATTTGGTTTGCTAAAAAGTCCTTGATAGCCTTACGTTTGAGGGCGTGGAATTTTTTTTGTGCAGTTTTATATGTGCAGACGCACTTTGGCGGCCGGGGAGAATGGAGACAAAGTGAGGGATTGCCGGCTGATTTATTGAGCTGACGCAGTAACCGTTCTAATCGGGATTTACGTGGTTGTAGAAACACACGAGGATGGAGACCCATTAAAGTGATACTAGGAGCAGGTGTTTCACCCTATTGATAGGGAGGTACTGTTCCCGGGGTGTTGGTATAGATATAGCGCGAGAGAGCCCTCTATCTGAGTCTTGAGGATCATTATTATATAACCCCTGTCCTGAAGAGGCCTAAGAAGAAAAGGCTGAAACGTGGTCACGTCGACACTTTTAAGGAGGAGTCTCTGGATTTATAGTGATCTCTGTAATTATGTGGTGTTACACTAGAGCTAGGCCAACTAGCTTATGAGCCTAATAGTGTTTCACTTGGACTATCTCCTAGTGGTTCGCCTAGAAGTATAGGGGGGACACTATTGTGTATATTTGTGTTTGGGTTATTGTTATATGTTTTTGTCTGTGTTTCTTTTCGATGCATAATGTATTGTGATATACGTCATTTGTTGTTGTTTTTTTTCCCCTTTGAACAGGCGCCATTGTTTGTGATGTTATAAAAAGATTTTTGATATATCCATTGTGAATAATAATCATTTTAGAGAGGGTAATTAAATGTGCTCTACTCAAAAAATTGTTTAGTATTGTTTCCTTGATACCATTCCTTTTGTATAAAGCTTTACGTTTGAGGGCGTGGAATTTTTTTTGTGCCGTTTTATATGTGCTTTTAGCGTCCGGATTGTACGTTTTTTGCCAAATGCGCTCTAGCTTTTTGCATGCACTTTTCACTGATTGAAGTTCTGGAGAAAACCAGGGGGAGGATGGCTTTTTCCTGACTTGTTTCACCATTTTCATGGGGGCAATAGAGTCAATGGAGGTGGTGACCCATTCATTAAATGCAGTTGCATCGTGGCTGGGATCGCCTGTCAGCAGAAGTGGAATATTAAGTAAGACAGGATCCATAGACTCAATAGCAACTTATTTCCAATTTCTTTTCATCTCGACCTCAGGTTTCGCACTGCAAGTCCCATCTCCTCTTAATAGGCTAAAGGGGACCAGCCAGTGGTCTGACCACGTCAGTGGCACAGGAGTCTCCACCCTAATTGAAGGATTGTTTGAAAAAATAAGGTCCAAGATATGACCAGCCCGGTGTGTGGCAGACATAACCTGCTGAGTCAGATTAAATCCTCCAAGCATCTCAGCCACCTGGAGCGCCAGCCCACAGTCCATCACGTCCATATGGACGTTAAAGTCACCCAGGACTGTGAGGTTGGTATATCTTAGTGTAAGATCTGCAATAATGTCACCTAATTTGGGGAGGTAGGCAGCTGTTGAGTCAGGCGGACGGTAAACCAGCAAGCCTGCAATTGTATGACCTGGTGAGGTTTGGATAGAAAAGGACATGGCTTCAATAGTGCCTATGTTCTCTATTTTTTTACACGAAATATCCCACTTGTCATTCAAAATGATTGCAAGACCCCCTCCTCGCCTGTTGTCTCCCCTGTTAACCTTAGAGATTTTATAGCCAGTGGGAATAGCAAGGACAATGTCCGGGTAAGATGTGTCGGTTAGCCAAGTTTCTGTCAAGAACATGAGGTCCCAACGATTGGACTCAATGGAGAGCCAGATGTCATCAGAGTGTTTAGGAAGAGATCTGCAATTTATCAGGCAGGCTCTAAGAGTTGACCTTTTTGTGCCAATATCAGGCACCACGAGTGAGGCTTCGCCCCCCAGTGAGTTCTCCCGACCTCCAAATATCTGAGAGCATACCTTACATTGAGTTGTCTGATTCCAGTTTGTCAAGTCAGAGCCTTCGATTATTCACTATTACATAACCGCGCCTGGCTAGTTTAAGAGGGCCGCCCGATTTTAACACAGAGTGCAGTTTGAAGAGTTGCGTGTTTTCCTGACCTTCTTCTGTGTCGCGAGCATGTGCTAATGTCTTATGTCTATAGCCTAAGTTCTAGCCACTTATCTGTAACGCCTTTGTACGCGATGACCATGACCGTCAAACAGTGCCAAGCTTCTGAACACGCATTTGCATGCCTGGGAATTCTTAGTGTTAGGGGAAATGTACGTATTTTGTCTACACTAGTCCATCCGTCCCTTACCTGCTGAGCCTCATTTTGAGAAGGATGTGCACTGTTATCTCGGGCGCACAGCACTCTGCCACACTGGAGTTCAGTCATGCATTATAGCAGCGCTCAGCTTGACAGCTGAGGATGTGCTATAATGCGTGATTTTGCATTTCAGTGCGGTGATGCGGACCACCGCACTGAAATGCATTAGACTAGCGCCTGATGCGTGGTACTTGGCAGGGCCGAGGAACCTACAAACGCGCCATTTGCTTCCAGGTGATATAAGCTTAAAAGTGGAAGCACAAACCATTTGTCTCCGAGCCATGCAGTTTCTGTCATCAGCACCTCTCCTCCCTTATTCCACAAGAGCAGTTCAAGCATGAATGGCAAAATATCCTAGTTTGCAAATGTTTTCTATATAATTCTGGTTCTGCAATATTTAACGCATAATGCATCATCTGCTGCATAATTTGCTGATTTTAACTAATAAATTGTTTGTAGCTCAAACGGATCAAATGTTACTATAAAATGTGACTTGTGATTCTGCGAAGTGGACGGCCCTTTGCAAAGGTTGACTGATCACCTTTGTCACTGTTGGATTTGTATGTTACACTGGTACTAATAAGGCAACATTTTTTCCAGAGACTATTAGCATCTGTAAAAATGTAAAAATAATAAAGTATCAGAAAACATTCCTCATTACGCTGCAGCCTTTTTTTTGCTGCATAATTTAGTCAACACTGCGGCATTATTTTGTCCTCCATTGCTGCATAATTCCAGTGGCCCCAAAGCAGGCAGCACATGTTAAAAGTGCTTGTGCATGAAGCAGAGAGACTGTGAAGTTTGTGAACTTAGTTTGGTGTGCTTGCAAATCCTGCATTGCCGACCCCTGGTGAGTTACAGCTACTACTGCTGAAACAAGGCCCTGTGCGACAATGTTTGTTGGTGCCCCCCCAATGACTCCCTCCGCCAATGATTCCTTCACTACCACCCTTTAACAGTGCCCCTCAAGTCTCCAGAACCATACTCTCGCTCAGATGAATTTAACTTGATTTACAGCACCACTGATACCAGTGTAGGGTGTCAGAGCACTTTACATCACACTCATTACACAGAGACAATTAATCATATGTGTGTAAATCTCTGTATAGGAAATGTTACATAAAACAAAGGACTACAAGGTGTAGGAGTCACATCTCATCCATACTAATAGGCAGTATAGTTTAATAGTGATTGGTCTGGAGAAACACACTGAATTTAGAACGTAATACCATGATTGGGGTTCTCTTTAATAACCAGAATTGATTTCTATTCAAATGAACACTTTTTGCAACATTAGGATAATCAGACTGGGGAAAAAACATGCAGCGCTTACATGACAGTTAATAGCTCACTGTTTTATGTTAGGATTTTGACTTATACTGCAAGTACCAAAAGGATCTCACTGATGTGAGAAGTTGGCCTGGTATATGCTGTCCACTAATTATAGTGGGCACCTTGCACCAGTCCAAACAACCCCTTATTGGAGAGAGGTTAAAGACAACCTTTATTGAAAGCTATCCTAGTGGTAGCTATGGAGAGCAGCCTTCAGGCTAAGTCTTGAAGGAATGTAAAGCAGCTTGTTTTACCAGTCTATAATCTCTTGAGTGACCAAATGAAAGAGGACCACACCAGGTATATATTTAAAATATATGTATTTAGTCTTAAACACACCCCTCTAGTCTCTTTATGAGGCTAGAGTTCGAAGTACATAAGTTACAAGTCGAATATCAACAGTAATAGCACAAATACACGTTTGAGCCCTAGGGGCGTACCAAACCATATACCAATAAAGTGGTATAAGAACCACGACTGAGCTAGACACAAGGCCTAGAGCCTGTAGAAATTCTTGGACCACAAGGAACCACCCAAGGTAGTGACACAGGGGACCCACGGGGGACGCGTGCAGTGTGAGAACACAGCCGCGAGCCGCCGTTGACTTCTATGGGTAATGTCGCGGTTGGAGTTTTAAAGAAAAAGGACACTTGGAGGAGGACTTGGAGCAAACCCCTTTAGAACTAGGCTGTTCTAGAGTCAATACCCATGGGAGCACCGGAGTACTCGAGTTACCTCACCCAGGGGAGCCGGGTGCATAGGTGTCTTTCGGGGTCGGGTTTCGTCGTCGTTTTCAATGGCGATCTGCTGCAAAGTGCTGCTGGCGACCAAGTCGAAAGTGTCCGGGTGGATCCAAGGGTGGATCGAAGATATGAAGAACCTGAAAGCAGAGGGGACAGAGTCTGGGTCACTAGCCAGTGACCAGGAAGGCGATGAGCAGATGCCCACCGATGTCGGGTACTTCAGGTAGGTTGACGGTTGTCTTGACTCTTCAGCCACGAGGTCCAGGAGGCGTCAACGACAACCAGGAGCTGGATTCGAGCTGTTTTATGATGTCTGTCGATTGCTGCGGTATCGGCGACCGGATAGGACCCAACAAGCCTTGGCAACGGCAAGTCTCATAGAAACAAAGAAAGGATGATGTTGCAGACCAGCAAGGTCTGGGGGACTCACCCAGCGAGGGTAAGTCAGGGCACCTCTGGAGCAACCAGGAAAGCCCAAACAGAAGAAGAGTTGCCTTCGGGAGGGCCCACTAGCCAACGGACTAGCGACCGCGAAGGCGTCTCAAGTGGATGCACTTGGAGCTGGCTCACAGGACACTCGTGGAGTGGAGGCCAGTGATCTTCGGTGCAGTTAGTGCTGGAGGTGGGGGCTACTTGGAGCCCAAAGTACAACTTCGTGGAAGACCAGGAAGAGGATGCACTTGCAAAAGTACTTGGTGTCCAGGGGTCATGGTCCCACGTTACCCACGACAGCTACGGGCCTCAGCTTTGCTGGGGACTCAGGGCAGCCTCGGGGAAGTCTAGAAATCTACCTCTGGTGATGCAAAGACTTCAGCGTCCGGCGGGATCTTCAGCGATGCAGACCGGACAATTGCTTCTTAGGTGCCTGCCAAGCAGGGGAGTCACTCCTTGACCCCAAGGGAGATTCTTCAGTCCTCTAATCTTAAAGTAGAGCGTCAAAGGTCCAGGATTCGGCTTCAGAGTTTCGTCCAGGGTAATCTAAAGTCCTAAGGACTGGGGTCCCATACTTATACAAAGTTAGGGGGTTGGACATACTCTGGGGACCCACCTATGGGAGGGTCAGGGAAGAGGGGTGGTTACACCCATTCCCTTTGTCCAGTTTCGTGCCAGAGCAGGGGCAGGTAGCCCCTGCAACCGGTTTGAACTGGCATATGCACAGGGACACCAAATGTGCCCCCAGTGCAGGACTTCAAAGCACCAGAGGGTGCGCCCGCCCAGCCCCAATACACACTATCCTGTCTGGAGTTTCAGTCAGCAGCAGGAGGCCAGACCCGTGTCTGTGGCAGCGGCATCCATTTTGTGATGCCAGGGCTCGGGGAAGAAGTTACCGGGTAGCCCGGTGTGTACATGTCTCTCCCTCTAGAAGGGTGGAATGCTACCCCCGCCGCCAGGATTGGCGGGGGGGGTAGTATTCCAAGATGTTTGACACCAAACACAACATGTTTCTGTGCAGCCATCCCAAAGTTAGCATTTACCGCGAGGATATAATGCACTTAAGAGTATATGGTCAGGCTGCACCACAAACAGCATCAGAGGATTGACTCCGAACACTGCAGAGGGGCCCTGCTCATGCAGGGCACCCTCTTACATAAAAACCAAGCACTCTGCCTTCAGGATTGTAAAGGCCTGCCATAGGAGTGACTTATAGGTTTATATGTGTGTGCCATGGCAGTGATATAGGTAGCCCATACCACTGTAAGGGGTGCATGCACCACCTTACCCAGGCTGCAGTAGCAGACCTGTGGTGTCATTTTGGATGGCCT
The DNA here is from genome assembly GCA_963921515.1 of Calotriton arnoldi. Lineage (NCBI taxonomy): Eukaryota > Metazoa > Chordata > Amphibia > Caudata > Salamandridae > Calotriton > Calotriton arnoldi. Next base: position 283,678 of record CAWUFW010009500.1, read on the forward strand.
TCCAGGGGTGGCACAATACATGCTGCAGCCCCTGGTAGGCCTCTGAGGTACCTATGCCCTGGGTACATAGTATAGCATATACTAGGGACTTATAAGGGCACTCCAGATTCCAATCAGAGATGTGCCTAAGGCACATGGAAACCATTTTAGAGAGGAAGCAGCTAGGCTGGGGTTCTGATTAGCAGGGCCCCAGCCAGACTAAAGTCGAAAAACAGTGAAGCATCAGCAAAAAGTGGGGGTACCCATGTGAAGCAGATCCTACTCTCCTACACAACCCCCCCAAACGCAGGGACATTAAACTAACCTTGACCAGTTGAGTCTTCATGTTCTAAGTGGAAATACCTAGAGAGTCCATCTGCATTGGCATGGTTACTCCCAGGTCTATGTTCCACTGTAAAGTCCATCCCCTGTAGGGAAATGGACCACCTAAGCAGTTTGGGGTTTTCACCCTTCATTTGTTTTTTCCATAGGAGGGGCTTGTGGTCTGTTTGAACAAGGAAGTGTGTACCAAACAAGTATGGCCTCAACTTCTTCAGAGCCCAAACCACAGCAAAGGCCTCCCTCTCTATGGCTGACCAACGTTTCTCTCTAGGGGTCAGCCTTCTGCTAATAAAAGCTACTGGCTGATCCTGACTTTCATCATTCAATTGTGACAGTACAGCCCCTACCCCCAATTTAGATGCATCTGTTTGGACAATGAACTTCTTGGAGTAATCAGGACTCTGGAGAATGGGAGCAGTGCACATGGCCTGCTTCAGGTCATCAAATGCCTTTTGACAGCTAGCTGTCCACTGAACCTTTTGGGGCATTTTCTTGGAAGTTAAGTCATTCAGGGGTGTCACTATTGATCCATACCCCTTGACAAATCTCCTATAGTACCCAGTCAGGCCTAAGAAGGCTCTCACCTGAGTCTGGGTGGTTGGAGCAACCCAGTCCATGATGGTCTGGATTTTGCTCTGCAGTGGTTGAACCTGACCTCCACCCACAAGGTGGCCCAGGTACACAACCTGACTCTGCCCTATCTGGCACTTGGTGGCCTTGATAGTGAGGCCTGCCTTTTGCAGGGCCTCTAAAACATTTCTGAGGTGGACCAGGTGATCCTCCCAGGTGGAGCTAAAGACAGCAATGTCATCTAGATATGCTGCACTATAGGCCTCCAGACTTGTAAGGACTGTGTTCACCAACCTCTGAAAAGTGGCAGGTGCATTCTTCAGACCAAAGGGCATTACCACAAATTGATAATGTCCACTAGGGGTTGAGAATGCTGTTTTTGGCTTTGCATCATCAGCTAGTCTGATCTGCCAGTAGCCAGCTGTCAGGTCAAATGTGCTTAGATACTTGGCTGAGGCCAAAGTGTCTACTAGCTCATCTGCCCTAGGTATTGGATGGGCATCAGTCCTAGTGACTGCATTGAGACCCCTGTAGTCCACACAACACCTCATCTCTCTTTTCCCACCACTGGTGTGAGGTTTTGGCACAAGGACCACTGGACTAGCCCAAGGGCTATCTGAGGGTTCAATAACTCCCAAATCCAACATTTTCTGGCCTTCTGTCCTGATACAGTCCCTGAGATGGTCAGGTTGCCTATAAATCTTATTTTTAATAGGCAGACTGTCCCTAGTGTCCACTTCATGAGTGCACCAGGTGGTCTGACTTGGAGTCAGAGAGAACATATGTCTGTACTGATTGAGCACTTGTCTGCAATCAGTTTGCTGCTGAGCAGTGAGGCTGCCTGCCAAGGCTACACCATCCACTGACCCATCATCAGGGTTCTGTGAGAGCAGGTGAGGGAGTGGGTCACTCTCTTCCTCCTGTCCCTCATCAGTAGCCATGAGCAAGCCCATGTCTGCCCTGTCCACATATGGCTTCAATCTGTTGACATGGAGAACCCTGTGGGGACTCCTGGGTGTTCCAAGGTCTACTAAATAGGTAACCTCACCCTTCTGTTCAACAATGGTATGGGGTCCACTCCACTTGTCTTGGAGAGCTGCTGGGGCCACTGGCTCCAGCACCCACACCTTCTGTCCTGGCTGGTAAACAGTCAGTACAGCCTTTTGGTCATGCCAGGCTTTTTGCAGTTCCTGGCTAGCCTCAAGGTTTTTAGTTGCCTTTTTCATGTACTCAGCCATCCGGGAGCAGAGACCAAGTTCATAGTCCACTATGTCTTGCTTTGGGGGCTTGAGAGGTAACTCCCATCCTTCCTTCACCAAGCACAATGGACCCCTGACAGGGTGACCAAACAAAAGTTCAAAAGGGCTGTAGCCAACCCCCTTTTGAGGCACCTCCCTGTATGCAAACAAAAGGCAGGGCAAGAGTATGTCCCATCTTCGCCTAAGCTTTTCTGGGAGCCCTTTAATCATGCCCTTTAGGGTTTTGTTGAATCTCTCAACTAAACCATTGCATTGTGGGTGATAGGATGTGGTGAACTTGTAAGTCACTCCACACTCCTTCCACATTGCCTTCAAGTATCCAGACATAAAGTTTGCATCCCTGTCTGATACAACCTCCTTAGGGAAGCCCACTCTTGAGAAAATTCCCAGGAGGGCTCTTGCCACCACAGGTGCTGTAGTGGTCCTAAGGGGAATAGCCTCTGGGTACCTAGTGGTATGGTCCACCAACACCAGGATAAACCTGTGCCCAGATGCTGTTTGGGGATCCATGGGACCAACAATATAAATCCCCACTCTTTCAAAGGGAACCCCCACCACAGGTAGTGGTATCAGGGGGGCCTTTGTGGTGCCACCTGCCTTCCCACTGGCTTGGCAGGTTACACAGGAGCGACAAAACTCCTTGGTGTCTTCAGACATGTGGGGCCAGTGAAAGTTAGGGACAATTCTGTCCCAAGTCTTGTTCTGGCCCAGGTGACCTGCTAGAGGAATGTCATGGGCTAGGGTCAATAGGAAGCCCCTGAACTTCAGAGGTATAACCAACCTCCTGGTGGCACCAGGCTTGGGGTCTCTACACTCTGAGTACAAGAGTCCATCATCCCAATACACTTTATGGGGACCACTAGCATTCCCAGCAGCCTCAGCAGCAGCTTGCTGTCTGAGGGGTTCAAGAGAGGGGCAGCTCTGCTGCTCCTGGCTCAGATCTGCACTGGAAGGGCCCCCTGTCCCCAAGAACTCAACCTGGTCAGGCTCAAGCTCCTCTGGGACAGTTCCTTCCTCAGGACTGAGATCATCCCCCTCAAGAGACTGATCTTCTTTCTGAGCCAAGGGGGAAGGAACTGCCTTAACCCTACTACTCCTCCTCTTGGATGGCACTTGGTCCATTTTTCCAGGATCCAAGGCCTGTTCAGTGTTAGACATTTTGCTCTGTGACCTGGTCACAGCAAACACATCTGCAGGGATCCCCAGCATTTCTGCATGGGTCCTGAGCTCCACTTCTGCCCAAGCTGAAGTTTCAAGATCATTGCCAAGCAAGCATTCAACTGGTAGGTTTGCACTCACCACAACCTTCTTAAGGCCAGTTACCCCTCCCCAGGAGAAGTTAACAACTGCCAGAGTATGGTCTGTTCTGACATTGCTAGCATTGGTCACTTGGTACATTTCACCAAGTATAATCTGCCCAGGATCCACAAGGTCTTGTGTCACCATGGTGACACTCGCCCCTGTGTCCCTAAATGCCAAAGCCTCTTTTTCATTGATTAATGGCTGTTGCCTGTACTTGCCCAGATTACTGGGGCTCACAGAGGAGGTCACATCCATGCCTCCATCACAGACTAGGACAGCCTGAGTGAGTTCTCTGACTAGGCCAGAGCTCATCTCATTACCCAGGGTCAACCCTACTAAACCCTTGGCCTGTGTACTCCCACCACCAATTGTAACTGCACTAGGGGGAACAGGTGCCTTATGGGCATTGGTGGGGGCTGGAATAGAGTCTTTGGACTTGGTGCAATCACTGGTCCAGTGTGTCTTTTGCTTACAGACTTTGCACCATGGTTTCTTTTGGCCTTTTCCCTTGTTAGACTGTGAATCCCCACCTGAAGAAGATTTTTGGGGGCCTTGTGAAGACTTCTGGTCTTTACCCTTCTCCCCACCCTTATCAGAGTTTTTAGAATCTTGCGTCTTAGGGTCACCACCTTGGTTCTGTACCTTCTGCCTCACCCTGGTTCTGACCCATTTGTCTGCCTTCTTTCCCAATTATTGGGGAGAGGTCAGATCAGAGTCCACCAGGTACTGATGCAACAGCTGATTTTGACAGTTATTAAGAATCTGCTCCCTCATGATAAGATTGTACAATTCTGTGAAGTCACATACCTTACTGCCCATCAACCAACCTTCCAGAGCCTTAGCAGAACAATCAACAAAGTCCACCCAGTCTTGAGTCTGTGCTTTTTGGGTATCTCTGAACTTTAACCTGTATTGTTCAGTTGTTAGGCCAAACCCATCAATCAGAGCACTCTTCAAGACTTTGTAATTGTCAGCATCCTCTTCTCTAACAGTGAGGAGCTTATCTCTACCTTTGTCTGCAAAGAAGAGCCACAAGATTGCTGCCCACTGCTCCTGGGGGACCCTCTGTACTTTACAGGCCCTCTCCAGTGCAGTTATCCATTTGTGGATGTCATCCCCACTCTGGTAGGGAGGGACAACCTTGCTCAGCCATCTATGGTCATAAGACCTTTCCCTATCTCTGGGGAAATTGCTGCCACCATGGAACTCTAGTCCCATCTTTTTTCTCTGTCTATAGAGATCTAGTGACTCCCTGTCTATAGCCAACTGCTGTTTTCTGAGCTCAAGCTGGGCTTGTTCATACTGAAGCAGTCTCTTTCTCCTCTCATGAGAGGATTCCCTCCTATGAGAGGAGACAGAGGTCCCTACTGAGGTGTCAGAGTGGTTAGACTCCTGAGAAGGAGATCTAGACCTTCTGGGCACACACACAACTCTTCCTGGGGGGACAAAGGGGAGGTCATTCTGGGCCTCCTCCTCATCCTCAGGAGTAGCTGCACTTTCCAGGTCAGGATCATTGTCATCCCCCTGGCCAGTTTCAGAGGTCAGGTCCTGGGCATTTTCATCCCTGGCCCATCCAGTCTCTTCGGAGGCGTGGGTTCGAATTCCACCGCTGCCACCAATGTGAGAAGTTGGCCTGGTATATGCTGTCCACTAATTATAGTGGGCACCTTGCACCAGTCCAAACAACCCCTTATTGGAGAGAGGTTAAAGACAACCTTTATTGAAAGCTATCCTAGTGGTAGCTATGGAGAGCATCCTTCAGGCTAAGTCTTGAAGGAATGTAAAGCAGCTTGTTTTACCAGTCTATAATCTCTTGAGTGACCAAATGAAAGAGGACCACACCAGGTATATATTTAAAATATATGTATTTAGTCTTAAACACACCCCTCTAGTCTCTTTATGAGGCTAGAGTTCGAAGTACATAAGTTACAAGTCGAATATCAACAGTAATAGCACAAAATACACGTTTGAGCCCTAGGGGCGTACCAAACCATATACCAATAAAGTGGTATAAGAACCACGACTGAGCTAGACACAAGGCCTAGAGCCTGTAGAAATGCTTGGACCACAAGGAACCACCCAAGGTAGTGACACAGGGGACCCACGGGGGACGCGTGCAGTGTGAGAACACAGCCGCGAGCCGCCGTTGACTTCTATGGGGAATGTCGCGGTTGGAGTTTTAAAGAAAAAGGACACTTGGAGGAGGACTTGGAGCAAACCCCTTTAGAACTAGGCTGTTCTAGAGTCAATACCCATGGGAGCACCGGAGTACTCGAGTTACCTCACCCAGGGGAGCCGGGTGCATAGGTGTCTTTCGGGGTCGGGTTTCGTCATCGTTTTCAATGGCGATCTGCTGCAAAGTGCTGCTGGCGATCAAGTCGAAAGTGTCCGGTTGGATCCAAGGGTGTATCGAAGATCTTAAGAACCTGAAAGCAGAGGGGACAGAGTCTGGGTCACTAGCCAGTGACCAGGAAGGCGATGAGCAGATGCCCACCGATGTCGGGTGCTTCAGGTAGGTTGACGGTCATCTTGACTCTTCAGCCACGAGGTCCAGGAGGCGTTGACGACAACCAGGAGCTGGATTAAAGCGGTCCCACGACGTCTGTCGATTGCTGCGGTGTCGACGACCGGATTGGACCCAACAAGCCTTGGCAACGGCAAGTCTTGTAGAAACAAAGAAAGGACGATGTTGCAGACCAGCAAGATCTGGGGGACTCACCATGTGAGGGTAAGTCAGGGCACCTCTGGAGCAACCAGGCAAGCCCAAGCAGAAGAAGAGTTGCCTTCGGGAGGGCCCACTAGCCAATGGACTAGCAACCGCGAAGGAGCCTCAAGTGGACACACTTGGAGCTGGCTCACAGGACACTCGTGGAGTGGAGGCCAGTGATCTTTGGTGCAATTGGTGCTGGAGGCAGGGGCTACTTGGAGCCCAAAGCACAACTTTGTGGAAGACCAGAAAGAGGATGCACTTGCAAAAGTACTTGGTGTCCAGGGGTCATGGTCCCACGTTACCCACGACAGCTACGGGCCTCAGCTTTGCTGGGGACCCAGGGCAGCCTCGGGAAAGTCTGGAAATCTACCTCTGGTGATGCAAATACTTTGGCGTCCGGCGGGAGCTTCAGCAATGCAGACCGGACAATTGCTTCTTAGGTGCCTGCCAAGCAGGGGAGTCACTCCTTGACCCCAAGGGAGATTCTTCAGTCTTCTAATCTTAAAGTAGAGCATCGAAGGTCCAGGATTCGGCTTCAGAGTTTCGTCCAGGGTAATCAAAAGTCCTAAGGACTGGGGTCCCATACTTATACAAAGTTAAGGGGTTGGACATACTCTGGGGACCCACCTATGGGAGGGTCAGGGAAGAGGGGTGGTTACACCCATTCCCTTTGTCCAGTTTTGCGCCAGAGCAGGGGCAGGTAGCCCCTGCAACCGGTTTGAACTGGCATATGCACAGGGACACCAAATGTGCCCCCAGTGCAGGACTTCAAAGCACCAGAGGTTGCTCCCGCCCAGCCCCAATACTCACTATCCTGTCTGGGGAGGTGGTTACACCTCCCTGTGACGACAGGAAACCTATTGTCCAGGCCTCCCCTGCCGGAGTTTCAGTCAGCAGCAGGAGGCCAGACCCGTGTCTGTGGCAGCGGCATCCATTTTGTGATGCCAGGGCTCGGGGAAGAAGTTACCGGGTAGCCCGGTGTGTACATGTCTCTCCCTCTAGAAGGGTGGAATGCTACCCCCGCTGCCAGGATTGGCGGGGGTAGTATTCCAAGATGTTTGACACCAAACACAACATGTTTCTGTGCAGCCATCCCAAAGTTAGCATTTACCGCAAGGATATAATGCACTTAAGAGTATATGGTCAGGCTGCACCACAAACAGCATCAGAGGATTGACTCCAAACGCAGCAGAGGGGCCCTGCTCATGCAGGGGCACCCTCTTACATAAAAACCAAGCACTCTGCCTTCAGGATTGTAAAGGCCTGCCCTAGGAGTGACTTATAGGTTTATATGTGTGTGCCATGGCAGTGATATAGGTAGCCCATACCACTGTAAGGGATGCATGCACCACCTTACCCAGGCTGCAGTAGCAGACCTGTGGTGTCATTTTGGATGGCCTTCCAGGGGTGGCACAATACATGCTGCAGCCCCTGGTAGGCCTCTGAGGTACCTATGCCCTGGGTACATAGTATACCATATACTAGGGACTTATAAGGGCACTCCAGATTCCAATCAGAGATGTGCCTAAGGCACATGGAAACCATTTTAGAGAGGAAGCAGCTAGGCTGGGGTTCTGATTAGCAGGGCCCCAGCCAGACTAAAGTCGAAAAACAGTGAAGCATCAGCAAAAAGTGGGTGTACCCATGTGAAGCAGAACCTACTCTCCTACAACTGACAAAAGCAGTAACCCACTGACCCAATTACATTATGTGCACTTAGTGATCTTGGCTGTACATGTTCTTTGCAGCAGGCAAATTAGCCCTTCTGCGCTACCTTTCCATGAGTCAAAACTGTCACTTGACAAAACTCCATCTCTCTCTAGGAAGAACATTAACCATCAGAGTTATCATGAGATTTGTATTGTTGCCTAAAATTGCTGGAGGCAGCAAGTGCGTTTAGAAACATAATATACTTGCAAGCACGACACCCCACCTCAAGTCAGCGCCCGGTGCGATTGCACCGCCCTAGAGCCACCCTGCTCAAGGGTCCTGTGACCTCAGTGACTGTCGCGTTAGGGTGTGCTGCTTCATAGGCCTGCCAGCAAGACTGGAGTTAACTTCAGTATGGATTGTGGTTGACAGGCCTTTAAGGTTAACCCACAATTGTCACCGTTAGGGTCCACATGCTGGTGCTAAGACACCAGGGCTTCTAAGGTCTAGCAAGGGAATGTGCTCCCTCAGGAGACTGGTCTGGTGGACTGATCATGAAGGCTGAACCTGGTTCCCCAGTTCCAAATTCGGCAGCTCTGACCATAGAGCCACATCCTCTCCTCCACTGAACACCATTCTGCCCCATTGAGAGAAACTTGTACTGCCTTCAGCTACAACCCAATTGTGCCCGCTATAAACTCCTGGATGCGACACAATTCAAATTACGCATTAGACGAGAGTAATATGCTGCCTAAAAAAAAGCGAGTCTATCCAAGAGCCTCTCATGAGGGACCGTATCAAAGGCAGCAGACAGATCGAGTAGTATCAGAACAGCCTTGCCCCCCTGGTCCAGCTTGGGGTCCTGAATCACGTACACTTGGAATTACCAATCCCATTCCCTTTCCCTGAAAACCTAATTCTTGACCCCTGAAATGATGTGCCCTCAGCAGCAGCTACCGTGTGACAAAGCAGTAAGACTGCGGCACCCCATCCTTGTGGAGAAGGTGGTAGCTGAGGTAAGAGTTGGGTAACTACCTGAATCTCCTGAAGTCCATTTTCCAAGAAAAAAAATTGTCTTTTTGAGAGGTAAAGCAAGGTTCATTGACGGTGAGACTAGTTAAACGGCGATGATTCGAAAAGTGTGGCAAAGCAGATTATTTCCAAAACAAAGTGTTTTGATGTATATAAGCGATTATTGCTTTAAACCCAGATTATACAAACAGAATGTCTGAAAATATGGATTATAAGCTTGTTTTTAAAAACGCCTCCTACCTCTGCCGGTCGCACTTAAACACTTGTGTGTCGCTCTGAATACGATCAAGTCCTGGGATCAAGTGACAAGACCAATACTGTGCCTCCGGTTCACGAAAGTACACATGTTCAGCGGGCACAGCAGGGGCTGAGAAGTTGACTGTTTTGTCAACAATCTCTGTCCAGGCTGATGTGGGGGCTTAGGAGGGAATGGGCCCAGCAGGATGTAAAACTATAACATCCTGCGCAAGAGGCTCAGGTAATGTGACTTTTCTGCTGGGGGGTGCGGGAAGGAAAAGCAAAGCTACCACCCGCCGGTGTGTCCAATCTTCGAAGCATGTGTGTGCTTCTGGTCACCAAAAGGGTGGTGTGATTGTGGGAAAACAGCAGGCAAGATCCGCTCCATGGTTCACCCACGTGATGGCTGGTACCCCCAGAGTAGACTCACAGGAAGGCTGGTTGGGGCACGGCTAATTGATCTGTTAAATTCTGGCCTGCCTGCTCAGCGCTGTTCATGAATATTCTATCTCTGACGCATAGCATTTTAAATTTGAAGGCGCAGTTGCATGCTCGTATATGTTAGACAATTTTAGCATTCTGGTGCTGCCTCATTGGCAGTGTGCCTCAATTGCAGTATTGTCAAAGGGGTGCTAGAATACGTGACTAATGCATTTTAATGCGGTGATGCGGACACTTGCATTAAAATGCGTTAGTCAAAAGCCTAACCCAGCCCTGAAACTGCGAAAAGTAAAATTATTTTAACAACGTTATTATAATTTTATTTTTCCTGCTCAAAGAGAGCATTTGTTAAAGTTTTGATGTTAATCGCAGCGCCCATCATGAGCTGAAATTAACATGAAAACTTGAACAAATGCACACAATCACCCCGCAGCCCAGCTCTATTAAGAAAAGAAATGCAGCAACATAGCTGCCAAGGTTTCAAATTGCTATGTGGGATGGTTTCAAACCTGCCTTAACACCGTTCACGTGGATCTGTATGTGAGGAAATGCACCGTCTTTTCACTTTTTTAAGCAAAAGTTTGGAGTGATATTTGGCGCTGCACCCACACATGCGGTCTGGTTACTGGCGCACATAGCCTTGGTTGCAGCGCACATAGACCTTACACTGCCGCACACAGAGGAAAAAAATTAGAGGGAACATTGCCTGGGACTCAATATAAAGTATTGTCTTATCGTGCGTTTCTTTAGTTCACTATTTTCCCTATCTGCCATCCTCCTGGCTAGGAATTGCCTTATTATGTCTTTCAACTCATCAGAGTGCATCTGTCTATGGTGAGTAAAGAGCTCAGGATGCCCTATATTCGCTAGCTGGTCTGAGATGTATCCTAGCCAGGGAATGTCAAATGGCCCTGTCAAGCCTCAAACAATCTTCTAAAAGAGATTGGTTCAAGGTAGAAGTGGGGCTAGACCATATTTTTAACCACTGTATTAAAGGGGCTGCTACAATAAGGTCAGAAATGTAGCCCTGCCCAAGTTCTTCATGCACCATAAAGGACATGGTGCAGAGGGGTACTGCTGTGAGTTTCCGGAGGAATTTGTTTTCAGACACCTGCAGATCACAGGCATCCTTGTAGCCCCAAACATCACTGCCGTACATGGCCATTGGTATACATTTCTCATTATAGACCTTCAATAGTGAGCGTAGCGGTTTGGCCCCTAATCTCCTTGCAAAGTCCATAGTCGCTCCTGCTGCTCTAGACAGGATGTTTCTTTAATGTTTGCTGAGCCACCCATGACCCTTTTTCATCAAACAGAACACCCAAGTAGGGAAATGTGGCAACATTTGTCAATTTTCCCCCTCTACATGTGAACCTACGTTTGTCACGCTTTGTGTTACCGGTTGTCATTATATGAGACTTGGAAAAATTTATAGAGAGTCAAGTGAGTCCATAAAATCAATAAATGTATTTAAAAGTCTTTGCAGCCCCACAGCTGTCCTAGCAAGTAAAACTTCATCATCTGCGTATAGGAGAGCTGGGATGAGTTTAGAACCTGCTCTACTGATGTCTTTGCTCGTAGATGACAAGGCAGCCCCCAAATTGTTGATATGTAAGGTAAATAAAACAGGGACTAGAATGCATCCCTGTCTTCTGAGAGAGAACCATTTTCATTGTATCTGGCCGAGGCAGTCAAATTTAAGTGTGACCAGTGCAAAAAGGCCACTAGATCGGCGTCCATGCCAATGTGTAGTAGCAAAGGCCAAAGTTTTGGCCTATTAACGCGATCAAAAGCAGACATTAGGTCCATGAATGCCATGTACATACATCCCTTTTTGGCAAGTGTATATTTACCGATCATCATGAGTAAATTATTGCATTGGTCCACTGTCCCCATACCTTTTTTGAAGCCATATTGCAAGTCTGAAATTAAATTTTTTTCATCTAACCATATTGTTAAGCGATCCAAAATCACCTTCCCCATGATTTTTGCTGCAAAATCAAGTAAGAAAATCGGGCGATAACAAGCGGGTCATCCCTGGCACCCTTTTTAAAAATAGGTAAAATAACCGCTGTAGACCATGAGGGCAGTGAGCCACTTGCGGTCGCTGCATTGAAAACCCTGGCCAGGATCTTTGCCCATGTCCGGGGATCAGCCTAAAAAAAAGTCAGCGGGAACTGCATCTGCCCGGGTGCTTTTCGTCCTGATGTAGCCAATATGGCTTTATGAACCTCGTCTACCCTCAAAATTTGGCAGACGCGTCTCTATGCTGGGTTCCCAAGGAATAACATTCATCCCTTGTTCCACCCCTCTGTAGATCCTCTCAAAATGTTTGACCCATCTATCAGCAGGGATAACACAGTCTGCTCTCATGGGGTTTTGATCTGCGAAGAAAGGGCTGTTTACAATTTTCCAACATTTTGAACTGTTGGACAGGACGCTGACCTAATCCAAATCGTGCCATGCCTGTACCCTTATATTATCTTTCCTTTGCTTAATAGCCAATTTGTAAGCTCTCCTACATACCTTTATCTTTTCTTCATCCCTGGGTTTTTGTTTTAGGGCGCTCATTCATGAGAGACTTATGGGATTTAGTGCACTCTTCATCAAACCATTTTTCCCCCTTAATATCCACTGCCCTGCCTCTCGCTGTTAGATTTTCCGCAATTCGCTTTACTAGGTTACTGTAAGCCCCTAATGCCAATGTGCAGCATTCCGTCCATCATCCCCTTTGGTATCGCTTTGTTCGCCCTAAGTTGGCAGGGTAGGCCCAGACGTGGGTCCCTTGCTCACTTTGCCACTGGATTCAAGCTAGCCTGGCTGATGACGGCTGAATAGCCAGAAACCGGTCCCAGGATGCTTGTTTCCGGTCCAGGGAAGACATGGCTTGGCAGTTCGGGCTGGACTGTTCACATGAGGCACAGGGTCAGACTGATTTGCATATGGCCATGTCTGAACTGGGGTGGTGGAGTGAGCTAAAGAATGATGATGGATTAAACCCAGATCAGTTGACTGGGGGTGAGTGTTTGATTAGCTCAAGCGCTCCGTCCATCATCCCCTTTGGTATCGCTTTGTTCGCCCTAAGTTGGCAGGGTATGCCCAGACGTTGGTCCCTTGCTCACTTTGCCACTGGATTCAAGCTAGCCTGGCTGATGACGGCTGAATAGCCAGAAACCGGTCCCAGGATGCTTGTTTCCGGTCCAGGGCAGACATGGCTTGGCAGTTCGGGCTGGACTGTTCCCATGAGGCACAGGGTCAGACTGATTTGCATATGGCCATGTCTGAACTGGGGTGGTGGAGTGAGCTAAAGAATGATGATGGATTAAACCCAGATCAGTTGACTGGGGGTGAGTGTTTGATTAGCTCAAGCGCTCCGTCCATCATCCCCTTTGGTATCGCCTAATACCACTCTGGCCTGAGTATGGTTGTCAAGGCAGAGTGAAATATCTTCTTCACCTTCTGTGTATATCTCATCTAAAAAAGCATCCGGCATTATCTTCTCCCACCTGATTCTACCAGTCTTGTCTGTTGGTTTAAAATCCCTATTTGATAGACTCTTTCTCTCAACCCCATGGAAGACCTGCTCCCCCCACAATTTCCAAAATCAGTGGGTTATGATCACTATAGCAGCTCCAGTTGGGGTTTAAATTTATTATATCTGGGCACTACCGAGCAGATACCAAAATAAAGTCTATAGTAGAGGAGCAACCCCTGCCAATGAACGATGGAACTGACCCTATCTCACCAGTGTGTTCGAGACATTGTAGATTATTAACAGCAAATAGGCTCTCTAACCGACAGCCTTGGGCCGAGTGTTCAAAATGAGTAGAGGGAACCAGGGTATCCCAGGGTCCCTTACCTAAGATACAATTAGATAGGCAAATATGTACATTAAAATCCCCCAGAATAATGACCTCATAATATGGGCATCTATCCTCTCCATAATGCTCCAAAAAACCTTCCAATGCGGCAATGCGCTCAATGTCATTTTTCCTACAAAAGGAATTATAAAAGTTAATCACCAACAGAGTAGGGCGCTTAGTGAAAGTTAATTCCACAGCTAATAAATGGGGTGAGGAGCAGATCATCATCTTCAACGTGCAGGCTAATTTGAGCGATATCAGGGTAAGCAAGCCTTCCTTAGCGCGCCCTGCTGTGGAGGGGGATACAGCTTTAAAAAAGGTGTAAAACCATCCAGGACAAAAGAATCAGACGTGTCCCATGTTTCCTGTACTGCGACTATATGACAAGACCTTATTGTTGCTAGCCACTGATCATCATCTTTTTTGGCCCTTCGTCCTGGGATATTCCAGGACATCAGTTTAAATCTTGGTGTACCTAGTTGGGTGGGGTCAGACTTTGACGATGTATTAATGACCACCACTGGTAATGGAAGACACCCTGTAGTTTCCCCACCCTCAAGTAGGGCCGTTTGTCAATCTATACTGTCTAGATCCATCAGTGAGGCAAATGTGTTGATAAGGGGAATGGCTGTGCTTACATTTGGGAATTATAAAGACATTACTGGTAAAGGATCAAGCTTAGTATTAAAACTCCTTTGAGGTGGCTCCCCAGTAGGATAGAAAAAATGAAGTGGGACAACCTTGATTCCGGTATTAGACCCTTGTCTACAATAGCTGTGGATCATGGCCTTTGAATGTATTGGGTGAGTTAGATTAACCACAATGCAGTCTCCCACCCTATCTTTTTTTACGGTGGATCCAACCCAACCCACTCTTCTGGCCATGATAACATGTGGTGATATATAATGACCATTTACTATCGTGTTGTCACACCACTTGCTCACTTTGTGTAGCAGATCTATCGTGGACTCACTTGTACCCTGCTTAACTGGTGGGACACCTGTCAAAACGTCCGCTAAGGGGGCTGACTCTGGGGGTAAATCTAAAAGATCACTCCTCCCCTCCATCATTGGAGGAAAACAGGTAGGGTAGGAGCCATGAGGATAGGGCCGAAAAGCATCACATGGGTCAGCCCTATGGGCGCCTAGGGGCCTCTGGGGAGCTGTGACCACACCACCCCCTTCTTCCTCAACATTATTTGGCCCTCCCATATTCCTATGTGATCGTATACCTTCCTGTGGTTATTGTTTGACCCCCTGGCCTGGGTGTGAGATAACTCCATGGCCCAGTAGCTTACAGTCATTTGTCGAGGGGGCTGAGGGTGCCGGCCCAATCATCTGATTTTAGCCCGCACCCCCATTCACCTCCAATATTGCTGCCTCTGGGTTATTAGATGGGTGTCGAGATTGTAGCTCAATGGACTGCATAAGCACAGCTTCAATCTTTGCCAACCGTGAAATAATAGGTGCCAAGAGTAACTTTAACATATCTTTGATTTTAGGTAACAAATTAAACACCCTGACTCAGGTCCATCTGATCTGATACAACTGAACCAGCAACCTTCTTGGGTATCTGCACAGTTTTTTCACTCCTCCTCTCTTCCTTTTTACTGGAGTTTCGGACAAAAGTGTAGCTTCTTCTGGGTTACCATCAGCACTGACTAATAAATCGGTAGCAGTGATCATGGTCGATGCCATCCTGCCTGTATCTTCCATTAATACAGGGTCGACAAGAGACAATGGGTCCTGAGAATGATTAATAATTTCCAGCGAGAGTCTCCTTTCAGTCAAAGCAATTTCATTTGACAAAACATTTGCAGCCCTGGCTAAGAAAGAGTCCAGGGTAGTTACTGTGCTCCCCCCCGGAGTGCCCATAGTTTGCTTCCTCTTGCCCATTTCTTTCAGACAGACGAAATTGCAGGAACTTTTTAAACTTTTCAACACGTTTAAGAAGGTGTCCGGAATGCTAGTTGGTTTAACCCCACTTAGTGAAGCAAAGAGAGATATAAAAATGTAGGGAGGAAAATAAAAAGACAATGTACCTTGTCAAAACTAGATTGGGCTCCCGCGCAGTGGGAGCCCAAAGCAGGTGAAATAGGTGCCTCGGGCGTGAAAAAGCGGCATGGGCGGCGGCTTGCCACAGGCAACACTGGGGCTTGGAGTCCTGCCTCCTCAGAAACGGGCTCCCCACTTACAATCACTTTGGGGTCCTGGAGGCAGATTTGTTAGACTGACTAAATAATTTCAATCATTTAAGGCCAAAAGAAAGTGAGGGGGCAGTGAATGAGGCTAGTGCTAGTGATGAAAGAGATCTGTTAACATATATGGGGGCTATGCAGACCTGAGTACCAACTATCATAGCGGATGGTGACCCCTCTAGTCTCTCTAATATTACTGATGATCAACTGAATATAAATGATAATAGCATTGTTTATTTTACATTAGTCTCCTGGAATGTGGCAGGTATAAATATTGAAAGATGTGACCCAAGTGATTTCTATATCTAAGATCGTTTGCCATAATAAGTAATAAGGGGCCTTCTTTCGGGATGGATATCAATCCTATTCCATCCCCGCTACACCATCAATTAGGGGTTGTGCAAGGGGAGGATTGATAATTCTGGTCTCTATTTCTTTGAACTGTAGCACTAAGGAACTGGTAACAAGTTCCCCAAACATACAGGCAATTCTTTTTGGTTCCCCTGCAGTTAGCAGTGTGGTCTTATTAAGCTTTTATAATGCTACATCAGGTCCCACATTCTGTGATACTCTTTTTATTCTTAAGGATCTAATGCTCTATATCTAATCTTACAGCAATCTAGGAGCTGGATTTATTTTGACAGGGGATTTTAACATTCATCCTTGTCCAAGGGGCCCACAATCTAACAAATTATGCAATTATGTGAGTAATGAAAATTGTATTAATATGGAATCATACTCATGCCGGTTCCTTTCACATCACCTCCTTGCTGACCTCAATCTTGAGAGTGCTATGACCAAGCAATTCCAATATAGTGATGGTAGTTTTCCTCCCACCTTCAACGGTAGAGGCCAATTCTCCACAATAGATTATATTTTTGTTTCCGTTTTTCTGAGGATTTTTTTGAAACATTTTAGGGTAAACATTTCTGGTTTTAGTGACCATAATTGTATTGTGGATATGGAAGATCTTTTTGTATGGGTCCTGGACTGGGGAAGGATAACCCATCGGGGTGGTGCATCGACTGATCAGGGTAAAAGATTAAAGTGGTCCAAGGTTATCTGAGAGGACTTTCTAGGATCCCTAATGGTGACCAAAGGGACTGATTTCGAGACATGTTTGGAGGGCTCCCGTACTGACACCACTTTATTAAGTGCATATTCGGAGATAGGGGAGGAAATTAAGTCAAAACTATCGCTCCCTTCCAGATGAATAAAAAACAGTTCTAAATGTTGATTTAACAAGGACTGCTCGAGAGCCCATACATTGTTATTGAAAGCTCTTAAAGCAGTTCCCAAAGATTGCCACCTAATTACAAATAGATCAGTTGCCTATAAGAAGGTGTTAGACAGTAGAAGAAGGGCACTGAAAGAGGAAGCTGGGAGGGGCTGATCAAGGCATCATGTTGGGGAATAGTTGTTTAATTGCCCTTTATTTACTGACACCGGGGACCGCACCATTTCCTCGCATATTCCCCCTGAGATATAGGTTAATCATTTTGAGTGTGTTTATAATGCCCCATTATCTTGGAGTCAATGTGAGCCTGTTATTTTAGCCACCTCTCATTGAAATTTACCTATCACTGTTGAAGAGACCCAACTAGCCATAGATTGACTTACCTCACATAAAGCCCCTGTATCCAATGGGATCCCTGCAGATTTGTTTTAGGATACATTAGAATTGTGGGTGCCGATCTTAACTCTCACCTTCAAGTCGGCAATGCGGACGGGTGTCCCAGTATCATGCTCTCAGTCGGTCGTTATCCTTGTATATAGGAAGGGCTCCAGAGACTTACCTAGCTGTTGCCATCTGATCTTTTGAATGACTCAGTTGGAAAGGTAATCTTGAGGAGGGCAATTTCATGGGCAGAGAACGGCTCCATACTCTCCCATCTGCAATTTGGGTTTTGCCCAGGCCTTGAGACATGTGATTAGTATTTAACTCTTTTCTTGTTAATCAACAAGTACTCTGTGGTGAGGCCCGGGTCACTGCACATCGCACTTATGGTCCTGTCCTCAGCATTCGACATGGTGAACAGGTCCAAATTATGGCCGGTTTTACTAGACCTCGGAATGGATAGAGAGATGGTCTCTTTTCTTAGTGAGCTGCATAGGGACGTGTCGGCTGTTGTCCGGTAAAATGCGGATGGATACCGTACAAGAGTTTTTTCCCCTAAAGCGAGGAGTAAGACAGGGTTGCATACTGCCCTCTTTTTTGCTCACATTTAACGTAAATGATCTAGGGGCCAGGTTGATAGATAATCAAGTGGATTTTCTGTGAGTCCGTAATCAGAAGATTCCTGCATTGTTATATGGGAATGATATCATCTTGCTCATGAGAACAGCCCTAGGCCTACTAGTACTGTCTAATAGCTTTGTCAGTTACATGAGCAGCCTTGATTTATCAACTAATCTCGGCAAGTCTCATGTAATGGTTTTGGGCTCAAAGGAGACTTAGGGGCAGATTTACAAGTTGGTCGCGCAGGGCAGCACAGAAATGAATCTTGCTGTGCTACACTGCGTGACAGGGAAAGGGCAGGAATGCTCTTTATTTGAATCAGAGTGGCACATTCCTGCCTTTTCCCCTGTGCTGGTGCCCTTTTGGCAGCCTTGCACCAACGGAGGCACCCTTGCACCATGGTGTTAGCGTGCCTCCATTGCATGCAGGATTGGTTTTGTGCAGGAAGGGTCAGCTTCCTGCACAAAAGTAATCCTGAGAGGCATATTCCTCTTTCTGTGTGTACTGCAGAATGCAGCACACATGGAAAGAGGAATTAATGAGGAGAAATACAGTTATTTCTCCTCATTACCCCTCTGTTGCGATGGTGTACTTTTTGGCACATTTTCAAGTTTACCCGCTCTGGTAAATCAGGGAATGCATCGAAAACCGGGAGTTGGGTGGAAACACACACTCAACGCCCATGGAATGCCTTCCTAGCGCAGAGTAAGGCAACGCAGTACTTTGTACCATGCTGCATGAAGCAAACGTGATACAAACTGGCTCATAAAAATGCCCCTTAGTCTAGATCCTTCCAAGTACAGGATAATAAATTAACCAATGTTCAAACCTTCACATAGCCAGGGGTTCATTTTGGCAATCGCTCCTCATGGGGCCCATTGAGAAAATCAAAACAACTGACCTTGTTTCACTCTGTAGGGGCTATTTTCTCCTTTTCCTCAATAATGGGCTGTTGGCCCTTAGGCGCATTGGTAAAGACATACCAAGCTAAATTGGTGACTGCAGTCATCATATATGATGTTTGGGGCTAAATAGATACCTCAGAGCTTCAAGTTGAGGAGAATAGCTTCTGTAGATGTCTCTTGGTGGTTCCAGTATCCACCCCTGCATTTATGGTACACAAGGAGTTGGGTTTGCCCTATCTTTCAGATATCATTGCACTGAGCCCCCTGCTTAAGTGGCTCTCTATTTCGATACGTCCAAAAAGCCACTTTAGCCGGCAGAAAATCAAGGTCTTTAAGAAGCTCCAAGGTTGGAGATCAATTAAACGGTTATTTTACATAAGGGACTCTCGCTAAATTGGAAAGAGAAGCTCTGTTTGAATCACCTATGAACTTTGTGAAGGCTGAGATCCTTTGGAAGTGAAAGTGTTTTTTACAATGGTGGGATGTAATGAGAGAGGGTCAGGAACTTTGAAAATCTTCAGTGAGTGAGCATGCGCAGTTGTTAACGTTGAATACCATTGAACCCTATCTGTTGAATGTTCATAACATTCGCCAATTTCTCCTGACCAGATTTTGGTTCAATCAAATACATCTGCTGTTGGCTGTGCCCTGGCAAAATAAAGGGAATAGACAGATTGGAATTTGCACATGTGATAATTTTTCGGCCAAGGATTTTCTCCATTTTATGTTTTTTTGTGGTTGTTATGATGTTTCTCATATGATTTATTGGTTGCCTTTGTTGAAATCTTCGAATTTCATGCAGGTTAGGCCTGCCCTTAAATTTTGTCAGTTACTTCCAGATGTTCAAATATCTTTTGTTGTTGCCTGTTTTCTGGCAGCATCTTTGAAGCTGAGAAAGTCTTGTGAAGAGGGGTGAGGATATGAAATTGTAGATTTGGGGCCAGATGTACGACCATGTCATTTAGCGACTCGCAAATTGCGCTCAATTGCGAGTCGCAATTTGCGAGTCGCTAAATACCATGTACAACAGTGTCTGAGACACTGTTAGCGATTCCTAATGGGGTCGCAAATTGCATGCCTCATGCATATTAATGAGGCACTTGCAATTTGCGACCCCATTACGAATGGCTGGCCCTCCAAGGTATGGTGGCCTGCTCGGCTCAGCAGACCTCCATGTCTTGGACTGCTTTTAAATAAAGCAGTTTTTTTTTAAATGCAGCCCGTTTTCCTTAAAGAAAACTGGATGCATTTAAAAAAAGAAAAATGAAATGTTTTCGTTTCATTTTTTAAGGGCAGGTAGTAGTCCCTGGGACCACTGCCTGCCCCTAAAAAATATTTTC
Source organism: Calotriton arnoldi (assembly GCA_963921515.1). Taxonomy (NCBI): domain Eukaryota; kingdom Metazoa; phylum Chordata; class Amphibia; order Caudata; family Salamandridae; genus Calotriton; species Calotriton arnoldi. Next base: position 303,744 of record CAWUFW010009500.1, read on the forward strand.
CCCTGCATTCGCAAAGGGGAAGGGGTCCCCTTCCCATTTGTGAGTGCTTTACCACCCTCTTGAAGAGGGCGGTAAACTGCGATTGCGGTCGCAAAACATTCTTACATAGGCCTCTGACTCGCTAATAGGAAGGGGCGCCCTTGGAACGCCCCTTGCAAATAGCGGCTCGCAATTCCTATTTAGCGAGTCGCCAAAAAATTGCGACTTGCTAAATAGGTATTGGTCATGGCCCTATTAGATTTTGCATGAGCAAACGGGTCGCAAACCCATTTGCACATGCAAAATAGGGTCGTACATCTGGCCCATAGGGTTCACCTTTTAATATTGTTATTGGAAATGGTTTATTATAGCCGGTGGACAAATATAGCATAGTGGACTCATTGTATTAGGTTTTTGTCTTATTGTTCTTACTCGTCTACTTATTCATTGTAAATATATTAAGAGCGTAGAATATTAGATTGAATTTTTAATATGTTCTGAATTTTAATGATGTATTGTCCCTTGTTATGATATTGAATTTAAGGGGCATGGTATGGGAGAAGCTAAAAATGTGATATGGTGACTAATGTATTCTGTTAAATATTTATAACTTTTAGGATTTTATATTATCGTATGAATTACTGTTTTTATTATGTACTTGTATGGTCTTATTTTTAAAATCTGAATAAAGCTTTTTTGAAATTGAAATGACATTGTTAGCTTAATCAATTTCAATATGTCTTTATCCTTGTCTGATTGGTATCCTCCAACAGTAATAGAGATTTTCTTTAAAGAACCTTAGTCTGTTCGATAAGGTTCTGAAAATGTATTATGAATTTTCAACATTATTCATATATTTTCTAGGTGAAAGAAGTCAATCCTTAATGAATTTAAGTACCAAGACATTATGCCTGGAAGCCTATTCCCTTTGCTGCCTGGAAACCTATCCCCTTTGTCTCCAGATATGATGATGATGATGATACCATTCATCTGACTTCTTTATCCTTTCATTTTACACATGTTCCTCTCACCTTTGGCAAAAAGTCTCCACCCTTTTACCTCTAAATAAAGTGAGGATATATTTGCAGGACTGCCTAAATATTTGTCACATTGCCTTCATGTAGCCCATAAAGTAGTACTGATACAGGTCTACACCTGGGAGATAGATCAAGTATGCCCTCCTTTCAATACATTTAATTATCTTTAATCAAACAATAGAATTCTGTGACTTTTATGTATTATACAGACTTTTGTCATGCTCCTTGGAGAAAACTACATTTTAAGACCCAGAGTCCATTGGTTTCTTTCCCACCAAGACATTCCTGGGTTTCCTGGGTTTCAGAAATGGTTCAAGGAATGCTCTTTGTGTTTCAAATCACCTTCCATTCCAAGGTAGAAGTGCTGCTCTCTTTGAATATTTCACAGACAGTTGTTCATGTTCTCATTCACTATTCTGCATATTTCTTTATGCTTGTCACTACCCCGAAACAGATTGGTCTTTTAGTTGGCCTCCAAAAGTACAATTACTCACATCTTCAGTCATTAAACAATCGCTTATTGAATCTGTCAATTTGGTGAAAATATACTGGAGACAACTCACTTGCATGTCTCTCATTGGGCCATTGGTGAGTGGCTACTGTGTTCCCTTTGATTGAGACATGTTTCCACTTTTTGTGGATGAATGCTTGTCTCTCTACACATGTTTTGACAATCCAAGTGCCCAAGCAAATTGCATATTGTCAGTTCTTTCTCTAGGTTTATCCATATCCACGTGGACAAGCACACAGATTTTAAATTGTTGAGAACACCCAGAAATTTTTTATACTTCAGATATTATTTTTTGAGCAGGCTATTTTGTCCTTCATTCACTGTTCCATCACAGTCTCTGTTATGTGTAACATGTTCATACAACTAGTGCCTGTGAGTCTAAAGCTAATGTCAACTATGCAAGGTTGGGGGTATAGAATGAAGGAGGGCAGGGATGGGCATAGCAGAGCCCTGCATTCTTCTGGTTCCTTCATTTACACGACCCTGAATTCCGATCCTTGTGCAAGTTCTTGTTTCCACAGGGATCTGAATTAAATACTCAACATGTAAAAAGGGTCAAAGAGTCTTACCTGAAGATGAATACCAGTGTTCCTGTTTCTCCATAAAATATGTAAGATTATGAAATGGCTCACTCTTTCTCTTTAGAAAGACAAGCTGTTTGATTGGAATCTAAAACATAATTTCAAATCAGATTCCTCTGTTTGAAAGAAATGCAACACCCTTGCTTAATAAGCAAAGATACTATGAAAGTAAGAGGACAATGTACGCTTGCAGAGTTAACTCAAAGATATGAGCCATAGGAACTACTGGTTTCAGCAGGACCTACAAGCCTTACATATAAAATCCATACAAGTGGAAAATACTAACTGGATAAATATGAGAGCAAGCCCGAAACAATCACTTAACTTGCAAGACATAAAGTAGGAAGGAGAAAATTCTAAGTCTAAACACTCAATCTGTTCTTGTCTCTTTTTTTCTTTGTATTAGGTTTTCAATTCACTAGAGGAGGTTTCACTTAACGATGATAACTAAGAACAATGACTACAATAGGCAGCACCATGATATAGTGGTAATACATAACTGGATTCATTCATGAAAATGCATTTTTAGATATAGAACTAAAAATCTTTTCATTTACATCTTTTTTTAATGAGCAAAAGCCTACGTTTTCTGGCAAATCCAAAACACGCTCATAGTCTATCTTACTTTACTTCTTCAGTTTTGCAAGCCAATACTTTACTGCCAGCACCTCTAATGTGATGATGCTGAAAATGCAGATGGACATGCCACTGATTTATGGTGAAGGACAAGGCAGGTGGTCCCTGGCACGGCATTACTCACACTCTTCTCCTGAATTGCTCCCTCCACTGTTTATGATTTGTCAGTCCAAACTCATTTCTCAGGACCATTTCAAACATGTCTGCATGTTACTGGGCCACCCTGTGAAACATATGTTGCACACATTTCCCTATGCGGACCAATGATGTTGTTGCCATAAACAGATGTTATTTCACACTTTTTACAGCACTTGTGGAAAAAACAGCAAGACCCCCATGAATCTTGAGACAGTGGGATCATTTTTTAGTTCAGGATGATAATCCTCTTCTGCAGGATGACATCGGCAATGGACAATAAATTATAGATGACTAGGACACTTTACTCCCTTGCCAGGCAACACATGACAGTGCTGACAACATCCATGGATTAACACACATATATGACACTCTGGCTCTAGTGTTGCTACATACCGGTCCTTGTGTCCTTGATCTCCTATGAATCCCAACTCCACAGGTACCGACACATATGTCCTGATTATAGCTACTGAGTACTCAAACACTGAAATCATCTGCCTTGTTAGGAGCCGTAATGTTTCTTCAGTCAGGTTATTCCCATGTGTTAACTCAGGCATGTTCTACCCTGGCCAGATACCTCTTTGGGGAAGGACTGCTGACAAGGATTCGCTTGCTGCAGAGAAGAACTTAGTGGGAGCAGACGCGGAGTCAGGCCTACTGCCGATGCACCTTGAGCGGATCAACAAGCATGTTGGTTTTAGTCTTTGCTTGGTTCTCAGAGTAGTTTTTAGGCAAAAAATGTCCAAGACCCATGTTTTAGATTTGGGCTATATGGGCACTTTTAGCACCCCAACAAAGGGTCCAGGACTAGAGGCACACCACTTGGGGGTCAGAACTTACTCAGACTGGGTCCAGGTGCGAGTTCAAGATGGTCAGAGCCTGTTATGCCCTGTGGTTCTGAACGGGAGGCCATCCAACTAGCCCTGGGAGTCACTCTGATAGTCCTCGGTTCAGGTGAAGAAGCAGGGCTCAACAGCAGGGCAGTTCTCAGGGTTCAAGGAAGGCTTCAGGCAGCAAAACAGTCCTTTAAGGTGCAGGAAAGTATTCTTGTGGAGTATACAGCCAGCCACAGCAGCACGTAGTCCTCTGAGAGTCCTTCTGCGAGTCCAGAACTGAAGAGTGGGTCTGAGGGCCTTATTTTTATACATGGTGCCTTATTTGAAACTGGGAGAACTTTCTAGAGGTTTCTCTTTGAAGTGCTTGGACTCCGCTGCCCTGGTTCCAAGCTGGCTGAAGAGACAATGTGGAAGTGACAAGTCCTTTGTGTAAAGGCAGAGCACAGCCTATTCAGTTGCAAGTGGGACTGTGTCCATCTCCCCCATCTTGCCAGCAGATGGCCCATTCAGGCACACCTAATCCCTCTTTTGTGTGACTACCTGTGAGGGATTCCCAAGTTCTAGCTGTCAGTTAAACCAAGTCATGCGACCCAGGCCAGGCTTTTGGCACAAAAGGGCTAAGGACAGAAAAATGCCAGACTAAACCACTCAATAGTGCTATTTACCCCAGTTTCAAAGACACCAAACATGAATTGGTATCTCTTCCCATTTGGAAATTACACTTATAAAATGTAATAAGGTAACTCCAATGTCATCCTATGGGAGAGATATGCCTTGCAGCAGTAAAAAATGTATTTAAGAGTTTTTCTCTGCCAGGACATGTAACACTCAAAAGTACATGTCCACCCTTTTAATTACAGAGCACCGTGCCCTATGGACTACCTAGGGCCTACCTTAGGGGTGACGTATTTGGAATAAAAGGGGAATGTAAGGGTTGGCAAGGAGATTTTAATGCCATGTCGACATGGAAGTTTAAAACTGCATTCAGGTAAAGTGTCAGGCCTGGGACATGTTTAAAGGGCTACTTAAGTGGGAGGCTCAATCAGTGCTGCAGACAGACCAATAGAATTTAATTTACAGGCCCTGGGTACATGTGCCATTCTACTAGGGACTTATAAGTAAATTAAATATGCCATTTGGGTATAAGCCAATGCTACCATTTTTTGAGCAGAGAGCACAAGCACTTCAGCACTGGTTACCAGTGGTAAAGCACAAGGAAGTCCTATGGTCAACAAAAACAAATTCATAAAAAAATAGGGGGAGAAAGGCAGACAGTTTGGGGGTGACCCTACCGAGAGAGCCAGGTCCAACAGTCCCTGATCAAAAGGTAGCACTTATTACATGTAATAAGGCAAACCAGTGTTATTCTATAGGACAGGTAGGACTCACAGTTGTGAAATACAAGTTTAGGAGTTTTTTACTACCAGGACAAGTAAAGCTTAAAAGTACATGCCCAACCTTTTAAGTTCCATGCACCCTGCCCTATGGACTACCTAAGGCCTACTTTAGGGGTGACTTATTTGTAATAAAAGGGGAGTTCAAGGGTTGGCAATGGGGTTATATTGCCAATTCGAATTGGCAATTTAAAATTATATGCAGACTGCAATGGAAGACCTGGGACATGTTTTAAGGGGCTACTTAAGTGGGTGGCACAATATGAGCTGTAGGCCCACTAATAGCATTTAATTTATAGGTCTGAATATATGGTATACAGCTCTACAAGGGACTTATAAATGATATATGCCAATCAGGCATAAGCCAAGTCAGCCATGTTTAGGGGAGTGAGCACAAGAACTTCACCACCGATTAGCAGTGGTAAAGTGCACAGAGTCCTAAAGCCAACAAAAACGTATTCAACAACAAATGAAGGGAAACAGGCAAAACATTTGGAGGAAGATCACCCTAAGGCTAGCGACAACAATAATAATAATAATAATAATAATAATAATAACAATAACAATAATAATGAATATTATTAGTGTTAATAATATTATCATTATTATTATTGTGATTATTATTATTATTATTAGTATTATATGTGAAAACACTAGCATGCATATACCTTTCATCCTCAAGCAAAAATCGGGATTTATTGAAAAGCAGTGTATGTTTGTGCTTGCCAGGAAGGGATTTATTAATTTGTGAGTGGGTACTCCTTCAAATTAAACAAATCCACTCTGATTATGTCAAACACAGTTCTAAGAGAAACGTTGTTCAATTTGGGATGGGTAGAGCACAAGCAGCAGGCAATTTCCAAAGAAGTGTGTGTTAAGATTAAGCGCTACCAACAATTTCCAAGTAAAGAACACAATAAAAAAATCTCAAATCAATTTAGAAAAATAAAGAAAAAATGAATTAGAAGAAAAGAAATCAATATCATTAAACTACGTTAAAGGAAACCAGAAAAATACATTTTAAAGTATTAATGGAAAAAGGCACACAGAAACTGTAAGCACCAATCAGAGGTAACTGTTTGAGTTTTACCAGGATCCAGAGATGATTTCAGTCAGATTGTGATGAAACAAAGGTTGAATATACCAAACAAGTCGTCCTGGGTCAAAGCTTTCACCATTTCCTTAGTCATTGAAATGGTAGGCAAAAATCTCCAGTGACGCAATATCCATTAATGAGGTTGGCGAGGATCTCTGAAGTCTGTACATCGTAGTCAAACTCCTGCTGAAGCCTTTGTTTTTGGTGCCAAAAGCTCAAAGCGGGACAAACCTGGATTTTGTAGCTGCCAAGGTCACTTCATAGGTCAGATTGATGTGCCACCTCCCTCCATCCAAGGATTTACCTACAGACTCAGCCACTTTTTAAAAAGTAAATCCTCCTGTATGAGAAGGCTGGAAATTGTGTCTGGGCAGGGAAGGCCAGATCCCATTGCTGCTAGGTCCTGCTGAACAAGTTTTCAGTGAGGTAAACATATCTGAGTGGGACAAGCTTCTTGAGCTTTCTCAGCAAACCTCAGCACCATGTCCAGGTCCTCTGGAGGAGGAAAATATTACTAAGTGCCACTTTCTCAAACTGTTTTGAAAGTGGTCAGTACAGCTGCACCTCGTATCACAGGGCACCAGGGGGCCTATTTTTGAGGTATTTTGTGTCGCTTTTGTACTATGCAACTTGGTGCAAGAGCGACACAAACCATAAGCAGATTTTTGAAGCCACACAAAGCCAATTTGCATGGCTCTGAGTGTCTCTAAAAATCTGGAGCAAGGCAACACAGCACAAATTGCTGTGTTGCATTACTCTGTCCTGGGTAGGCATTGCATAAGTGTTGCATGGGTGTTCCCATGCAACTCCAATGGATTTTGACGTATCTCCAGATTCATAAGAACCTGTAAGCCTGGGGATGGACCAAAAAGATATGCCCCCAGGTGAGACGTAACGGGGAGAAATATCTTATTTCTCCTCATTACTTCCTCTTATAGACATAGAAAGAAGAATTTGCCTCTCAGGATTGTTTTTATGTGGGAAGGTGTCCCTACCTGCACAAAAACAATCTTATCTGAGATGCAGGCACTCTTGCATTATAGTGCAAGGGTTCCTGCATTGGAGATAGTCAGCCAAAATGGCACCAGCGCATGGACAAAAACAGGCATGCATTATATTCTTTTAAATATGGCACATTCCTGCTCTTTTCTTGTAACGCAACGAAGCGCAGCAAGTTACCTTGCTGCGCTTTGTTGTGTTACTTTGCGATGAATATGGCCCCAGTTCTTTTTCCAGCCAGGTCTCCTGTAGGCCCCTGTCCTCTGTCGTCAGCTGGGCCCTCTTAGAGTCAGGATTCCTTCTGTTTTTTGTGCCACAGAAGCAGGCACACAGAAGGCCAATCATTTGATATTTAGAGAACAATTCTACTCCCTAAGTTACAGCAGTATTCAGGTATCTTTGAGGCCTTGAACACTTGACTGAGTCCTATTCTTCCAGCAGGAGTCAGGAGTCTTCTTCCACCTGAGTCATCTTCTTCAAATGGTGTCTTCCCTGGTTCAGGAATGTTCTGAGGAGATGATGGTTAAGGTGCTAGATTATCCTGTAGACTGGAGAAATACCTCCACCTGCTCTGAACTATTTTCTCACAGCCTCCGCCTCCTTTTGCAGCACATCCTCTTTACCATATTGTAAAATTACCCAGGAGGACTTATTTTAATTCAGCAGAACCTTCATGCCATCAGAGAGACATGCCTTCTGTTTCATTGCCACATCTCTTGCTAGATGCGCTTTCCTCCCATCTGACAGAAGGGGAGAGAAAACTGGTTCTCTCCTCTACTGTGACTGGAAAATAGGTATCTATTAGTGTCCTGGGAATGAATAGGGGAAGCCCACTTTATAATTGTTGTAATAAATTGTTATTTTTTCTGCCAACTGTTCCTCTCAACTACTAGATAGTTAATCCATGCTAAGTGGTCAGTAGTCTACACTTCTGCTCTTCTTGGGTCAGCAGCAGGCTATTGCACTCAGAGCCAGAATTTTTAACCTTCCCAGCCGAGGATGTACATTCCAGGTCACGAGGGGTTGATTGGCAAAAGTGAATGTAGGCCACTTTTGTCTCAGGAAGCACAAAGTAATTTTTTTCAAAAGTTAATTCATCTCTTATATTATCAAAAATCTGATTTCACCATTAAATCATATTTTGAAAATTAAGTAAGAAATTAATTGAAAGAATTTTCTAATATTTTTCAAGGTGATGATAGGAAATAGAGATCAATCTCATCTATGACTGCTCGGAAAAAAATCTAGCAAAACCTATACAGCGAAATAGCTTTTGGGTTTTATTTCACTCTGAGCAAATAGGCTGCTTCTACATTGGAAAGACATTTCTCTCTGCATGTTGGCACTGCAGTGAATTTAAAGTGAGGCCCAGACAGAACTCAGTTGTGCTATTGGCAACAGCCGGTCCCAGGTTCATCTCTCCCCATTTCTGCTACATTACTCTTGCTCCTGTCTTCTCCTTGCTTTTCACTTGTTTTCGCTGCTCTCTCCTTGTTTTTTCCCCCGGTTTTTCTACCGATTTCTCCTTGATTTCCCCTCATTTTCACTTCTTTCACCCTCTTTTTTCCATTGTTTTTTGAGTGCCTGCTCCTTGATTTCCCTCATTTTCACTGCTTTCTCCTTCCTTTCCTCCCTGTTTTTTGAGTGCCTTCTCCTTGCTATTCCCTTGTTTTTCATTGATTTTCTGCCTGTTTTCCCTCATTTCTGCTCCCGACTGCTGCCTGTTTTTCCTGCCTTCCACCTAGCCCAGCCCATCTCCTCCCAGCGTTCCTCCCTCCTCCCAGGGCCTGCTTAATGGAGGCTGCAGCATGGCCGCGCAGTCGGCATGTCAAAGGCAAGCCAGTCTGCGCCCGTCTGTGCCTGGACCGCACCCAGTGCCAGGAACTCTGGCCATCCAGCCACCCACAGATACTCTACTGCTGAGCTCCAAACCCCAGATTCCAGATGCTGTAACACCAAGTGCTGCCTCGTATCTCCTCAATCAACGTTAGAACCCTTCATCTGCCACCACTGCCTCTTTACCTACAACTCAGGACCTTCCCCATCACCACAGCCACCTCATCAACCGCGACTGCCCCAGAACTACTCCACTGCCTCCTGCTCAATGCCCAATCACTTTGCAAACACAGCACCAAAGTCTGGGACATCATCACCACCCTCATCCTGACTTTATCTTTGTCACAGAAACCTGGCTCAACCCCTTATCCATCCTGTATATCACCACTGTGACGCCTAATGGCTACAAGATGAGACACTGGGACCGCACCAACAAACATGGAGGCGGCATCGCCATCATCTACAAAGAAACCATCCGCTGCACCACCACCAAAGACAACACAACACCATTCATGGAGCACCTCAATTTCCAACTACAAACCGAGGGCAGAACGACTATCAGAGGCACCCTTGCCTAGGGACCCCAGGACCAAACCCGCTTGCCATCAACTCCAAGCACTACATATTCCTTGGTGATCTCAACTTCCACCTTGACAACCGCAAAGATGCAAACACTGTCAAATAATTGGAAAGCATGATTAACATCAGCCTCACCTAACTGGTCTCCAACCCCATACTCAATGCAGGACACACATTTGACCTGATCTTCACCACCAGCAGTTGAATCAAGTACTGCCATGTCACAGAGATTACCTGTACTGACAAAACCATCATTCACTTCACCATCAAAGGATACTCATGCACCACCACCAAGCCTCCCACCTCCTTCCACCACAGCTGGAACTAAGTGATAGAGATCCAATAGACCTTAAACAGGCCATTGAGAACTTCTGCCCTCAATCACCAACTGCTTCAACAGAGTCACCCCTATCAAGCCGGCAAGACCAAGAGATCCACTGAACAAGTCAGCTGGTATACACCCGACCTCAGGACCATGAAATGTCACCAGCAAACGCCTAGAAAGATGATGACGCATCAGCAAAGATTCCACAGAATGAGACACCTTCAAGTCAGCCCTCAACAAATACCATCAACACCTGAAAGACCACATTCAAGCCAGCTCCAACCACAGCAAGGAACTCTTCAACATCGTCAGAGAGTTCTCCTGCCCTTCAGCCACCAAGAACACCATCCCCTCCTCCCATGTACTCTGCAACACCCTGGCTGACTACTTCCACAACAAGATATCTACTATGTACAGCAACTTCAAACCCCAAACCACCAACGTATACTGCCTCCTCATGTCAACTGATGCCACTCATAACCATTGTCTCACCATATGGATACAGCTCACTACACAGAACACCACAGCCATAATGAACTTCATCCACTCTGGAATACACAAGGACCCCTGCCCCAACCACCTCTTCAACCTCGAGAGCAAGGAAATCAGCTGCGAACTTATCTCCATTCTCAACGCGCCCATCACCACAGCCATCTTTTCCGATCAATGGAAACATGCAAAGTTCAGACCCCTCCTCAAGAAACCCTCCACTGAACCCAGTGAACTCGAAAGACCTACTGCCCAATCCCTCTCCTCCCCTTCTCTGCCGAACACCTGGAGAGCAACAATCTGCTGTACAACTCCCAAACCTGCTTCTGCACCAACTATATCACCTAGATCACCCTAATTGCCACCACTGACAACATCAAGTCCCTCCTCGACCGTGGGGCGACAACGGCCTTGATCCTCCTCAATCTCTAAGCAACTTTCGACATCGTTTCCCACAACACCCTCATCAAAAGACTCCTTCACATCGGGATCCGGGAGATGTCCTCAAATGGATCTCATCCTTCCTCACAGGATGAACACAAAAGATCAGCCTACCACCCTTCACTTCAGAATTCAAGAGGATCATGTTTAGTGTCCCACAAGGCTCATCTCTTAGCGCCACCCTGTACTACAGGTACATGATATCCCTGGCTAACATTGTCAGAACACATGGCCTCAACATCATATCCTATGCAGACGACACCCAGCTCATCCTCTCACTCTCAGGAGACCCCTCCACCACCAGGACCAATATCCACAACTGCATGACAAGCGTTGCCAACTGGATTAAGACCAACTGTTTGAAGCTCAATACAGACAAGACAGAAGTGCTGATTTTTTACATAAGTGCTGATTTTTGGAAATGACACCTCCCCATGGAACGACACCTGGTGGCCCTCCAAACTCGGACCCACAGAGACAGACCATGCCTGAAACCTCGGCTTCATCCTGGACAGAAAACTCACCATGAAATGTCAGATCAATGCAGTCTCCTCCACCTGCTTCCACACCCTCAGCATGCTCCCAAAGATCTTCAGATGGCTTCCTGTCTACACCAAGAAAGCCATCTCTCAAGCCCCATCACCAGCTGACTGAACCATAGCAAAGTGCTCTATGGTGGACTCACCACCCAATTTCTGAAAAGTCTCCAGGCAATACAGAACTCAGCTGCCAGACTGATCCTCGACCTCCCCAAATGGACCCACATCAGTCCCCACCTCAGGAACCTCCACTGGCTTCCCATCCAGAAAAGATGACAATTCAAGATGTTGACACAGACCTACAACCCTTCAGACACATGTGCTCCACCTCCCTCACTCTCGCTCACACTTCCAGCTTCCACCGAACCAACAGTGGAGGGCACTCCTTCTCCTACCTCGCTGCCAAGTCATGGAATGACCTCCCCCTGCACTTCCCAGCATCATCATCTTAACCTGAATTGAGAAAAGGACTCAAGATCTGGCTCTTTGACTGACCCCAGCAAGAACACATCGCCTGGGTACCCTCACGGGTGATTAGTCATGCTCTGCAAATCTGAATTGATTGATATATATTTGTCATATATTGGTGATGTAAATATATGACGCAGCCCAAATATACATCTAACGGCGCATATTAACCACTATTTCACGCAATGCAATGTAGCAGGTCACCTTGCAGTGCTGTGCTGCATGAAAGGGAGAAGGCAGGAATGCACCATATTTAACTTTATATGGCACATTCTCTGCCTGCGCTGGCCTACAAAATGCTGCCTAGCACCGACAAAGGCACCCTTGGGCCATGGTGCAAGGGAACCTGCATTGTAGGTAGGATTGTTTATGTACAGGAAGGGACACCTTTCTGCACAAAAGCAATCCTCAGATGCATTTTCCTCTTTCTAAGTTGTCCACAGAATGCAGCGCACTTCGATAGGGGAAAGAATGAGGAGAAATAAAGATATCTCTCCTCGTTGCACCTCTGGTGGGGAGGCATACAATTCTGGTGCATTCCTAGGTCTACCAATGTTGTCAAACCTGGGAATATGGCAGAATCCTTGGGTGGAATGCATTGGAACACCCACACTCCACCCATGGCACGCCTCCCTGTTACAGAGTGACACAGAGTCACAGAGAGGCAGATATTTGTGTTGCCTTGCCTCGTCTACAGACCCCCCGGCCCCCAAACACCCTTCGCCACCACTATCACCGACTTCATCGCACCCCACGCGATCGCCTCAACAAACTACATACTCATTGGAGGCCTGAACTTCCACCTTGACAACCCCAGCGACCCCAACTCCACTATCCTTCGTGACAACCTCGCCAGCATTGGACTTAAACAACTCGTCAACACACCGACCCACAGAGCAGGACACACCCTCGAACCCATCTTCGCGGCAGGAAACAGCGTCCATTTCAGCCACACGACGCAGCCGCCATGGACCGACCACCACTGCGTACACTTCGCCATCAACAAATCCAAGGCACCCAAACCAGCCCCACGTCCACCACGAAGGAACTGGAGCAAGGTTACCGACGAACAACTTAACTCCACCCTCACCCGAGACAACCACACCTGGGTACCCGACGCAAACAGCGCAAACGACGCAGCCAGAGAACTCCACACCTGGATCTCCAACTGCTCAGATGAGCTCGCCCCGCTACGCAACCCCAACAGACAACGCCCCAGGAAAGCCGCCTGGTTCACAACCGCTCTCCAAGAAGCCAGACGCACCTGGAGAAGAACTGGAGAAACACCAAGACAACCGAAAACCACACCACCTACAAGGACGCCATGACGGACTACCACAACCAGATCAGAGCCACCAAACGGAACTTCATCCACAACAAAATCCTGGCCAACTCCAAGGAACTTTTCAGTGTCATTCAAGAATTCTCCAACCCACGCAGCGAAGCCACAGACATCACCCCATCCCAAGACCTCTGCGACAAGCTTGGAACCTATTTCCACCTCAAGATCAAAAACCTCTACGACAACTTCCTCGACCATCCACCAGGAGCCACAGACGGCCCCCCAGAAACACCAGCCAGCCCACCATCTCCAACTGGACACCGATCACGGCCGAAGACACCGCCTCGACCATGAAAAGCATTCACTCGGGGGCCCTCACCGACCCCTGCCCCCCTCACATCTACCATAGAGCCGTGGCCGCCATTGCACCCACACTACAACGCACCATCAATACCACCTTTAAAACAGGCACCTTCCCAGATGACTGGAAGTGAGCAGAAGTCAGACCCCTGCTCAAGAAGCCCACAGCTGACCCCACCGACCTCAAGAACTATCGGCCCATCTCGCTCCTCCCCTTCGCAGCCAAAGTTGCAGAGAAAACAGTCAACAGGAAACTGACACGATTCATTGAAGAGAACGCCGTCCTCGACCCGACCCAATCCGGATTCCGAAGCAACCACAGCACAGAGACCGCCCTACTCGCCGCCACAGACGACATCCGCACCCTCCTGGACCAAGGCCACTCCGCAGCCCTCATCCTACTCGACCTATCAGCGGCCTTCGACACCGTCTCCCATCGCACACTAGTCGTCAGACTACACGATGCAGGCATACAAGGAACAGCCCTGGACTGGAGCCGATCATTCCTCACCGGAAGAAGCCAAAGGATCAGACTCCCACCCTTCCTCTCCGACCCCACGAAAATCACCTGCGGAGTCCCACAGGGTTCATCACTGAGCCCCACCCTTGTCAACATTTACATGGCCCCCCTCGCAGCCATCATCCGACAACACGGCCTCAACATCGTATCCTACGCCGACGACACCCAGCTCATCCTCTCCCTCACCAAAGACCCCACCACTGCCAAACTCAACTTCCAGAAAGGAATGCAAGACGTCGCAGTCTGGATGACCAACAGCTGCCTGAAGCTCAACGCCGAGAAGACAGAAGTCCTCGTCCTCGGTACCACCCCTTCTGCATGGGACAGCACCTGGTGGCCGACCGTCCTCGGAAGCCCACCTACCCCCTCAGACCATGCCAGGAACCTCGGCATCGTACTCGACTCATCACTCTCCATGAACCGACAGGTCAACGCTGTCACCTCCAGCTGCTTCAACACCCTCCGCATCCTCCGCAAGACCTTCAAGTGGATCCCCCCTGAGTCAAGGAAGACAGTCACCCACGCACTCATCACCAGCAGACTGGACTATGGAAACGCACTCTACGTCGGCATCAACAAGTCCCTACTCTGCAAACTCCAGAGAGTACAAAACACCGCCGCCAGACTCGTCCTCGGCATCCCCCGACACGAACACATCAGCCAACACCTACGAAGTCTCCACTGGCTCCCCGTGGAGAAAAGAGTCACTTTCAAAATCCTCACTCACGCCTACAAATGCCTACACAACAATGGACACAAATACCTCAACAACAGAATCAACTTCCACGTACCCAAAAGAAACCTCCGATCTTCCAACCTCGCACTGGCCGAAACCCCGCGCATCCACAGAGCCAGAGCAGGCGGAAGATCCTTCTCTCACATTGCAGCCAAGACCTGGAACGAGCTACCAGCAGACATCAGACGCGCCCCCTCCCTGAACACCTTCAGGAAGACCCTCAAGACCTGGCTCTTCGGCTAAACAGATCTGCGGACCCCCCCCAGCGCCTTGAGATCCTCACGGGTGAGTAGCGTGCTTACAATTCCCTGATTGATTGATTACCCTAGATTTATCAAGCCATGCAAGCCCATTTATGCTTTGTATTGCCCTTGCATTCACTTGTGTGGTGCAAGTGTGATGTAAAACCTTGAAAATATGGGCCCTAACTTCCACACCATACGTGCATTTTGTGTGCCACCTACAATAGTTTCACAGGACAGTTACATACACTAATTGGTTAAAACTAATATGGTCAATACCATTTTATGACCAGAGCACACACACCGGGGCACTGATTACCAGCTTGACATGGCATTGAGTCCTAACCTCTATCAAAAATAGGGCCAGAAAATAGTGAGAAATCTATGGTGGCCATGCAGAAAAGCCAAATTTGCTTCATTGCTTCTCATTGAAAATGCTATGATTTTTAAGCATAAAATGTGGAAAATGATTTACTAGCGCACAGCTTTAAATATCATTTTAAAAATGTATTACACCCTACTGTACCTAATTTACAATACCTTGCCTGACCTGCAATACCTATTAACTGTACCTATCATGCCTAGTTTACCATACCTAAATTACCTACCTAGTATACCTACCTAGCAAATAAAATTACCTACCTTAACTACCTGCCATACATACATCCTATACTTATCATACCATTCTATATACCTACTATATCTATGTTACTATACCTAACCTATGTACCATATCTTTCATACCTAACTTATTGACCTAACTATCAAACTGACAAACCCTACCAAATGTATTTACAATACATACCTATTGCACTCTGCGATGCTTATCCTACGTTATGTAACATACCATAACAAGCCTCCATACCTTCCACGTCTACCATAACTACCTGCCGTACCTGACCTATAATTGCTTAACCTACATACCAAATTTAACCTTACATACCAGACCTATCATAGGTATTCTACATACATATCAAACCTACCTACTATTCCTACTTATCTACCATACCTACTTACGTGCTCACAACATTTTGCTTACAATATTTGTTACCATGTCTAAAACACAAAACATGCCTAACATACTTGCCTAGCATGCCTAACCTATTTTACCTAACTTAATATAAAGACCATTGCTAGCCTATGTTAGATTTGAAAATCCCATTCTCGTTATATATTCATTTTACAATATATTAGGTTAGCAGTGTGCGGCTAAATGAGACACCATTCGTATTCATGTCATGTAACCCACTGAGTTATCCATGCAATGTGCGGGCTTCAGTTAGCAAGTGTGGCTCCATTTTGTATTTCGTAATCCCAATCAGGCTATGTCTGTACCAGGCCTCATTGCTCGTATTGCTTGCCTCAGCAGAACGCTGTACGCAGTTATTATTTTCTCTTTTGCTCAAGGTTGCCTTCTGCCTTACTAATGAATAGGCCATTTTGCCCTCGCATGACTATCTTTGTGTGTAGCTCGGCTCCCACGTTAGGAGCCGCCGAAACCCAGCACGGCAACCTTGAGCTGGTGATAACATGTACCCATCTGGCAGGTGGTAGTCCATCCCTCTGTGCCTCCTTTGTTCATGTTCGGCCTAAGCTGGTAACTTTCCATTGTGGGCGTGGTTAGGAGACCTTTGGGAGGAAGGATTATGCGTTGCCGACTGTTGGGCGGCCAGTCCCTCAGCAGACATCTTAGGTTGCAGGTCAGATTGGACTCCTCTGCAGAGTACTGGTAATAAACAATTGTTTTGTATTCTCTACTGTCTGACCGACTCTTCCTTTTGGGGAAGGCTATAAGGTGGTTGTGGGAAACCCGGGTGACCCTTTTCGGGTCACTTCCTTCACCTACCACACCTTCCTTACCTACCATACCTAATTTACCATATCAAGCTAGCTACAATGCCTAACCTATTACATGTCATCTCTAAAATATACTAATCATATCACTCAAACCTACCTACCACTCCTACTTACCTACTGCATCTACATACCTGCCATATCAAACCTATCTTAACTACCATTCTGACACCATACCTGTCTTTCATAACTACCATATCTACATGCCATACCTAAAAAACCACACCAAACCTACCTGCCATATCTAATTTACAGTATACTCCAAACCTAACCTACCATTCCTAACTTACCTCACCTCTGCAGTGTGTATGTATTTTGTAGGTCTGTCCTGAGGTAATGTTTTCTTGAATAAGGAGCAAGTTATCCCTATGGGAGCTCTAGCAAGAGCATAAGCTACAGCAGCCTTCTCCAGAAAGCACTTATGCCTAACTGGAGCGACCTCTAAGAGGGCCTAAAATACTGCTGCCTCCATTGCGGCAGTGTCTATTGAAACTTTTGAAAGGCATGTTGCTTCTATAAAAAAAAGTAAGAACTATTGGTTTTGCAAATCTTGTTCTTTAAATTCTATCTCTACTGGCACTCCTGTTCCTAATGATCAGAGCCATACCCTGTCCTCGACATTTGGTCTTGTGAGTGTGAGTTGTGGGTACTTTTCTTATGGATTCCACTGTTGGGTAGTCATTTGAAATACCTTCTACATTCTGTGGCGAGAGTGTCTCTTAAATATTCTGTTTCAGACCATATTGATGATCTGCCAAATAGATTAGTTCTTCATATGTGCTCTCATATTTATGTGTTTTGTACATTATGTATAATGATAGTTGTATGATCCTTTATGAATGTGTGAAGGATGGTCCATTTTTTCAGAAATTAATATTCCACACACGCTTGTGACATTGTCATTCACAGATGAGCTAAACAATGACCATTTGATGCTGCATACGAGATATCAATGATGTGAATGGACAATTGGAATTATCAGTGTTGCAATGAAATCATGTATTTCCTTAAGAGATTCTTGTGATGTAGATAGATGTTTGCACAAGTTGTTGTAGTTAGTTCTATGTTTTTGAATGCTTCAATTGTTGGTGTTTGTTTTCAGTTCCACTACTGGGCCTCCAGGAGGTCTGTTACTTATTCTATGCATGTGATGTTGAACAATTGAGCATACTTTCAGCAAACTCAGACTTGAGTACTGCTAGCATAGGTGTATGGTTCTTTCTTTGTGTATCAGCTGATATCACCGATTATGTCATTTGTGATGTCACCCATGGCATTGTGTGTGAGGCAATGTGCAGTGCACGAGGTCGACCTATTTTTCTCAGCTACATATATCTAAGTGGCCAGTTTGGAAGCCAAATGTTTAAATATTCTGTTTGCAATTTAGCACACTTCTGTGTTTAGGTGTGAATAGCCTCATCTTGAAATTTACACGATGCACGTTTTACCAAAAAGAGAAAATGCTAATATTTTACTTAGAGCCACATTTATGTACTTTTTTTAAGGTCGTAAATGGTCCGATTCGCGGAATCTTGCCATTTGCAACCAGAAAAAAGGCTTTGCCAATGTACCAAACCCTATTTTGTGATTTGGTAACCTATTACCGAATCGCAAAATGGGTTAGCGATTCACTATTAGGAAGGGGCGTGTTTAGGGCGTCTGAAGGAAGTGACCCGATTAGGGTCACTCACGACCACCTCTCAGCCTTCCATACAAATGAAGAGTCGATCAGACAGTAGAGAATACAAACCAATATATGTTTATTCAGATACGCTCGAGCGGAGCCCGGTCTGCCCAGTCTCTAGGAGTGCTGCAGAGAGGGACTGACTTCAGCAAACATAACGATACATTATGTACATTTCAGAACCAATGAAGGCACGCACATAATGGAATTTCCAAGCAGATGCAGATAACCAAAGGAGTACAGAAGGATAGGTTTCGATTGTGAGGCCGGGCACACACTATCTCCGAGCCAAGGTCACTCTGCCCGTGCCCGCCACTAGACTAGTGGGAGAAGGCCTCTATCTAGTGAGAAAGGTATGCGCTAATAAGAACAGTGTATTCATTAGCAAAGCCAGGCCCAACCTTGGAGATATGAAACTTTCCACAACCCATTTTCTTGAAGAGGCAAGAAGCAGTTTTTGAGCATGATTCAAAATGGCGGATGAACCTAAAATGGTGCAAAGAATTCTAACTTACATAGAACAATGCGCAGGCAACGAAAACATTTTCATTTCAACAGACCCTCCTTTTAGCATGAGCTAGCTATCTTAGGAAATGATCAAAGAAAATATAACATGTTCGAGGACAAAAAAACCCAAAAAACTTTAGGAGCTAATCATAGATTCAGTATCAGAGATGGAGGCTGCAAGGAAAGATGTAGTCTCAAAAATACCTTCATCAATCTGCATCAAATCATCAATATCCTTTTGTAACATAATTGCAGCATTGGTATCATGAATTGACAATTTCTGTTTGGGAGTGATGACATTAATACAATAGGAACAACAAGCTGGGAGACATTGTATGCAGAGGCAACATGTGAAGAAGATACCGGCTGCTACGGCCAAGAAACCACCCCGACAGTGTCCATGTTCCTACTTCTTGGTGTATGTCAGCAGATAGTCTATGTAATTTTTGTATGGCTGAATAAACATTGGGAGCGTTATCAGGTATGTAAACACAACAGCTGCTGCAGATGACGCAACAGGCCCCTCCCCTATCTCAAGTATAACGTCTAGCACTATCCTGTTCTGCAAAGTGACTAATCTCGTAGCCTGGAGCTCAGTAGTGATATTTGTCACTATCCCAGCAGTCGTATTGATAACCCCCCTCAACAACTCTTGTCAGCCTACGAATTTGAAGGATATTAGCCATGGGGCCCCAATAAGGTAGTAGGCCTTTCACAGCATCCCCAAGTTGCTGTGCGGTGGTGTCAGTCTGATATATATCTTTCGCATCAACAACCCTCTTGACTCAGGACAGAAATGGACTTCTACGTAGCAGGCTGTGAGTTTTGTGATAATTAGACGGGGCAACATATACAGGGGGAAGAAGAAAAGAGAGATAACATGTACCAGACCATCCCCTCGGGAGCCAGACATGAGCTTGTGATCCACAGCCAAAATAAACATTATGGGGTAGAATCAAAGGTGGACTATTAGTCGTATTCAATCTGTAGGTAAAATTACATTTACTGTCCCCCACCTTTATCTACCCAGTCCCCTGGACACAAAAACTAGCTGTCGTATTAACCACTGACACAGGTATTGGCTTATCTTTGGTAATAATGCGACCTTGGAAGGATTGAAAATACTCAGATGCGTTAAATCGTTGGAAATCAGCCATTTCCATTCGAAACCAGGCATCATCCTTTACTTTATGATACATATTGAAACATGACTTTGAGGACAATGTGCCTAGAGTCCCTTGTCCTGCCGGTCCTATAGGGGTAAACCCTTGGTAAAAATGTAAATATTCAATCGCAGTGTGAGAATCAGAAGATGTCATACCCAAAGTAGAAAGATGAAATTGGAAGTACACCAGTCGAAACAATTCGTACCAACCATTGCAGCTGCCAGTATACGACAATGGCATCGACAACAAATTGTCGCTCTTATGAGTGACCGAAGGAAGTAACCCACAAACCCAGCAATTAGTGGTATTGGACACATTATGAGCCTGATGCAACATTTGTATAGATACATTGTCCATGTAGGAATTTCTATGCGCTTCTTTGTGAGGGGCTAGAGTAACAAAAATGTGTTCAGGGGAAGCAGGAGTTGTACCAAGCAAGGAATGTACCAGAAATTTCTCCTCTAAAAACGAGGATATTCCAAGTATTGTTGCTAGTGTAATCACAACTATTAATATGCCAATTATTTTACTCTTTGTCAACCAACCCTTCATTGAACGCAGTAGGGCAAAGGGCTGTTCCTCCTCATCAATAGGCCGGCCAAAGGGATGCATAATTAAACAAGGAGAGAAGTGCCACAAAAATGATGGTGCAACTAAAATGATAGTAAAGGTAAGTGTTCCCAGTGTCCATCAGAGCCTCACTGGTACAGGCTCCCATTGATCATCAATACGTTGGCGCTCTTGAGCACCGGCGGTGGAGCTTGCTCAGTCCTAAGCTATGGATGTATCCCATGTCAATCAGGATAATGTACCCCAAAAGGGATACCTTTTGAACTATCCTGTCCAATGTTCGAAGACAAACAGTGCACAAGTCTCACATCACTCTAAACTAATTTCATTGGTACTATCACAAAGTACACCTAACTTACACAGTCCTTCCCTATCTAATCTGACTTCTCCTACTGTGCACTGTCCCTCAACCGAGGACGCAAATTGTACCTGGCAGCCTCAGGCACCGTTGGATCAACAAACAACGGCTCCTTAATAGCTCGTGTTTCTGGGGGGACTGCTGCATAAAGCACTTCATCATTTTCCAAATCCGTTTGGGTCCAAGTTAGCTATGCATCACTGAAGGGGACGAACTGAGGCACCTTCTCGCACTCAGAGTCCCCTATGCAGTCCCTCACCCATTGGTCATAGTGATGGAGCAAGGACTCGTAAAGGAGACTTGCTCGGAAGCAATCCTCTCGTTTAACTCACTAACGAATTACTAACAACGTCTTGTAAATAATAACACGCAATACAGAAAACACGCGGGTTAGCGAAGCTTGCGTATGAGTGTACTAATATAAATAACAATGAAAACGGACTAATCCAGCTCTAACTGGGAAATCTTTACTGCGCATGCGTCAACTGCATCTACGCAGTATGACGGTACTATTGCTTGGAGGGAAATTCTAGCGCATGTGCAGAAGGCATTAAAATGGAGTCTTGAAGACTCACGTGCATGGCATCTGCTTAGCCGAAATGAAAACCAGCTATTTTACTAATGCTAATGCGGGGAAAGTATTAATAAGTAAAGAGGGTTAGAGCAGAGATGGGTGGTATACAGTGAAACCATTTATTTGTGAAAGTAACATTTCTTCTTTTGACTTTATTATTAGTGCGCATTTGGGCCTTTCACGTTTGTCTGAATTGAGCCGACTGATTCAAGTTTGCGCATGCCTACACGAGAGTTGACCCGGAGGGATGATCAAGCTTTTTGACAGCCGTCCAAGGACGAGAATGACGTGCCCTGTGAACAGAGGGCGAAGAGTTCATGCAAGAAGACTTGTATTCATAATATTGAAATAATTGTATCTAATAAAGTTTGGACATGTATGGGAACAGAAGGAAAGAATAAAGTTTAAGGGGATGGGTTTTACGAACAATAGTTCAATAGAAAAAAGTAATATGTAAGCATGGTGTGATGATCATCCCCTCTTGCCTGACCAATTAGATTTCGTATTTTTGCGATATTGAAACTTTAGTGGGTGGTACATGGTAAACGAAAGGTATAACTGAGGTAGCTTTAGTTAGTTAGAAAAGACGTTGATGCTGGAAGTCGAGAGCTCGGGATGCTGTCGGTGCTGTGGGTGGTGCTGATGCTGAAAGAGACGCTGTGAGATGCTGATGAAGACATCGAATGCAGAACCATTTATCTTTACTTAATTGGGTTAGAAAGAAGATCGTGGAAGAAACTCAAGGAGGAAGAGAGTGTCAGAGAGGGGTGCTACGCAGTCGTCGGTATTTTAGAGAGGTTAAGTATCCTGTCCTGATTCCTGTCCTGAAGTCTTTGTCTCCTGATCTATCCCGGGGGTCCCTTATCAGCCCTTTGGCTAGAGGGTTTGGTCTTCACACCATCCTTGGTAACTATAAATTCATGGTATTTGTAGATGATCTTTTCTCTCTGTCCTCTCCTTTATGGGCATAGTTATTGTATGTGTCTGAAATATTTTCTTAATGAAGATTTGATTTTCAATCTTATGAATGAGGGTGTTTGTACTGTAATTTGAAATGGTTCACATTCATTTAATCTAGATAAAGATTTTAAAACTTCCTGAGTCTGTGGTTATTTTCTTTAATTAAAGAATAGTTAATAAGTTACGTTAATTATCACCATCAACTAGTTCAACTAATGATCCATTGACCAGAGGAAAGAACTTTTTGATCAGTGAAAGGTTAGTTAGGAATAAGAAATACCTAATCCTAAATAAGGAAAATATATAAACTAAACCCAGCGGTCTACTTGGATTTGTGTAAGTGTTTATGGGCCCAGGTGAGTATATGGTAGTAGAGTATCTGTTGTTAGTATACCGCTGGATCAGTTTTCTGGTAGCAGAGTTATGGTTATTATTGACTTGTTTGGTGATAAGTATAGATTATTGATTATTGATTTATGTTTTAACAAAAGAGTTAGCGTCTTTGTTTTATGTTGTCCAGAATTTTCGGGGAATGAATAGCGGGTGGTGACAGAAGCCATACTGCAGTGAGGTTACTCGTCTGTTGGAATAGCACTGAGAAGCTACGCAGGGCTGGCAGTGTTAAACTAGGGACTATTTCGTATAAAAGTAGATTGCGAATGATAGCAAAAGGGGTTCTCTGGTGAAACTTTGGTCTCATTTCTCAATACGGGTGACACTGGAGGAGTAGCAGGTTCTCTGGAGCTTGAATGAAGGGTACGTGGAAGGTTTTACTCGCAGTGGAAAGAAAAATCTATCCTTTGGTTTTAGTGGAACAGGCAGAGTAGCAAATGTTTTTATGTAGTTAATAACAAAGAATTTAATGCAAAGTATTAAGAAAATAAGTTTTCGGATTACCTTGTGAAGGGAGGGTCAGTCGCCGGAGTTGGACTGACGTCACAGCGGGTGTGTGACAGAAGCAGCCTTGTAAAGGAGGGGTCAGTAGTAAGGAGCAGAACTGACGTCAGAAAAGGCCGCGTTGGCATTGGACAGATCACGAGCGTGAGCCTAATTTTGATTAGATAACCAGTTAGAAGCCGTGCTAGAATTGGTGGAAGGAGAGATTGTATGCGGGATTTTGATTTGACTACTAGTGTGAGACGTGCAGATAGAAGATTTCAAGGGTTTGCAGAATACAATTTTATATATCGTTCAGCTAGGATGTATGGAGAAAAGAGAAAATGTCATTTATAAAGAAAATTAAGAATTTCTTTAAGAAAGATAAGCCTGTGTTGACTAGAGAGGGAATTCCTATTCCGCCACCGAAGACACCAGCATCCTTTATGATGATGAAAAGAGGATATCATACTTGCGTGTGGTTGGAAAATTGGATAGAATATACAAAAGGTGATGGAGTGCTAGCGTTTCCTGAAAATGGTACGTTTAATGGGAGAATTCTTCAGAATTTGAGAATGAGAATGAATGATTTGGAACCTAGACCTAGGTTAACTCAATATGAGGCTTTGGAAGAATGGGAGACTGAGTCATATGAACGCGAAAAATGCAGAGGTGGGAGATATAAAGGATTCTTTACCAGATACTTGCAAGAATCTACCGAAGGGCAGATGAAACAGTGGAGGAGAGCTATGGTATCTGAAGGTTTATATCCAGTATTAATGGCTGAGGAACAGTCTGGAGGAAAGTGTAAAGAGAAGATGAAACACTTAAATACAACAGGATATGGTGAATCAGATGATGAGTTATTAGAGGATATTTTAATTAAAAATCCACCACTGTATCAGGAAGCAACTAGTAAGGTTACCCCAAGCACACCAGTGATAGGAATGCCATTAACCCCACAAATTTTACATGATAGGTCATTTAATAGGGTGCTGCAAGATAATGAGAGAGATGTTTTAAATAAAACTAGAGAAGAGTTAGTAAAGAAAATAAGTCAATTAAATTTGAATACTGAAACTTTGACAGTACCAGTGACTATTGGTCCGGTAATCCCATTGTACGGAGATAAAAAGACTTGCCAGAAACCACAAACTGTGACAATTCCGTTAAACAGTCCTAGAAAAGAAGTAATCATTACAGATGATCAGGTCAGTGAAAGTGAATCAGTTATTTCATTAATGGATCTCCCTAATGTGGAACCTTTAACTGAAACTCCGAAAAGAGTTACGCCTATGAATTTGAGAGAAAAGAGACTTTTGGTTCCTATAGGAACTGGAGGTGCAACAGTAGTTACCCCTGAAGACATAGAAAGATGGGCACAGGAAAGAGATAATCGAAACCCACCATCAAAGATTTTAGACATTAGTAAATTGAAAGTGGAATTGGAAGAAATGATAGTGGGAAGTGTGGGCACAGAAAGATTGAATGTTTACAATGATGAAGAATTATTATTTTTATGTAAGAGTATAACCAGAAGAGCAAGAGTATTTCATGAGAAATTAACAGAAGTTGCTTCAGAAATTGGAATAGATATAGGGAAATTAAAGCTGTTGCAGAAACCATATCGAGTGGATTTTACTGACAAAGATTTAGAAAGTGTTAATGCATCTGGAAAGAGACTACAGATAAAGGAGTTAATGAATATTTTGCGAAAATGGGGAGACATTGATAAATGGAGAATTAGATGGATAAGAAAGAAAGAGGAAGTTCAAGCGAGAGAAGCATCATCTTCATTTCCAGTAAGGGAAACAGAAAAGGTTGAGAAATTGTGTCCAATGAGAGAGGTTCCAGGAGGAGGATATGTTCATGTTCCTTGGAGTAGACAAGATATTTTGTCATTTACAAATGATTTTCCAAAATTGAGAGAAAAACCAGTTGAATGGTATAAACAGGTAGAAAGATTTGTGAAGGTTTCAAAGGTCTTATTGAAGGATCTGGATGGTTTGTTTGACATTGTGGCATTGTGGCACCTGCTTATTTATGGACGGAGTGGAAGATTACAATAGATTAGCCAAGTGAAGAGTATGCTAGAGACTCAAAGACAGGAGCACCCTCAGAGGAGGTGATGAAGAAATATCACCAAAGGATTACTTATTTGAAAGGGAAAATTCCTCCTAAAGAAACAGATTGGGTAAAGATAGATAGGACAACACAAGAACCAAATGAATCTGTACATGCGTATTATGAAAGGTTATTGCAGGTGTTTAAGCAGTATAGTGGTTTTGAGAATATTGGTGATAAGGATATGGGACATTTTGTGTATCGGTTTGTATATGGTTTGAAACCAGAGATTAGTCAGATGAAACAGCAGCACATGTTGTGTTGACAAAGCAAGACAGTGGATGAGATTTTAAAGTATGCAAAATACTGCGGAGACAACATAGAAGCAAGGCGTAGAAAACTAAAAGAGAAAATGATGTGGGCACAGGTAAAGTTGGTAGAGCAACAGGAGAATAAAACCAATACTCAGACTGATAATCAAGTGAAAGAGCAGAGTCAGAATGATCAAGTGGCGAATGGTAATAAATATAGAGGTCGAATGAACAGAGAAGAAGCGAAGAAGAAGTTTCCTTGTCATGCGTGCGAAAGCTTGGACATTGGAAGAACGAGTGTAAGAGTATTCAGAATAATAATGGGCCAAATCAAAATTTTATCCCACAGATGCAGAATGAAGTACTTATGAATCAACAGCAGCAGGTAGTTACTCCACAATATCAGGTGCACCAGCTCCTATGCCAAACTTTGTGAACCACCAAAAATTCAGTACGAACACCGGATCTCAAGGAGAAAGTGGTAAGAATAATAGAACAGTTGCGCAATATTTGTTGCAGAATGATGAAGAAAATTCAGACTTTGTATAATGACGGTGCCTGAGGGGGGAGGAAGAGGAGTGCGTGCTTGGCGCATCCTTGCCGGTAGATCAGTCAGGTCCATTTGTTGATGGGAAAGTGGAAGGTAAAGACATCACTTTTCTATTGGATACTGGTGCTACCCGGTCTACTGTGAGAACAGCAGACATCCCAAACCTACCCCTCTCTGGAGAATCTATCCAAGTTGTAGTCGTGTCAAATCAACAGATTAGAACCCCAATAACGAAACCAATGGAGGTGCACATTGGAAACTTTAAAGAAATGCATCGGTTTGTAGTTTGCGATTCCAGTCCCGTAAATCTGTTGGGAAGAGATCTACTGTGCAAAATGAATTGCACGATCTATTGTACACCAGATGGTGTCGCTTTCCAGACCCCTGATGAAGATGTTATATATAAAATGATGCTAGTCAAGCAAGGATGAAATGTTTTCATTAATGACTGAAAATGAATTACCAGAAGAGTTGAGAGCCAAAGTCAATCCGGAAATGTGGGATTTTACAGGAAAAGATATTGGGCTGATGTCAAATGTAGACCCAGTGAAAGTGACAATGAAGGAAGGTGCAGTTTATCCAAACACACGACAATACAAGATGAGTCCAGAAGTAAAAGCAGGAATTATTCCAGAAATCGATCGACTGGTTAAACAAGGCATTTTAAAACAAATAATGAGTAGTCCTTGTAACTCACCAATCATGGGACTTAAAAAGCCTAGTGGAAAATATAGGATAGTGCAAGAATTACGAAAAATAAATAAAATTGTAGTACCATGTTGCCCAATAGTACCAAATCCAGCAGTGATCCTTTATCAGATACCTTGGAATGCGGGCTGGTTTACAGTAATTGATTTATGCCAAGCATTCTTTTCTATTCCTTTGCACCCAGACAGCCAGTATCTTTTTGCATTTAAGTTTGAGGATCGTATCTATGCATGGTGCAGAGTTCCTCAAGGGTACACAGAGAGTCCCTCGATTTTTAATCAGATCCTGAAAAAGTGTTTAGAGTCATTAGTCATGCCTGGAAATTCGGTTCTGGTTCAGTACATTGATGACCTACTGGTGGCATCAAGAACACGAGAGGATTGTGTCATTGACACAATTGCATTACTGAACCATTTGGCTGAAGGAGGACACAAGGTATCTCCAGAAAAATTACAGTTCTGTCAACAAGAAGTTAAATATTTAGGGCATAAAATAGAAAGAGGAGTAAGAAAAGTGACACCGGAAAGAATAAAAATAATCAAGGAGATGCAACTACCTCAGACGCAAAGGGAAATGAGAATGTTTCTGGGAGTGGTTGGGTACTGTAGGCAGTGGATTAATAGTTTTTCCATGCTAGCAAAACCATTGATACAATTGACACGGAAGAGAGCTAAAGATCCAATTGATTGGAATGATGAATGTTTGGAAGCCTTTGTGAAATTGCGGAATTGTTTATGCGAAGCTCCTACTTTGGGCATGCCTGATTATTCAAAAGAATTTGCGTTGTTTTTCTGTGAGAGAGAAAATTGTGCACTTTCAGTTTTAACACATAGACATGGATTGAGCCGACGTCCAGTGGCGTATTTTTCTGCCACATTGGATCCAGTGGCTTCAGCTTTACCTGGCTGCTTAAAAGCAGTAGCTGCTACTTGTATGAGTCTGGAGCAAAGTGAGTCAATAGTGATGGGGCATTCAGTAAAAGTCTATGTTCCACACTCAGTTGAAATTCTTCTGGCAAGAACAAGAACACAACATCTCACACCTAGTCAGCTGACTAAGTATGAAAGAGTGATTTTGGGAGCAGAAAATGTGACAGTGATAAGATGTACGGTTATGAACCCTGCACATTATTGCCAGACCCGTGCAATGAGGAAGTAAGAGATGAAATTGATCATGATTGTTTGGATGTGACTGAATTGTGTACTAAGCCCCGTCCTGACATTAAAGAAACCCCATTAAAAGAAGCTGATCATGAGATATTTGCGGATGGGTCTTGTTTGAGGATAGAAGAAGGAGGATTAAGTGCTGCATATGCTGTATGTAAGATAACAGGGGTAATTGAAGCATCCTGTTTACCGAGTGTCAAATATGCACAAGTAGCCGAATTGGTGGCCTTAACAAAGGCATGCAAAATTGGGAAAAATTGGAGAATAACCATATTTACGGACAGTCAATATGGTTTCGGGTTGTGCACGATTTTGGCCAACTCTGGATGCAGAGGGGATTTCTGACTTCTTCAGGATCTCCTATAAGAAACAGTAAAAATGTGAAAGATCTGCTGGAAGCATTACAATTGCCAAAGGAAGTAGCAGTTGTTAAATGCGCTGTACATCAGTCAGGAAATGACTATGTGGCAGCCGGCAATATATACGCTGACCAAATTGCTCGATATTGTGCGAAAAATACAATGGCCATAAACAGAAAAGTTGAAACGGGTGAAACCAGCTGCCAACTTCTGTTTTTCTCAATTCCAGAAACATGGGATGAGATTAGACAGTTACAAGAAGAAGTTGAGGAAAAGGAAAAGGAAATTTGGATAAAAGCAGCCTGTACAAAAAGGTCAGAAGATGATGTATGGGTGTACTTAGATGGAAGACCAGTCATGCCAGATTGTTTTCTCTCTAAAATGGCAATAGTATATCATGGAGCAACACACATAGGGAGAGATTCGATGATCAGATTATTCAGACAGAGTTGGTATACTCCGAAATTCAGGGTAGTCGCAGAGAGCCTTTGCCAAAGATGCTTAACCTGTCAGCAACAAAATCCAGGCAGGAAGACAGTGGTTAGCTGGGGAAAGATTGGAAAGGCAGAAGGACCCTTCACCAGGTTGCAGTTAGATTTCATTGAGTTGCCTCCTTGTAATGAACTAAAGTATGTACTAGTCATAGTGTGTCTGTTCTCAAGATGGGTGGAGGCATGCCCCACCAGAAGAAATGACAGTCTTACAGTTGCCAAATTACTGTTGAGGGAATTGATTTCTCGTTTTGGTTTTCCAGTCACTTTGGAATCAGATAGAGGACCTCATTTTAATGATGAAATAATTTGATTAATCTGTGCTACATTTAACATTGAACAAAAACCGCACTGTGCTTATCGTCCAGAGGCTTCTGGAGTAGTCGAACAGCTAAATGGCACAATCAAGTCAAGATTAGGGAAAGTGTGTGCATCCACGATGCTGAAATGGCCAGATGCATTACCTCTTGTATTGATGGGTCTCAGAAGTATTCCTGACAGAAAGACAGGAATGAGTCCTCATGAGGTTCTCATGGGAAGGGCAACGAGGCAAGCATTTATTCCTGGAACAAATTAATGAGTATAACTGATGATCTGGTATTGGACTATTGCAAAGGATTGGCTGAAATGGTGCGTTCTGTCTCTCACCAGGTTGAAGAAGACGCAGTTGAAAGACAGCCAGACCAAGCACATGATTTGAATCCTGGAGATTGGGTGTTAGTGAAGAAACATGCAAGGAAGTCGTGTCTAGCACCAAGGTGGGATAAACTGCGTCAAGTCATACTAGTCACTACCACAGCGGTGAAGTGTGCAGGTTTGCCCAATTGGATTCATGCTAGTCATACCAGAAGAGTACCGAGCCCATCAGAACAACAAGAGCAACCACTGACTGAGCAGGCTGAAACGTCAGAAGTTGAAAGCTGTGAAATTGAAGAGTCTAGAGTGATAGACTCTGAAAGACAACTATATGACGAACAGCCAAGTACAAGTCAGGAAGATTGGATACCAATAATTGAAATACCTGATGATGCTGTCGAAACAAGAAGAATAACAAAATTGAAAAGGCAAGAAGGTAGACAGGGAAGGACAGGGGAAGAAGAACACACTCAGGTCGAAATAAATAAAGACATTCAGGAACCTGAGGAGGGAAAGGCAGAATTAGAAGAACAGGTTCAGGCGGAAGAAGAAAATCAATCTAAAATAAGACCTGAACAGGATAAGGTAGATCTAGAAGAACAAGTTCAGGCAGAAGAAGAAGAACAAATTATAATAAGACCTGAACAGGTGCAAGTAGAGGAAGGTCCTTTTTTTTTCTTTTTAAATATTTTTCTTTGTCAACAAGAGGGCATAAACAACAAACCAAGAAACTGCATGTACACAGCATATAAAAAAGGAAATTCACATTAAACATGTAGGAAAATAAAATACAAATATAAAAGTAAAACTGAAGTCAAATTCGAGTTTTACAGCTATCACAATGATTCATGATTCATACATAAAAATAAATTAGAATATAAGCCCCCATACAGCATTTAGTTTAATCATAGAGTGAGCACCCCTAACATTTGCCAATGTGTATTCCATCTCATACGTTTCCTAACCAATATCCACCAATCACTTATGGAGGGAGGATTCGGACTAATCCATACCCAAGCAATTACCAGCCTAGCAATTACAAGTAGTATCAAGAGTAAGCGAGCATGTCTATAATTCGTGTTTTCTGGACCAATCATGATTTCCCTAATCGTAAAAGAGGGATCTGTCCCCAGCTTCTGAAAACATACTTGGCCCACCTGCTGCCAAAATCTATCTAATTTTGGACATGTTACAAACATGTGTATAATACTTGCTGCATACAGGTCGCATCTAGGGCACTTTGTTCGAGTGCTTACAGAACCCGGCAGAGCCCACTTAGCTATTTTCTCTGACATATAATAAAGCAGGCAAATAGTACGAAATTGTTGTAATCGCAGATTAGTAGAATGGATAGAGTTGCCAATAACACTTATATTTTGTTCTATATTGCCTGCCGTAACCCCTGATCCCAATATCTTGCTCCACCGTTCTGCCAATTTGTTACCATCACCTTTTCTATAGCTAATAAAACACTTGTACATATGTCTTATGAGAGATTTTACCTTCTCCTGATATAGATTATCCCAGATCTCTGATTTAGATATTTTTGTCATATCTAAGTGTTTCAACAAATAATCCCTAATTTGGATATATTGGTAACTTAAACTGTAATTGTAAATTCTCGAAAGATGCAAAGCCATTATAATCGTACAAATCACCAAGAGATGATGCCATAACTAACCCAACGTTTACTAACAACATCCTGTAAGATCTCTGGAAACATTGGATTACCCCATAGGGGGAGTCTATCATGATAACATGATAAGCCACATCTAGATAAGATAGCCCTCCATATAAAAGTAGTGTCTCGCAAGGTCTTAAATTTAACTCGTTTAAAATAGTTTGGGTCGTTAATTCTATATAGATACATAGCACTGTCCTCTGCCAACATAAGTTGATGAAAAAAGGTGGTGTATAAGGGACTTAAAAGACTACGGAAACGACCGGCAAATGCAGACCAGAAGTACATTTTAAAGTCTGGAAAATCAAAAAGTAGAGGAAGGTCCAAGCACAGAAAATAGAGAACAAGGACAGATTGTGCCTAGATTAAGTGAAAATAAAAGGATTCTAGAAGGAGATAGAGAAGGTGAAAGTGCAGTTCAGGTCAAAAGAGTTAGAAAAGGAGACAATTGGCCAGTAGGAGTGAAGAAATTAAAATATTATTTGAGAAAATCAGAAAAGAAACCAGAACAAGTAAATGAAGTCACAAATCAAACACAATCCAAGCAAACTTTAGTGAAACTCACTCGAAGAAGCCCAAGACTGAGAAATGTAAACAGAAAATACAAGGCCCCTGAGTGGACTTACATTATACTCGAAGAATTTGAAAACTTAGGCTTAAGTGAAGAAACAGAAAGGGTTCATGTTGCACAGATTGATGAAAGCAAATTGAGACCTCCTTAAAATAAAAATAAAATTAAAACAAACAAAGAAAGAAAAAAAGAGAGAAGAAATGTTCTCAGATTGAAATGGCAGAAGTTGAAGTCACAGAAAGACCAAAACAAGGTTTTAAACGAAAATGTTTTAGATTTTGTTTTTGTAGTATCTTATTGGTAGTATTAGTATGGTTATTCCTAACAGTAGGAATACCTTTGTTAATGGAAACAAGTGACAAAAATAATACCATTACTAATGAAAAGGTAGATAGAATAAAGGGAACTAAAATAGAAATAGGGGTAGAAGATGAGGACAATTATCATAATGAGTTGGATTATAATATGTCTTCAAATGTGTTTGCTAAATTGTTATTTCAGTATGTTAATACAATGGAAATTAAAAATTGCTATGTTTGTATGAAGTTACCCTCATCAGTATCAGAAGGGGTGACATATCACCATATACCTCTAACATTTGGTGTGTCATGTAGTATTTTATCAAGTTTATTTTATGCTACAGGGAGACTTCAGTATTTTTATTCAAATCTAGATGTAGTATTTTCAGAATTGCCTATTAGAGAGAAAATGAATCCAGTAGCTAGTAGCAAGAATGCACAATTTATGGGTGAATTCTTTTAACAATGAGTTCAATAGATCTAGCTCAAGCACACGAAAATAATTTAACTTGTACCTTACGTGAAGAAGAAAAGGAGTTTTTGAATTTAGTAGAAGAAAGGAGACAGGATTTAGTAAAGAAAGCTGTTGAACAGAAAACCCATGTACCTCCATGGGTTGGGAAAGAGGGAATCTATGCAAATGGCAAAGCTCATGCTGCGATGTCCCTGGATTTTGTGAAAAGGGAAAATTCTGCCTCTATAGATTAAAGACAGATTATAATAATAATTACATTGGTTCCAGTGAGTGTGAACACAACTTCCTAATTTTAGGAGGGTGGGGATTAAAAGGGGGAACTGATCCTGTTTTTCCAGAAGTTTATTATGTCTGCGGGAACAATGCCTATTATAGGTTACCTGCAAGATGGTATGGGAGCTGTTATTTTGGAATAGTTTTCCCGAAAATATATCATGTGTACAGAATCAATGGAATCAATGGAAAATCTAATGAACTAACACGAAGAAGAAGAGCTAGTTTTTCTGAAATAGTAGGAGATATATTTAGTGCATTGATACCCTCAGTTGGAGTCATTCTAAATTCGCAGAAAATTTGCAAATTATCGACCATAGTTGATCGTCTTTCTACAGACACTGCAGGAGGATTCTTGATGATTAACACAGAGATGGTTGCAATCAGGTCTATGGATTTACAAAACCGTCTTGCTCTTGACATTTTATTAGCAAAGGAAGGTGGAGTCTGTGGTATGTTAAAAATTCAACATTGCTGCACTTATATTCTGGACAAGAGCAGAGAAATTAAAGGATATATTGAAAACATTACAAGAATGTATAAAGACTTGACCCAACTGGAGGTTGACAGTGTGTGGGGAGAACTAACAAAGAGCATAACATCAATAGGGAAATGATTTACTAATTCTGGGAAACGTATTCTAGGTCAAATAATATTACCATTAGTTGTGATAATAACAATAGTAATGATATTAATGATTACATATAAATGTTGCAAAAATAGAGGGAAAGAAAGAATACATTTAGAAAGAGAAGGAAAAGGAAAGAAACGAAAAAGAGAATATGAGGAGATACAACTAGAAGAAATGAAAGGAAAGATATATAAGAAGATGAAAGATTTGGAAGGAAAAGAAGTAACAAATGGAAGAATGAGAAAAGAAATAGAAAATTGAGATGTGCTAAAGTTGGCATCTGGGATGGGATGGGTAATTTTGTGATGGCTTAAAATGCCATCAGAGAGGGTATGGATGGAGCAAGGACTCGTAAAGGAGACTTGCTCGGAAGCAATCCTCTCGTTTAACTCACTAACGACTTACTAACAACGTCTTGTAAATAATAACACGCAATACAGAAAACACGCGGGTTAGAGAAGCTTGCGTATGTGTGTACTAATATAAATAACAATGAAAACGGACTAATCCAGCTCTAACTGGGAAATCTTTACAGCGCATGCGTCAACTGCATCTACGCAGTGTGACGGTACTAACGCTTGGAAGGAAATTCTAGCGCATGTGCAGAAGGCATTAAAATGGAGTCTTGAAGACTCACGTGCATGGCATCTGCTTAGCCGAAATGAAAACCAGCTATTTTACTAATGCTAATGCGGGGAAAGTATTAATAAGTAAAGAGGGTTAGAGTAGAGACGGGTGGTATACAGTGAAACCATTTATTTGTGAAAGTAACTTTTCTTCTTTTGACTTTATTATTAGTGCGCATTTGGGCCTTTCACGTTTGTCTGAATTGAGCCGACTGATTCAAGTTTGCGCATGCTTACACGAGAGTTGACCCGGAGGGATGATCAAGCTTTTTGACAGCCGTCCAAGGACGAGAATGATGTGCCCTGTGAACAGAGGGCGAAGAGTTCATGCAAGAAGACTTGTATTCATAATATTGAAATAATTGTATCTAATAAAGTCTGACATGTATGGGAACGGAAAGAAATAATAAAGTTTAAGGGGATGGGTTTCACGAACAATAGTTCAATAGAAAAAAGTAATATGTAAGCATGGTGTGATGATCATCCCCCCTTGCCTGACCAATTAGATTTCGTATTTTTGCGATATTGAAACTTTAGTGGGTGGTACTTGGTAAACGAAAGGTATAACTGAGGTAGCTTTAGTTAGTTAGAAAAGACGTTGATGCTGGAAGTCGAGAGCTTGGGATGCTGTCGGTGCTGTGGGTGGTGCTGATGCTGAAAGAGACGTTGTGAGATGCTGATGAAGACATTGAATGCAGAACCATTTATCTTTACTTAATTGGGTTAGACAAGAAGATCGCGGAAGAAACTCGAGGAGGAAGAGAGTGTCAGAGAGGGGTGCTACGCAGTCGTCGGTATTTTAGAGAGGTTAAGTATCCTGTCCTGATTCCTGTCCTGAAGTCTTTGTCTCCTGATCTATCCCGGGGACCCTTACCAGCCCTTTGGCCAGAGGGTTTGGTCTTCACACCATCCTTGGTAACTATAAATTCATGGTATTTGTGGATGATATTTTCTCTCTGTCCTCTCCTTTATGGGCATAGTTATTGTATGTGTCTGAAATATTTTCTTAATGAAGATTTGATTTGCAATCTTACGAATGAGGGTGTTTGTACTGTAATTTGAAATGGTTCACATTCATTTAATTTAGATAAAGATTTTAAAACTTCCCGAGTCTGTGGTTATTTTCTTTAATTAAAGAATAGTTAATAAGTTACGTTAATTATCACCATCAACTAGTTCAACTAATGGTCCATTGACCAGAGGAAAGAACTTTTTGATCAGTGAAAGGTTAGTTAGGAATAAGAAATAACTAATCCTAAATAAGGAAAATATATAAACTAAACCCAGCGGTCTACTTAGATTTGTGTGTTTATGGGCCCAGGTGAGTATATGGTAGTAGAGTATCTGTTGTTAGTATACCGCTGGATCAATAGGGTGAGGGCAGGGGTGTCCTGCGGCAGTGGGTGGCGTGGATCCAGTTCTTGTGGCCGGCGACCTTCACAGCAGTTCGAATAGCCAGGAAGATTTGTTTGGGTCCCTTCCAGTGAGGCTCCAAACTCTTCTTCCTCTGGAAATCTTTGATTAGTATAAAGTCTCCAGGCCAAATGTTGTGTCCGGGCCCCTCTGGTGTAGCGGGTAGGGACTCACGGACCTGTTGGTGAATAGAACGCAAATTTTCAGTTACCTGGTACAGGTAGTCAATTAACAAGGGGTACTCAATATCAGAAAACCTACGGGGTCGCGGGACGCCCCAGACATTTGCCGGGTGTCCAAACATGACATCGTACGGCGACAATCCTGTTCTAGAATGTGCTGTTGTTCTTCTCGACAAAAGAGCCAATGGCAGAGCATCTGGCCATTGTAACCCTGTCGTCTCCTGAATCTTTGCCAATTTCAGTTTGAGAGTACCATTGTACTTCTCAACCAATCCTGCTGACTGTGGGTGATTTGCAGCAGGAAACTTCTGTTTTATGTGCAAACTATCGCAAATTAACCGAATGACCTTGGCATTAAAATGACTTCCGTTATCACTCCAAATCAAATGGGGCAAGCTGAAACGAGGAAAGAACTCCTTCAGGAGTACCTTTACAGTCGTAACAGCTGTATTGTCTTTACTGGGGTAAGCCTCAATCCATTTACTAAATGCACAGACAACCACCAACACATACTTCAAATTATTACACCTGTCTAGCTCGATGTAGTCCATCTGAAGGACCTCAAAGGGGAAAGTGGGTGGTGCAAAATTACCGGGTGGTGTAGGGGTACCCTTTCCAGGATTGTGTATCATACACACCATACAGTATTTCACTAAATGTGCAGCTGTTTTTGGGATGTTGTCATTCTGCCATACAGGGTCTAACAGCTTGCAAATACCTTTAGCGCTGATATGGGCTGGGCCGTGGGCCATGGTGACTACAGGGAGAACATATGCATCTGGCAACATCCATCTCTGCTTTCCTGACTTATCAATCCAACATCCCTCATCGTTCAATTGTGCTGTACTTTATTGCCACATTGCTAATTCTTCCATTGTAATCTCGCTCTGTATTTCTTTCACATTCTCAAGCGTATCCTCAAACATTGTAACTACAGGTACCCACCTAGCAGGTCCTGCCACAAACATTCTCTTCATTTTAGTCCATGCCGTTTCCTTAGCTGTCTGATCAGCAAAAGCATTCCCCCTCCCTACATCATCAGTGATTTTCCTAAGGGCGCTACACTTCACTATTTACAACTTCTTAGGGAGCGTCAACGCTGACAAAAGCCTCAATATAAGGTGACCATGTTGGATCTTTGTACCATGGGAAGTAATAATCCCTCTCTCAGCCCAGAGTCACCCAAAACTGTGCTCGACCCCGAAGGCATACTGGCTTTCAGTATAAATATTGACAACCAGTCCTTCGATCAAATCACAAGCTCGAATAAGGGCGGCTAACTCAGCTGCTTGGGCTGACTGATAAGGGACTTGTGTTGTCTCTACAACTGTACGCAATGTAGTGATAGCATAAGCAGCAGTTGTAGTGCCATCTGGTAATCTGAAACAAGAGCCATCAACATATAGTTCCCCTTGTGGGTCAGATAAGGGAACATCAGTCAAGCCTACCCGTCCTTTCGTCTCTTCTTCCGTCCGGAAGATACAATCATGTTTCTCATTTTCATCATTTTCAGAAGGGAGGGGTAGTAATGTGGCTGGGTTCAGAGTGGCACATCTTTTAATCGTAATATGTTTGGCGAACAAGGTCAATTCATAGCCAGTTAGACGTGCAGTGGTGAGGTGCTGCGTCTTTGTATTATTCAAGAGGGTATCCACAGCATGGGGTACCATGACTTTGAGGTCAGTATTAGGCCTGGGCATTGAAATCCGCTCCGTTCGTGGAGTTTGCGGAGTTTTCTGCACTCTGCACTCCGCGGAGCTCACGGAGTGCAAGAAAACCCCGCTTCGCGTAGTGCAGCGGAGTTTTTTCCCTGCTCGCTCTCGCGAACGGTAAGTTCGCGAATGCGAGCTGCCGCTTGGGTAGAATTACTACCCGAGCAGCAGAAAGACCAGCGCGAACAGCTGTTCGCACCACATTTGCACTACACTCCGCCACTTACGGAACTTCGCAGAGTTTTTTTGTAACTTCGCGAAGTTCTGCGTAGCAAAACTCAGCGAACTACGCCCAAGCTTAGTCAGTATCAAGTACGAGTACAGCCAATTGTCTTATAGAGACAGCCACAGTCGTGACCGCTCTTAGACAGCTCGGGAGGGCTCTTGTGACAGGGTCAAGAACAGCAGAGAACTAAGCACACGGCCGTTGCTTATCTCCAAATTTTTGTGTTAAAACATACAGCGCTCAGCCAGCCATCTCATGAACGTACAACGCAAATGGTTTAGTATAATCCGGAGGGCCGAGTACTGGAGCCGAACAAAGTGCTGTTTTCAATTGCTCAAAAGACTGCTGACAGCCAGGCGGTGCAGAGCAGGAATATCGCCGCAAAAATATCGAGAGACAAATATCGCTGCAAAAATATCGTGGGGAAGAAATATCGACAACAAAAATATAGTTGACAAGAATATCGACTGACAGGTAAGTAATATCGATTACAAAAATATCGACGTCTTAAATATCGTTTACAAAAATATAGTTGAGAAAAATATCGATTTATTAATAATGTTATGTATTTTAGTGTTTTTAATGAGAATTGTTTGTCATTTTATTATATGTTTTAAAATTTTACTAGTTATTAATTTATTTTAAGTTTAATTTTGTGTTTTTAGTTCTGTAGCGGGTTGTGGGTTTATAGGGGAATAGGGTGGGAAGTAATTTAATTATATAGATTTAAATAATTATTTATAGTAGTTAATAATTGTTTTTAAATTTAATTTTGCGTTTTTAGTTCTGTAGCGGGTTGTGGGTTTATAGGGGAATAGGGTGGGAAGTAATTTAATTATATAACATTTATTGAATAATTAATATGTATAATTGTGAATTTATAGAGGTAAATGTGTTAATTGATTAATTAATAATTGTTTGATAATTAGTTGTTAATTAATTTCAATTAATCAATTAATAAATAATTATGTTAATTGTTTAATACATTTTAGGTGTGTGTTGTGGTGTTTCTATGTGTAAATGGTGTGAAGGGTGGTAAGTAATTAATTTTTATTGATTAATTATTAAATATTTTTAAATTCATTTCCATTAATTAATTGTAATTGTGTAATTAATTTTAGGTGTGTGTTGTGGATATTATAGTGTTAATTAATGTGTAATTAATGATTTTTTATTATCTTTGTTAATAATAATATATTTAAATTTAAATATTAATTATGTTAATATTGGAAATTAAATTTAATAAAAATGTTGATGTTTTTGTTTTTTATTGTTGTTCGATCCAGCACTTTCCCTACTGTTGCACTCACTGGAGTGGGAATAGTAATTTTTACCCCTCCGCTATCCAGCCCTTTCCCTACTGATGCACTCACTGGAGTGTGAATAGTAATTTTTACCCCTCCGCTATCCAGCGCTTTCCCTACTGTTGCACTCATTGGAGTGAGAATAGTAATTTTTACCCCTTTGCTATCCAGTGCTTTCCCTACTGTTGCACTCACTGGAGTGGGAATAGTAATTTATACCCCTCCGCTATCCAACGCTTTCCCTACTGTTGCACTCACTGGAGTGGGAATAGTAATTTTTACCCCTTTGCTATCCAGCGCTTTCCCTACTGTTGCACTCACTGGAGTGGGAATAGTAATTTTTACCCCTCCGCTATCCAATGCTTTCCCTACTGTTGCACTCACTGGAGTGGGAATATTAATTTTTACCCCTCGGCTATCCAGCGCTTTCCCTACTGTTGCACTCACTGGAGTCGGAATAGTAACTTTTACCCCTCCGCTATCCAGCGCTTTCCCTACTGTTGCACTCACTGGAGTGGGAGTAGTAATTTTTACCCCTCCGCTATCCAACGCTTTCCCTACTGTTCCACTCACTGGAGTGGGAATAGTAATTTTTACCCCTACGCTATCCAACGCTTTCCCTACTGTTGCACTCACTGGAGTGGGAATAGTAATTTTTACCCCTCCGCTATCTGGCGCTTTCCCTAACGTTGCACTTACTGGAGTCGGAATAGTAATTTTTACCCCCTCGCAATCCAACGTTTTCATTACTATTGTGTTTATTTTGTTATAAAATGTATGTTTTATTCTTTTTGAATAGTTTAATGTGTTAATTAAATGTAGAATATTTTATTTTATTTTAAATTATTTATATATGTGTATATTTTATTTTTATATAATTTAAAAAGTTTATAAATTAAATAAAGATAATAGTTAATAAAATGTATTTAAGTAAATATTTGTATATGTACAAATTTTTTTGTGTTTATATTTATTAAATTAAGTTTATTTGTTATAATTATTTAAAATATATTAAATTTAATTTATTTTGTTAATAATATTTAATTAATGTTATTTAAGTTATGTGGTTTTTTAAAGTCGATATTTTTTCTTCTATATTTTTTACATCGATATTTTTGTGTCGATATTATTGTACTTACCTGTTTGAGTATAGGGAGTCGATATTTTTGTAATCGATATTTTTACATCGATATTTTTTTCATCGATATTTTTAACATCGATATTTTAACATGGATCCAGTCAGGCGTCCAAGGCAGGGGCTCATGCACTTCTTTTAGCGTTAGGGCGAGCAGAGGTTTTATTAGTACAGAGTAGCCAGGTATCCACTGCCGACAATAGGAAGTGATACCTATAAAAGCACGCATGTCTTTCTGAGTCTGCGGGATGGGCATTTTAACAATGGTACTGATCCGCTCAGGAGTCAATCTCCTACCCTCCTTTGACAGTAGGATACCTAAATAGGTGACATCCTGTTGACAATACTGAAATTTGGAAAGGGACACTTTGGGGTCGATTCCGATGTCGGCCGGAAGCGCACCTAACAGTATTCGTCCGGAAAAAATACCAGCCGAACGCGTGTTTTCCGACCGACTCGAACACTCTACCGAACGAACAAGTACGATGCGCATAACAGCCCAGATTCCGAGCGAGCTGTACTTACCCATTCCAGCTCCTGTTCCCCGCCCGAGCCAGATCCGTAAATGCCGAATCGAGTCGCACGGAACCAAATACACAGCACCTTCTGGCCGGACTAGTATGATGCGTCTTCCGTACGCGCCGAACTCGTCGCTACGTCCGGCACGTTTGAGCATCTGGGAGAGCTGCACATAAGCTCCGATTCGCACCACAAGACGATCCACGGCGACGAGACGAACAAGCCAGCGACGAGTACGAGTCGAAGCCACAAGAAAGCCGAACGAGACGACCCAACCATGAATCCCATCGCGCAGGTCCTACCAATACTCTACATCTATTACCGGGACCGGTACGGATGCGTACGGCGCAGACGGTAAGTCAAACACCCACAACACAAACAAGCGACACGTACCCGAAATATGTCACACACACATAGGGATGCACAAATGACGTACACTAGCAACAGCAGAACCATAGGGGCGGGATGGCCATCACCAATGCCATACACACCCATGGGGGGCTGGATGCCTACCACTACTACCATCCCCACTCATGGGGGGCTGGATGCCTACCACTACTACCATCCCCACTCATGGGGGGCTGGATGCCTGTCACTACTGCCATCCCCACCCATAGGGGGCTGGATGGCTGTCACTACTAACATCCCCACCCATAGGGGGCTGGATGGCTGTCACTACTGCCATCCCCACCCATAGGGGGATGGATGCCTGCCACTACTGCCATCCCCACTCATGGGGGGCTGGATGCCTACCACTACTGCCATCCCCACTCATGGGGGGCTGGATGCCTACCACTACTACCATCCCCACTCATGGGGGGCTGGATGCCTACCACTACTACCATCCCCACTCATGGGGGGCTGGATGCCTGTCACTACTGCCATCCCCACTCATGGGGGGCTGGATGCCTACCACTAACACCACCCCCACTCATGGGGGGCTGGGTGCCTACCACTACTACCATCCCCACTCATGGGGGCTGGATGCCTGTCACTACTGCCATCCCCACCCATAGGGGGCTGGATGGCTGTCACTACTACCATCCCCACTCATGGGGGTCTGGATGCCTACCACTACTACCATCCCCACTCATGGGGGGCTGGATGCCTGTCACTACTGCCATCCCCACCCATAGGGGGCTGGATGGCTGTCACTACTGCCATCCCCACTCTTGGGGGGCTGGATGCCTACCACTACTACCATCCCCACTCATGGGGGGCTGGATGCCTACCACTACTACCATCCCCTCTCATGGGGGGCTGGATGCCTACCACTACTACCATCCCCACTCATGGGGGGCTGGATGCCTACCACTACTACCATCCCCACTCATGGGGGGCTGGATGTCTGTCACTACTGCCATCCCCACTCATGGGGGGCTGGATGCCTACCACTAAGACCACCCCCACTCAGGATGGGCTGGATGCCTGTCACTACTGCCATCCCCACCCATAGGGGGCTGGAAGGCTGTCACTACTACCATCCCCCACTCATGGGAGTCTGGATGCCTACCACTACTACCATCCCCACTCATGGGGGGCTGGATGCCTGTCACTACTGCCATCCCCACCCATAGGGGGCTGGATGGCTGTCACTAGTACCATCCCCACCCATAGAGGGCTGGATGGCTGTCACTACTGCCATCCCCACCCATAAGGGGATGGATGCCTGCCACTACTGCCATCCCCACTCATGGGGGTCTGGATGCCTACCACTACTACCATCCCCACTCATGGGGGGCTGGGGGCCTGTCACTACTGCCATCCCCACCCATAGGGGGCTGGATGGCTTTCACTACTACCATCCCCACCCATAGGGGGCTGGATGGCTGTCACTACTGCCATCCCCACCCATAGGGGGATGGATGCCTGCCACTACTGCCATCCCCACTCATGGGGGCTGGATGCCTACCACTACTACCATCCCCACTCATGGGGGCTGGATGCCTGTCACTACTGCCATCCCCACCCATAGGGGGCTGGATGGCTGTCACTACTACCATCCCCACTCATGGGGGTCTGGATGCCTACCACTACTACCATCCCCACTCATGGGGGGCTGGATGCCTGTCACTACTGCCATCCCCACACATAAGGGGCTGGATGGCTGTCACTAGTACCATCCCCACCCATAGGGGGCTGGATGGCTGTCACTACTGCCATCCCCACCCATAGGGGGATGGATGCCTGCCACTACTGCCATCCCCACTCATGGGGGCTGGATGCCTACCACTACTACCATCCCCACTCATGGGGGTCTGGATGCCTACCACTACTACCATCTCCACTCATGGGGGCTGGATGCCTACCACTACTACCATCCCCACTCATGGGTGCTGGATGCCTACCACTACTACCATCCCCACTCATGGGGGGCTGGATGCCTGTCACTACTGCCATCCCCACCCATAGGGGGCTGGATGGCTGTCACTACTACCATCCCCACTCATGGGGGTCTGGATGCCTACCACTACTACCATCCCCACTCATGGGGGGATGGATGCCTACCACTAACACCACCCGTACTCAGGGTGGGCTGGATGCCTGTCACTACTGCCATCCCCACCCATAGGGGGCTGGATGCCTTTCACCACAACCACCCCTACTCATAGGACGGGTAATGCATGACACAACTAGCATACTCCCACATAAGGACTGTCTGTAAATTACATCCCACCCCCAACACCATGACAAGCGTGTGTGGTCTGTGTCAAATGCATACAACACTGAACATGACATTGAACATACAATGTGACCCCTAACACATGTGTCACACATAATTGTGTGTGTGGCCTACACAATGCAAGCAGACCATGACCACTGTGGCAATGTGGCCCAAAGCCCCATCACCACAGTGCCCAAAGGTAAGTGTGTGCTCCATAGCTGAAGCACATTTTGAA
The DNA here is from genome assembly GCA_963921515.1 of Calotriton arnoldi. Taxonomy (NCBI): domain Eukaryota; kingdom Metazoa; phylum Chordata; class Amphibia; order Caudata; family Salamandridae; genus Calotriton; species Calotriton arnoldi. The sequence goes on from CAWUFW010009500.1 coordinate 347,546, forward strand.
CAGTGTGGCAATGGGGCCCAAAGCCCCATCACCACAGTGCCCAAAAGGTAAGTGTGTGCTCCATAGCTGAAGCACATTTTGAACAGTGTGGCAACGTGGCCCAAAGCCCCATCACCACAGTGCCCAAAAGGTAAGTGTGTACTCCATAGCTGAAGCACATTTTGAACAGTGTGGCAATGGGGCCCAAAGCCCCATCACCACAGTGCCCAAAAGGTAAGTGTGTGCTCCATAGCTGAAGCACATTTTGAACAGTGTGGCAATGGGGCCCAAAGCCCCATCACCACAGTGCCCAAAAGGTAAGTGTGTGCTCCATAGCTGAAGCACATTTTGAACAGTGTGGCAATGGGGCCCAAAGCCCCATCACCACAGTGCCCAAAAGGTAAGTGTAGTCCTGGTAAAAGCTGTAAAAACAAAACTGCAGGGATTATTCCTGGCCACACAACACCGAACACTACAGTGGCATTGTAGTGCTTGTGTCCCATAGCAACATAGATTGTGTGAGGCAAGCAGTGCAGTGCCAATGACACATCGTTCTGGCCATGTGCACACAAACATCAGCCATGGGGGCCCACATTGTCTACATTCACAAATAACACAATGACAGAAGTGAGCATCATAATGCAGACCCACATATCTGCACCAATGGACACACAAATGTAGATATCCTGTGGAGACTGTAGATGTCAGGTGAACAAATACCATACCATGTCAGCAATGGGACATACTAACCATGATCAATGTGCTGACTGATGACCTAGCAGTCCCAGGGCCAGCAGGGGAAAGCCAACAAACAACATACAGCCAATGGCAAACTAAAGATATGCCAATGCAGTGGTGCAAATGCACAAACACAAACAGGCAGACTCACACTGCATATCATACACAACAGGTTAGGGGAGTTGTGTGCCAGTGTCCCCAGGCAAACACACAACACATGAGGAGGCCAGATTCACTAATACACAGATGTCAACACAGTCACATACAAAAGTAACTCATGGATTGGATTCCCCTATGTGGGCAAACAGGCATTGTGAGATGAGAGGGAGCCCAAATTACACATGTCACACAAGCTTGTAGGAACAGCAACAAACACAGCAAGAGACAGAACCACCACAGCACTCCCCCCAGGGACCCAACATTGTGGTGACACTAGCCTGCATGACAATCACACTGTGATGACAAAGGTAGATGTCATCCACACTGTGAACCACAGCCATGTGTCCTGAGCAACAAACTACCATCACACCTATACAAGCACAAAGCACTCAGCATGGACTGCCAGCCAAGGAAAATATGGAGGTAGTGCCCCAGCCGTGCAACAACTCACATTTGCACACACTCAACGCCACACACCTTGAACTCCAACAATGTGCAGCAGTGAAGCTCACATGGACTGCTGACATTGCACATGCACCCATGACAATCCCAGGGGTGGTGGGGGAAATAAGGTGCAGAAACACATCACACATGGCCAGTCAACAATACTTGTGAATGTCTGACACACTGCACAGTATGCCGTAAATGGGCATGACGTGAAATCCACCCCAAACAATGGGATCCTGGCCATAGTCACATACCAATGAAGAAGCCAAGCTGACCCACAAAGGACACAGATAGACAACTCCCAACATTGCAGCTCTGACCCTGAGGAGTGGCAGCAGTCACACACACAACGTGTCACAATCACTGAAAGCATACACAAACAGAAAATCACATTACTCGTGTAACCAACAAGTGCCAAGAGGAATCCTGACTGTGTCCCATCTGCGTTTGCCCACATCCCCAGCCCTGACAACAAAAACAACTAGGGATGACAACCTCATGAACATTAGTTTGCCATGCACCCACATACCGGAGAAACCAGGTCCAAGATGCTGGATGAACACAGAACAACTCAGCAAGCATCACAAACAGGAACATCCGTAGGGACACAGCCTATGTAGGAAAAGGAGAAGGGAACACACACAGACATGCCTACACAAGACACAACACGGACACAGCCTATTTCACTGAATCACGCACTGCCATGAGGGCACTCCACTCCTGTGGAAGGTCAGCTGTGCCAAACCTTGTCTGTGCACGACTCAAACATGTCAGCAGAACACTCGGTCAGTGAGTCAACAACTACAACACACTGAAGGCTCTGCTCATATCAGCCTGGGCACGGGAGTGTCACGTCAGTCATCTGCATACACCCAAGACACGTGTCAAGCAACTTGCACTGTGTACACAGATGAGTCCTCCAAATTTGATGTGCTAAACTGCATGTCCATTGGAGACGGGCACACAGTCAGGGTACTAGGAACATTGGACAGTGGGAAGCCCACCAGATGTGCATCAGTGTAGGACAAAGATGGTAATCTACAAATGCTAAACGTACATCCCTGTGTCAAATGCTGAACATTACACCCTCAGACTGCAGCAAAGGATGCTATAGATCCAGACTAGATTAGGACACATATCCCATGGACCACATGGAGCCCATCACAGCAAAACTTCATTTACCTGATCTGAACACTATTACAACAGCAAATGCATGATTCTACACATCTACATCATGTACCTCCAAAGATTAACCACAAGTAAACAAAAAGAGGCTTTATTCAGCAAGTGTGCAACTCAAATCAAAAGTCCAAAATAAACTAAGGCCAATGGCCAGTCCAAATATACAGTCCCAACAGGGTGATGTGTGACAACTTGTCAACAATTGCTTGCCTGCACAGGTACGCACAGGGGACATCCCCCTTGGAGGGGCATACGAGGGGCTGGCCAGGCACCGCAGGGACAGGATCAGGGGATGCCAGAAGGAGGCAGTGAAGGGGAGGTGGGTGCAGGAGTGTCACCGGCAACTGCAGTGGAGGTGTCTGACTCAGGGGGCTGGCACCACCACAGGGCTCAAGTCAGATGGTGTTGGTGCTGCAACCACTGCAGTGGGCTGGTCAGATGGAGTGGACTGGGTCCCCAATGCAGTGCCCGAGTCAGACGGGGTGGTTGTGGACTCCACCGCAGTGCATGACTCCAAGGTAGTGGAAGGGGGGCAGAAGAGCTGGGCAGGACAGAGGGGGGACACGGTCTCCACACCAGTGGCACAAACAGGCAGAGCGTCTGGTTTGGGGGTAGAAGAGCAAGTGGCAGGGGGAGGGCCTAAGCAGTTTGGGGATGCGGTATCGGTGTGTGGGGGAACTTGGGGCAGGGTGTGGCGGTGGAACCTGTGGAGTGGTGGCCGGGGGGATGGAAGTGAGAGACTGGGTGGTTGACTTGCAGGGCGGTGGCGGGGTCTTGCTCTTCCGGGACCAGGGGGACGTGCGGGTGGGGGGCTCACGCTGCCTGCGCCTGGGGGAGGGTGTCCGGGGGCGAGGGGCACTCCCCTCTGTGTGGGTGGACTTCCTCTTCCCCCGGTATGCTGGATCAGCAGGATTGGGGGGGAAGAGGCCGAGGTCACTGAGGAAGAGCTGCTGATCATTTGGGGTTGCAGGTGAGGCAAGGGAAGGGGTCTTGGAGGGAGAGGATCTTGAGGATTGCGGAGTGACTGTGGTTGCCTGTGTGTGTGTGTGTTCCCCATCCCCTGTGTCTGTGGTATCAGTCCCCTGAGGATGCTTGTGTGCACGTCTTGCCTTTCTCTTGGGTGTGTCTGTGCTGCTCGTGTCTGTGTGTTTGGGTGACTGTGCAGGTGTGCATGTGCTTTGGACAGGTAGGGGGGCAGGAAGTATGGATGGGGCAGAGGTGGGAGGGGTGAGGGACTGTTGGAGGAGGGACACTGCTGCCGTCAGGGAGGAGTCCATGGACTTATTGCTCCTCTGTAGGGCAGACATACCCGTCGAGATGCCCTCCATGAACGACACCAGCTGTGTCAACAGAGTGGTGTATGCATGGAGGACACTCAGCATTGCTGTCTGCCCTACATGGAGCTGCCGAAGGAGGTACACAGACTCCTCACTCAGGGCAGCAGGGGACACAGGGGCAGGGGGTGCGGTGCCTGGCACGAAGGAGACACGCTCCCGAGTACGGGAGCCTCTACGGACCTCAGGAATGGGAGCCAATGGGAGGGCGGTGGTGGTGGTGGTGGCGGGGCCAGACAGACTAGCTGGCCTTTGGTGGCTGCTGAGACCTGCCTCCACAAGGGAGTCATCCTCCGAGCTGCTGTGGTCCTCAGCTGAGGTGGATGGTGCTGAGGACTCCTCGGTGTGGCTCCCCTCGCCCTCCATGCCACTGGGTCCCTCTGACCACTCGTCCGATGCTGACCCAGTCTGGCTCCGCTTCACCTCCTGGTCAGTGGAGCTGTCCCCTCCTGTGGCCGTGGATGTATCTGCAAACAATTAGGGAAACAGACAAACATCAGTCACCTGCACTGACCGCACACACCACAGTAAGTACAGCACATTAAAGAGCAAGCCCTGGCATCCTTAGTTGAACATTGCCTAAAGTCCCCACACAGATTCGGGGAAGCCAATTGTCAGTCTGATGGTCAACGATGGGACTCACACCCCTCCTGCCCTTGCACCCATCTGTCTGGTGCCTGTCTGATGGTAAGACCCCAGTGTGGACACATGCACCACCTACACAGTTGTTGGACATTGCAGGGAACACGGTGAAGTATGTGAACATGCACACATCACATCTCTTGCCACTGAGTCAGTGCAGGTGTCCGGATAAAGGGATGGCCAGAGTCTAAATAGAAATGCATGTGATGCATACCAGCACCAGACACCATGATGCACCCATGTCCGGATAGTCAATGCCACAATGGGGTGCATGTTGCACATGTCACTCCCCTGCAGGATCAGTCTCAGGAAGTTTAATGCCATGACACAGGAATGCGTGCAAAGTCATACATTACTGTCTCAAGTCACATGGCCATGGCAGCCAGCCAACAACAGTCTGCACTGTGTCACAATCCGAGGGCATGGGGAATGCAAGTTATGTGACTGACAAGTGCACATGTCCATCCCCCAAATACCACATCATCTGTACTACTATTTGTCCACGTCATACCAACTGGACATATGGGGGACATGAAACACAACTCTCTGAACATGAGCACCTCCCAGTGTGCTGTGAATGACAATACAGCTGCCTGAAAGTCACAGTTGCAAACACCTGTGTGCACAGTCAAGTGATCAGACACCTATAAGTCACAGAAGTATCGTCTATCATGGTCACATCTCAGATGGCATGCTGAGCCCTAACCGATAAACATACCAGTAGTCCTGACAACGAAGACACAGCACAATGAGACAGAGGCAGACACCTGAGGGTACATTTCACTGATCACAACATGCCAGATGATACACGGGAGTGGGAGTACAGAGTGTATTGCATGCCCTGGAGTAGGCATGACTGTCCAGCTCCACCTGTAAGAGGGCTGAGTCCTGGACAGTAGGCAGGTGGCTAAGCATGTGTGACACACTGGATACACATACTCCTGAGGCCCAAACATTGTTCCCACCAGCAGCATGGGTGTGTGCCAAATTCCCCAGGGACATGTGGTGAGTCAGAGCAGCAAGCGGACCACATATCAAAGTTACACCCAGATTACATGTCAGAACTTAGGCATTGTGTAAGCAATTGAGCCACCCACTAATCGCACAACATAGTCACGGGAACAAATGCTGTCCCCCACCTTGAGCAAAGCTAAATGCAATGACACAGTCCCCAAATGACACAATTTCCCAACTATAAGGGCCACACATATGCATATCAGAGGAGAAGTGGGCATGTCACAAATGAGGGACATGGGTCCTGGACCACATGACTGATATACTGTGGAAGTTTAACCAGGCCAGAGGAGGGCACATAGCATGTCAGACAAAGTGCACAGTGCAGTCATGGACTCACCCCCTCCTTGCTGCTGTCTGTCCTTCAGCTGCCCATCCAGGTCAGGGAAGACCACCGCCAGGATCCGGAGCATGTGGGGGGTCAGGGTCCGGTGTTTGCCCCTCCTGCGAGGAGGCGACAGCTTCAGCTGGACCCTTGCGATCCTCCGGGTCCAGCCACGAAGGTCCTGGCACCTCTTCTGGCAGTTGCGGATCCTGCGCCTGTAGACCCCCACGGATCTTACTTTCCGGGCGATGGTCAGCCAAATTTCCTGCTTCTGGTGGGCATCAACCTGTGAGGATGACAAAGTGAAAAGGCCATTACTACACATGCAACATATACGTGCATCACACAGTTGGATATACATGTCTCAATCACAGGGGCATATGATGTACACAGGCAGTCCAACAATGGCTATGAACAGTTTGCCAGCAGTCACTACATGGTATCATTGCATGGGAAGTAAACCTAGTTGGAATGCACTGTTACTGCACTGTACCAGTTCAGTGCATGTAACTACACACTTTGGGGTGTGACAACTACTCAGTGGGCATGCTAGCCAGTGGTGTGCACACTGAAAGTCCTGCTAGTCAGACAACATGCACAATTAGTGAGGCAGTGGACAGCACACTCACCTGCTCCCCTGGTTTCCCATACAGCTTGCTGTACTGTGGAAGGAGGCTGTCCAGCAGGGCCTGGTTCTCCTCAAGGCTGAAGGCTGGGGCTCTCTCCACAGTACGTGCCATTGCAGGAGCCAGAGGATGCATAAACAGCAGCAGTGTTGGTGGCAGATGTCGTCCTGGAGGATGTAGTGCAGGCAAGTGAGCTCTCAGGGGAACAGCCAGCATTATATGTGTGCTGCAGAGGCAGATACTGTCCCATGTGTCCAAAGTGATAGGTCCAAGTCGTTTGCATCTTCTGAATCTGACCAATCCATGGAATAGCAGCACTAATACACGCCCACAGCATCCTTCAAATCTTCAACTTCATGACACCCATGATTTTGCAACATTGTTGTGGCTGGCCAACTGAATTCACTGCATCAGACTCGTTGGAGCTTCGAAAACGCGTCCGTTGCCATGCCAGGCCCCAGCCAATGTGTGCGCACCGTTCTGTATACTGCTGTACAACGCGTATTTTGGGATACAACGCGTACCCGCACACATCATATGCAATGGGCCGGCCGGGCACACCGATCGGTCCATTGATGTACAATGCGTACCCGGGATACAACGCGTACCCGCTCACATCCAATGCAATGGACCGTGAGGGCACACCGATCGGTCCATTGCTGTACAACGCGTACCCGGGATACAACGCGTACCCGCTCACATCCAATGCAATGGGCCGGCCGGGCACACTGATCGGTCCATTGCCGTTCAACGCGTACCCGGGATACAAAGCGTACCCGCTCACATCATATGCAATGGGCCGGCCGGGCACACCGATCGGTCCATTGCTCTACAACGCGTCCCCACTCACATCCAATGCAATGGGCCGGCCGGGCACACCGATCGGTCCATTGCTGTACAACGCGTACCCGGTATACAATGCGTACCCGCTCACATCCAATGCAATGGGCCGGCCGGGCACACCGATCGGTCCATTGCTGTTCAACGCGTACCTGCACACATCATATGCAATGGGCCGGCTGGGCACACCGATCGGTCCATTGCTGTACAACGCGTACCCAGGATACAATGCGTACCCTCTCACATCATATGCAATGGGCCGGCTGGGCACACCGATCGGTCCATTGCTGTTCAACGCGTACCCGCACACATCATATGCAATGGGCCGGCCGGGCACACCGATCGGTCCATTGCTGTACAACGCGTACCCGGGATATAACGCGTACCCGCTCACATCCAATGCAATGGACGGTGCGGGCACACCGATCGGTCCATTGCTGTTCAACGCGTACCCGCACACATCATATGCAATGGGCCGGCCGGGCACACCGATCGGTCCATTGCTGTACAACGCGTACCTGGGATACAACGCGTACCAGCTCACATCCAATGCAATGGACCGTGCGGGCACACCGATCGGTCCATTGCTGTACAACGCGTACCCGGGATACAACACGTACCCGCTCACATCCAATGCAATGGACCGTGCGGGCACACCGATCGGTCCATTGCTGTACAACGCGTACCCGGGATACAACGCGTACCCGCTCACATCATATGCAATGGGCCGGCCGGGCACACCAATCGGTCCATTGCTGTACAACGCGTACCCGGGATACAACGCGTAACCGCTCACATCATATGCAATTGGCCGGGCGGGCACACCGATCGGTCCATTGCTGTTCAACGCGTACCCGCACACATCATATGCAATGGGCCGGCCGGGCACACCGATCGGTCCTTTGCTCTACAACGCGTCCCTGGACAGGTCACACGCATATGTCACCATGCTGGTCACTGGTGAACCTATGCCAGCCACATATACTTTCCAGGGACTCAGGGGCACACCTACAACACCACACCCAGTCCACACTGTATCTAAGGCATGTGTGGCAGCATAACCTTATCTGTGTATGTGGGTGAACATGTGGTTTTTGGGGTGGCACTTGGGGGCAGACACACCCAGGCTGTGCACGTGTTCATGGGGACAGGGTCCTTTGTGTGTTGTGCACCTGACCACTGTGGTGTGCAACTGTTCATTTTGGAGCATGTGTCATGGTCACATTTCCAGGTTGTGTATGTGTATGACATGTCACATACCCCCAGGCTCACATGTGGGAAGGCATGTACATCACAGGGTGGCCCATTGCCACAATAGTGATGTCCCTCCGCAGTGTGTGTGCATGTTGTGGTTCACATGTCTCTGACTCCATGTGCACAATGGGAGACAGTCTCCACATCCACGTGGTTTGTGCATGAACTTTGATGTTGTGTGTGTGTGTGTCACAGACGTCCATGTCTGTCCTGCAGAGGCTACAGGGGCCACTACCTGTGGGTGTCATGTTTGTTTTTCTGACGTGTACATGATACGCCATGTCATGCCAGTGTCCATGTGGCAAGTCAGGGTCCCTGGGAATCTACCTGTCAATGAGCTGTGATGCCTGTGGAGCATCTGTCCAGACATGTCACTGTGGTATGTGTGTGGAACGTGAGAGCAGTAAATGGGTACTGTGACACAGCCTAATGGTTTCCCATAGCACACCCTGGAACCTGTTGTCAACACTTGTTGAACAGAGATGTTAGATGATGTCCATGTAGGTGCCATATATGTCCAAACAGAACGACACACACATCAAGTACTTGTGTTTGTTAATGATGTATCATGTGAAATTGAGTATGGTGAACGGCACATAGGTGGGGTGACTGACAATCTTGCTTTCTTCACCTATGCACTGCAGGGCTCCTGCTGTCCATTGACCATTCCCAGACCTGGCAACGATGGTGGAACGTGACAGCATCCGACGGTACCGCTTCACCAGGCAGCTGATTGAGGATTTGGCAGTGCGGTTGGACCCACATTTGCAGCCTGGCCATCCGTATCCTACAGCGCTGACCCCCAAGGTGAAGGTGATGGCAGCCCTACACTTCTTTGCCACCGGTACCTTTCAACACACTGTGGCGACTGCCGGTGGGATGTCACAGACTATGTTCAGCCATGTGCTACGCGATGTTTTGGGGGCAATGTTGAGATACCTGAACCAGTACATCTATTTTCCAACACGTCAACGACTCACTGACGTCAAGAGTGACTTCTATGCCCTGGGGAGGATGCCACATGTAATTGGCTCCATTGATGGGACACATGTGGCTTTGATACCACCACAGGCACATGAGCAGGCATACCAGAACCGTAAACATTACCATTCGATCAATGCTCTGGTGGTATGTCTTGCAGATATGACCATCACACATGTGTGTGCCCGTTTCCCCGGTTCGGCACACGATGCCTACGTGATGAGGAGTAGTCGCATCCCGAGGATGATGTCACAGATGCCAAACCAGCGTGCCTGGCTTGTTGGTGTGTACTGACTTTGTACCATTGTGTGTGTTCTGCTATGTTGTTTTCCACACACATTTTCAAATCGGCTAATGTGCAATTGTCTGTCTGTAGGTGACTCGGGATACCCCAACATGCCGTGGTTGCTGACACCCCTCAGGAACCCTGTGACACCAGCCCAGATGCGCTACAATGAGGCACATGGTCGGACGAGGAGGGTGATTGAGCGGACCTTTGGTCTCCTGAAGAGCCGCTTCCGCTGCCTGGACAAGACAGGAGGGGCCCTCCCATATGCCCCAGCAAAGGTGTGCAAGATTGTCATCGTCTGCTGCATGCTACACAACCTGGCAGTGCGGAAGGAGTTGCCTCTCATCCTGGATGACGATGACCAACGTCCGCCACCTGTGGAAGATCCTGGCCTGGGTCACGATGCCAGTGAAGATGATGATGATGATGATGGTGATGTCCGCACACAGCTCATCACCAACTTCTTCAGCTGAATGTGAGTCTCCAGAGGGTTGTAGTGTCAATGATTTGAGTTTGCATGATATGTGTCTGTGGTGCTCTGGTGCTGTTTGAGTGTGGCCATGTGCTACTTGACTGGATGCGTGCAGTGATGTGTCCTTGCAGGTGGTCTGTACTGCCCAACAGTGTTGACATGCTAACTTGGTTTTGTGTAGTTATCTTGTGACATGTATTAGACATGAGTATTGCCGTTCTGTGCTGTTCTTCAGTGGTTTTGACTGTGTGTCATGTCTGTCCTTCATAGGGTGCTGCCGGAGTTGTTTGATCAACTTGGATCCCACGAATCCATGATTCAACTTCCAAGGTGGAAGCAGTCGTTTCCCTACAGGTGATGTGCCACACACCCCTGGACTTTCTATCCTCTGCACTTTTTGACTTTGTGGCCACAGCCAGGTTGGATTAGCTAGCATTTGTAGTGGAAACAACATGTTGCAAATGTGTAATAAACCTGTGCTTCACTTTGGGATGTGCTTTGTCTGTAGTCACACATCTGACTGACATTTGCTTACTGCACCTGTAGTCTAGTTGACACAGACTGTGAATAGGTGGCGTGTCTGTGCATTCCACTGTATTTAGTTGCAACATCAGTATAGGTGATGAGTCTGATGGCCCTGGTGTGTATGTGTTGTGTGGCCCTAGTGGTGTGTCTCCCTCATATGTGTCACGTCGCCATGACTGACATGACGGTGTTGGACTTGCAGTAGCAGTTAGCATGCACAGTGTCATTTTTCTGATCACCATCTCCATGACAGAGAGCACGTTGGAATCACAACAGAGGCAGATATGGTGTATTTGTGAGTTTATTTACATACAGGTGTGAGGATGGTGCACAGGATGGTGGGTGCTGTACATAGAAATTGGAATCCAAAGTTCCCATGTGATTCGGAAGTCTTGGTAGCTGAAATGTCCAGAGTAAAGTCCACAGTCATCTGATGAATTTGGCCAACTATAGCTCCCCATGTCATGTGGAGAGTTGGGTTGGCTTCGACAGGGCGTGCAGTTTGCACACAGAGGAAAAGTTCCAGAACAGGTGTTGGCTTCCTGGGGGATGTAGATGGCCATCGGCCTCTCAGTTTGGCCTCCTCGGACGGCCCCTCTTCTTGGGGGGACTCTCAGGTGCAGGCTGCGGCGGTGCAGGGGACTCTCTGCCAGAGTCCTCCTCCCTCCCTGTGGCATTTGCAGTTGTTTCAGCAGCAGATGTTGTGGGCACACAGGGAGGTGAGGCCATGTTGGTGCTGATCTGGCGGAGGCATGTCAGTATGTCCCTATGCACGCTGTCAGTTGTTCCAATGTGTCCCACTTGGACTCCATGCCAGACATGTGTGTCTCGACATGTGACATGTGTGTCTCGACATGTGACATGTGTGTCTCGACACAGGACATGTGGGAGTCCAAGCGGGCATGATGGGCAGCCTGCTGCTGTTGTATGTCCTTGAGGATCCCCACTACCTGGCTGACCTCTCCGGTGCTAGTCTGGTACGCATCCGCAATGCGTGCCAGTTGTGGGTCATCATGCAGTCCAGACCCCTCTGCAAAGAGCGACCTATGTCTACCACCCCTCCCACCACCCCTGGCGACACGTGCAGGACCTGCGGTGGCACGCACAGGTGACCGTGGGCCCACTTGGGTGTTGTTCCTGGGCTCGTTGTCACCAGCTCCAGTTTAGGTCTGGGTCCCTGCGCTGTTGTCATCTGTGGTCCTTTGTCTGTCCGTGTTGGCAGGGGTGGCCTGTGTGTTGGCAGTTGTTGGAGGGGTGGGTGCAGGGGGTGCAGATGTTGGTCCTGCTGGTGCTGCATGATGACTCACACCGGAGGGTCCAGCTGGTTCTTCGCCATCCGAGGAGTGCAGAGGCTGATCCACACCAGTGAGCTCAGTGTTCCCCGGAGCCTGGGACAGGGACTCCTCCTCGTCTGCTGCTGTGTCCCCATCATCACCTGTTTTGGGGAGAGACACAGATTGTATGTTATGTTTCTACTGGCATCAATTGTTCAAACACCTGACAGTTGTGACTGTACCTCTGGATGTGGGCCTGGACATTGCATTCTCCTAAATTGTGACAGTCAGAGAGTGATATTGGTGTAGCACATTGTCCTGCCAACCTGTGGCATGTCAATGTGAATGTTGAGGTGTGTGCATGACCAGCATTGGTGGTATTTGCTTGCCATCCGGGCCTCCTTCTCCTCCCAGCCCAGTTATCCCACCATGAAGCGTGCTTCCATTGCAGGGAGTGCAAGTTGTCTTTCAGGATGTCAGTCAGTGGTGCCCTGCTGTTGGTTGTTGCACAGTTCCCAGCAGGGCCTTGTGCTCCCCCAGCAGTACCCAGTGTCAGCCATCTTGTGAGTCCTTTTCCACTCCCTGTGATGTGAGCATGGTTCAGGATGGTGTTGATGGGCCAATTGTGAGGCTGACCAATATCTGTGACTACCACTCCCATCATGCTATTGCCTCCACCCCCTTCCCAGCATGCCCATCCTTCCTTCCTTTTGACTCTGCTTCCCTGTGGGGTGGGGTGCCTGTGCTGACAGGATGGCTGGGAGTGTTGTCCTGGCAGTTGTTTGGCTACAAGTCCCAAGAGCGTCCCTGTGCTTCACACAGCATAACCCAGGGTGGTGGTTCTTTGTGGGATCTTCAGTTAGGATGTGAGGCATTGCATTCTCCCAGGTGGGTTATGTGGAGTTAGTGTTGAGGGGGTGTGTGAGGGGAGGTGCTTGTAACTATGGTCAGTGCTGTGAGTCCTCCTTCCCACCCAGCCAGATATCCCACCATGGAACGTGCTTCCATTGCAGGGAGTGCAAGTTGTCTTTCAGGATGTCAGTCAGTGGTGTCCTGCTGTTGGTTGTTGCACAGTTCCCAGCAGGGCCTTGTGCTCCCCCAGCAGTACCCAGTATCAGCCATCTTGTGAGTCCTTTTCCACTCCCTGTGATGTGAGCATGGTTCAGGATGGTGTTGATGGGCCAATTGTGAGGCTGACCAATATCTGTGACTACCACTCCCATCATGCTATTGCCTCCACCCCCTTCCCAGCATGCCCATCCTTCCTTCCTTTTGACTCTGCTTCCCTGTGGGGTGGGGTGCCTGTGCTGACAGGATGGCTGGGAGTGTTGTCCTGGCAGTTGTTTGGCTACAAGTCCCAAGAGTGTCCCTGTGCTTCACACAGCATAACCCAGGGTGGTGGTTCTTTGTGGGATCTTCAGTTAGGATGTGAGGCATTGCATTCTCCCAGGTGGGTTATGTGGAGTTAGTGTTGAGGGGGTATGTGAGGGGAGGTGCTTGTAACTATTGTCAGTGCTGTGTGTCCTCCTTCCCACCCAGCCAGATATCCCACCATGGAACGTGCTTCCATTGCAGGGAGTGCAAGTTGTCTTTCAGGATGTCAGTCAGTGGTGTCCTGCTGTTGGTTGTTGCACAGTTCCCAGCAGGGCCTTGTGCTCCCCCCAGCAGTACCCAGTATCAGCCATCTTGTGAGTCCTTTTCCACTCCCTGTGATGTGAGCATGGTTCAGGATGGTGTTCATGGGCCAATTGTGAGGCTGACCAATATCTGTGCCTACAACTCCCATCATGCTATTGCCTACACCCCCCTTCCCAGCATGCCCATACTTCCTTCCTTTTGAGTGGACTTCACTGTGTGTGAGTGTGACAGCAATGGCAAGATGGCTGACAGTGTGGTCCTGTTGTTTGTTGGTGCCCAGTTCCCATCAGGGCCTTGTGCTCCCCACAGCAGTACACAGTGTCAGCCATCTTGTCAGTTGTTTTCCACTCCCTGTGATGTGAGCATGGTTGAGAGTGGTGTTGATGGGCCAATTGTGAGGCTGACCAATATCTGTGCCTACAACTCCCATCATGCTATTGCCTACACCCCCCTTCCCAGCATGCCCATACTTCCTTCCTTTTGAGTGGACTTCACTGTGTGTGAGTGTGACAGCAATGGCAAGATGGCTGACAGTGTGGTCCTGTTTGTTGGTGCCCAGTTCCCATCAGGGCCTTGTGCTCCCCCCAGCAGTACCCAGTGTCAGCCATCTTGTCAGTTGTTTTCCACTCCCTGTGATGTGAGCATGGTTCAGAGTGGTGTTGATGGGCCAATTGTGAGGCTGACCAATATCTGTGCCTACAACTCCCATCATGCTATTGCCTACACCCCCCTTCCCAGCATGCCCATACTTCCTTCCTTTTGAGTGGACTTGACTGTGTGTGAGTGTGACAGCAATGGCAAGATGGCTGACAGTGTGGTCCTGTTGTTTGTTGGTGCCCAGTTCCCATCAGGGCCTTGAGCTCCCCACAGCAGTACCCAGTGTCAGCCATCTTGTCAGATGTTTTCCACTCCCTGTGATGTGAGCATGGTTCAGAGTGGTGTTGATGGGCCAATTGTGTGTGTGACCAATATCTGTGACTACCACTCCCATCATGCTATTGGCTACACTGACTTCACCAGCATACACAGAATTCCTTCCTTTCAGTGAGCTTCCCTGTGAGGTGGTGTTCTAGTGGTGGGTAAATATCTGGGAGTGTTTGTTGGTTCTATTTGTGCCACTGCCTTGCTGTATTTGTTGTTAGGTTTGTACATGTCATGACACAGTTACATATCACTATGAGATGGCAGGTATTGTGTTTGTCTGACTAGCATTCACATCTTGGGATGAATATCTTTTGGTTGCTGTGTATTTGCTAAGGGTGCATGGTTTGCCTATCCCCTTGACTGTGATGTGTGTGTGTTGTCACACCATATTGTGTATAATAGTTGTGTACTCACCAGGCTCTGGGATGTCTGTTAGTCCGTATACGCTCACTGGTGGTAGGATGGCCCGCACCTTCTCCTCCCAGGGCCTGAGGTATACTGGTTTTGCAGGAGGGCCACTGCCGGTGTGCTGGCTGAGGAGGTAGTCCTTTTTGAGTAGGTCCCGGACCCTCCTGCGCACATCATAGCACCTGTTCTGGATGTCTTCCTTTGTGCGCAAACATGGTGATTGTGCGTTCACCCTGTCGACAATCCTCGCCCACATCTTGGTTTTCTGCGACATGGGGGTCTGTTGTACCAATGTACCAAACAACTGTGGCTCTACCCTGAGGATCTCATCTACCATGACTTCCAATTCACTGTCTAGGAACTTATGATTCTTCTTTGGGGGCATGGTGATGGGTGGTGGTGGTGATTGATGTGTGTGTGCAAGTGGGGGGGTGTGAGTGTAGGTTTAGCTGGGTGTGTGTGAGGGTGCTATTTGTAGGTGTGGTAATGGTGTGTGGCTTGTGTGATGTACGAGCTGTGAGTGTGTCTGTAGTTGCTGTGTGATGGTGTTCTGTGCTGGCAGGTCAGTGGAATTTGCAAAGGATCATGGTAGGGATTTGTGGCCTTTATGTAGGTGGAGTTGGAGGTGTGTCCTTGTTCCATTTTTTTTTCCTCCCTGTATTTATTGGCTTTGTGGTTGCTTGTTTGGCCCTTTATTTTTAAATTTTTACTTGGTGTTTTTGGTGCATGTAGGAGTCGTTCTTGTGTCCGAGTAGGACGCTGCAGTTGTCTGGTGCGATCTTGTCCGACTCGTTCCCGCTGTGTGTCAGCTAGGTTTCATATGCGGCGTACGAGTCGGTCGCGGAGTATTGGGTTGCTTCGGCTGGGTTTTGTATACGTGTCGGTCGTACGGCTTGTGCTCCGGGCGATTCGGTCGTGTTTTGCACGCACAGCATCGTACTACGCGGGTCGGAGTTCGCGGGTACGTTTCGTTTGGGTTCAATCCGGGTGCGTGTCGGTCGGTTCGTTTCGCGTGATTTCCCGGCCGGATGGCTTGTTTGCGTCCGGCTCGGTCGGTCGTTTTGTATTCCGTCCGAGTCGGTCGGATTTCACATGCATTTCATCGTACTACCCGGGTCGTACGGCGCCAGTCAGAGTCGGTCGGACTAAATTCCCGTACCGAGTCGGTCGGTATTTTTTCCGGCCCGAATCGGAATCGGCCCCTTTGTGTCCGTGCTGTGCCAAATGCAAGAACAATTTAACTGTACTATCCCTACAACCTTGTTCTGTGTCAGAAGTGATGAGGAGATCATCAACGTACTGAACCAATACATTACCTGTAGGAAGCGAAAGAGAATCCAATTGACTCTTTAAGGCTTGACTATAGATACTTGGACTCTCAGTATAGCCCTGAGGAGCTCGATCAAATCTAAAACTTCTGCCAGCTAGTGTAAAACCGAACAAATACCTGCTATCTGGATGGATAGGAACACTGAAGAATGCATTTTTCAAATCAATGACAGAGAAGAATTTGGCAGTAGAAGGAATCATTGTTAAAAGAGTAGTAATGTCGGGGACCACAGGAAACTGGGGAACTACTATTTTATTAACTTAGCACAAATCAATCACAAAACGATAAACATCTGCATGATCATCAGAGGAATGCGAAGGTGTCCATTTTAGAATGGGGAGAATAGGGCTATTACAAATATTAGCAGTCGTCTCCTCAACCACTCCTCTCTCAATCAAATCCTGTACAATTTGCAATAAAGCTCGCTCACCTGCCTGCGGTATTTTATACTGAGGGATACAAGGCAAAATAGCATTGTCTTTAACTGTGATCGAAACCGGGGGTATCTGTAACAGTCCCACCTCTTTCGTCGCCTGTGGCCCACAAAGTGGGCGGCACATCTTTAAACTCAGCTGGAAGGGGCGCATCTTTGGACAGACACTGTTTAGCGCGTGCCACATCCGGACCGATTGTCCTGTGAACACCTGCCAGGGAGCAATAGATCGTAGCATGCAATTTCTTCAACAAATCCAAACCCATCAAATTCTCTCCACAATTGTATGTCAATAAGAATGGGGAATCCACGGTGAAAGGACCAATAGTCAATGCAAGAGGTCTTGAAATGGGGCTCACAACTGGTATACCAGAGAAGCCTACCGAAACATTATTATGGCCAGACAGAGCCGCCCCAGGGACCAAAGAACAAGAAATAGAACTGTTCATTGCACCTGTATCCACTAAAAATTCTTTAGCCGATCCATTCAAATCCGCAGTGACATAAGGACTGCGTTGGTCTACAGGTATCGAAACTGGTCCCTCACTCTGTCCCTGGCTGTCCTAGCTGTAAGACATTCCTGTCACCTCATCTGTATCATAATCATCATGACAATACTGTCCGCCCGAGGGTCATCAAAGTAATTATTATCAGAACGACCCTGTGAAGCTGCAGCATTTGGAGCCCTGCCTGCCCCACCAGCTCCACGACACTGTCCGCGAGAACCTCGTCCTCCAGGGACTGCCAACTTCTGCAACAACACAGGACACTCGCTACGCCAGTGTCCTTCCCCCTTACAATACGCACATTGATTCGGCCCTAAAGGCGTAGTTTTCAGCTGCCTACTAGTGTGTGGAAGCTGTCGGGCCAAACCACCACATCCTTTACCATTCCCTCTAGAAACCTGCTGCAACAACACCTTTGTCTTCAAATCCTTATGCTTCTTCTCTGTTCTCTCCTTATCCTCATTTTCCCTGTGCTCATAATACTGCGCCATATTCAAAATAACAGAAGGGGAAGAGGTGGACCAAGTACTTTCGGAAGCCTGCAATTGAGTCGCAATCTCAGGAAGCAAATTGGAAACAAATCTATTAACAAACAACCGGACACCTCCCTCAACAGACAAATCCTGCCCACTATAATCCAAAAACACATCTTCAAACTGAGTGAAACAATCTGGCACACTCTTATCTTTCTTCTGGCGACAAGCCGTTAACTTGTCCCAATCAACCTTTCTCGGCGGAATAAGAGAATGCATATACGTGATAATGCGTCCTGGCAAGGCAAGTATCTCTGCCTTAGGCTTATCGCCAGGCTTCCTCTCCTGATCCCAAACTTTATTTTGATCCCATGTACCTGCCAGTTCTGCTACATGAGCTTGTGTGTGTACCTGCCTCAAAATATCAACCGGAACCAGTACACCAAAGAACATTTCAATATCCGCAAGCGTCATTACTTTTGAAGAGGCAGCTTCAGTCAATTCTTTCTAATATGCAGTAGGATTTTTCCTAGGATCAGGTAACTGAGTCTTAAGAGACAAAACGTCACTTCATTTCCAGGGAGTATAAACCCATTGTTCTTGGAAACGGACTGCCACACCTGGTCTAGTGACAATACCGCGCTGATCCGTCAGCTCTGGTATTTCGGGGTGATATATAGGATGAACCTCCCGCATCGGGAACTGAGATACCGGATTAGGGCTCTTTTCAAGTAGCCTTCCCCGGTAAGCAATCAACATTGTAATACTACTAAAAACTTGATCAGGCCCCATATTACTGACATTTACATGATATTTAATATCATACACAATCTGTGGTGCCGCATCTTTGAAACACTGCTCCCAAAGACCAATCAAAGTAGCAGACATATGCGTAAGGGCATGCTGTTGTACAAAAGGCTCATAATCTTTCATCACATTCCACACATCTTCCACAATATAAATGGGGTTTCGGGCCCACTGCGCAGCCTGGTTAGCCACTACCCTTTTCTCTGCATCTCCCACTTCAGATCACACATACAGACCCATGCGCTCTTTAAACTTTTTCCAATCTCCGTCTCCAAACCCACGCACTGGTGTCCCATCACTCAAGGAAACCGGGGGATGAAAAACCAGAGAAGGAGAGGCAACTGGAGTGACAGGTATCAGTGATGCTGAGGGCTGCGTAGCGGGGGAAATGGCTGGCGAGAAGGATGCTGAAACAATGGGCGTGAGGGGGGTGCTAACAGTCCCAGTTGCTGTGGGCGGTAAGGAAGCAAGAGAAAGGGAAAGAAGAGAAGGAGCCGATGGCACGGCTGTCGAAAAAGCAGCAGTAGATACAGGAACAGAGACAGTGGAAGCAACAGTAACAGGCGGCTGTGAGGGCAAGGCAACGGAGGGATATATCTTTTGTGGGGCGTACGGAGGTGGGGGTCGACTATCTAAGAATTCCTCCACAAAAGTATCATTTTCTTTTTGGGCTACATAAGATTTATCAACCTGTAATCGAAACCTCCTATTTTCACGTTCAATTCCTATCTCTTGTTTCTCCCTAGCATGTGCTACAGCTTTCTGAGTCAATGTTTACATTCTCCCTTTTTGCGCCTCCTTTTCCATCTTTATTCGTCTCTGTTTAGCCTCCTTTTGCCATGTTCAAAGAGAATCAAACATACACTGGCTACTTCGCTTCTCAAACAATTTCTCCCGTGAAAACCCAATTTTTTGTTCATCAAAAGTGCCCATCAACGGCCACTGCAATTCGGCATTGTCCCTCATATATTTGTGCCATAATGTACTAAACATAATAGGGCCAAGACCATGTTTCACATACATATCAAAATTAGAAATGCCTTCCGAAGTCGCCGGCTGAGCTTCTTCCAATCTAGCATCTGCGGAACAACAGCGACAGCACAAAGAAACCAATTTACTTATTCCAGGCATTTTCAAAGAAAACAAATTCACTACTCTATGCTTGGCAAAACATTTGCAGACGTTTTGTCCAAATGACGGCCCTTAGACTGTACCAAATACAAACCAAAATGGTACCATATCCACAAAGAACCAAAACAAACTCTCCTGATGCATGCAGGTCAAAACAAATTTATTCTCCACTGCCGACTTTTCGGACCAAACGGTCAGATCCAAGGGTTTCGCCGTTCAGTACCCCAGTCGGGATGACCACTTGGCGAGGCACCGTTCAGCGGGACAGAAGGGGCAGCTGCGAGTTACAGGAACTCTCTCATGCAGGGATCCCTGATCTGTCCGTCCTACCCGACAATAGCCCCAACCTCCCCACCCGTCTGCGGGAGGGGAAGGGCCACTCGCCCGAAGGGGTCCCTGTTCGGGCACCAACTGAAGGAAGTGACCCGATTAGGGTCACCTGGGTCACTCACGACCACCTCTCAGCCTTCCATACAAATGAAGAGAAAATGCTAATATTTTACTTAGAGCCACATTTATGTACTTTTTAAGGTCGTAAATGGTCCGATTCGCGGAATCTTGTCATTTGCCACCAGAAAAAGGCTTTGCCAATGTACCAAACCCTATTTTGTGATTTGGTAATCTATTACCGAATCGCAAAATGGGTTAGCGATTCACTATTAGGAAGGGGCGTGTTTAGGGCGTCTGAAGGAAGTGACCCGATTAGGGTCACCCGGGTCACTCACGACCACCTCTCAGCCTTCCATACAAATGAAGAGTCGATCACACAGTAGAGAATACAAACCAATATATGTTTATTCAGATACGCTCGAGCGGAGCCCGGTCTGCCCAGTCTCTAGGAGTGCTGCAGAGAGGGACTGACTTCAGCAAACATAACGATACATTATGTACATTTCAGAACCAATGAAGGCACGCACATAATGGAATTTTCCAAGCAGATGCAGCTAACCAAAGGAGTACAGAAGGATAGGTTTCGATTGTGAGGCCGGGCACACACTATCTCCGAGCCAAGGTCACTCTGCCCGTGCCCGCCACTAGACTAGTGGGAGAAGGCCTCTATCTAGTGAGAAAGGTATGCGCTAATAAGAACAGTGTATTCATTAGCAAAGCAAGGCCCAACCTTGGAGAAACAAAACTTTCCACAACCCATTTTCTTGAAGAGGCAAGAAGCAGTTTTCGAGCATGATTCAAAATGGCGGCTGAACCTAAAATGGTGCCGCGAATGCTAACTTACATAGAACAATGCGCAGGCAAAGTAACAAAAACATTTTCATTTCAACACGTCCCTTCTAATACCGAATCCCATCGGTGTGTAGGAATGATTTGTGATCGAAATGCCGTCGCAAAACATTCGCATTTTACCACCTAACCATTTGCAAATGAGGAGGGATCCCCAAGGGACCCCCTCCGCTTTGTGAATGTATGCAAAAATTATTTTTAAGAGCAGGCAGTGGTCTCACAGACCAGTGCCTACTCTTAAAAAATTAAATGAAAACTTAAAAAAAATATTCTAATCGTAACCCGTTTTCCTTTAACGCAAACGGGCTGTATTTGAAAAAAAAGATTGCTTTATTTAAAAGCAACCACGGACATGGTGATCTTCTGACCCCAGCAGGTCACATCCCTGTGATTTTAGCGATTGCTAGGGTGTCGCAAATTGCAAACTACCTCTTTAATAATAATGAGGTAGGTTGATTTGCGACACCCTATGAATCGCTATATAAAACTCTTGGAGTTTTATACATTTGTAATAGCGATTACCTAATTGTGATTCACAGAAAATTGCAATTAGGTAATCACTATTACAAATGTTGATACATGAAGCCCTTAGAGTATATGTTTTTATTATGGCTCATAATTGTCTCCAGAAAGCTGCCTAAACGTTCTTTTAGACATGCTCCTCTTTTAAATAATCTATTTATACTCAACCATAAAATAAAATATTGTCATGTTTTATTTATCTGCCTAGTCTTCCGTCTTCCCTGTTTGAGATCAAGATCAGCGCTCAGAGTTGGACAGCTTGGTAGCAATTTGTATATCCACTGAATTTTTCTAGTCTTCCACATAAATAAAATGATATTGTCAGTAAAGCCATCCTCGCATCCTGCTTCTTTTTAAGCAGTAAAACAATACTCATATACAATGTCCAGCAAATATGAAGGTTCGGTCCACTCTGCTGTGAAATTGGAAAACTTTGTGCATGGTTCTCCATTTATTAGAACATATAACATAATTGACGAATACTTCCATACCTATCTGATTAGGTAGGCTAAAAGCAAAATGAAAAAGATTTTCTTTTCTCAATTAGCCAGATGAGGCCCTTTGTATGAAATTATTCCACACATTGTCAACATTTCAAACCATTGCAAATCGAAAAGAAAAGGCAAAGAGATGTCTTCCACTTCTTTGCAACCCTCATGGACCTGTAGCTGGTGGTTGCAAAGAACTAAAAGGTCACCTGTCAGCAGGTCACTGGTGCCCTCTATCCATGAAGTACAGTTTCTACTACACAAATCGCAACCGTGGGTATGGTTTGGGGATTGAACAGACGCTAGCTCTAGGGCACAAGATATTTATTTTATTGTAAACTCTGTCCCTTTAAGTGGGAGGTGCTGTATTACCGGAACTTTGTGAATGTGAATACAAAGATGGAGAGCTGCTGTCTCTTGCAATCCAGCATCTCTGCAATTGCAGCTGGTCTTGAGAATTTACAGAAGGAATTCTACTTCATGAATAGTGAGAAGGCAGAGTCTAAAAATCTTAGGAATTTGCATCCCTGATGCTTTCCAAGCACTGCTCTGTAATGAGATTCGGTTAATCATCTACCTGGCACCATATTATGGTAGGAGCACATTGTTCCAGACTGCATCTGGCACACACCATGGTAGCATGCCTGTTAGAAATAGGGTTTCTAGTTGGCAGAGGTATACACCCTGTCCAAGCAGGAACCACAATCCTAGTCAGGGTAAGTAAGATACACACTATAAATTAACCTGTGCTCACCCTCTGGTAGCTTGGCACAGAGCAGGCAAGCTTAACTTAAAAGGCAATGTGTAAAGTATTTTTGCAACACTTCAAACATTAACACAGTGAAACCACCACAAAAAGACTAGACCACCTCCCAACTGGAGAACCTCGCCAACATTGGACCCAATCCGCTAGTCACCTCACTGACCCACAGAGCTGGACAACCACCAGACCCCGTCTTCTCCACCAGAGGGAACATCACCTGCAGCCACACCACCAAACTCCTCTGGACTGACCACCACTGCGTGCATTTCGCCTTCGCCATTCCCACCATACTCCCAGCGTATACAACTACCCTCACTGCCCCCCGGTCATAGCTGGAACAAGGCCACCAAAGAACTTCTTGTTGACTTCCTCAGCACAATCACTTCACCAACACAAACAGATGACAAAACCCCAGCAGTCAACCTTTACCAATGGATCTCCAACTGCGCCGACACCCTGGCGCCCCTCGAGAAGACGCCAGGCAAGCAACACTCCAGGAAAGCCAGATGGTTCACTCCCACCCTCCATGAGTCCAGACGCACCTGCAGACAACTCAAGAAGAGATGGAGGAACAACAAAACCCTGTAAACCATGCAAACTTCAAATCTGTTGTCAACACACACCACCTTCTCCTCAAAACCACAAAGAAAATGGCCTTCGAAGACAGAATCAATGCCAAAGCACACAACAGCAAAGAACTCTTCGCCATCATCAAGGAGTTCGCCAGGCCCAACAGCGAGACCACAGACGTCCCACCCTTGCAAGACCTCTACAACAAACTCAACACTTTCTTCTACCACAAGCTCAGGCAGATCTACGACAGCTTCCACACCCAAGACTCCACCACAACGCCCACTACCACCACATGCAACCACAACGCACCCCAACAGATCGTATTCAGCTGGACTCCACTCACCACAGACGACACACTCAAGACCAGGAAGAGCATCCACTCAGGAGCCCCATCGGATCCTTGCCCGTACCACATCGTCCATAGAGCAGCTGCCTCCATCACCCTGAGTTTCACCGCACCATCACCTGCTCCATCAAAACTACCACTTACCCCGCCAATTGGAAACACACCAAGATCAACCCCCTGATGAAGAAGCCGTCCACCGACTTATGGTGTTATTTCGTCATGCTGGACCAGGGCAAACTCAAGAATTCAGGCCTATCGCGATGGAGAGTGGGCCGGATACAGGAGCCAAGCAAGGCCTGCTGAACAAAAGTGCCTTGATCCTAGTTACAACAGATTGGTGCGGAGTGCAGCCGAGCGATGCATCGCCATCGATCCCGCAGTTGAGGTGATGCATCAATTTTCTCCACGCAACAATGAAGATGCACCAGTTTCGAAGATGGAGCGCCGGGTCCAAGATGCTTTCGATCCGAAGCTGATGCGCAGGGTTTCTCAATGCAGTTAAGTCGATGCGTTGATCGTCTCTCACTGCAGCGGCGGTGATACAGTTGTTCTGGTGCATCAGTTCCTATAGCGATGCACTGATTCCAAATATGATGTGCCGGTTATTTTCCCGCAACAGCGGTGATGTGTCATTTCTGCTAACACAGCAGAGGATGCATCCGTTCCACTGGAGCAAGCTCCTGGATCCACTTCCTATGGACTTAGCACAGGAGCCGGGGGTAAGATTTTGATATCCTAAAACAGGAGGCAAACCAGCATGCCCTTGGAGATCACTCTGGGTTCAAATAAGTTAGTCCAGTTCTTCTTCAACAGGGCAGAGGGTGGCAGGCGGCAGGGCACCACAGAAGAAAACAATTTCTTCCAGAGCAACAGTCCAGCAGAGTGTTAGGCTTTGTAGCAGCACAGCAGTTCTTCCTCCTTGCAGAGTTTTTTACAGGTCCAGTAGTGTCTGATTAGGCAGGGTCAGAGGCCCAGTACTTATATCCAGTTTGCCTTTGAGGTAGAGGTCACTTCAAAGAGGGGCTTTGAAGTGCACAGAGGTCCACCTTCCCAGCTCTGGCTCCAGACTTCTCTAGGGGGGTATGCAGCCCTTTGTGTGGGGACAGGACACAGCCTATTCAGGTGTTAAGTGTCAGCTTCTCCCTCCCATCCATCCCAGGATGACTCATCAGGATGTGGATGGCCACTCAGTCATACCCAAGTGCCCTTTGTGTGTGGCTGTGTAGAGGGAACGCACAAATTCCAGCTATCACCCACCCCCATGTGTGTTGGAGACAGTTTGCAGGCACACAGGGTTAAGAGCAGAAAAATGCCAGCTTTGGAGTCACTGGAGTCAAGCTATCCTGGCTGATGAAGGCTGATAGCCTGAAACCGGTCCTAGGATGCTTGATTCCGGTCCAGGGAAGACATGGCTTGGCAGTTCGGTCTGGACTGTTCCCATGAGGCACAGGGTCAAGACTGATTTGCATATGGCTCTGTCTGAACTGGGGTGGCGTGGTGAAGCAAAATAACTATGGATTAAACCCAGATCTGTGACTGGGGTGAGTGTTTGCCAATGTGCAGCATTCCGTCCATCATCTTGTGTGTTTTGCATTTCGCCCTAAGTGGGAAGGGTATGCCCAGACGTGGGTCCCGTGCTCACTACGCCACTGGAGTCAAGCTATCCTGGCTGATGAAGGCTGATAGCCTGAAACTGGTCCTAGGATGCTTGATTCCGGTCCAGGGAAGACATGGCTTGGCAGTTCGGTCTGGACTGTTCCCATGAGGCACAGGGTCAAGACTGATTTGCATACGGCTATGTCTGAACTGGGGTGGCGTGGTGAAGCAAAATAACGATGGATTAAACCCAGATCTGTGACTGGGGGTGAGTGTTTGCCAATGTGCAGCATTCCGTCCATCATCTTGTGTGTTTTGCATTTCGCCCTAAGTGGGAAGGGTATGCCCAGACGTGGGTCCCGTGCTCACTACGCCACTGGAGTCAAGCTATCCTGGCTGATGAAGGCTGATAGCCTGAAACCGGTCCTAGGATGCTTGATTCCGGTCCAGGGAAGACATGGCTTGGCAGTTCGGTCTGGACTGTTCCCATGAGGCACAGGGTCAAGACTGATTTGCATATGGCTATGTCTGAACTGGGGTGGCGTGGTGAAGCAAAATAACGATGGATTAAACCCAGATCTGTGACTGGGGGTGAGTGTTTTGCCAATGTGCAGCATTCCGTCCATCATCTTGTGTGTTTTGCATTTCGCCCTAAGTGGGAAGGGTATGCCCAGACGTGAGTCCCGTGCTCACTACGCCACTGGAGTCAAGCTATCCTGGCTGATGAAGGCTGATAGCCTGAAACCGGTCCTAGGATGCTTGATTCCGGTCCAGGGAAGACATGGCTTGGCAGTTCGGTCTGGACTGTTCCCATGAGGCACAGGGTCAAGACTGATTTGCATATGGCTATGTCTGAACTGGGGTGGCATGGTGAAGCAAAATAACGATGAATTAAACCCAGATCTGTGACTGGGGGTGAGTGTTTGCCAATGTGCAGCATTCCGTCCATCATCTTGTGTGTTTTGCATTTCGCCCTAAGTGGGAAGGGTATGCCCAGACGTGGGTCCCGTGCTCACTACGCCACTGGAGTCAAGCTATCCTGGCTGATGAAGGCTGATAGCCTGAAACCGGTCCTAGGATGCTTGATTCCGGTCCAGGGAAGACATGGCTTGGCAGTTCGGTCTGGACTGTTCCCATGAGGCACAGGGTCAAGACTGATTTGCATATGGCTATGTCTGAACTGGGGTGGCGTGGTGAAGCAAAATAACGATGGATTAAACCCAGATCTGTGACTGGGGGTGAGTGTTTGCCAATGTGCAGCATTCCGTCCATCATCTTGTGTGTTTTGAATTTCGCCCTAAGTGGGAAGGGTATGCCCAGACGTGGGTCCCGTGCTCACTACGCCACTGGAGTCAAGCTATCCTGGCTGATGAAGGCTGATAGCCTGAAACCGGTCCTAGGATGCTTGATTCCGGTCCAGGGAAGACATGGCTTGGCAGTTCGGTCTGGACTGTTCCCATGAGGCACAGGGTCAAGACTGATTTGCATATGGCTATGTCTGAACTGGGGTGGCGTGGTGAAGCAAAATAACGATGAATTAAACCCAGATCTGTGACTGGGGGTGAGTGTTTGCCAATGTGCAGCATTCCGTCCATCATCTTGTGTGTTTTGCATTTCGCCTAAGTGGGAAGGGTATGACCAGACGTGGGTCCCGTGCTCACTACGCCACTGGAGTCAAGCTATCCTGGCTGATGAAGGCTGATAGCCTGAAACCGGTCCTAGGATGCTTGATTCCGGTCCAGGGAAGACATGGCTTGGCAGTTCGGTCTGGACTGTTCCCATGAGGCACAGGGTCAAGACTGATTTGCATATGGCTATGTCTGAACTGGGGTGGCGTGGTGAAGCAAAATAACGATGGATTAAACCCAGATCTGTGACTGGGGGTGAGTGTTTGCCAATGTGCAGCATTCCGTCCATCATCTTGTGTGTTTTGAATTTCGCCCTAAGTGGGAAGGGTATGCCCAGATGTGGGTCCCGTGCTCACTACGCCACTGGAGTCAAGCTATCCTGGCTGATGAAGGCTGATAGCCTGAAACCGGTCCTAGGATGCTTGATTCCGGTCCAGGGAAGACATGGCTTGGCAGTTCGGTCTGGACTGTTCCCATGAGGCACAGGGTCAAGACTGATTTGCATATGGCTATGTCTGAACTGGGGTGGCGTGGTGAAGCAAAATAACGATGGATTAAACCCAGATCTGTGACTGGGGGTGAGTGTTTGCCAATGTGCAGCATTCCGTCCATCATCTTGTGTGTTTTGCATTTCGCCCTAAGTGGGAAGGGTATGCCCAGACGTGGGTCCCGTGCTCACTACGCCACTGGAGTCAAGCTATCCTGGCTGATGAAGGCTGATAGCCTGAAACCGGTCCTAGGATGCTTGATTCCGGTCCAGGGAAGACATGGCTTGGCAGTTCGGTCTGGACTGTTCCCATGAGGCACAGGGTCAAGACTGATTTGCATATGGCTATGTCTGAACTGGGGTGGCGTGGTGAAGCAAAATAACGATGGATTAAACCCAGATCTGTGACTGGGGGTGAGTGTTTGCCAATTTGCAGCATTCCGTTCATCATCTTGTGTGTTTTGCATTTCGCCCTAAGTGGGAAGGGTATGCCCAGATGTGGGTCCCGTGCTCACTACGCCACTGGAGTCAAGCTATCCTGGCTGATGAAGGCTGTTAGCCTGAAACCGGTCCTAGGATGCTTGATTCCGGTCCAGGGAAGACATGGCTTAGCAGTTCGGTCTGGACTGTTCCCATGAGGCACAGGGTCAAGACTGATTTGCATATGGCTCTGTCTGAACTGGGGTGGCGTGGTGAAGCAAAATAACTATGGATTAAACCCAGATCTGTGACTGGGGGTGAGTGTTTGCCAATGTGCAGCATTCCGTCCATCATCTTGTGTGTTTTGCATTTCGCCCTAAGTGGGAAGGGTATGCCCAGACGTGGGTCCCGTGCTCACTACGCCACTGGAGTCAAGCTATCCTGGCTGATGAAGGCTGATAGCCTGAAACTGGTCCTAGGATGCTTGATTCCGGTCCAGGGAAGCCATGGCTTGGCAGTTCGGTCTGGACTGTTCCCATGAGGCACAGGGTCAAGACTGATTTGCATACGGCTATGTCTGAACTGGGGTGGCGTGGTGAAGCAAAATAACGATGGATTAAACCCAGATCTGTGACTGGGGGTGAGTGTTTGCCAATGTGCAGCATTCCGTCCATCATCTTGTGTGTTTTGCATTTCGCCCTAAGTGGGAAGGGTATGCCCAGACGTGGGTCCCGTGCTCACTACGCCACTGGAGTCAAGCTATCCTGGCTGATGAAGGCTGATAGCCTGAAACCGGTCCTAGGATGCTTGATTCCGGTCCAGGGAAGACATGGCTTGGCAGTTCGGTCTGGACTGTTCCCATGAGGCACAGGGTCAAGACTGATTTGCATATGGCTATGTCTGAACTGGGGTGGCGTGGTGAAGCAAAATAACGATGGATTAAACCCAGATCTGTGACTGGGGGTGAGTGTTTTGCCAATGTGCAGCATTCCGTCCATCATCTTGTGTGTTTTGCATTTCGCCCTAAGTGGGAAGGGTATGCCCAGACGTGAGTCCGTGCTCACTACGCCACTGGAGTCAAGCTATCCTGGCTGATGAAGGCTGATAGCCTGAAACCGGTCCTAGGATGCTTGATTCCGGTCCAGGGAAGACATGGCTTGGCAGTTCGGTCTGGACTGTTCCCATGAGGCACAGGGTCAAGACTGATTTGCATATGGCTATGTCTGAACTGGGGTGGCATGGTGAAGCAAAATAACGATGGATTAAACCCAGATCTGTGACTGGGGGTGAGTGTTTGCCAATGTGCAGCATTCCGTCCATCATCTTGTGTGTTTTGCATTTCGCCCTAAGTGGGAAGGGTATGCCCAGACGTGGGTCCCGTGCTCACTACGCCACTGGAGTCAAGCTATCCTGGCTGATGAAGGCTGATAGCCTGAAACCGGTCCTAGGATGCTTGATTCCGGTCCAGGGAAGACATGGCTTGGCAATTCGGTCTGGACTGTTCCCATGAGGCACAGGGTCAAGACTGATTTGCATATGGCTATGTCTGAACTGGGGTGGCATGATGAAGCAAAATAACAATGGATTAAACCCAGATCTGTGACTGGGGGTGAGTGTTTGCCAATGTGCAGCATTCCGTCCATCATCTTGTGTGTTTTGCATTTCGCCCTAAGTGGGAAGGGTATGCCCAGACGTGGGTCCCGTGCTCACTACGCCACTGGAGTCAAGCTATCCTGGCTGATGAAGGCTGATAGCCTGAAACCGGTCCTAGGATGCTTGATTCCGGTCCAGGGAAGACATGGCTTGGCAGTTCGGTCTGGACTGTTCCCATGAGGCACAGGGTCAAGACTGATTTGCATATGGCTATGTCTGAACTGGGGTGGCGTGGTGAAGCAAAATAACGATGGATTAAACCCAGATCTGTGACTGGGGGTGAGTGTTTGCCAATGTGCAGTATTCCGTCCATCATCTTGTGTGTTTAGCTTTTTAAAAGTAGTATTTTAAAAGGGTGTTGATACATTTACCAGTGAAGAGTATTAATTAGTGGCAGTGATATGAAACAGATCTACTGCTTCTCAATCAGGAATTAAAGCTTATAAGTGTAATAAGGAGTTTCCAATGTTAATCAATGAGAGGGGTAGGGCTCAGTATTAAAATATTTATTTGGGTGTATTTCACTACCAGGGCATGCAAAACTTAAAAGTATATGTCCTACCTTTTGATTGCACAGCACCCTGCCCTATAGGCTACCAGGGGCCTTCCTTTGGGATGACTATTGTGTAATAAAATGGGATATAAGGCTTAGCAAGACGTTTTAGCTGCCAAGTCGACGTGGCATTGTATACATCACACACAGGTTCTGCAGTGGCAGGCCTGAGTCCTATGTAAAGTGATATTTGTGTTGGTGGTGCAATCAGTGCTGCAGGAAAACGTGTATCATTTAATTTGCAGGCACTGGTCACATGTAGTGCACTCTACTAGGGACTTGTAGATACATTAAATATGTCAATTCTGGATGAGTCAATCAGACCATGTTTTTGGGGAGCAGCACATGCACATTAGCACTGGTTGGCAGAGGTAAAGTGCTCAGAGTCCAAAGGCCAACAAAAGGAATTCAGCTGAATTTGAGGCATGCAGGCACAAAGTTTGAGGGAAGACCGCCCTACGGCAGTCAGGTCTAACAGTGCCCTGTTGCCATCAATGCTCTGGCCCCAGGGCAGCACATTAGTGAAAGGCAGAGCAGCTGCTTGAAACACCCTCCCCTTCTTTGAGTGGAGAGACAACACCCACAAGCACATTCAAGGGGGTAGCAATCCCCCTACAGGTGGGTGCAGTGAGTGACTGCCCCCTCCTGCATGAGGATGTCAGGGGGTCCTTGGGATCCCCTTAAAACCCTCCAGAGGTCTGTTTGAAGGGGGTGCACTGGCTGTGTGTCACAAAGGCAGAGTATTTCCCTTATTTGCATGGTTGGGACATACCTCCATGTAAATAAAGGAACACCCTCTTAACCTTTCAAGTGCGGATGTCGGCCAATGGCCGACACCGCAATACCTTCCCAGTGTCTGTTGGCCATTTGCCAACATTGGGGAGGTATTTAAAGGCCCCTCTGGGCCAGAGGGAGACCTTTTTTTTTTTTACATCAGGATGCTCGGGAAGAGCTTGTCCAGCAGCCTGATGTTTTTTGTTCTGTAATGACGATCAGCGCGCAGGGAGCTCTGATGTCACGACAGGAAAGTGAAAGTCAAAAAAGCTGATGGGATTGTTTTACTTTTACTAAATCAGTGCTTGGGGGCATATCTCAGCCCCCAACCACTGATTCTTTTGGCAGAGGTATCGTTGGAAAGGGGAGAAACTTTCCTTCACACTGCTATGTCTGTCCAGTGAATTCCTGCTTGGGAATCACCACAGTAGAGCAATCCCCATGCAGGGACCCACCCACTAGACACCAGGGATGGGGAGCAGCCCTTTATGCAAGAGTTTGGGCTTACTCCAGCACATTTGATTATTACAGTCTTTCTGCCCCCCAGGTGGCGGATGGGGATATTTACCCCTGATCTGCATTCCAGGGGGCAGAAAGGCAACTAGACGCCAGGGAACGTTTAAAAAAAATATATATATATTGGGGTGGGGGCTGCCCACCATGGGCATGAACTTCCCCCCACCTGAACAAAATAGGGCATCAGTCTTTCTGCCTCCCTTCAGGGCAGACGGGCATAATTACCCCTGATCTGCCCACCTAAGGGTGCTGAAAGTCCACTAGGCGCAAAAGAAAGACTTTTTTTTTTAAATAACTAGAGGTGGGGACTGCCCACCATGGGCACAGCCATGCCCCCAGTCCAACCAAAATGGGGTGGGGGGCATGGCATCTTCTGTCCCCCTTGGGTCACAGAAATGTGAGGAGGAAAATGTGTGTTTTTAACCAAAGTCTAACATTTGCAAGGGTTTCTGGCTAAAACTAGTGTAGCTTTAAAAAATTTGCAAGTTTGCTAGGTTTCACTAGCTGCTGGAGAGCTAGGGCCCAAATCCCGCATCTACCCACTTTGCAAAAAAAAGGGTCAGTTTTGATTGGAAAGATATGATAGATCCATGTTGCATTTTGGGCCGTTTCCTGTCATGGGCACTGGGCCTACCCACCCAAGTAAAGTAACATTTTTATTGCAAGACTTAGGGGAGTGCTGGGTGGAATGAAATTTGTGGCTCCCTGCAGATTCCAGAACTTTGCTTCACAGAGATGTGAGGAAAATGTTTTTAATTAGTCAAAGTTTGAGGTTTGCTAGCAATTCCTGGATATAAAAAACCTAGTGAGTGCCAGACAAGTAACTCTACAATATAATCCCCCAGGTATCTAGTGTTTAAAATGGGCAAATATACTAGGTTTTCCTAAGTGCCGGATGAGCTACTGTCCGCAATTCACAGCTACCCACTTTGCAAAAAAGGGTCCTTTTTGAGAAGAAAAATGTGAAGTATCCATGTTGCATTTTGGGGCATTTCTTGTCACTGGCATGAATCCTACCCACACAAGTGAGGTACCATTTTTATCGGAAGAAATTTGGAAGCATAGAATAGTGGAACATTTGTTATTACCAATTAAATGTTGCTGCATTTGTTCTTTCCAAATGTAAGTAAGTGTGGAAGAAAGAAGACATTTTGAAATGCCCTCTAAATTATATGCTAGTATAGGTACTCACAAATTCAGAGACGTACAAAAAAACACCTCTCCTAACCTCCATATCTTGTGCCCATGTCAGAAATACATAGGTGTCCTTGATACCCATTTTTCGCTCTCCATATTTCACCACATAAAAAACAATTGTACAGTAAGCTCATTTGTTGGCTCTAGGTACCTTGGGTTCTTGGAGAACCTACAAACCATCTATATCTCTGCAACCAAAAGGTTCTAGCAGGCATAATGGTATATTGCTTTTGTGAATAGACTATTGTGACAAAATGTTACAAATGAAAACGTTGTCACAAATGGCCATTTTATTCGATTCATTTTCAAGATATAGAATTATAGACGGGTAACAGTTAATTACGGGGATGTTTTTCACCAAAGAGTTCTGACTGACTTCAAATTGACAACGAAAGCAAAGCTCAAGTTGTCTATGATGTCACTCAGCATCCTGAGGTTAAAAGAAATCCTGTAATTCACTTTTTACCTACCTTTAATTTTATATTATGTATGGTCCCCAAAATCATCTTCCCCTGCCTTTAACTAGTGTGAAGGGGCAGAGGATATTGGAAGAGCTATACATGGCATGCCTTCTCCTTCTTGAACATATGTGGGGGAAAAAATCTTACCTGTTATCCTTAACCAAAACCCACTATCTTCCCAGTTTTCCTTCCCCCTCCTGCAGCTGTGTTTTCTGCTTTCAGTCTAAGCAGACAAGCAGAGCTGCATTGACAGGCTCTCAGAGGGCCCTGCCACATGGCCGGGAAGGCCTTCATGAGATCACAACAGTTGATAACCAGTTTTGTTATCAACAGTTATGATGTCATAGCAAGACGTTATGACTTTCAAAAACTGAAATACATGATAGAAGCTTTCTTTGAGAGCCATACATAAAATGTCTTTACTTGAACAGTAAGTTTGTTTGTGAACTCCGTGAAAGATCTACTTTTATGGCCCCCTTGGTAAATTTGGAATTTTGTCTACCTTCCAGCAAATCTACAGTTTTGCTGGATCTCCCATGAGTTTCATACTGGTTTCTGTCATGTTGGCATTCTCCCCGTCGCGCGAGGTTGCTACTGAGTGGGTGGGGGATAATGCCTAGGTTGGAACGTTCCATGGTGAGCAGCTTTTGGCTAATCCGACAGTTGCTCTTGTCAGCTCTAGTCATGTTGCTGCCGCTCTCCTTCAAGAGGACTAAACTTTATTTTAACTATACCACCAGCGTTGAGTCGTACTTACTACAATTTGGCGATGAATAGAGTGGACCTGCGAGCCACACGTGAAGCTGCCGTTGCTCGTCAGTGCAGTATTGCAGAGCCACGTTTCTGCTAGAAGACTCCTGCTTTCTTCGGCTTCGTGCTGTGAGTAACCTGATTCTCAGGTCTTCTCCTGTGGTGGACCACCATTGTGCTGAGGGAGAGCAGACATCCATTCAGGTACTTTCTATTCTAACTTATGCGGGGAGGAATTACGAAGGATGCGCTTTCCGCATCCCCACTTACTGCCGTAGTGTCACGTGTGGAGTCTACGGATGCGCTGAATCTGAGTTCAGACCTGAGGAGAGCTGGCTGCACGTCATTACTAGTGTGCAAGCTGTTGTTTCTTAGGCCTTTCCTCAAGTCTTGTGTGTCACGGTGACACGCATACCTCTTTTATAGATTGAATTCCTTAAAAGCGTAAAGTATTCTGTGACATGCACACTTGTTGGTGTGATTTTCAAGTATGCTACCGCATGTCACTGTGATACGCACACCTTATGAGATTTCTTTCTCTGTCATTTAATGGTGCATTTCTACGAGCATTGTGTATATTTGGCATGTCACAGTGATATGCACACCTTTATCGAAATATTTCATTACTCTTGAAAAATCATTGTGCTTGCTTTGCGTGTCACTGTGGTACGCACACAAGGAAGCTATTTTCTACACTTCACCAAAGGTTTCAGTGATGCGCACACTTTTAGGGCTTTTCAAGTATTCCTTTTAGTTTGGCGTGTCACAGTGATACGCACACCTTAAAGGAATTTCAGTCATGGTGCCAAATTTCATTACGCTGCTTTGCATGTCACCGTGGTATGCACACCTTATTGGGAGGAAGATATTTTCTACACTTTGCAAAAGGTTTCAGGGATGTGCATATTTTTGGGCTTTTCAAGTTAGTCAAAAGCACTTTAAATGCCTTAAGGTAGTTACAAATATACACTTCCCATCTTTGAAAAGTAGTCACATTCAAATTTTGGCCTTATTATTTTTAATTTGTGATTCAACCATGTGCGCTCAATTTTTTTCGCTTACCCCTCCTTTACCATGTTTACTTGGGCCTGGGGAGCCACAGATGAAATGGCCAGAATGGAAGGACTATTTCATTAACTATTTTTCAGCAATTCAAGAGGAGGGTTCTGAAGAATTTACTTCCTCACTCAAAAATAAAATTTTACTGCATAGTCTAGGTCCTGAAGGAATACTCATCTACCTCCAAATGGAGAAGAAAGCCAGAACAGCTGAAGAGGGAGATGTTTTTGTTAATGCACTTGATGACTTGGACCACTATTACTTACCCACAGTTTGTGTAGCCATTGACAGGTTTAACTTCTGCCAGAGGAAGCAAGGCAAGTCTCAACCTGTAGAGGACTATGTATCGGCCTTGAAAAAATTAGTGATTACTTGTAAATTTGGTAATTTACATGATGACCTAATTAGAGATCAAGTCATTATGCATACTAATGATCCAAATGCACAAGAAAGGCTTTGGGTAAGTGGAGACTCATCACTCAAGGATGTTATAGCTCTGGTGAAAAAGAGTGAGCTATCTAGAAGATGTGCCAAAGCAGCTCATTCCTCATCCACCACTAGTGGGGGTGAAACTAAGGAGGGTGTGTTAGTTTGTAAAGTGTCTAAAGCCAAGAATTCTAAAGCTACTGGCAGTTGTGAGGCAAATAAGAAACCTGCAATGAGTTGGAGAGGTAAACATCTGAGTTGCTATAGGTGTGGTAGTAAAGAGAACCTAGCCAGTGATAGGAACTGCCTGCAATTAAAGTAAAGTGTTTATTCTGTGGTGTAATGGGTCACTATGCCAAAGTGTGCAGGAAGAAAAATAAAGGTGTGCAGCGTGTTAAATTGGTAGTTAACAGGTTAGACTCTGAACTGTCTGACGGTGGCCACGTAGATGAAGGTGCGGGCTGCTATGCATTGAGTGCCCCGTTCTAAACCTTTTCCACTGGATTCAAGATAGCCTGGCTGATGACGGCTGTAAGCCAGAAACCGGTCCCAGGATGCTTGTTTCCGGTCCAGGGAAGACATGGCTTGGCAGTTCAGGCTGGACTGTTCCCATGAGGCACAGGGTCAGACTGATTTGCATATGGCCATGTCTGAACTGGGGTGGCGGAGTGAGCTAAAGAATGTTGATGGATTAAACCCAGATCAGTTGACTGGGGGTGAGTGCTTGCAATGTTCAACACTCCGTCCATCATCCCCTTTGGTTTTGCTATGTTTGTCCTAAGTTGGCAGAGTATGCCCAGATGTGGGTCCCTTGCTCACTTTGCCACTGGATTCAAGATAGCCTGGCTGATGACGGCTGTAAGCCAGAAACCGGTCCCAGGATGCTTGTTTCCGGTCCAGGGAAGACATGGCTTGGCAGTTCGGGCAGGACTGTTCCCATGAGGCACAGGGTCAGACTGATTTGCATATGGCAATGTCTGAACTGGGGTGGCGGAGTGAGCTAAAGAATGATGATGGATTAAACCAAGATCAGTTGATTGGGGGTGAGTGCTTGCAATGTTCAACACTCCGTCAATCATCCCCTTTGGTTTTGCTATGTTCGCCCTAAGTTGGCAGGGTATGCCCAGACGTGGGTCCCTTGCTCACTTTGCCACTGGATTCAAGATAGCCTGGCTGATGACGGCTGTAAGCCAGAAACCGGTCCCAGGATGCTTGTTTCCAGTCCAGGGAAGACATGGCTTGGCAGTTCGGGCTGGACTGTTCCCATGAGGCACAGGGTCAGACTGATTTGCATATGGCCATGTCTGAACTGGGGTGGCGGAGTGAGCTAAAGAATGATGATGGATTAAACTCAGATCAGTTGACTGGGGGTGGGTGCTTGCAATGTTCAACACTCCGTCCATCATCCCCTTTGGTTTTGCCCTGTTCTAAACCTAGGCAATGTGACAAGGAACAAACCATTGTGTGAAGTTGACATTGGAAGTGTAACAATAGGTATTACAGCAGACTCTGGTTCTCCGTTTACTATTGTGAACAAAGCAGTATGGGAAAGTAAATTTGTGGATGCAGTGGGCATGCAACTTATCGAGTCTGACATCCATCCTCTCACCTTCACCGGTGAGAAAATACTGATGTGTGGGTATTGTGTGTTACCTTTTAAATTCAAAAGTAGAGTGACAGTAGCTAAACTATACGTGTCAGAGGTCAGTCCTTCGGTGTTGGGGTGGATGGACCAAAAAGCCTTCAATATTACGTTAAATCCCAAGAGCATGGAGCAAGTACTAGTAGTAGATGACACTGAATTGGGTTTGGTAGACAAACTCAAGAAACAGTATCCAGAGGTGTTTTCAGGCATGATTGGGAAACTGGATAACTTTGTCCATAAGATTATCTTGAATAAGGATGCCGTACCTGTTTCTCATAAAGTAAGGAATGTTCCTTTCAGCGTAAGGGTAGAAGTTACGAAAGAATTGGAGAACTTAGAACGCAGAGGGATTATAGAGGCTGTAGAGTGTGCTCCGCTTGTTGTGGCCAGGAAAGGGAACGGTAAATTGAGGTTATGTATTGATTTGAGGGACCTCAATAAAAATATAGTTGTAGACAAGTTCCCCCTGCCCAAGAAAAATGAGTTGCTGGCTTTGACCAAGGGTGTCTAGTGGTTCTCTACAAT
Organism: Calotriton arnoldi; assembly: GCA_963921515.1. Lineage (NCBI taxonomy): Eukaryota > Metazoa > Chordata > Amphibia > Caudata > Salamandridae > Calotriton > Calotriton arnoldi. The sequence continues at coordinate 384,898 of CAWUFW010009500.1, forward strand.
TGATCTGGCATCAGCGACCCACCAAGTGACTCTACATCCTGACAGTAGAGATTTAACAGCGTTTATAATGCCAGTTCGGTGTTTCAGATTTATTCGTCTGCCATTTGGACTAACCACAGCAGCTGCAGTCTTTCAAAGACTTATGCATAAACTTTTCAAAGACCTTCCAGGTGTAGCCTACTTCCAGAACGACTTGCTGATTATGGGCAAGAGTAAAGAGGAACACAAACGTAGACTTTATGAATTGTTAGATAAGTTGAAAGCCTGTGGTATGACCACTGAAGTAAATAAGTCTAAGTTTGGAAAACAATCGGTGACTTACTTGGGGCACGAATTGTGTGGTAATGGTATCACCCCTAAAAAAGAAATTCTGGAATCTATTAGGGATCCATCATGTAAAAATGAAGTAAGGTCATTTTTGGGCCTATTCGAATTTTATGCCAAATTTGTTGAGGGATTTGCAGAAAAAACGTATCACTTGAGGCAACTCCTATGCACAAGGCGAGAGTTTGAATGGAATGAGGTGTGTCAAAAGCTATTTGAGCTGATTAAACGGTGCATCTGTGGAGCAATACCCCTGAAAGGTTTTGATCATAGAGCTAAAACATTGATTACCACTGACGCAGCAGTACGGGACTTGGTGCTGTTTTCTCCCAGGTCTCAAGGGATGGAGTGGAGAGCATCATTTCTTTTGCTTCCAGATCTTTAACCCCTCCTGAAGGAAAATATTCTGTGATAGAACGGGAAATGTTAGCGTGTGTATGGGCCACATCTGAATTCAGACAGTTTGTGTGGGGTAAGGAGTTCATTATACAAACAGACCATAAGCCACTGGTGAAAGTATTAATCACTGAGGGATCAAGCATTGCTACTCCTCGTATAGCTAGAATGTCCCTTCGCCTACTGGATTATGCGTATAAGGTGAAATACATCCCAGGGAAAAAAAAATAGGGTAGCTGAATATCTCAGCAGGTCACCCTTGCATGGAGTTTGTAAAGGCAAGTGTGAGTAGGATTATTACAGTGTCGCAAGTGTAGAACATGATGCTGGGATCATTGATGAGGCAGACTGGGAAACTGGTTACAAAAGGACTCTACCTTGACCAAAGTTAAAGATTACATATTGCAAGGTTAGCTAGACACGAAGAATGTTGATGAAGAATGTAAGAGTTTTTGGGAGCTCAGAAATGAAATATCAATCTCAGGGTCAAGATTCCTTCTCAGGAATAATAAAGTCATTCCACCACAGTGCCTGAGGAAGAAAATTTTGGAGTTAACACATGAGGGACATCAAGGCATTGTAGAATTCGTATTGGTGGCCCGGGATGGACGCTGCCATGGAGAAATACGTGAGAACATGTGAACATTGCAATAATGTGGATAAGTCTCTTGTCTTGCTGAGGCCACCCTTGGGCACTAGAATTTTACCTTATGGTCCGTGGGAGGATTTAGCTATTGACATCCTGGGTCCTGTGTTAGATAGTAGTAGGATACCGCATACATCTTGGTGTTGTTTGACATGTATTTTAAATGGCCGGAGTTGAGGATCTGTGAGTCTCCTGATGATGCCACTGTAGTTGCATTTTTAGAAACTATTTTTGAGAGAGGGTATTCCCAAGGCACTCTTGAGCGATAACGGACCACAATTTGTTGCAGAAAAGTTCACTTGTTTCTTAAAAAGGAATGGCATCAAGGAGAAAAAGACTCCTGTGTATCATCCTACTTGTCATAGAGCTGTTGAGAAATTCAACAGCGTCATCATGGGCAGTATTCAGGCAGCCATTAATGCTGGTAAGAATTGGGAGCAAGAACTTAATAAGTTGGTGTGGGTGTTTAGCATCACTCCTACTGTAACGGGGTACAGCCCTTTTAAAATTTTGAGAGGTAGAGATCCTTTCACCAGAGATAACTCCGGATTGATGTCTCAGGAATTGCAGTGTAAATGTTCACATGTAGTGGTCAAAACTAATCTGGAGAAAGCCTGCAGCATGTACAAGGAGTACGTTGATCAAAAGAGGAGTGCCAAAATTGTACCCTTGTGTGAAGGGAAGTGGGTGCAGGTCAAGTCCTGTAGGTTAGTTAAGAAAGGGATCAGCCATTTCTCTGTACCATTGAGAGCGAAGAAAGTTTTCTCATGTTCTGCTGAACTGGAAAATGGCAAGGTTTGGCGTTTCAGCAAACTGGCCAAATGCAACAAAATCTTGTTATAGAAGAGGGGTTGTGACCGTTCCTTGGGTTCATGGATTTGGGATGAGAACATCTTGGATCATGTGAGCATGGGGCCCAATTTTAATTTGGTGTCTAATGAGAGGAGTTTTTCGGAGTCGATAGTTGATACACAAACTGATTGTACACATGGAGAGGGCTGTGTTTCCAGTGGGGTAAAAGAGTCACGGTTGCCGCTGTGCACAATCAATCAATCAATCAATCAATCAATCATGTCACTTATAAAGCGCACTACATACCCGCGAGGGTCTCAAGGCGCTGGGGGAAGAAGGGGGTGGTGCTGCTACTGATCGAAGAGCCAGGTCTTGAGGAGTCTTCTGAAGGCCAGTAGGTCTTGGGTCTGTCGGAGGCTGGTGGGGAGGGTGTTCCAGGTCTTGGCGGCGAGGTGGGAGAAGGATCTGCCGCCGGCGGTCGTTTTCCGGATGCGGGGGACTGTGGCGAGGGCGAGGCTGGTCGAGCGGAGCTGGCGGGTGGGGGTGTAGAAGCTGAGTCGTCTGTTGAGGTAGGCTGGTCCGGAGTTGTGGAGTGCTTTGTGTGCGTGGGTGAGGAGCTTGAAGGTTATCCTCTTGTTGACAGGGAGCCAGTGCAGGTCTCTCAGGTGGGGTGTGATGTGGCTGCGTCGGGGGATGTCGAGGATAAGACGTGCAGAGGCGTTCTGGATGCGTTGCAGCCGTCTCAGGAGCTTAGCCGTTGTTCCTGCGTAGAGGGCGTTTCCGTAGTCCAGCCTGCTGGTGACGAGGGCCTGGGTGACTGTTTTTCTTGTTTCGGTGGGGATCCACTTGAAGATCCTGCGGAGCATTCGGAGGATGTTGAAGCAGGATGAGGAAATGGCGTTGACCTGCTTAGTCATGGAGAGGGTGGGGTCGAGGATGACCCCTAGGTTGCGTACGTGGTCGGTGGGTGGCGGGGCTGTTCCCAGTGATGTTGGCCACCAGGAGTCGTCCCAGGCTGAAGGGTTGGAACCAAGGATGAGGACCTCCGTCTTGTCCGAGTTCAGCTTCAGGCGGCTGGTCCTCATCCATTCAGCGACGGCCTTCATTCCTTCGTGGAGGTGGGCTTTGGCGGTGTGAGGGTCTTTGGTGAGGGAGAGGATCAGCTGGGTGTCGTCGGCGTAGGAGATGATGTTGAGGTTGTGCTGTCGGGCGACGTGGGCGAGGGGTGCCATGTAGATGTTGAACACACAGAGAGATTCAAAAGTGGAAGGTGGAGCGAAAGTTATGCGTCTGGGTAGACAGGTCAAATTACCTATCAAATATAATGATTAACTTCTTAATTAACCTGGGGGTTACACTTCTTCAACACATTCTACAAAGTTCTCCTACGTGTAATGTGACAAAATGTTTACATTTCTAGAATATTATTATTATACTCTCTTACCATCTAGCCTCATTTTGTTTTATCCTTAGCCATTGTTAATTTTCACCTTCTGTTCTATTGCAGTCAATTGTATTCTTGTGTGACCTGGGCATCTACTTGTTTTGCCTTCTGTTCTGTCGCTATGTATAAAAAGGGAAGATGTGTCATGTTGGCATTCTCCCTGTCGCACGAGGTTGCTACTGAGAATGCCTAGGTTGGAACGTTTTATGGTGAGCGGCTTTTGGCTAATCCGACAGTTGCTCTTGGCAGCGCTAGTCGTGTTGCTGCTGCTCTCCCTCAAGAGGAATAAACTTTATTTTAACTATACCACCAGCGTTGAGTCGCACTTACTACAGTTTCCACAGCAAACTGGAAGTAGGTTGAGAGCACAAAAAATAGGGAAAATGGGTTACCAAAACTGTGGTACTGTGGTAAAAATTAGGTTTTATTATTCAGCTCTTAACCACAACAAAGCATTTGTTGATACCATTTTTTTAGGAAGAAAAACTTTTTTCTGGAGCACTTTTTCCCTATTTGTCCCAAAAAACAAAAAAAATTAACTATTTTTTGCCTATTTTATTCCTCCCCTCCAGGGGAAACCACAAACTGTGGGTACCTTTAGAATCCCCAGAATGTTGGAAAAAAAGGGCACAATTTTGGCATGAATTCCTTATGTGGAAAAGAAAGTTATGGTGCCCTAAGTGTGAACTACCGCAAATAAGCTAAAAAGGGTTCACCACTAGGGGAAAAAGCCCATCAGTTAAGGGGTTAAGATAGCACCAGTGCTATATTTGCACAAAAACTCTCATTATTACAAAAGGGGTTGCATAAGCATCTGGGGCCCCATCTGTAATGCAACAGTGTCCCGGGAGCACAGAAAATAGGCACACATGACCTTTGCGACCCAGAGGCACTGTTTCTAATACAGACTTGGCCTGTCTTTCAATAATCTGGTCCAATTGCTCAACAAGTATCCAAATATAAAGATTCAGACATCCTAGAGAAATTCCGTAAATTTTACAAAACTTCATACTCCTGAAATCTCACTACAGATACTGAGATTATGGAATACCTTTCTACTATTCAGAGGTCCTTTGATACACAGTTGAATCTTGACCCATTAGAATATGATATTTCATTTGATGAACTACGCTCGGCATTGCATGCACTTAAATAAGACAAGGCTCCGGGCCCAGATGGGTTTACTGTGGAATTTTTTATACACTTTTCTCAGTTGCTTATTCCAAAATTGTTTACTCGTATAACTTCCTTTTCACATGCTGGTGAATCTTGTGGCTCCTTTTGGATGCTTTAATTTGCCTCATACCCAAAGAAGGTAAGGATCTCCCCCCTTACTGTATGAATTATAGGCCCATATCTTTAGTGAACATTGATTATAAAATGTTCTCCAAAGCTTTGGCTCTGAGACTGGAATCATACCTTCCTGCACTACTTGGCAAAGAACAATCTTGTTTTGTGAAGGGGCGCTGTATTTCGGATAACACCCGTTCATTCTTTGACATACTATCCAAAACCTCCCACTACACTGATTCTTTCGATGCAATTGCACTTGATGCAGAAAAAGCATTTGACAGAGTTTATTGGTCTTTTATTTTTCAAACTCTTAAATGGTTTGGTTTTGGTCCAAAAATGATTGCCTTGATCTTGCTTCTTTATTCAAATCCTAAAGCAGCAATTTTTGCTAATGCCCTTACTTCCTCACATTTTACTTTAGGTGGAGGAGTTTGGCAAGGTTGTCCTTTATCTCCTTTATCTCCTTTTCTTTTAAATTTGGCATTGGAACCTTTTTTATCTGAAATTACGTCAGAACCCGGAAATCCATGGTTATAACTCTAATAATTTACAAATTAAACTAGCAGCGTATGCTGACGACATTTTATTATTTCTCTCACAACGTCAATCCTCCCTCCCTGCTTTTCTACAAGAAGTAATGTCATATTTCACTGTCTCCGGATATAAATTAAATGATGATAAATGCGAGATACTGCCCCTAACTAAATTTACATTTAAAGATGATTTCATTTCCTCCAACTTTACATGGAGTCCCCAGCACATAAAATACTTGGGTTTATACTTTACCCCATCAATTAACACCTCAATTTCTATGAACATAGATAAATGTTTTTGGAATTGTCCATTTTAACTGAGTAAATGGCACCCACTCTATCTCTTCTGGTGAGGAAGCTTAGACACAATCAAGATGATGTGACCTCCCATCATCCTTTATCCTATTTCTAACATACCAATTGCTATACCATTCAAATTCTTTAAGAAGATCAATTCCATACTATCTTTCTTTCTCTGGAGCAATAAAAGAGCTCGCATGTTTGTTGTCAAAGCTTATACATCCGACCTCAGAGGAGGGGTAAATTTTCCTGATTTCTCTATCATAGAGCATTTTTGTTACGCCAATACTCTAAATGGATTTCAAACTTTTCAATGGAATCTCCACTTTGGGTCTAACTTGAACAATCTTACCTTTTTCCTTTCTCTTTTCAACAGTATCTGTCCTTTACCCGTAAACCCCAACATTTATCCACTCCCGTTCTTAAATACTCAAGTAAACTGTTGGATTCACTTTTGCCATGTCTACCTGTAGATTCTGATGCGTTTCTTAGATCCACGATATGGCACAACAAATACATACTGATTAAGGGTAAACCCTTTTACTGGAAGGTTTGGAGACAAAAAGGTTTAATTTGGGTGAATCAACTATTAGACAACAATACTGTAATGACATTTTCCCACGCCTGTCTTTTATTCGACTTCCCCTCCTCCTTTCGGAATAAATATCAATTATTGCAAGACGCCTTACATCTTGCCCTCGCCCAATTCAATCCATCTCCTCTCCCCATTTCCACAACTATCAATCAATTCCGCACGCTCCTTAACGCATATCCTAAGGCCTCCACCATATACTCTTATTTGCGAAGGCCCAGTACCACTAGAGTTAAAACTAAGGTAGAATTGGCCTGGGAACAGGATTTAGGTATAGAGTGATCCATCTATACAAGGAATACAATCTGGTCTAAAATGAGGCCTCTAGAGCAGTAAACACAACATCGATGCTCTTTTATATATATAATAGGCTTCTCCTCTCCCCCACAACTTTACATAAAATAAATGATGATATCGCTGATGCATGCTGGTCTTGTTCCTTAATACACGCTGATTTGAAACATTTGCTTTTTACTTGTCCCTTGGTTCATGATTTTTGGATATGTGTTTGGAATAAGATTAACTTAATATTTGACTGTGCGGCTCCTTTTTCTTTTGTCAATATTTTTTTAGGCCCTATATCAGATGACTGGGAGGATTATTCTTCAACTGTACGAATTTTGGACTTGCTCATAGCAGTGGCATTCGGACAAATTACTAAACATTGGAAAGATGTATCCAAATTCTCCTTCCAAGCTTGGTAATATGCAGTCTGCCATAATCATCGAGTAGATACAGCCTATGTACATCCTATTTCTCTCGTTATGAAACTCTCACTGCTATGGTCCCCTGTCACAAAGTTTATTGTTGATAATGCGAAATGTTCTTCTACTGCGCACTCCTATGGAGCAAGAAGTTTTAAAACCCCTTGACATTCTGTACTTTACAATTATGAATACTTAAGTATGTTTTATTGTTATACAGTGTTATACTTTTGCATATGCTACCAGGGTTCATGTATCCCTATACACCTTCTTCTCCCTCTTCCTAGATATTATAACCACAAATTTTTGCATGTATGTTAATGTGCTACATTGTTTACTTCTATCCTTGAATGTTCTTCTAATAAACTTATTTTTTGCAAATAAAAAAAAAAAATCTGGTCCAATGTTTTCATAGCTATACCCATTTATATTTTCATTTACATGGCAAGAAGGCGGAACGTTTTGGTGCCACAATAGTTTCATTCAGGGTGCACATTGCCATAACGTGCACACTTGTGACACCCTGTCTCTCTTTCGCAGTCTCTGTTCTAATCAGACAAATGCATGGAGTGCTTGCTGCAATAAAATATATCATTTCCTCTGGCTTGGTGGTCTCTAATTTCCCATCTGTGCCCTTGTTTCATTCACACTTAGGGGCCTATTAGGATGATGGGCGGACTTTCGTCCGGCCGCCACCCTAGCGGTGCTGGGACCGGCCGCCAGTGGTGCGGCGGTCCTGCACAGGCGATTGGGATGCCACCGCGGCGGTGGCATCCTCCATTCCCAGCATTGTGGCGGGCGGTGCGCACAGCACCGCCCGCCACAATGCTGGGAATGCACTGTGTGCATCGTCATGCACAAGGTGACAGGAACCGCGAGCTGCCTGCCACCATGTCCATGACAATGCAGGGGGTACCATAGGTACCCCCATGTGCACCCCCCAACCCCCAACATCTTGGGGGCCCGCAACGGGCCCCGAAAGCGGAATCCGCCTGGCTTTCCATGGCGGAGTCACCGCCATGGAAAGCCCTGCACCGCCGACGATCGTAATATGGATGGCGGTGCCTGCAAGGCACCGCCACCATATTGCAGGCCTTTTCCACCCGGTAGGCAATCGGGCCGATTGCCTACCAGCGGAAAACCGGCGGACGGTCTTTCCGTCCGCCTGGGTCCCCACCGCCATCGTAATATGGCGGTGGGGAAATGTGAAGCGGGCGGTGGAAAATAGCAGGCGGATCGCCACCGCCATACGGTCAGATTTCACAAAAGCCTTTATCAGTATGGGAAGTAGATCCACAGGTATATTCCTTTACGTACTCTTACATGCCTTTATGACTCGTCCCAGAAAGGTCTGAGGCCCTATGAGTAAAAGAAGAAAGAGGGCATATTGCTTTCTATATCGATTAATTGCAAAAAATACTTCATGATTACATTCCCATTTTACACGTTTTGGGGCTATTTATAACGGCTGGTAAGAATATTTAAAAGTGTTCCACAGGAGTACTACTTTACGTAGTTCGAAATGCCTTTGTGAAGAGGAATGTGGTATCGCCGGGGCCTCGCTCCTGGCGTCACATCCGCATCATGTGCATTAACTACTGCAGGTGCACTGCACACTGGCACATTAATATTGCATGACCAGTTTAATTCAGAGTACTGTATGTATTTTCAGAGGGAATGCTGATCGGATTGGACGAGTCGTTATAATATGTACTTGCTGCTGTGCCATTCCTAGAAAGATATTTGTAAGTTGTGACTCATCATCCCTTTTACTTGTTCTGCACAAATACATTCCAAAATGGATAAAACTTTAGCTTTCAAAGCAACAAAGGTCAGTCACGCTTTCTAACTGAGGCAAGCCGAGCAAATACTGTTTCACGCGATCACGTGTGTTTACATTATTAAGGAACTAGTCATATTTGTTTACTCGTTTCTTGTCATTTGAAAGGTCTTTGCTCTGTACAGCATATTTCTTTTTGGACCTCAACCATTTTCACTCTCAGAGTCCGCATGGTAACAACACCAACGACCTATGATCTAATATTTCATGGACCCAGAAACTCTTCTAAATAAACCCTCACTTTCAAAGCTCAAATTTACTTTCTGTAGTAGTACTGCTTTGACTGTCTGTTTAGTTCAGTACTTTTCTTAGAGCCAGGTGAAATAATAATTATTTTCACTTAGACATGGAATATGGGTAATTTGGGCGCTTTACATAGAAGTAGAATGTTTGCACAATTTACCTCAATTATTATAGTTAAAAATATACCCAATATATGCAGCTGGATGTCCAAACAGGAATGGGACATCGGGCTTCAGGGATTTCTTTGGGTAGCGACACGTTTCTTGGTCCCAGACTTAGAATTGGGGTAAAGAAATGGTGCCACTACCATTGTGGTTTCCCGCTGTCATTCACAGCAGGGAAATAAAAGGGCAGCTGCGCAGTCATGTTATCGCCATTACCCAATGAGAGAAAACCCACTATGGGACTTGAGGAATTGGGTCACAATGAAATAGGATGCTTTCGGCCCAGCCTGTTAGTGGAAATCTTCTCGCTGCAGTGCAGGACCCCTCTTTGACTTTATATATATTTTTTTAAATTGCCATATTTCTAATTAAGAAAGTTGGCAAACTTTCTTTTAAACGCTGATCAAAATTGCTTGCTGTCAGGCATTATTATAACATTATACCTCTCTGCTTTATCTACGAAATGATCAACCAGGAAGCTGTGAAGATACTTTTCTTGATACAATCGCTTGACACAGTGATTGCTTCGCTCTGTTATTGGTTTTCGCATAAAACATCAGACTGTTAGAGTGAGTCCATTCTTTCAAAGACATTTTCACAGAATTGTCTAATTTGTTATCCCCAACTGCCTTTGTCTTGCCTTTTCAGGTAACAGTATATGGTTTTAATGGAATGACAGAGATAACAGGACACGATGATAGTACAGAACCTACTCCAGCTCTTGTTATTCCTTTGGAAGAATTTGATTAGTCACTTCATACTTCGATTAAGAGCAAATGGGGACATTTGAAGCCATTTATTGTTCGGAAATAGGATTTCCCAGTTACCCTTTATAATGTTTCCCGGTCTGGAGGGTTTGCTGAATGTTGACCAAATGCATGCTGCCTTACTCTAACTGCTCATTTTTTTCTAGTGTTTTCTTTCAAATAAAGCTTGGCGTTTTGTTACTTACAAGGCTTATGTTGCATGTTCAACAGGTTCCTTTATCAGACCATTCTAACTGATCTTTATTTAAGATTTCACATTCGACTTCCACCTGTTTGCTTTTCATATATTTCATTTATGCTGCCGACCAAGGATTGCCAATAAACTATCACACAGCTTAAAAGACCATAAAATGATAAGAGGCCAAAAGCCAAACTTGCTGCCTGCTTTATTTACTGATCCAGCCACTGAGTAACATACACACACTCCTGTAAAATTTGTAAACCATACTGTTTTTGATCTAAACCCAGAAAAATGATGGACACCAAAACTCCATTCACTTCTTGTGCGAGTTCTTGATAACTGGAGCAGCCTTGCGACATAAGGTCGCACACTTTCATTATTACTTGGCAAACTACATTTTAGAGCGGGGAAAGCTTTTTATAAAGTGCAACGTTCATCCAGAAGGCATCATCGAGCTACAAGAACAAATTAAGACTTTTGGCAAAGTCAAACTAGCAAGATCTGTCGACAGATTAACAAATAAAAACGTTGTTAAGGCCTTCCTGAAAGGGCAAATAAGAACTAAAAAAGACAAAGCTAGACCCCTGACCCAGGGTTTCAAAAGAGTGGGAATTTGAACAAATCCATATAGTTGCACTACAAAGCTGAAAGTATGATAACAGATCACATTTCTCAATGTCAAAATTCAAAATTCTATATATCAGGCTAAGAGGTCTATTTAGCTAATTCTCATGCAGTGCAGCAGCCGAAAATGCTGTGCTGCGCTGTGTGAGAAGTGGAGAGCAGGACAACACTATATCTACAGAGATATGGCATTCTCCTCCCCTCGCTCTAGTGCTGGCATACAATCAGACTGCCGAGCGCCACATGCACACACACCCAGTAGCGGCTCCTGGAGGGAGTGCTACCGGGCGGTGATGCGGTGCGGGGGAGGGGCAGGGTGGGGGGTAGTAAACTCCGGAATACGGCCGAACAGAGGTAAGTAAACAAATAAATAAATAAAATGAATTTAGTTGCGCGCGCTGCATCGCATTTGGCAATGCAGCGCGCGCAATGAAATTCGTTTTATTTATTTATTTGTTTACTTACCTCTGTTCGGCCGTATTCCGGAGTTTACTACCCCCACCCTGCCCCTCCCTCTACCGCGTCATTGCCCGGTAGCACTCCCTCCAGGAGCCGCTACTGCACACACCTGTGCATCATAGTGCAAGGGTGTCTGCGTGAGTCTAGCATAGGTTTTGTACTGAAGGCTAACCTTCCAGTAACAAATACTATGCTAAGACTTACTTTAAAACTTTTCCCACTTTGTGTGTGTGCTGTGCAGCATACATGCAAAGTGGGAAAAGAAAGGAGCCATGCCATACACTGCTTTGCATTACTTTCAAGTGAATTGGGAAAAAGATTTTTGCATCAATTTGCGTCACTTTTGTGACGCAAGCACAGTGCAAAATCTTAGTAAATATACTCCTAAGAGTTTTAAAATCAAGTTTTTGCTGAACAGATCACCAGCGTATCCTAAATCCGCTTGGTAAACATGATTCAATTTCCTTGCACTCAGTGGCGGCCGCTATTTACCGGGGGTGGTGGGCGGGGAGAGAAGGAGAGAGGGGGTTGAAAATTAAAATAATAAATGATAATCAAAAAAAACACTTACCTTCAGGCTGCCTCTCAGTCTGCTCACCGCCGCCACTCGCTCCTTGAAACAGAAACCAGGAAGCACCCAGGCTCCTTACTCCCCTAGCCAATCACAATGCTGCAAAGCAGTGTTGTGATTGGTCTGAGCTCCATGATTCAGTGCTCAGACGGGGAATGGGGGCCTGGGCATGTTCTGCACCGAGGCTGTAATGCAGCCTGGGTGCAGAACATGCAAAGTGTGTATGACTGCTATGAACGGCCCGACAGGGCCGGCCAAACAGTTATGCACACTTTAGAGTGGAGCAACAACTCCTCCTCCTGGCCCCTGCTCTGGCATTCCAGCCTCGCCCACACCAGGAAACGGAAAACAAAAATGATAATAACCCTGGTTATAAATGTAACTCTATCTGCTTGCTATAACTCCCCTTACAGAGTCAAGTTTATAAAGTCAATATATTGAATATATTGAATATGAAATTGGAAAACGTGCTCTGGGGCACCCATGGTAAACAACAGTATAAACCATGGATACTGTCCCTTAACTTCCTAGTTCTCCAGGAGAACCCATAGAAAAGACTTCACAATCTCCTTCAGACTTTTTTCCCTTATGTGCAACATTTGGGGAATTTAGAATCAATATAATTTCAGGTAAAGGTACAAATAATACCTTAGCAGCACCCCTCAGCCAGTTGGTAACATTTAGCCATTCAGCTATGAACTTTGAGACCTTTTCCAAAATATGGTAGTAAAAAATGCTGCATTAAAATATGGACAGGTATCCCAGCACATTGACACTTCCAGGAGAGAACAATCACTGAACCTTACCATGAGAGCCGCTGCCTTTTAGTTAGGTTTGTGCTACAGAGCTACCACATACAAACATAGATATGTACATCACAAATGTTGTGTAGTGGGAAAGTCAGCAACTGTGAAGTCAGGAGATGAAGGGGCATATTTATGAGAGGCTTGTGCTGGTGCTGAGCCATGAATTGTGATGTAGTGGCGGCGCAAGCAGTAAGTCATATTTATAAAACAACACATTTGCCATAATGTGTCATTTTATAAGGCTTGCATGGGGCAAAAGCTGGCTGAAACCAGTTGCACCAAGTATAATATAATATATGCAATGTAGTTGTTCCGCCACAAAAGTCATTGTGAATGTAACACAGTCATATTTATGGGTTTGGCAATGTGTCATGCATCATTGTGAAGCACATTGCAAAGCCTGACATGCAACAGGATTGCTGTGCATCAGCAACCCACACATAGGAAATAACACAATGGCTGTAGAACAATAGGAGGAAGCCCACAAAACATGTTGACAAGCTCAACTACGCCATGGAGGTCATTATCCTGCAGCTAGGAGTCTAGAGGATTCCACCACAACCACCATGTAGGCAGCGAAGGAGGAAGAGTGTGTGTTCTGGCAGCGTATATCCCTCATTGACCTCAGGGAGGATGAGGTCATAAGATTCTGCAGACTCAGGAGGGAGCCCATCATTCAATTGCTCCATAAGATTAGGCCAAGTCTCCAGTCACCAACTGCAAGGCCCAATAACATCACCCCATATGTGAAACTAATGGCTGTGCTCCACATGCTGGCATCCTGTTCCTTCCAGGTCACAACAGCCAGATTGACAGGAATCTCACAGGGAGCATTTCCTGCATTCCTCCCCTCTGTCTGGATGCCATTATCAGACTCACCCCTAAGTACCTCCTCTTCCCCAAGAACCAACAACAACAACTGAACACCAAGCAAGGTGTCTATGCCATTGCGGGATTCCCACATGTCCTAGCCTCCTAGGTGTAATAGATTGCACACATGTGCAATTGGTGCCACCTGCTGAAATATCCCACCTCTTCGGGAACGGGAAGTACAACTATTTGATTAACGTCCAGGCCATAATGGAGCATCTGGGGATGTTCATCAATGTGCTGGAAAAATGTCCAAGGAGTGCACATGATGCCTACATCTACCAGCACAGGTTCATAAACAAGCTGTTCCAGAATGGCCAATATGGGAATGGCCTACTGATTGGTAAGGAAATCTGAAGTATATATGATACCAACTACAATTTAAAAATTTATGGCATAATAGCCATCTCTGTTTATGTCAACCGAGGTAGGGATATAATTGAGAGAGCTTTGCGTCACGCTTGCACCATACATTGTGGCACGTGCGCAACACAAACCACTGAGTCGGATTTTTGAAGCCATACAAAGCCACTTTCAATGGCTTCAAATGGCTTCACAAATTGCAAGTAATGCAACACAGCGCAAGTGGCTGTGATATATTTCTTAGTTCAAGGGAGGTGTTCCATGGGCGTTGCATGTATGTTTCCATGCAACTCCCATGGCTTATGTTGCATTTCCAGATTTTCTAAACCTGGTAAACTTGTGAATGCACAAAAAAGATACGCCTCCCCAGGTGAGGCGTAACAAGGAGAAATATCTTATTTTTCCTCTTGTGACTTCATCTTTCTGTGTGTGCTGCATTCTGCAGTGCACATAGATCGAGGCATGTGCATCTAAGGTTTGTTATTATGCAGGAAGGTGCCCCTTTCTGCTCAAATACAATCCTGCATGCAATGCTGGCACCCTTGCACCATGGTGCAAGGGTGACTGCCTTGGTGCTATGCAGCCCATTCTCACCCAGCCCAGGGGGAAACGATTGGAATGAGTTGTATCCTTAAAATACCACCCATTCCTGCCCTTACCTAGTGATGCAGTGCAGCGCAGCAAGGTGACGATGCACTGTGCTGCACTGTTGCTATAAATATGGCCCCAGTGTCATTTGCACATAGTATTAAATACTTGCTGCATTATGAACACAATGATGTTCCATTGTGTCATTCCCTCACTAAATCTGCAATGTTAGTAGCAACGTAACAACTGTGCATGATAGTGTGTCATCTCACACTGTGTGAATACACAGAACCACATCATCTGCACTGGTCAACTAATCAATACAAATATGTGGTACACAAAGTCAATATGAGTACAAAGGGTACAAATTAGCTAAGTGTGATATAATTGTTTGTTCAATGGTGTCCATACTTTTGATATCAGTTAAAGTTCCTCCAAAGTAATTGTGTGTGAACAACTCAAGTGTTCATAAGTAAATGTGTCACATATGGCAGAAAAATTGGATGCTGACCAAAGTTAATGGAGCAACATTAGGATGGGCCCATTAGTTTTAGACCTTCTCTAAAGACACAATCTGATGGTTCTTTTTTGCAGCATGGAAGTGTGAAGGGGAGAAAATCGTTAATACATTATGATTTAGCAAATAACTCTGCAAGACACATAATAACTTGCGGACCACTAGATAAAGTTAGTTAGTTTAGCACAGTAGGCTTTAATGCAACAAATGGTAGAATCCATTAGAATACCCTAGCTACCTCTAAATTAAAGGAGAATTTAACAGATTTGATAGAAGATCATCAGAACTTAATAATGGCCGAGTGTTATTCTCCTCAATCCAATTTATTTGAAGCCTTTTGCCGTAATATGAGTACTTTGGCTACATCATGTAAATCCTCGCACGTTCCAGCTAAACGGAGACCGCATTCTAACCCAATACTCTCTTCAAATAGGGATATAAATAAATTAGTGAGGGCTCTCAAACATAGTAAATTAATAAATCTACTAAAGAGGAAAAGACAGAGGAAAAAACGTTCCTTAAAGCAAATAAAGGAAGATCGTGAATGGGTACAGTTAAAAGAGGCGGCCTAAAAAAATAACTCTAAAAGGTATTGGGCAATAATCGCTGATTGTTGCGGCACAAGAGTAAAATCCCTCCCCATTCCTATTAATGAAGTGGAATGGAAATCCCATCTGGTAGAACTTTACTCTGCAAATCCTAATTCTTCCGGCTCTGCCTCTGCTGTACCCTATTCATTTAAAATCCCTGAATTCAGCTATGCACCCTCAACGAGTGAAGTGGTAGGATTTATTAAAAAAATGAGAGCCTCAGGAGCAATGGGTCCTGATGAAATTCCCATGACAGTAATTAAAAAGGAACCTCTGTTGTGGGCTACTGATCTAACTCTACTGTTTGATTTCTGGTACTCGAAGGGGAAGACGCTTCCATCCTGGTCTGGAAGTATTCTAATCCCTCTGTATAAAAAGGGCCATAAACATCATCCGGGTAACTACCGGCAAATAGCTCTATTAGATGCAGTGGGAAAAATATTTGCTCGTAGTATTGTTGATCACCTTACTGAATGGGTGGTGGAGAAGAAGGTCCTCCCTATAGAACAAGCAGGTTTTAGGAAAAATCACTCCACCCTGGATAACATCTCCATGTTGAAATTAATTGAGAAGAAATACACGATTTTTCGTAGGTCAAATGTATATACGGTCTTTATAGATTTTTCAACGACCTTTGATAAGGTAGACCGGCCACTATTGTGGAGAAAATTATACAAAATGGGAGTGCCTTCTCCTCTGTTATCTTTAATTATCACCCTACACTCTCAAACATGGTGCCAGGTATTAATGGGAAGAAATCAAGGCTTATCATCTGTAATACCTACAGAAAATGGTGTGAAACAAGGCTGTCTATTATCTCCGCTGCTCTTTTCCTTGTATATAGCAGATCTTCCTGAATGCTTTTCTCATTTAGAGGGAGATGCACCAAAGATAGGCAGCCGTCTTTTTGCATACCTACTGTATGCAGATGACATAGCAGTGATGGATCTAACCCCTAATGGGCTGAATAAAAAGCTGATGTCATTACAGAAATACACGATGGCACACTTCTTGAAGATCAATGTTTCTAAAAGTACAGGGCAGCTCTGGTTTTATTGGATCTGTCCGCCGCCTTCGATACGGTCCATCATGACATCTTGATGGACCGTCTAAAGGCATGCAGGATCCATGGGAAAGCCTGTGACCTTTTAAGATCTTTTCTATCCGACAGAGGACAAATTGTTGCACTGGGAGAACATCAGTCTAAACCTTTTGCATTGCCCTGTGGGGTTCCACAGGGGTCCTCTCTCAGTCCCACGCTTTCTAATGTGTATGTTTCTTCTTTGGCCCCTATTATCAGCGCGTTTGGATTCGGCCTCACCTCGTATGCGGATGACACCCAAATTGTGGTGTCTCTGCTACCCGGCAAGGAGGCGGGATTGGATAAACGCTTTCAAGACTGTATGATATCAGTGGGGAGTTGGATGGCAGAGAACTGCCTAAAACTCAATACTGGTAAAACCGAGGTCATACTGTTTGGCAATGATATTAACTTCTGGACACCAAACTGGTGGCCAGATTTGATGGGCTCTCTCCCTTCGCCCGCAAAAAAGGTTAAAAACCTGGGAGTGATAGTGGATGATAGTCTTACCTTCGGTCACCAGGTAAATTCAGTGGCATCAAAAACATCTTATGTGATTAGAACACTTAGGAAAATATTGCCGTTCCTGCCCCCGAGTAGCCGGCAAACAGTAGTCGCGACTCTCGTAATGTCGAGGTTGGACTACTGTAACAGTCTGTATCTAAATGTTCAACAAAGGTTCCTGAACAAACTTCAAATGCTGCAGAATTCAGCTGCCAGACTGCTTACGGGCACGTCTAGGTTTGCTCCTATATCCAAGGAAATAAAAAAACTGCACTGGCTCCCGGTAAGGAACCGAGTTCGTTTTAAAACACTCTGCCTGGTTTTTAAAACACTTCAAGGTATAGGACCAGACTATTTAAAACAGCAGTTCCACTGGTACATACCGAAAAGACCACTTCGCTCACTAGGTGCCAGGTTGGTCTCAGTACCACACACAAAAAAAGCTCGGTGGGGAGGCAGAAGTTTTGCTCATTGTGCGGCCAAAGCTTGGAACGGCTTGCCATTTCAACTGAGAAATGCCACGGACCTCTTAGCTTTCAGGAAAAGCTTAAAAACCTGGCTCTTTGCCCAATAAAATTGTCTTCCGTGTCTTGCCTAAAGGAGATGTAACTAGCGCCAGGACACCCCCGGGTAACCGCAGCGCTGTATAAATATCATTAACATTAACATTATGAAATGTAACAGAAGCAGAAAATTAGGTAATTTTAAGTGGAAAATTGGTCATGAAAAGTTGGAGGTGGTAGATTCCTTCCTCTATTTAGGGAAATTAATAGCGGGCAATACGAAGATAAAACCCATATCGAACACAGTTCTTGTAAATCGGCATCTCATACAAATGGCCTGAGTATTTTTTATAGTGGAATGGGTCGAAGACATTTTTTACATCTGTTTACTGTTTTTAAAGCAAAAATTCCTCCGACTTTACTTTATGCTATTGAATCAATTCCAGTAAAGGACTGGAGTTTTTTAGATAAGACTGAAGGTCAGATCTTACGCAAATTATGTAATTTTAACACTCTAATCCCAATAGCTCCTATCAGATTGGAATTTGGCTTGACAAGTTCCTTTATTCAAGGTTTAGCCAGGATTCTGCGTTGGGGATATCAGTTAAAAAATAGTGAGTCATGCACACTAAGAGGTTTCATGTGTCAAGAAAGTTTTGGTGGTATTGTAGGTACATTTTCTCTTTCTCGTGACTTCTCTCTGGCACTAAAAGTTTTTTGTGCACAGGAAGAGTCAGTGATCACCCTCCTGCCTTTAGAATTTAAATCCTTTTGAAAAGCTAAAAGTTGTAAGATTAGCTATAATAGAGATATTAAATTTTGCAATGCAAAAGAAAGGCTAAAGATAATATCCAGGCCGAATACACCGAGAATTCCTCAGAAATACCTATCTTGGAACGTAGAACATGGTATTCGACGATGGCTTACCCTATGTCGCATGAACCTTTTACCTCTAAATGACCTAACAGCAAACTGGTCTCACTGCATGAAAAATGGAAAAATCTGTAACTTATGTGATTCGGGCATTCAGAACCTAGATCATGTCTTGTTTGTCTGCCCAGCATTGGTTTTGTGTTGTCGTCGTTGGCTTCGTCCGATGTTTTTACAAAACTGTATCAGAAATGTAACATCAGTCCGTGAATTTCTCTTTTGTCCGAAGAATGAAGCAGTTTGTGTAAAATTATTCGACTTTTTAAAGAAGTTTATGAATATATTTTAACCTGTATTTTATCTTTTTAATACTTTCTCCTTTTAGATACATGGCTCTCCTTCCAATTATGCTGTTAATCGCAGGGCCTCTGTGTCTTTAAGGTCAAAAGAGTCTTAGTACTCATTTCTTTTTTAGATTGTATTTTGCACATGCTATGGCTGCTATTCAACTCTTCTTTGCACAACTGGGATTTATTGTACTCCCACTCTCTTGCTGCTATTTAAAATCTGATTTTTCTTAAGAAGCTGTTATCATACAAAGATGTATACTGTTTTGAAATTTGCACATGTAGTTGCTTCTATTTAAAGCTTTTTTGCACAAAATTAGAATATATTTAACTTTCAGGCTCTGTTGTTTAAGGAAAATGTACTGTTTATTCAAATATGCTGGTTGTTTTAGAACACCTCCCTGTTTTTAACAAGCAACTAATGTGATGTACACTATACAAAATTGAATCTATCTTGAAGTTATTATTGTTTAGAATGGATCTAGACTTGTGCCATTTTGTTTTGGTAGAGGTTTTATTTAGGGCATTGTAACTGCTTATTTATCTTAATGCCGATGACCTTTATTTGCATCTCGCCCATTCGGGTAATTGACAATATCCATTTATGCTATGTAAGTACAAATCTAAGACTGGCTATGAAGGGTTTCAATATTTTTCAATGGACTGAGAAATGAATTGAGCTTATATTTTATTATATTAATTATGCAATAATCGTATGTATATTTTATGTGGACCTCATTGGAGATCCACATCTTTAATAAATATTGAATTGAATAGTTAATTTATTACAAGGCCAAAAATAACTGGACATAGAGACACCTCAACACAAGGGTATAGAAATACAAAGGAATTAGCATGAAGCAAAATCTATGCATCCAGTTTAGATGGTTCAGCATGAACAAGACTATCAATTCAAGAAGTAGGATACAGAAAATCAGGAATCATTAGTCCAAATTTCCCTGCATCGAGGGTTGATGGGTAAAAAGCATTGAATCTATCCCTACTCTTCTAGCACTAAGGTGACATCCCTACTTAAGCATTTTCAATGAGAGGGAAAAAGGTGTCAGTAGGTGGAGTCTTCCTAAGAAGTTGCTCCACCATCAATGGGTCAAGTAGGATAAAGCCACTATCGCAAAGAAAGAGCTCATTCTGAGATGCGCTCACTCTGAAGGCAAGAAAAAAGTGGGCACTTTCCCTAATTCCAACAATCAGTTATCCACAGGTAGTATTCCCATAATGCACCTCACATCACTGCAGCCACTCTGAGTGCAGTTCTGGACGTACTTTTCCAAGGTGTTATCCATGCACCTTCTTCACAACAATTTGTCCTTAGCGCCCATGCCTTCTCCCATGTGAAACCGTCTCTGTCTTTATCACCTCCAACCCATGTAATCGTAACTTCTTCTCTCCTTGTCCAGCTAGTAAAACAAAGACATTACTTTTCCTAAAGAATGCTTCTCCACCTGCAATGGAAATGTGAGAAAGAATAGATTCTGCAGTGCACATGAAATTCAACTGTTAATTCTAAAGCGAGAATTTTCAGGGACTTGCATTTCAGGCCTATGTCTTTAGCTAACATAGGAACGTGCCACTTTCAGCAATACAATTTGCATAATCATAGCATTTCAACTAATACATTTACCTATTAATAGGAAATCATTTGTCAAACACATTTAATATGTGAGTAGTGTAAGCTTCACAGCACAAGTTATACATGTTAACGTTTTCTGCTAGTTACATTTATTTCCTACGTTAATTCTCCATGACACTTATCCATAAACTAAAGCACGTCACATAATTACGTTAATACGTTTCACAATTCTAACACCTCATGTTAACATGATGTGCAAGATTATATGCGGCTGCGTTCCACATGTGATTATAATGCACTCCTACAAATAAAATGAAATTTCAGCTCCATCACCATAAATTCCATTTGTATCATGCAACGTAAGTGTAGGCCCAATTCATGTGTAAATGTCAATTTCTGGTACCGCTGTGATACCAACAGTACAAAGCACACATATGTCTCAGTCATACTTACAAACTACAAACGTACACATTGACATATTTATCCATTGTGGTAGATCACTTGTTCTGTGGTACAAGTTGCCTACATTTCCTGCATCTGGGTTTCTCAATGTAAATCTCACAAAGTCACTCAATATGCTGTCAAATATGTCATACACCAGTAACTAACATAAAATAAAATGCAATCAGGGAAAGGTATTACTGTGTACTCAGGATCCCAATCTGAACATTCTCTTGTCACATCTATGATGACAGATTCAAGACATATATGACATATATGTACAGAATTACATACAAGTTACACTACATACATATACATGAAAACATGAAGTCTTGTGTCCAGGTCTGTAGTTGAAAGTTCCTTGTATCTACCTCAGTTTGTCCTACAGAAAAACAACCCACATTGCTATACCTATGTGCCAATCAAAGTTCAGCATGACACCTTGCCCAACAAAAAGCATTAGCTGTAGACTGACCACAAAATATATAACTATCCATGTCACATTTTGGAAAAGCACCACATGTACCAAACAAATATCCATGCTAAATTAAGTCAACAAATCAAAGGCTGTACCAATGTCATGGAGGCAACCAATAACATTAGAGGTTTTCAAAGGACATATGTATGTGTGAGTGTCAAACATGTTGGCACTGTCCCAAACTACCTAGGACTGGATAGATGCCTGAAAATCATATCATAAGTTTGCCACGTGGCACACATAGTGAGTGCACAGAACATAGAGAGGTCAAGAACATCTGAAAATATCACAGTAAACTACTGCCTGAAAATTAACGTCAGCATGTAAAAGTGTCCAAAGTATCATGACATGGTCAACATTTGTAATGGCACGTGGAACTGGAAGAGACATATGGAAACCAATGGTCAACAGTATCTAACCCATATTGTTCCATACTGTAAGAAAGGTGTATGAGTTTGCCAGTATACATAACACACATGGACAGTTCAGTCTCATGAAAAATTTGCTAATTCGTTAATACTTGTGTTTTTGTACTTTCAGCTGACCAAGGATATGGATTGCAGCCATGTGTCATGTCCCCAATTATCGATCACCAGGCGGAGCCAGAAAAACACTACAATATGGCACTGATCAAGTCAAGGAATGTAGTGGAGAGGACATTTAGAATACTGAAGTCCGGGTTCAGATGCCTGGTCATGTCAGGCGGAAGACTGTTGTACTCCCCCCCCCCTATGGTTTGCAAAATTATACTTGTCTGTGCTATTTCGCACAATATTTGTGTTAAAACAAATGATCCATGGGACTCCGAGCCAGAACTTGCAGAGTAAATGGAGGAAGAGGTCAAAAATTAAGGAGAGATCCAGCACACATTGACTGGCCGGCGGAGATGCGACCAGATTCAGGTGTTTTTTTCAGGTATAACATAATGGAGATAATGCCTAAAAATATGATAACATTTTAAAATATTAATAAATGTTTTCAACTCATCCATTGTGTTATCTTCATGTAAAAAGTTAATGTAAAAATGAAGTAACTCACATCTTCTCAACTAGATGTAGGGCTCCAAATGTAGCAATCATGTTGTCTGAGCTGTTGAGCAACTTGGAGCCATGTTTCAAATTATTAAATCAACAAACGTGTCAATGCAATGCGATGCAGTGTACTGCAGAAAAGTGACAGACTAGGATTGTCACATACTAACATCTAAATTGTCAATTCTAAGCAAAGCAGTGCAGCGCAGATAGCAGTCTTGCTGTGTTCTGCGGCAGCAAAATATGTTTAATACGGCACTCACTGATTGATGGGACACAAATAGGCCAAAATTGCTCTACTTGAGGCCAACCACTCATTGAAGGTTGTCTCACCATTGTACAAGCATGCAAATTGTCATCACATTGCAGCAGCAAATATTATTGCAGATACCATACCAGGCCATGAGTGACATTTGCCATGGTCAAAGACCTAGTCACAGGTGTTGATGTTAAAATCTATCGTATAAAAGGGAAGGAGGACTAGGAGCTGATAAAGGCCTGTGCACACGTCTATATTTAGTTGTTGAGTGTTACTCTGTGTCATACGTTCACACACAAGAGAATTCAATTTACAAAACATGTATTGAAAATCACAATAAACATTGAGAGGTTTTTTTATGTTTCTTGTTTAATCCTGAACGGTTGCCCACCCAACACGTGTTTTGTCTGGGGAAGTGACCCAAGACTTCTTCAGGGCTGAAAGGATATGCAATGGGACAATGTCTGAGTCAATTAGACCCGACCAAAATCATATGATACTGTTTACGGTGACCAGTGTAGGTGAGTGAGCACCTTGAGTGGCAAAATACTGGGTGACATGAGAAATGCTACTACTAATAAGTTGCGGTACCCGGTGAATGGTCAAAACAGCTATCGTGAGCATGAGTGAGATTGACAAATCATTCTATGCATCGCATTGCTCAGTGACAACAAAGGTATGTAGTTCAAGGTTAGCGAGATGAGTGGAAAGATAAATTCCAGAAGGTCTCTGGGGAGGGAGAGAGGGAGAAAGGGAAAAGAAACTTTAGAGATACGGACAGGGAGAAGAAAAGAGAGAGCAGAAGTGACCGAATATTCCAAGAAGGGCTGTTTGGAAAGTACAAAGCGAGGGGCCACGATAGCGCACGGCGTGAATGTGAAAGGGACCGGAACACATGCTCGAGGCATGCTACTAGTGGTGCCTGAACGTCGTAAGTTAAAAGAGTGAAGCCATTTATTTATTTTTATTTATAAAGTTTTATATAGAGCGAACAAGATCCCGAAGGATATCAGAGCGCTTTAAAAAGGAAGGAAGGAAGGACATGAATCCAATATCGCCAGCAGGGAAAGATTACACAACAGGAATACTCGCATAAGTACCAGACAAATAATCGCAAAATTCCCAAACTAATGAATCAAGGAGAGTAGTACCATAAACGGGTATGTAGCAGACTACGAAGGGGGTACACAATGCGGAAAAGAAGAGCATAGATCCAATATCGACATTAAGTAGGAATACACAACAGGAATACTCACTTGTTTCCCAAACAAGAGAATCAAGGAGAGTAATACAATAAACATGAATATAGCGGGCTACGAAAGGGGACATACAATGTGGTAAAGAAGGGCAGCATCACATGAGGGTACAATGGTTATAGGAACAATGATTTCGAGCAAGTGATCCTGGCCCAAGTTAAGGTAAAAATTTGCTCATAAGAATCTTTTGGCTTCCAGTTTGAAAGCAGTCGTTGAGGAGATTCTGCGTACTTCCGGTGGAAGAGAGTTCCAAATCCTTGGGGCAGTGCCGGAGAAGGCTCGGAGACCGGTTCTCTTTTTGCTAAGGATGGGTGGTTTCAGGTGGAGAGTGATAGCGCTTCTTGAAGCTCTCCCACCGCAGGATAACTCAAGCTTTTGCGCTAGGTACCTGGGAGTTTTGAAATGCAGGGCTTTGTGCGCTAGAACCGCAATCTTTAAATAAATTCGAGCTTCATAGGGCAACCATTTAAGAGATTTTAGGATTGGGGTTATGTGCTCACTTCGTTTGGTACCAGTGACCAGTCTGGCTGCAGCATTCAGTGATGCCCTTAGGGGAGCCAGAGTGTATTTGGGAAGGCCACAGAGCGTAGTGCTGCCGTAGTCCAGCCTCGGCAGGACCAGTGCTTGTACCACCTGCTTGAAGTCCTTTTGTGGAAGGAATGGCTTGATGTTTCTGAGTGTCCTCATCAAGAGATTAGCTCCCTTACACACATTGCTAATATGATTTTTCATATTCAGGTGTTTGTCCAGGGTGATTCCGAGAGATTTGGCTGAGTCTATGATGAGAGGGGTGCAATTGAAGGCAGTGAGGTGATTCAGCCAAGGGTCTAGCTTGGGAATGTGGTTAGGGGGAGAGATGAAAAGGAATTCAGTTTTGGAGGT
This sequence comes from Calotriton arnoldi, assembly GCA_963921515.1. Classification (NCBI taxonomy): domain Eukaryota; kingdom Metazoa; phylum Chordata; class Amphibia; order Caudata; family Salamandridae; genus Calotriton; species Calotriton arnoldi. Next base: position 409,748 of record CAWUFW010009500.1, read on the forward strand.
GTTGAGCAGTAGATGGTTCTCCGTTAACCAATTTTGCGTAGTAATTACGGTCGTGTTGAGTGAGATGATGTTGTCCGGGGATGAGATTTTCAAATAAAGTTGTGTGTCATCCGTTTACATATGGAAGAGAATGTTCCTGGAATTTAGAGAGTTAGCTAGTGGTTCCAAGAAAAGGTTGAAGAGGATAGGAGATAGGGCGGACCCTTGAGGGACTCCCATGAGTACTGGAGAGGGCTGGGAGAGGGAGTGGTTTGCCTTGATTCTTTGTGATCTGTGGTGAAGGAAGGATGAGAACCATTGTAACACCCGACCCGAGAAACCCATCCTGTTCTTCAAAATGGATTGAAGGTTATCGTGATTAACCGTGTCGAAAGCGGAAGAAAGGTCAAGGAGTATTAGGAGGCAGGAATCATTTTGGTCCAGCATTTTAAAGATGTCATCCATAACGTGCGTGAGAGCCGATTCGCTACTGTGACCCTTCCGGAAGCCGGATTGATGTTGGTCTAGGAGTTGGAAATTCTCTATGTGAGCACAGAGTTGGGATTGTACACATTTTTCAAGTAGTTTGGCTAATGTGGGGATGTTGGAGATAGGGCGGAAATTATTGAGGTCAGTTTTATCTGCGTTCGTTTTTTTTAGTATGGGTGATACCTGCGCTGCTTTTAGGCAGTCTGGGATCGTGCCTTGTGACAGAGAAGCGTTTACAATCCTTGTCCAGGTGGGGATGAGTACATTCTTGATTTCTTTGAAGATGGCCGGAGGCAGCGGGTCACTGAAGTGGTTAGAAGGATTGATGTTCTGAAGAATCTTGTAGATGTCTTTTTCACTGAATGGGGTAAAGGTGCCCCATGTCGCATTGTTCTTGGTGTTCAGGCTGATTGATTTGTGTTTTTCTGAGAGGTCAGGGGGTGGTGCGGACCCGGGGGATGGCAATAGCGCTTTCTTAGTAGCGAGTTCAATGGTGATGAGCCTTGATTTCTCAGTGAAGAAAGCAGCAAGATCATCGCAAGAGGGTGGGCTGCCTCCGGAGTCAGAGTTGCTTGGGCCTGCCACTGATTGCTGCTTGACCAACTCGAAAAGTTTCTTGGGGCGGTTTGCAGCTTGATCAAGTTGGTGTCTGTAGTAATCTGCCTTAGCGCTCTTGATTTGTTTGCTGTAAAAGCTTCTAACATCTCTGAGGAGTTTTAGTTGTTCCAAGGAGGGATTGGATCTCCAGGAACATTCAGCTGCCCTAAGGTTGCGGCGCTCCGTGTTTAGGTTGTCGTTGTACCATGGTTTGGATATTTTTATTGAGGTATTTTTTTGTTGGAGCGGTGCGAAGTTGTCCATGATGTTGGAGATGGTCGAGTTGTAGGAATCAGTGAGTAATTGAACATCGATCAGGTCTGCTTGGGAGGAGAGGGCAGATTTACAGTGGGCTGCTAGATCAGCTGAGTTTATTGAGGTCCCTTTTCCAGATCTTTGATTTAGTTGGTTGAGCCTTCCTCAACGATACCTCACTGTTTATATAAAACAGGATGCAGTGGTGATCGGACCAATCGAAAGGGGTAATGGTATCCAATGTGATGGTCTGCCCTTTTGAGATAATGAGGTCTAGAGTTTCTCCCTTATTGTGAGTTGGCTGGCCACAGTGCTGAATCAGTTCTTGATCAGTCAAAAATGCTTTAAGGCAAGTTACCGCTTGGTCATTGGGGTTAGACCAGTGAAGGTTGAAATCACCTAGGAAGATGTGGGACACAGCTGAGTCGACATTGCCAGAGATGACTTCCATAAGTTGCTCGTTGAAGGGGAGATTGTCTCCAGGGGGGTGATAAAAAGTGTGAAGTATGCAAACCGGCAGGTTATTACTTGAGATGCTGAGACAAAGGTATTCACATGAGGAGGCCGAAGAGGACTCTAAGTGAGAAATCGAGAGTGAGTTCCTATGAATGCACGCTAGGCCACCCCCCCAGCTTCCGAGCTCTGTCTAGCCTAATTATGTCGTGAGTAGGAGGTACTAGTAGGTCTAGGAAAGGGGTGGAGGCGGGATTTAGCCAAGTTTCAGTGAGAATGATAATGTCTAAATCATTGTGTTGGATGAGGTCGAAGATGTCGGTGGCGTGTTTATTGGCTGACCTACAATTGAGTAGTACACATTTAAGACGTGGTGGATTAGTGTGGGAAGGAGACTGGGTGACGTTCACTCTCTTGAGGTTGTCTTTATTGATGACTCTATGATTGTGAGGAGGTTCTCTGTACGGGTTGGAATGGATGGTTTGTATTTTGCTCGTCGGGATCAAGTTGGAATTGGACCTAGTAGAGTAAAAGTTGTGCAACTCATTGAGATCATTGGGTGCCAGGTAGGTCTCACCTCTTCTGGGGCGGGAGGGAGCGTTAGCTAAGGGAATGGTTTGCAAGACGGGGGGGCTACAAACTGACCCAGGCGTTCACTCACAATAGGGGAGGCTCTGGACAGGTTCGAAGAAGTGAGGAAGGAGCTGATCGCGGGGAAAAGATAATTTGAGAGAGCTTTCAGGTCATGTAGTTCAGTAGTGAGGAGGTGCAGCTGGAGAGATATATCGTCCAGTCGCGTAACCAAGTCTGAAAGGGGTAAAGTGTTTGTTGGGCAAGCGAAAGGGGGAAGGGAGCCTCGGTGTAAGCCCTTGGGGGTGATGGAGAGTGGCTCCTGGGGAGGGAGTTGATCAATTGGGACTAGCGGAGTTCCATGACCTTTTGATATCAAGGTTGGATCATTAGCGAGGGCGATATGACCATTGAGCTGAGGGTCGGATACGGTCAAGACATGAAAGAGTGGGTTTGACCGATCAGGGTCGGTGAGGGGCAGTTGCCCACTTACCAACAGAGTAAGAGGCGTGGGGAGAGGGATGAAGGAAGAGGGATCAGTTGTTGCAGGTGATGATAGTAGGTCGCATGGGGATCTCTCCGAGCGAGCAACAGATATAATCTGATTGGCTGGCTGAGTGACGGGTGAACTCTGAGTGTCTCTCACATTCAGAGTCTGGAGTCTGGAGGGTTGGGACACGTCAACAGGGGACAACGCCGCTCTGTGATCATCTAAAGACGAAGAGTAATTTAGAGAGAGTGAGGGCCTATCCCGAGTGGTGGGGGGAGGACTAGTGGTGACCTGAGTGAAGGACGGGTGAGAGTGGGTGACATTGGGTTTCGTCGAAACCGCAATTTTGAGTAAAGGGAAGATAATGGCTATCTTAATTAGATTGGCATTGGAGGCTTGGATTAGAATGATCCCATTGTTATAGAGGGTGATGGTGGCATTGGCGTTGAGCATAGGCGAGGGCGCTGTAGTAAGTTTGAGTCCATGAGGTGTTTTTCTGATACCTGATATTCGGAGCACCGAGTAGAGGACTTTTCACTAGCATGCTCTTTTCCTGGTGTAGAAAATAAGGTTGTTAACTCTACTGCCTTTGTTTGTGCAAAAGTAAAAATCCGAGATTAAGGTTTCGGGCCTAGACCTAAGTATGTGATGCTTGTGTTTTTTGGCGGCGTTTTTCGATAGGTTGGGTAGGTAGTTGATGATGAAAGCGTTGGATCCTGAGGGATCAGGAATTAAATTCATTTTGAGAGTGTGTCAACTGACCGATGGTATAGACAAGACCGTGAGAATCACCAAGCCAAGAGGCTTGATCCTACCTCATCTCCTATTCCTTACAACACGCATTCAACATGTTGACAGATCCTTGACTCGTATTCGCTTTATTTGTCTTTTATCCAGATCCATTATCTCCTTTTCATTGCCAAAAGTTAGGATCAAGCCTCTTGGCTTGGTGATTCTCACTGCATGGCTTCACTCTTTTAACTTACGACGTTCAGGCACCACTAGTAGCATGCCTCGAGCATGTGTTCCGGTCCCTTTCACATTCACGCCGTGCGCTATCGAGGCCCCTCGCTTTGTTCTTTCCACACAGCCCTTCTTGGAATATTCGGTCACTTCTGCTCTCTCTTTTCTTCTCGCTGTCCGTATATCTAAAGTTTCTTTTCCCTTTCTCCCTCTCTCCCTCCCCAGAGACCTTCTGGAATTTATCTTTCCACTCATCTCGCTAACCTTGAACTACATACCTTTGTTGTCACTGAGCAATGCGATGCATAGAATGATTTGTCAATCTCACTCATGCTCACGATAGCTGTTTTGACCATTTACCGGGTACCGCAACTTATTAGTAGTAGCATTTCTCATGTCACCTAGTATTTTTGTCACTCAAGGTGCTCACTCACCTACACTGGTCGCCGTAAACAGTATCATATGATTTTGGTTGGGTCTAATTGACTCAGACATTGTCCCATTGCATATCCTTTCAGCCCTGAAGAAGTCTTGGGTCACTTCCCCAGACGAAACACGTGTTGGCTGGGCAACCGTTCAGGATTAAAGAAGAAACATAAAAAAACCTCTCAATGTTTATTGTGATTTTCAATACATGTTTTGTAAATTGAATTCTCTTGTGTGTGAACGTATGACACAGAGTAACACTCGACAACTAAATATAGACGTGTGCACAGGCCTGTAGTAAGACCCCTGGTCTTGAAACCAGGGGGTTCAGGGTTAACCCCCTCCTGTTGGCACCGCCTCACGACAACGAGAACCTGACTCACGTACACCTGTTGCAGGCGCCATTTTCTACCACACATTTCCAAAACCCGTTCTCTTTGTCTTCATTAGGAGCTGATAAAGGTCCAGTACCCGTGCTCCAAAAGACAATATCTAATTCAAAAAGGGGGTTACTGGTCCTAATAAGATACTGAGGGTTTCAAAAGAAAGAAAAGAGAATAAGTTACTAGGTACTGCACAAATTGCTAGGGGACAGTCAACCGGAATGTCTCTTGTTGCTCTCACACATCCCAAGGGATGTCATGCTTCATCATCGGGCGGGTGCTCCTTGTCCGGCTGGCGCTGCAATGCCGTATGGGTCTCCCGAAGGGTCATTTTGGCGGAGATCTTTTTATTTTGCCATTTGATGAGTGTGGGAGTATTCTAGTGGGGTAGTGAGAAGTGAATGTGAAACTAAATAAGTAAAACTGGCCAGGGAATATCACACTGGTTTTAATAGATGGATTCCCCTGGCAGAATAAAAAGAAACATAGGTTAGTGTTACTATTGGGGTAATAATGACCCCTAGTAGCTAAAAACGAAGAAGGACACTCTCACACTCATCAAACAGCAAAATAAAAAGATTCTCTTTTCTTTCTCTTGACACCCTCAGTGTCTTATTAGGAACAGTAACCCCCTTTTTGAATTAGTTAGTTGATGTTAAAATGTCATATACGAGGAAGGCATGCATTTATGTTTGTAGATACATTAAACGCTACAAACTGACCTTACCAACCATGATTGATTTCAATACCATAGTTTGCTGTAATTGACAAATTACACCTGTACTTTTATTTTCACAGCAATGCAAGCAGGCCCCAAGGCCTCTAACAGAACACAATACCCTGATGAAGTAGCAGTGTGTGGCATTAACCCACGAAACAAGACAAAGGAGATGTTTTTCTAACATCACATCACCTCATGAATACAGATATGTTAAATGTGTGAATTGTCCATGCCAAAAGTCAAGCACAAACGTTTGTGTAAATACACAATCTCACTAAATATGTTGCAATGGAGATGTACAGTATGAAATTAACCCTGCATGTTAAGATTACTCTACCCATGTCCACAAGGGAGTTGTCAGAAAATTACAATACCCCCACTCTGAAACAAAGCTTTCATGGCACCAAGCAAACGAAGCAAGTCATCACAACCCTCCCCAGAAGAGCTTGCTTGTCCCTTCCATCCAGGCATCTATCCATTCATCCTTTCACTCATCCATCTCTCCATCCACCTTTTCACTCACTCACTCACTCACTCACTCACTCACTCATCCATCCATCCTTTCATTCATTCACTCACTCACCCACCCTTTCATGTTATATTTGAATCTTTGCTTGATGTGTCCCAGAAAGAAGAGGCCCATCAGGCACACCACCCCTGCTGTATCTGCTTAAGCGGAGGGTCAACGACGGCCCTGCCTACCCTGAGGTTAGAACTGCATAGTTGTGTATCTCACCAACCAACTCTGGTATATACCCAAAGGGGAACTGGAAATATGGATGTGTGCCATTACCTAGGTCTGTTTCAAGGATTGCAGTCTGTTTGGCCCAGGTTGGTCACTAGCACACCTGCCTTCATAATAGATGTATGCTACGACCTTTGCCAGGTTTAAGACAGAGCTAAAGTGAGGAGGCAGCATGTTGTGTAGTAAACAGTAGTAGTGCAAATTAGCATTCAACCCTGGGTCCCTGCACTGATGCTTACTGGAACACACACATTCTCAAAAGGTCTGGTGCTGTGTTCCACTCACGCCTTCACAGCAGCATGTTGCACACGAAATGTGAGCATGACAAAAACATGTGCAAAATGCATGTGCCTGTGAAAGACGTACATAACATGCTACGTACAATCTACAGGAGGCTAGCCCTACACACCAGACGCCCCATGACACAGGCCCTCATCACCAGTCAACTGAACTATGGCAACACTCTCTATGTAGTAATTGATGCACATCTTCAAAAGAGACTTCAGACAACCCAGAATACTGCAGCCAGACTCATCATTGATCTTCCACAACAAACCCCCACCGCACCCCACTTCAAGCAACTCCACTGGCTCCCCGTACAATTGAGATGCCATATCAAGCTTCTGATCCACGCATACAAGGCACTACACAACCAAGGACCCGTCTACACTAACCACCGCCTGAACTTCCAGCAACTGCCCCAAACTTTGTTCCCTCACCATTTCACTTGCCCAAACACCCAGCGTATACTGAAGCAGAAGTGGAGAACACTCCTTCCCACACATCGCAAATAAGACCTGAAACAGCCTCCCCACACAACTCCGGACTATCACCTCACTTCTGGAATTCCAAAGGGTCCCAAGACCTGCCTGTTCAATAGAGCCTCCGGGACCTGCAAGCGACTGGATACCCTATCAGGTGATTAGCCGCACTTTACAAATCATGACTGATTGCTTGATTGTTAAGTTGCATATAAATATGCCCTTAACTGTCACAAACACAAAAAGGAAAAAAAAACAACCCTGCTTCAGCACCTGGACACTGTCACCTGTCATTTTTTAAAATTATTTTTTAAATATCTTTATTTGCATTTTCAATTTTTGCAGAGTTACAGGATAACAGCAAATATATATGTGATGAAGGACAGTAAAGTACATTGTTCATGATAAAATGGAAAAAGAAAAGGAGAAAGTCATTTTCATTGCCAAGGCATATCTACTGAGCCGGATATCTATTCCGTATATCCAGCCGATTTTACATGTAAACATCCACGCCTGTGCGAGCCATCAATTCAAAAGGATGATGCAAAACATGATATATATTTATAATGTAACAAACTAACAAAGCCATTATCTACTTATCCCTCCTGGGTCGGTGTATATATAGAGTGTATATTTCAACACAGTATATCCCTGCCTTTTCAGTCGTCTTATTTAGGCCTCACGGATCTTATCCAACTGATACTCATGCCCCCACACTAGTGTCATTGATGTGTTATGACTGTGGCCATTTTGCCCTTGGCAGTCCCGGGCCTCATCCTGAACCCATATCGGTATGTGTCTGCGAGCCTGCTGCCTCATCCCGTACATCCGTTGCTGGCGAGGAACCCCTTCCTCTCTCCCCATCCATACGTGTTAAATCCAGAAGTATAGTGTCCCAACACTGTGCAATAGGGTATTTACGTAGCCCAGCTATTTCCTATCTGTGTAGTGATGTGCTTTCAGCTTGTGCCCACACTAGAAGCGAATCTTTCCAACAATTAACAACTGGAGGATCAGCGAGTTTCCATCTCTTAGTTATCAACCTCTTTGTGACTACCAGTCCTAGATCAGTGAATCTCGAAGTGACCCTGTTTGTCTTTGATCTAGAATAAAGACCTAATATGCAGACCTCCCATGTACTCGTGATTGTCTTGTTTATGCAAGTTTCGAGTGCTATGATGACTTCCTGCCAGTAAGTAGATAGGGAGGCACAAAACCAAAGCATGTGCAGGAGGTCCGCATCTATCTGCAGACAGCGCGGGCATGCCGCAGTATTGGTGTGAAAATATTTGTTTAATTTGTCCGGGGAGAGGTATGCCCTTTGAGTTATATATGTCTGAATTAGTTTAAACCACTGTCACCTGTCATGCTGACCTGCTAAGTGTGACCACCCCAGTCTAGGAACCATGGAAGTGGACCTGAGGCATATGATCCAGCAAGAGCAATGCTTCTATTGCAGTTTTCATGCATTCGCAGTGTTGTGCAGGTCTGAATTCACGCATCTCCCATGTTGTGCAGCTCACAACCTGCACATCGCATATGTTGTTGGGGTCTGATTCCGCCTGTCACCACCATTGCATGTAAGTAACTGCAATGCAATGCGCCAGAAAAATCAACGCATTTGTAAGAAACAGGCAGGACACATCCAGGATATGATGCAATAAGTGTGGCAGGCTGCATACTAGGAAGTGTGCAAGTTAGTTTCACTTTGTCCTACTCTCTGCTAGTTTGTGCTGGGTTTGGAGGGTTGTTTGGAGAGAATCTGTGCTTATGGTGGATTTGTGGTCTTGTCAGTATCTGATCTCTCCCTGTCTTGTGTTTTATATACTTTTTATGTCTTTTAATATTGTTTTGTATAAGTATTTGCCTTTGTATTGTTGTGTGTTTGTCTTTTTAGGGGTTTTCTATATTAGGTGTAGGATTTGTTTTGAGGGGTGTACGTTTGTGGGTTTTGTGTGTAAGGGAATGATGGGGACATGTCACAAAGGGGGGAAAGTTCTCTGAGGGATAGTTAGGTAGCCTCTTATATCTATTCATACATTACTTGCCCAGGATGCTGGCTGCTGTGGGTAGTGCCATCCAGGTCTATCCAATCCAAGAAAAGAAGGACAGGTGGGAGCATGTACGATGGCACCTGAACAAATACTTTGGGCAGAATCGGACCGTTGTCCAAATAAAGCATCGTTGGGCAGACGTGGTGGCCCGGAAGGCAGATCTTGTGGAACACCTTGGACTGAAGATCCGAGGGCCAGCAGGTATGTATGTTTGCACCATCTGCATGCAGTAATGTGGCTATATCAGCAATGCAAAATGCAAACATGTAAGAGACATTATTAGGTTTGTTCATTTTTAAGATTGCATCATGCAACTTTCAAAATGTACCTTGCAATGAACAGGAAATAGTCTACCTAGTGAAACTTTGTGTGCCCCAGAATGCATACATTGAGCCAGTGTAAAGCAACACAGTTGCAAAAACTGCATTGCCATACCCTGACACAAGGGCTGATCAATGGGTTGTAGGTGGTTGTATACAATGACAATGCATGGTATTATGAGCATTCCTTTATTTAACATACTTGAATGACAAGGGAATGTTCCCAAAATGCCATACCTCCATTGTTGGCTAACAGGAAAAATATGTTCAATCTTAAGTCATATGAAAAGTTCCATATGTGCTGCATTGTGCTGCACATGTACACAGATTAAGATCCTTTATACAAATGTAAATGTTCAATAATGTGGGCCTTACAGGGCAACACAAAACAAACCTGCTTACAAGGCATGCATAGTTGGAAGGGACCAAGAGTTTCCCCTAGTCAGCACTCTGTGCACCAGTGCCATTGAAACTCTTATCTTACAAAGATGTCACCCCTGTGTCATGTTACAATTGGGCCTCACATGATGTTGACCAGCATTACGATAACATCACATTCCTGAGACATGCTTCAGGCATGTCATATTAGATACCTCTGACCTTCATCATCCAGCCAGCTCAGATCAGCAAGCTGCCTAGCTGCTTCCCATATTATTACAATATATGCATATGTATGTCAAGAGAGTTGGCTACATCTGAAATACTGGGATGACATAGGTATTCACTTTGAATGTAGACCATGTGTAACTGCACTAATTACAATGCAATGTCCAATTTTGTGTCTTTCAGGAAGACTTCTCCCATACACCCCGGGTGAGGTGGACAGCGTCAGGGACCCCAATACTACCAGTGAGTGTAATAAGTACATGTATGTAGCTTTTTAATGTGTGTGTTACCTATGTGAATTGTAACATTGTGATGTGTTTTGGGAGGTTTCAATCACCTACTATCCAATTTACAGTCAGTGTGTCAACACAATGGAACTAGGCCTCACATTAATTTGAAATGAACAAGGAGGAATATCATTGTGAATGGAAGGAAAACGTAAGCAGGCCCACAGGAAAAAAGCATCTTTACATCTGTGGTGATGTTGGCATATCTATAGTCTTGATGTTTTTTGCACAGTAACCATCATCTGGTGCATAATCTGCTGCAGGTGGCCAACACAAACACATTAGGTTTTACCCCAAAAGTCACAAACCAAACAAATCATGCATCTACATATGTAGCTGCAAATTCAATTGAACGTTGCTGAGCTAGTCTGGGCAGGTTTCTGTTGCATATGTCCAATAAAGTGTATGACGATGTGCAATAAGAATACACTGGCACTGTTACCAAATACGAACATGAAGGTATCATGAACTCAGAGTAATACAGAATGTGTGTCACTGTGCAACACTTATTCCATCCACATGCAGCATACTATACGCATACATGCTGCATACATTTGACCTCTCTTGCAACATAATTTCAGTGTGACTGACCATAGGTGTGGCTAAATATGCCTGTTGTGTAACACTTAAAATGTTTGTAGACACATACCTGTCCCTGTAGCTGTGTGTCAAATCAAAAGGCAAATTGAAAACTCATGTAGGACAGTGTCAGCAGGGTAGTCATCACAATCTAAACATTTTGACTATGATACATGCTGTGAATGTTGTTGTGATAGGGAAAACTTTGCCTACATCATGCATTTGACCCATGTCAGAAAACAAAAGATATGGATACATGTGTTTCTGTAAGGGTGTTAATATATCATCATAAGGTCCTCAAAAACTTCTATATCTTACTCTACCCCTAGGTATGGCTGTTGTAATCCAGTCTCAGGGGTACCTGAGCCTCTCTCAGAGTAGGTCATTGTTAATATTGATGTTGATGTACACAATGATGCGTGTATGTACAAAAACGAGATTAAATCACTGTTTGGAGTAGAATCGAATATTAATAGATCCAGAGAAGCTACAGTGTATCAGTTCCGTAAAAAGTTCCCAGCTATCATGAGGCCGTCGCTAAAACACATGCAAAGTAGATTCCCCACACAGATAAAATAAACTTAGCAAGTATTGCCGCTAATGGCACGCACACACTCAGGCACACGGGTTCGCCTGGCCAGAAGGGGTAACCTTCGACACCAACATAATCGAACACATGAGAACACACATCCGGACCAAATATGTAGGACAAAAGAAGACTAGGAGAGAGGCACTGCTAGAACTATGGGCCGTCTTTGAGGAGGCCCAGACCAACAATCCTAAACTAGAACCCACAAGCAAGATGTCTGCGCCTTCCCCACCATATGTAGGATGGAGGCGCTCTCTACGATGCCTGCCATCCCTGCATTAGGTTATACCAATCCACTGGTTGAGGGAGCAGGGGGGCCCCCCAAAGGACAACAAACTACCAGATCTAGATGAGGGAGGCCAAAGGGCCCCCAGGCCCAGCAATCCCAGCATCACCCCAGCCCAGTGCTAGAGCTCCCCGAAGCCCAACACCCCATCCATCACACTTCACCCTTCGAACCCCAGTGACACGGAGAATGAGTACTCCCTCTCAGGTGACAAGAGATTCATAGCAGACTATACTAAGCAGAGGAACTGATTCAGCCATCCAGGCCTAGGAGTGGGTCAGTTAAGACAAAAAATATAGCTGTGGCCAAGGACTGCACCAGATACAGGAGGGGAAATCCTGACTTGAATTTCCCCTACATGCAGGAATACCTTGTAAGAGGGGATAGAAGGCAAGTGCAGGAATAAAGGAAAGAGCGAGAGAACAAGAAAAGGTTAGGACAGAATTAGGACATCGCTACAAGGTCCCTGGGATGGGAGTAGGCGATCATGGTCAGAGTAGCTCTGGTCGCAATAGCACAGAAGGTGGTGGCACCAATGAGGGTACCTCCGCAGAAAATCAGGAAGGATTTAGCATGTAGTAGCAGGGTTCGAGGAAGTAGTACAGAGAATGTCCAAGGGTGGGACTGAGTTTTGATCCTCCCTCAGAACCAAACAAGCTGTAGGGTCAATACGGGCCGGTCCCTCATCCGGTGGGTGACATGCATACACCCGCACTCACATGTACTGGCTGTTAGTGACCCAGCGGTCTAAGGAAGAACCCACTGTAACAGTGTTGGTGAATAACACACCCTACATCTTCCTAATTGACATAGGGGTGAAAAAGTAATGTCTAAGGGGACGGGATAATTTCCCATCCAAAGACTCCATGGACACACAGGGATTTTTGGGTGAAGTTATGAGGGTCCCCTTCACCAAAACCCTGGAGATAGATATTGGAGGTACGTAAAAAGGCAGCTATTATATCACCTCTCATCCCCGATAAATCTCCTAGGCAGAGATGTAATGGCCAAAGTAAATATGACCTTTCATTTCTCAGGAGATCGACACTGACCTGCTCAATCTCTGGGTTTGCCCCATCAAGACTCATGTCTTTAACATGCCCACAGTGCACAGACAGGCCTACAGTGCGCTTATCGCCACTTAATTGAGGCCTTGAAAAAGTCATTGACCGGCCACAAGGAACTAGCGTGGATACCCGAAATACAGAATGCTTTTAACGAGCTCAAAACAGAAATACTGCACACCCCCATGTTAGGGACGCCCAATTAGAAGAAGGAATTTTTCTTACTCAGCCACAGTGACGGGCAGTGTCATGTCAGCCGTCCTAACACAGAAGTACTCCCTGGGTCACAAGCCCCTTGCGTATTACAGTGGGTTCCTGGACTTGGTCATGCAGGGTCATTTTCCATGCGAACAGGCACTTGCCACAGCGGCCTTTGCTGTTGACAAATTCACCTCTGTTGTAATGAGGACACAGCTGACACTGTATGTTGAGCATTCAGTGTTTGCCATCATTCAAAAAAGCAAGTGCACACTGACTACACAAGGGGTTTCAGGGTACAAACTAATGCTCTCCTGACCTTCCCTAAAAATTGTACGTTGTCACCTAGTGAACCCAGCCACCTTTAATGAACATGAGGTGTAGGAGGGGGAGGAGATCCATGACTGCGCCACTTACAACTCTGAAGGAATTAGCCAGACAGAGGAGGATCCCATCTTAGAAAGTGAAGCATTATTCATCGACGGATCCTCCACCATAGACCAAGAGACGGATGTAAGACACACGGAGCAGCGGTAATAATGGCTCACAGCCTTGCACCCTCAGAGACACTGCAAGTAACAGTGCAGCTAACTCTCCACTCCCACCTCTCAGCACAGGGGGCAGAGCTGACAGTGGCAATTGAGGCCCTCATCCAAATCTCGGGAAAGACGGCAACTATCTACTCAGATTCAGGGAATGTCACCATCACGGTGCACTCTAGCATAGGGAGGTGGAGAAGGCTGGGGTATCTCAAATCAGACAGCACCCCCGTCACCCACAGGGACCTCCTAGAGTTACTTATCGGCACCCTAACACTGCCTGAATACGTTGCCACGGTACAAATGCTCCACTCGCACTGGGGTCAAAGACCTTGTATCTCGGGGGAATGTAGTGGTGGACCATATTGCCAAAAGGGAAGCTTATGGTGTGATCAAAGAAGCACATGTATTCCCTTTACAGCAGGCACCAGAAATGGAGCTACAACAAGATCAGCCATACATAGAGACAGCAGGGATATGTTTGAGTGAGTTACAGGAAACAGCATTGCCTGATGAATGAGAGCGCTGGTTAGCCAGGGGCTGCACATAAACCACACATGACCTTATATACCTAAACACACCGCAGTGAAACTCGCCATGCCACAGAGCCTAGTTAACATAGCCTTACCTCAAGTGCACCTACCAATCTACACAGCAAAAGACAACATGATAGCGGAACTCCAGAGCGACTGGCTCATCTCTAACCTTACCAAAGCACAAACTATGTATTTAAATGGATGCTCCGTCTGCCAATTGTACTCACCCAAACCTACACTCAAGGTTTTGTCATTGGCTATCCCCAGACCAACAGGCCCTTTAAGGTGCTACACATCAACTTTATCGATCTGATCGATCGATGTGCCAACCATTGATACTTGAAGGTAGTGGTCTGCCTGTACTTCAGGTGAATTGAAGCTGGCCCCTGTGTACATCGCAACGCCAAGGAAACAGCGACGTTCCTTGTCAGGGAAATAATACCTATGTGAGGAGTACCAGATGTCATCTGATCAGACAACGGAAGACACTTTGTCAATTTCATGTTCAGTCACATCTGCACCCTCTTAGGTATAACACACAAACTAGCCTCAGTATATCACCCTCAAAGCAACGGCATCATTGAGAGATTCTACGGCCTGTTTAAAAATAAATTAAGCAAAATCTGTGCTTGCCTTAATTATAAGTGTCTCTACTGTCTGCCCCTATCCTTGTTCCTGTTACGGAATACACCCAGCAGCAATCACCATCTCACAACACACCAAATTGTAACTGGCAGACTAATGGGAATGCCCAACCCAAAAACACGGGCCAACTTAAGTGCTGAGACGAGCTCACAGCCACTAGGGGACGAGTTGCATGTATATCTCTCTGAATTAACCGAGACCGTTAAGTTCCTATCTAAACAGGTCAACCATCGGAACGCTAAGTCCACCACCATACAGCTACTGTATCAAGCACCTCAACCTGGGCAGGAAGTGTATGTCTGCAACTTCGTAAGGAAAGGGAAGCAGGCCAAGTTTGAGGGACCCTACCGAGTGACTTTCGCATCATGTATTGCCCTCAAGATGGAGGGAAGAGAGGCATAGGCCCACCTCTCCAGTGTACAGCTGAAACCTTCCACGGCAAATCCCAGATGAACTGTTGCACACAAACTCTTTCAAACTTTTCCAAAGTAAAGAAATCTCCCAGTCACTGGAGTACCACAGACATCTTTCCTGAATCCATCCCAAGAACTGCAATGTTCCACAAGTTACATATTGTTGTACAATTATATCCCCTCTGTTTACTGTGGGTGTGGCCACATCCACATGTTGCCAAAGATCTGCCTGTCCAATGAAGTCAACCCCAACATTTGTACAGCACTTGCGTAGGATCCTCTCCGATGACACCTGTAATTACACTGAACACAACACTAGTATTCCCCACACACTACACAGAGCATTCTTACACAACACATGTTATCAGCATTTGACTGCCGATGGCGCACAGATATTGCCAGGGTCATGCTTTGTCTGTTCACTGATACCACATGCAGTAGGCACAGACAGGCTTTACTTGCTCCAAGAGATAGCCCTCGATAAAGCGAAATGCCTATTCCAACTCTGCCTATGTAGGATTAGGGACTAGATAGAAACCAACAGAGTAGAACCCAATAGAATAATAGTGAATGTGACCCATTACAAGACCAATCCCACAGCACTATTCGCTGATCCTAGCGAGATTCAAACAGAGTGTGATAGAATGCGCAGGTGGGGCACTAAAGGGGAGGATACTATTTGGCCCTGAGATTTTCCAAAAGTAAGATTCTTAGAGGTAGCAAAGCCATCGCACCAGTGCACAAACATGTCCGCTCCGACTTCCGTCTATAGTCCCAGGGCGGCCTTTAGCATGTCTGGTTCAGTCTTCTTTAACAACAAATAAACGCCAGGCATGGAGTTCCAGTGTTGGGCCATCCACCTAGATTATGCAAAGGGAAATGAGTTTCGTAGGGGAGGGTTAAATGCCAGCATAGATAACCCCAGTCAGGAAATATGGAACACTGAGATAAATAGGTACATATGGTTGGAAGGAAAGCGGCAACCCCTAATTGTACGGAAACTTACACTGTATTCCTTGTGTTTCAGAGGAAAAGGAATGATTCCACTCGGTGCTAATATCAACTTTGGTGCAATACTGCATGTACCGGACATGCAATGGGGCGCTTCGACGCTGCTGGATGCCTAGTGGCTGTGCAATGAATTTGCCTACACCCAGCTTGTCCCAGATAGCAAGGCCTGTGCTCCCTGGTCACCATACACACCCTACCCTGGTCATTCCTGGAGAAGATCTGTCAGAGTTGTTCCAACATCCACTACAGAAGAAAACAACTTTATTGCATCAGACTCGAGAAAAAAGAACGACTGATTAATTTGGCTGGGCTCAGTCCCAGGGCATTCCAGAAGAATTCAGACTGTTTTCTGACACACAAGTCAATGTGGGAGGGTCCATAGCCTTCTTCAGAGTGCTGATGAAAGTAAATGCCCGCTGGTTACAAATAACCAGATGGGAGTTGATAAAGATGATAAACAGTACTGAATTCGGCCTTAATGCAATTAACAAAGAACTAAGAGCCATCCGCCTCATGATGATGCAACATTGGTATGTGTTAGACTTGATGCCCACAATGGAGGGAGAGGTGTGTGCCAAGATCGGTGTGTCCTGTTGGACGTTCATTCCAGGCAAGGACATAAACAATGGGGCTTTGACTCTTGACATCAAGCACTGTGTATGTACAAAAACAAAATCAAATCACTGTTGTTGAAATCCCCCAATATAACCCCTCCATCAACCCCGAGTCAGAAATAAATGGTCAGGTGGGCCCAACACCCTAGGCCTTAGGCTACTGATTGACAGACCACAGGTGGGGTGGCACGTAACCATTAGGACAGACGCATGAACAGGAAAAAACCAGATTAGTCCCACAGATAGGCAGTGACACCACAACGGTCCTGGAAGATTGGCCCCAATAAAACGCACATGGCCAGAGGGGTGCATGTTCCTAAAACACTATAAAGTTAGATGCCACATGAAGTTAGGAGCACTCAGCTAATCAGGAAACATCACACACTATACACTCAGTGATCACATGCTTCCCATTCCGGACATCTGGACACGTTACCCTCTGGCCCTCATGGTGTCCATGTAAGGTCGAGACCCACCTGCATTTGTCATTAAGTGGGAGTAATTTATGGCTTCATGACAAAACCCACATTCCACTCCCGAAACAGGATCTATGAATTGTTTTATGATGCTTCAAGAAATGTATAAAAAGACATTCAAAATGATTGTATTTTAGTCAGTCCTCAGACCTGTTTCTGTATTCTGTACTCCTGGCTGCAGTGTTCAATTAAACCACTTGTTCCTGTTTTGATAAATGCCTGTTGTCTTTGTTTTTTCAAGGTAAATTCATACTCGAGCAACACCATGTCATCACTATATGAAATGGTGTGACAGAGGAACATTGACACTGATGCTCTGGAATCTGTAGGGCTGATGGCCTGCTACTCTAGGTAATCATGGTGTTGTCTAAATCATTACCAAAATAACTGACAGTTGCACATTGTGAGTGTTGATGTACACATGGCTGGGTTCTGGTCATATTGTTTAGCAGATCTTAGCTGGATGTCAGCCTTCATATCACTTTGCAATGTGAAAGTTTCAAAGGACATTGTGCTATTTCAATTGCCGTAAATCCTATGGAGTGGCAGTAGGCCTCAATGCATGGATTAAGTCTAATTGGCATGGTGTGGTCAGCTGACACAACACACTAGTCTGCACATGGATTGGCATTAAAATGGCAGCTCATGCCTCCATATCCCTTAGGTTCCATTTATGGGAGACATCCATACAATGCAAGGTATATAGTAGTGTTGCTGCACTGTCAGTCAGGGGTTTGTGAAGTGTAGCTACTCACCTGTGAGGGCCTCAAGGCGCTGGGGGCAGCTCCTTTGGGTGCTGGGATCATCTGAAGTGCCAGGTCTTGAGGTCCTTCCTTAACTGGAGCAGTTTGGGGCTTTGCCAGAGGTGGAGATTGTTCCAGGTCTTGGCAGCGAGGTAGAAGAAGGACTTTCCACTCATTCTGGTCTTGGTCTTGTAGATGTGTGGGATGGTGGCCAGGGAGTGGTCGGCTGATCATAGGTTTCTCTTGGGGGCATGGAAGGAGAGGCAGTTGCTTTGGTATGCTGGTCCGATGTTGTGGAGGGCCTTGTATGCGTGCATGAGGAGCTTGAAGGTTAATCTTCTTTCGATGGGGATCCAGTGGAGATCACTGAGGTGCTGGTTGATGTGGTTGTAATGGGGGATGTCTAGGATTAGTCTGGCTGCAGCTTTCTGGACGGTCTGGAGCTTGCGGAGGAGTTTTCTGTTGATTCCAGCATAGAGGGTGTTGCCGTAGTCCACTCTGCTAGTGATGAGGGCTTGCGTGACTGTTTTTCTGGATTCGTGGGGGATCCATTTGAATGTTTTTCAGAGTATGCGGAGGGTGTTGAAGCAGGCCGAGGACACGGCGTTGATCTGGTGGTTCATAGTGAGCGATGAGTCCCGTATGATGCTGAGGTTTCATGCACGGTCTATTGGGATGGGGTGGTTTTGGAGGGTGGGGGGGAACCAGGTGTCATCCCATGCTGAGGGGGTGGAGCCTAGGATGAGGACTTCTGTTTTCTCTGAGTTGAATTTCATCCAGGTTGCGACGGCTTTTATCCCTTCATGGAAGTTGTGCCTGCTGATGTTGGGTTCCTTAGTGAGGAAGAGGAGGAGCTGGCTGTCGTCAGTGTAGGACACGATGTTGAGTACATGGTTTCTGACGATGGTTGCGAGGGGTGCCATGGAGATGTTAAAGCAGGTGGGGCTGAGAGAGGATCCCTGGGGCACTCTACATCTGGTCTCTGTCGGTTCTGAGAAGTAGGGCGGGAGCCTGACTCGCTGTGCTCTGCCTCCACATCTGGTCTCTGTTCGCTCTGAGAGGTAGGGCGGGAGCCTGACTCGCTGATTTCCGCCTGTGAGAATTGAGCATGTCCAGTCTAGGGCCTTTCCTTGGATGCCGGCATCGTGGATGGCGGCTAGTGTGCAGTGGGAGACGGTGTCGAAGAAATCTGAGAGGTCCATGAGGATGAGGGCTGCCATTTGGCCCTGGTCGAGGAGGGTGCGGATGTCATTGGTGGTGGCAAGAAGGGCAGTCTTGGTGCTGTGGTTGCTGCGGAAACTGTATTGGGAGATGTCCAGGATGTTGTTAGCTTCGATGAAGTTTGCTAGCTGGGTGTTGACGGCCTTTTCGATGACCTTGGCTGTGAATGGAAGCAGTGAGATGGGCATCGTGAGGTCAGTCGGGTCGTGGAGGGTTTGTCCAGGAGGGGTTTGACTTTGGCATGCTTCCAGTCATCAGGTAATGTGGCGGTCTCGAGGGAGCAGTTGATCGTCTGGCGTAGTTCGGGTGATATGGCTGTGGCAGCCCAGTGGAAGATGTGTGGGGGACAGGGGTCTGAGGGTGCTCCGGAGTGGATGCTATTCATGGTTTTTAAGGTGTCTTCTGTCATGAGTGGGGCCCAAGAGAGTAGGGTCTGTTGGGTGGCATCGTTGGGGGTAGGGACTAGGGCGGTGCAAAGGTCTTGGTTGTCGAAGTTGTCATAGAGCATCTTAATCTTGAGGTGAAAGAAGGAGCTGAGTCTGTTGCAGAGGTCTTGGGAGGGTGGGACGTCTGTAGTTTTGCTCCCGGGTTTGGCAAATTCCTGTGTGATGGAGAAGAGTTCCTTGGAGTTGTGGGCATTGGTGAGGATTCTATCTTGGAGGGAGTTCTTCTTTGTGGGTTTGATGAGTTGGTGGTGTGCTGTGGTGGCTGTTCTGTAGGCGGTGCATGTTTCAGGGGTTTTGCTGTTTCTCCATGTCTTTTCAAGTCGTCGGCAGGAGCGCTTGGATTCTTAGAGTGCAGGGGTGAACCAGCTTGCTTTCTTGTTGTGTTGTCCTGTAGCTTTCTTGAGGGGGGCGAGTGTGTTGGCACAGTTGGTGATCCAGTGGTGGAGGGAGCGCGGGTGCTGGGCGGCCTGTAGATGAGTGTTCCGCGGAGAGTCATTTTGGGGTTGGTCTGGATCTGGAGGTGGAGATATTCCATGCGGGTCGTGGCAAAGTCCGGGTCAGTGGTTTTAATGCGGAGGGAGCTTTTGTGGACAATGGTGATACCTCCTACTGGGCGGTCTTTTCTTAGGATATTGTATCCGTCTGGAATGGCGGTTGCGATGTTGGGCACAGAGTTTGCATTGGTCCATGTCTCTGTGAGGAAGGCAACGTCGGGCATGTGGGTGTATAGGAAATCCCAAATTTCTATGGCGTGCCTGTGTAGGGATCGCACATTGAAGAGGATGCAGTTCAGTGGTTTGTGTGTGGTGGCGTCCGGTAGGCTAGGGGCAGCTGCTGTGGTCCAGAGGTGGGTGAAGGTGCAGCGGCAGTGTCGGCAGGAGATAGGGCCTTGGGTGTTGCTCGGTGTAGAGAGCTGGCAGTTGTTGCTGCGTACGGGGTTGAGAGCACGGAGGGTGCTGGGGTCGTAGCGCAGGTGGGTCGGGAGACCAGGATCTCTCCGGTCGCAGGCCAGTCGCAGACAGGCGCAGATTGGCTTGCCTTTGGCATGCCTTAGTCGCACCCACTGCGCGGCCGCACAGCAGCCACCATTAAGTAGGGGTTGGGGGAGGGCGGTCAGGTGGGAGCAGGAAGGACACGTTGGAAGGGGGGGCCACGGGGGCAGCAGCGGTGGGGAGCATGGGAGAAAAAGAGAAAAAAGGAGAGCAAAAAAAGAGAGAGCAAAAAGAGAAAAAAGGGCACAGAACAGAGCAGACAAGCAGAAGAGCAGAGTGCTCTCCCACTGGACCACCAGGGATGAGGCGCAGGCAGGAGCCTGTGGGTGGAAAAGGGCCTTGAACACATACCTGGCACTGAGGATCTGGGCTTAGAGGGCAGTACCTCAACGGTGGAGCTGCGCGGGTGAGAGCAGTTACACTGACCATGTCAGTGGTCTTTCTCTTCTTGCCGCACAGCGGCCGACATTAAGTAGGGGTTGGGGGAGGGCGGTCAGCTGGGAGGTGAGAGCGGGAATGGGAAGGGCACGCTGGAGGGGGGACGGGCCGCGGGGGCAGCGGCGGGGAGCTCGGGAGAAAAAAAGAGGAAAAAGTTCAAAATAGAAAGAGGGGGCAAATAGAGAGAAAGGGAGAGCAAAAAAGGGAGCAAAAAGAGAGAGAGCAAAAAGAGAAAAGAGGAGAGCAAAAATAGAAAAACGGGCACGGAGGACAAAGAACAGAGCGGACCAGCAGAAGAGCAGAGTGCTCTCCCACTGGACACCAGGGATGAGGCGCAGGCAGGATCCTGCGAGTGGAGGGGGGCCTCGAACACCTACCTGGCATGGAAGCCCCTGGCTCAGAGGGCAGTACCTCAATGGTGGAGCTGCGCGGGGGGAGAGCAGTCACACTGACCAGGTCAGTGGTCTTGCACTGTGTAAAAGTTAACATGCAAGAATGCGCATACTGATGAGCTAGGTTAGACTGGCTAGCATCAACACAGTCAACCCGCATCATGGTCCAAGGGTTCCTGCATTATATGCCACAAAGTTTGTAATACATAAACACAGTTCTGAGATGCATTGTCTCATTTGAAATGTGCACAGACGAATGCAGCCCTGGGATAATGAGTGTACTAAAATATGTTTAAGTTAAGCTCAAATTGGTTTTGCTCAAGTGTATATCAGGAGCTATATGTCAGATATCAGTGCATTTGCCTGAGGGTGAAATGTGGAAATGTACTCCAGTAATGTTTTGCAAAGGTATAAAATAACAACCCTAACAACCCTTTATCCTTGTATTGGCTACCTGACACTGAGTAAGTAAAGTCAGCAATGTGTGCTGCTTTATGTGGCTCCCGATGAGTAAAGCAATGCAGTGGCACATTACCTGGACTGTCTTACTTTATCAATGTTCACATATGCTGATCAGCAAGTTTCAGTCCACTTATATGATGCAATACTGAAACTCAAAATTTCAATTTCTGGACCATGTGTCCAATTTCAGATAAACACATCATCATGAGTGTGACTCTTTGTTCTGAATTATATGGCTGTCATTACATTGTGAATACATTACCATATTGAACACCTATACTGACCTCACTTGACCCAGTTTGCCTTGTTCAAGTAGGAGGTGTTTTTGTACTGAAAGAAAAGTATCCATGTCTACATTTCAAAATTAGGAGTTGGTCTGGACAGGCACATATGATTGTGTAACAATGTCAGACTATTGTCACACATATCATGTACATTTACAGCTTGTGCTAATATTTATTATCTTTACCTCCCTAGATAACATGACAGCTGAGTATGTACAGACTTTTGAGATGTGAATGGATTGCTACCGCCACATCGAAAGACAGCCAAGCTATGTGAGAGGGCCAAGACATCAGGGTCCAAGAAGCACCAAATTCATCCGGCACATTGGGAATTGATGTTTAACTTGTCATTTGTGTATAGTGGTTAAGATACTTTAAGATAAATTAAGATAGTGTTACAGTTAGTTAGTGTAGGTTAGGCATGTGCAGGTAGTTTAAGATAAGTTTATATAGTGTAAATTAGTGTTAAGGTTAGTTAGTGTAGGTTAGGTAGTTGTAGGTTGTTATAGAAAGTTTAGATTATTAAAAAAAGTTTCTACTTTCACAACTCCGAAATCATTCCATATTTAAGAGTTGCTATCATTGAGCAAGTTGAGCTGATTACATGATGTAGCTATTGGCCTGCAGTCTTTGAAGGTATATGTTGCTTTGCAGAGGCCGATGGCCAGGTATTAGTCTACCTCACATTTGAGTCAAGTAAAGACCCTTTACCATTCTTTAGGGACAGTAAGTGGTCAACTTTGGGTGACTTTACACACATCACAACACCAATAGTCTCCTGCGGTGGCACTGCATATGAAAGAGATAGGGCTGGTATAGTTGGCATGGTTTGGTCTCTATAGATTACTGATTCCTGGCTGCGCTAGCACACACACGGGTGGCTGCTACTACTGCACACACCCTTGCACACTTCTGAATGTGGGTCATAGTTGTTGGCTGATTACAAATCATGAATGGGTCCACATCTGCCTGAGGAACCTCCATCATCATTGGCATTGACTACTTGCTAAGCATGGCACTCCATGCATGTATCTTTGGTTTCCTACTTTCAAAGTTTCATGCACATAAGTCTCCCATGACCTCTTCTCCTAGGGAGGTGTAGCTTTGTTCCTGGTTCTGACTGTGGCTGCTTTGCAAATATATTTGTGTACATTGTACAAAAGATGTAATGTGTGGTTACACTCAACATACGAAGCCTCTTAGTTGCAGGGAAACACATTTCCCCTAATTCTCCCAGGGTAGCATTATTCACCATTTATCAGTTGACATAAGGCCCACAAATAAGCCCTTGCATTTCTTGCTTACTGACATCCAAGGTATAGGATTGGCTTTACGAATCCTTGTGTGACACAGGTATGATGCTAATTTAGAAGAATTATGGCCATTAATAACTGTGTATTATTAGTACAACCATGCTAATTTATGACTGTACGATCTCTTCAATGTGAGTATTGAGGCCATCATATTAGGATGATAACGCTGTCATGTTCTCTGAGTAGATATATGGGGATGAGTGGAACAGTGTTATGGCCTCACATGCCTCACAAACCCCATTTATAGCAGGTAAGCATTTGTGTGTTTAGTAAGAGTTTTCACTGTGTGTCAGTCAAGTGACTGCAGATCATTGTCATGCCCTGATGATCAATTGGGAAGCCACACATTCCTCGTAATGCTATTGCAGTGGATGCACTCTTCTTGAGATGCTAAGAAATTGGTTAAGATAGTAGACATCCACCATGATATATGTTGTCCTTCCTACAACAAACATACAGCACTCTGGTTTGTAAGAGTGAATTTATTCACAAATGTGGGTCGGTCACCATGAGCATTTTTGTAGTGTTTGGGGCAAAAACACCAACATTGATTGTGAGCAAAGGATGACCAGACAGAGTCTAAATGGGAGACATGTCATGTGACATGTAGAAGTGAGGCAAATTTCAGAGAGGAGGTAAAAATTTCCATTAGGGAAGGTAGGCTTCTTCAAAAATCCACAAGTGGCTAAGATCAACAGGTGCACAAACAAAAGGGTACAGTACTGTGTGACAAAGGAGGTGGCATCGTGATAGACACAGGATCTGGCCAGGAGGCACAAACAAGTGTTACCTGGCAGTTCGCCAATGGAAACTTGGGAATTCCATATCTTCCTCCCCTGATGTGGGTTGTGCCTCCCTTGCAGTTGGTGGTGTTTGTGTGGGAGGCATCTGAGGCACACACACATCAGGGGCAGAAGATGTGGCTCCCCTGTCCCCACCAGCATTTGTCTGTGCCAGTAAGGAAGGCAGCACATGGTTGATAGGGGTTTGATGACTTTTCAACAAGGCAACAACGTCACAATGGAGGGCACCCATTGTTGTTATGTAGGAGTCCAATTTGTGCTCCATAGATTCCAAGATGGTATGGAGATTCCCCAGCTGGGTGGCGAACTCACTGGTGTCAGGTGTTGAGGGCTGGTGTCTCCCTCATGGCTACAGCAATGTCAGCTAGGGACTCATCCATACTATGGAGCCAAAGGTAGGTGTCTCTAATTGCCTGAGTCATATCCTTATTAGGACTGAGACACCTATGGACTCCTTATAATGTTCTTCCCATCCTTGCCCACATATCATCACCCATTTGCTACTGGACACCTACCACTCACTATTGGAAGTCAACTTAGAGGACCTTGGAGTCCACAGCTGGCCTTGGACTGGCAGATGGGACATGTTCTGTGGGTGTCGGTTCCTCTGGAGACCCTGCGATGCTGTAATCCCTTGCTATGAATAGATGAGAAGATTCAAAGCAGTCTAGCAGTTGTTGGAAGGTGTCATCGTCCATGGGGGGGCAGGATGGCATCATCAACAGGTTATTCATTAAGGACAGGCTGCGGCACAGAAGGTGTTGTTTGTCCCTACGCAATGAAATAGAAATATGTCATTGATGATCTATGATAGATGTTGACATCCGACTTTTGTTTGGTTCACTTTATATTACACATATATTGTGTAGAACATATCTTCAGACAAGTAAATTAGGCCATTTTATACTGTTGTAGCCTTTCACATGTCAATATCTTTACATTGTTCACCCAACCACTGTGTGACAAGGGGGCCTATTTGTGTGATACTACACAATGCAACACAGCTAGACAGCTTGCTGGCCTGCCCTGCCTGAAAGCGTGAGTGCAGTTAAAGGCGCCTTTGAGCATATTGATTAGCCTTTAAGTTGTATGGCTACATTGATGTAAAAGTCACTCATTGACATCTCTGCTGAGAACATTGTACCATGTCACCAGGTTGCCTGCCTTCACTCTAGCCATCGGTCAAGCCACAGCACTAACAAAGTAATGTTATTGTATCATCTAAGAGATTTTATCCTGCACTCTTTTTTCCACTGAGCACACCAGACCAATCTGCCTTGCTGTGCTGTCTTGCATGCAATTTGAGCAATCATGTGGTCAAGGGGTCATATTTGACACACATTCACAAAACTCTACACAGCAATGGCGCCGCGGCTAGGGCAACTGACGCTGGACGCTGGGGATCACGGTTCGATCTCTGGCGGCAGGGGTCTGCCCAGTACCATGCGACTCTGGGCAATAGCTTGCTTAATCTTCTCAACGGCCCCCAGCGCCGAGATACCCCTTCGGGGGTGATTCGTGCGCTATACAAGTACTGGATTTACATTTACATTTTACATTGTAGGAATGGGTAAGGGCATATATTTACCATTCTTTACTTATTTGTGTGGATTCCAGACGTTTCCTTGCACACATGTACATCTCCAGAGTCCATGCTCACTCCATTTCCTCATTACCCAAGATGCTCATCTGCAGAGTAGCACACGTCTTGACTCAGCCCCACTTACTTGTACTTTAACATGGCTCCTCTGGCAATCATCATTCAGACCCAGGACTCTACTTCATCTCACACACTGATGACACCCAGATGAAACATTAACTCTCAGAATACACCTGCACCACCCACATTTATTGCATTATGCAACTGACCAACATACCTACCTGTATGTGAGAGCTATGTCTCATGCTGAACCTCACAAGATAGTAGCGAGGATATTGAGCAACATATACCTACCCTGGTTGCCCACACAGCTACAACCAAACACCCAACCTTCCACCCATCCCAAAAAAACAGCCCTTCATCCTGGATTCCTACCTCACCCTGTCACTTCTCTATTCCCCGTTTCAGCTCCACCTGCTTTCACATATGTTGCATAGTCAGACTTGTCTTCTTATGACTCTCACCTGAGAACTGGGACACCATCACCCAGGCCCACATAACATATAGAATGTAGTACACCAATGGACTCTTCTACGGCATCCTTGCACAGCTGCTACAAGTGTGAAACTAACAAACACAGCAGTGCCTGACTAACACTCTGCCTACCTACACATCCCACAGGGGCAGAGAAGGTCCCCCAAGTCACAAAGGTGCAATGTCATTTTTGCAGACACTATTACTGGCTAAACAAGCTGCTTCAAAAGGGGCCCCTGTCATCTAGGAGCACATTTATAAGTTCTGATGCAACGCAGCATCAGTGCATCAGAAAACTTCGCGCTGTTTTGCAGCATATCCTTGCCCATGGATGCACCATATTTATAGAACGGCACACCATGGTGCAAGAACCAAAGATGCATCATAAATTCTAACACAACGATGTCAGGAATGGCCCAAGGTGCCGCATAGTAAGTACTCCCTATGTCACTCAAAACTTATTTGCATGTGGTAAAGCACCTCTACGTGCCGCAAATCAGTATTGCATCATGCAGGAGTGCTTTGCATTGCAGGAGTGCTTGAAAAAGCAACGCAATCAACCCAACAATACTCCACAATACTGAGAAGAATGAAAGGAGCCTCAGGGAGCCAGGAGGGTAACAACCCCAAACCCAGAAGACTTCCCATCATCGCAGAGGAAGTCGAACTTTAGTAAAGAGGAGAACCACATTTTAATAAGTGAGCATTGTCAGCCAGATCTCTTGATCCCTGACGATTGGTCTGGTCTGGTCCAGTTCCTGCCTCGCAGCGTGAGTGCCGTACTGTGTTGTGCGGAGTGGTGTGGTGTGGAGGCTGAGTCGGCTCCCGTGACACTCTGAACCTGTATTGGGGGACATCATTGCTGCTTGTAGTGGTAGCGGTGCTCCAAAAACTGAGCTTGAGCCCCGCCAAAAACCTGCAGCATGTGTGCTGCGTTGTGCTGGGTGGTGAGTCGGCTCCTGTCCCGTAACCCCGGCCGAAGACCTGAGAGACCGCTCCTGGTGTACTTGGAGGTAGAAGTGCTTGGTGGGGGGGCAGGGGGGTGGGCAAGCTCTGCCTCCGCCCGAGGCGTTCTGGGGTGGTCCTTGCCTACGAGAACATGCCCCAGGTAATGCACGGAGGCGAGTGCGGCCTATGGGCTGCCTGTGTGCCCCACTGGTGGTGCATTTTTTCACATAGGGCAGCCACTAAGCCAAGCAAAGCCAGTAAATAAAAAAGCAGGAAGACAGCAGACCAGACAGTAAACCAGCTAGACAGTAGGTGACCTCAATTCTACGGTTACATTTGGGGTAGCTGCACCTGGCTCACTCATCCTGCCTACCTCCTTTACAATACAACATCGCCAGGAGAAGCAACAGAGACTGAGCAGAGCCTTGTCAGGTGACATCAGCGCCACCGACTCCAGCTGTTTATGAGGGAGGAGAGAGGTGATACACGAACTTAGGTAGCAGCATTTACCTCTTGAGTCACCTACCTCCCGGAATGTATGCTCTTTCTCTTTCTTTACCACATACATCCTCTACTGCTACCGCTGGAACTTTGCACCTGCTCCCTTCTTGAACTACGCTGCACCACTATCAAGCCACCGGAAATACGTGTCAGCACTAGTACCAGCACCAGCATTAGGGTAGCAGAGGCACTCTGACTAACTATTAATACGAACATCGGAATATTCTTGGCACCCTGGGAATAAGCAGGGAACAAGAAATCATCCAATCAATGTTTTTGGCCATCTATCCCGGCTCCTAGGAGGGGTAATCGCATTGAACCCGGCAATCCCTCAGGTGCGCTATGAGGTCTGGGAAAGAAAGGCGACCTGCAACCTCGGTCACTGCTAAAAGGAAAGGGAAGTGCAAAGAGAAATGCGAATCCAACAAAGGACTCATACGGACGGAAGGCCATGACACACCGGACACACCGGATCATATGGTCCTAGTCAAGATAGACTGTGTCTCCCCAACCAAAACAACAAGAACTGGCTATCAACCAAAGATTTACACAACATTTTCATTTGTGAAGGACGCAGGGGCAGTACTGAGCTTAAGAGTCAAAGAGCTTAGGGGTCTCCCCTCTCCTCTGCACCCAGAGGTCATAGCACAAACAGAAGTAGCAGCTGCGTCCGAAACACCAGCAAGTAATATAGATAAAAAAATGGACAAAGAAGTACGAGACATAAGAAGCAGTTACAAACTGACAGCACAAGAAAGAGGAAGCTATGAGCAGGCAACGGGCACCACAAACACACTGGTACAAACAGGAAATTTGGCTGTAAGCATGCCCGATCCAAGCACTGACTCCAAAAGCCCCACACTTGCGGGAGGCCACTGAGGCTCCACTTAAACCGAAAATCATAATTTTGCACAAAGTGAACTTAAAGCCCTATCTATGTGTCCTTGGAACCCGACTCACTGGCTACAACACTGGCAACTAGAGTAGAAGACGCATCAAGCATCCATTCAACAGCTATCTGCGAGGGACCATATCCACTGACCATCCTTGACTCCCAAGATCGCATAAAGACCATTACTAAGGAGAAAGAGAAATCTGACTGGAAAGTGGAAGGGCCAGAAAACATTTCAAGCGGTTTGACTCTGAACACAATAGAATCTTAGGTAGCAAATCAGCATGACAAAATTGACTGCGGCATCAAGATGATAGACACTAAATCAGAGGAAACCTCTAAAACTGAAATAAGTAGCACATCATACCTCACAACAGAAGAGTGGGAAAGGCTGGTAGCCTCATAGTCCCCAGATATTCTGAAGGAGGACAGTAGCATAGGCCATCAAGAAAGGGTTGTCAAAGAATCGCCAAAGGGAATGGAAAACCTATCGTCGTCTTTATTAAATACTCTTCAACTCTCAATAAAAGCTATGCAGTATCACTCAGACAAAATGGATATGCAAATATCTCTTCTTAACTTCCTGGCAATACATGTCTCAAATATTGACAACAAGCTTTTTTACATGAATAACTTGATCAAGAGGGTCTGAGCTGAAACACAAATAATTCAGCCAAGCTGCACTTGTTTCACGATCATCAATAAATTAACAACGATACCATCATTAATGGGGGAGCTCCTCTCCGAGTTAAAAAAGACAATATGGAACGATAAAAGAGAACATTACGCCAACCAAGAGAAAGACACAATATGCCCAACTTTCAGCAGTGCAGGGGCAAAGACTCAGCAGAGCCACAAGAAACT
The DNA here is from genome assembly GCA_963921515.1 of Calotriton arnoldi. Taxonomy (NCBI): domain Eukaryota; kingdom Metazoa; phylum Chordata; class Amphibia; order Caudata; family Salamandridae; genus Calotriton; species Calotriton arnoldi. The sequence goes on from CAWUFW010009500.1 coordinate 439,230, forward strand.
TTCAACAAGTCTCCTAAACGTAAAGGAACGCTGGAACGAATCTCCCCCGGAAAGAACAGCAAATTACCTAACAACATAAGCGAAAAGACCCAAGTCGCAAGAGCAAGCACAGGCCGCGAACACACCACCGAAAATCATCTCGAAGCAGGCCCTTGAGACACAGATCCTGAGTCTACTGGTGCAATGTAGCAACAGGCAATGGAATTAGCAGCTAGCAGTTTCCATAGCCTGCCGGAGCTACCGGAAGGCAAAGAAGAAGTGGGGAAAAAACAGCATGAAACAAAACACCACCGGAAACAGAGGTGGAAAGGGAGGAACAAGAACACCAACATAATGGCATACTTTCAAGCAGGCATAGAGAGATCAACTGAGGATAAAGAGATACAGAGGACAACCAGGGCACCTACAACCTCGCAGACCAGGGAGGTCCCTTTCAACCTGCAGATTCAAACAAATGATGCAGGAAAAGATACCGGAGGGAAAATTAGGAATGAGTGCCTGGGAAACCATATGGCTGGAACAACAGAAGGGACTCAAAACGGGTCGACCTCTGGCTGCTCAAAAACTATTTGGACGGAAACACTAACAACTCGCACAGAGAGAACTCCTCTGATTCAAGAAGAATTGTCAGCTCCAGAAACCAACCCAAATAGTAATCATCAAGAGGAGCCCAAGACTTGCACTATCTTGCTAATCCCTGAGAACAAATCCAAATCCAAAGGCTGGGAGATATTCTGAACAGAGGAAATATCCAACAATTATTATCATCCATTAGTAACCTGGCAGACATAAGCTCACGAGAGCTGGAGTCTATAAAGTTCAAGGTTCTCAAACATCTGTCAGACCAAGAGGTGACAAAGAAGACCTGGGCCACACAGGAAATAGCAAAAAGAATCATGGATGAAGAAAACCAATTAAATGTCTGGGGGATCCAACTAAAACTTTATCAAAAAATCAGATACCCAGAGCCTCTGCTCAAAAACCAACAAGAGCAGGAAACGAGCAGGCCCATGAACATGCATAACACAGGAAAGACTCAATCAGTGCTAAAAGGGGCTCGAAGTATCTCTGTCTCGCAGACAGAAACAAAAGCTTGGAGCCCGCAACAAACACAGGGCAGCTTTAACCTAAACAACTGGACTTGGATAGCACGAACAATTAATCTACAGACTAAGAACGCCTGACAAGGCCTGGAACAAAACACATCAGTTATCTCTCATCTAAGATTATTCTCCTGGAACATAAATGGACTAGGAAACAAAATCATGGACACACATCTTCTGTTGTATTTTCAGCAATTTGACCTCATCTTACTACAAGAAACCTGGCTAGATCAACCACATCAATTACAAGGCTTCAAATCATACCATCTACTGGTGGTTAGAAGCGCTAAATTTGGTCATTTAAAAGGAGGACTTACGATCTACACCTCAATTAAGAGCATAAATACAATTAAGGAATTAGACATTAAAACGACAACAACTAACGGCATAAAAGCAACAAAAAGGGACTTAGGAGGAGACATTGCTGACCAAAAATTAATACTGCTAAATATATACATCCACCCATGTGACAAAAAAGCTGGAATGAAACTCTTGGGCTCAGAATTAATGAGAATTCTTACAGAGAAGGCCACCCCGAATCTTTTTGTAACAGGCGACTTTAACATGCACCTTTTAGGGCATCTAGATGGGGACCATTTAGTGGAAGAGCAATTTTTGGCATGGGGTAGCCCACACCAAGAAGAAAGCAAATGGGGCAAACAATCCAGGCAAGCAAAATAATTTTTAAAGGATCTAGAACATCTGAACCTGGTGGCACTAAACGGACGTTTCCCAGGGGATCGCCCGCCAGCGGCGACCTTTTATAACACAACATTGAACACAATAATAGATTATACTTTTGTATCATTACCACTGGTCAGTAAAATCGCAGACTTTCAGATAGGTATAATGGACCATAGTGATCATCTACCACAAGAGATTACTCTGAACATAGAAGGTGCAACACTAACCCAGCCAGTTGGGAACTCAAGCATGATATACACATCTAACAACAGAAGAATCCAATGCAATACCTGTAACCTGGAAAGCTTCCTGGTTGGGGCTAAAAACCTCTGGGAGGAAAATAAATTGACAAATGCAAGAATCTCAATCTGCTGGGAAATCTTCATCAAAAGTCTTGGGGCAGCCCACACAAAAAGAGAAGAGTCCCGCACAACAATAAAAGAAAACTCGCAACAGAGGATGTTTCTGGTGTCACGCAGCCTGCAAGGTAGCCAACTCTCAATTGAACAAAAGACCCGATTAAGGCTCCACAAGAGAGAAATAAACAGAGCAGTGCGGAGGCTCCATCAAACTGGCCCAAATGATGCCATCCAAGAGGAACTAAGGATCATAAAAATTACTAAGAAGAAACTCAATTGACGATCAAAAAGGAAGATAGAAGATAGGCTGTGGGTCAGACTCTTACATGACGCAAAAACAAACAATAGCGCACGATTTTGGCGCTCAGTGAACACCCTAAAGAACCCTAGTGCTTCAGGAATAAACTCACATCTGACAGAAGAAGCCTGGGCTAATTACCTCTGGCACCACTTCAACACGGAACAACTCGATATCACACACGAAGTGCAGGAAATTAGTAGTCACGTATACAAGTCGGCTATACTGATAGAAGAAGATCTCATGGTCTTCACGAACACGAACATGGTCTTCATGAACATACAGATCATGAATAGGATAGCAAAAGGCTGGGCAGAGGGGGCACCGGGTCCTATTGGCATTCCACCAATCATGTACAAACAAGACCCAGAATGCTGGGCTGCAGCATTATTACCACTATTCAAACAGATCATAGAAGTGGAAAGAATACCGGACTCCTGGAAGGGGTCAATCATCTCTCCAATTCACAAAAAAGGCATAAAAAACGAAGCAAAGAATTACAGGCTCATAGCCTTAATAGACAACAACGCCAAATATTACACAGGCCTTCTACTGGAAGAGCTTACGGATTGGGTGACCGAAAAATCAATAATCCCAACTAATCAAACAGGATTTCGTAAAACTACTGGAACAACAACAAACATACTCGCCTTGTCTCTGTTAATAGATGCCGCCAAAAACATCAACCAGCCACTTTTTGTTTGCTTCATTGATTATCCATCTGCCTTTGATAACATCAACAGGAAGAAACTATGGGACAAGTTAACCAAAACAAAAATCCCACTGAGACTCCTGACGCAGCTGATTCTACTCCACACTGACACGTCGGTACAAATAAAACTGGGAGCTGGCGACTGCCTTTCTAGAAAGATACAGACAACCAAGGGGCTCAAACAAGGTTGTGTTCTGGCCCGACCTTGTTCAACTTATTTATGTCAGATCTTATGCCCGAGCTAGATAATTGCAATTCCCATGCCCCAAACTTGGGAGGATACACTCTTTCAAATTTACTTTACGCTGACGATATTGTATTAATTAGCCGTACTTCAATCGGCTTGCAACATCTAATTGATACTACGTACAGCTACTCGGCCAATAACGGATTGTGTCTAAATCTAGATAAAACAAAAGTGATGGGGATAAACATGAAAAAGATTGCACACAGATACCGCTGGCAACGGGGAGGATACCCACTGGAAACTGTCCAAGAGTATAAGTACCTGGGTGTATTAATGGACAGCAAAGGTACGTTCCTGCAACAAAAAGAAGCAATAGCAAGAAGAGGTAATGGTATGGCGGTCGCACTAAGAAATCTTAAACTTAAAACAACCGGACTAAGCCTCACCCCTCTGCTACAGGTGATCCAAGCAAAGCTCTTACCTTCTATTACCTATGGGAGCGAGTGCCTACGAGGTCGAGACGCAGGAATCTTGGACAGCAAAGTAGCCATGGCAATGAGAATGATATTTAAGCTACCCAAATACACCTCGCCGGCTCAAATAAGATTAGAATTCGGACTACGGAATCAACAAATAGCGCGGAAGGGCGCTTTCGCCAAATGCTGGCACAAAATCAAGGGAGCGGAAACAAGGACTTTGAACGCACACCTCTGGAATGAGCTTAAGTCAAAAAATGGCAGTGCGGTAATGACCTACCTCCAAGACTCAATAGAATATCTTGCCCAACGAGATCTTTGGGAGAGTGTTGGGTCACATAACAGCTTCAAAGAATTGGTAAATAAAACGGTTAAAATGATGTACCTAGTGGAAGACAAAGCTACACTACAGAAAAGGGCACACAGCTGGTTTGTCGTACAGAACTACTCCAGAGGTTCTACTCAATCCTACTTAGATGCGTGCTTCAGAAGAGCAACAAAGGAGAAATACCTCTATTTTCGGCCGGGCATCCTTCCATTGCTGCCTCACTTGCCCCCATGGAAACGCTTACAGACAACTACCAACTGTCGTTTATGCGGAGATCCAAAAGAAGATGTGGTACATCTATTATGCATATGCAGGAGATTAGATAAGGAACAAAGACTCATACTAAAACCTGCATGGAAAAAAATGGGAATATGAACATGTAGGCAAGCAGTAAAAGCATGTTTTGCAGGCGGGGATGTTCCGCTAGCCTGCCGTCTGGTCCAATTTGTACGTAAAGCAGAACAGAAGTTAACTACCAACTCTTAGCTGTGTAAGAGGGACATTACATTAGGTACTGGAGACTCAGCCACGGCCATGTTAGCATCTAAGAGAACCTGCACCTGCTTTCCTTAGCTGTGGAGAGCCACACCCAAGTCTCTGTTGTGTCTGAATGTATTACACTGGAGAAAAAAGGCTGGAATGGCAGGGCTTACAACCATGTCTCATAATAGCACTGCAGGTCTAAAGACTCCCTTTTTAATAAATCCCCTTAAATTTTCGTCAGAACTCGGATTCGGCTAAGTTGAACTGTAAATTTAGGCACACAATTATTGCTTTTAAATTTGGACAATTTTTACCGTTTTATTTATGCTTAATCTAAAGTGTGGTTTTAGAATATGGAATAATTTGAAATGGTGTTTTATAGTTGCAATGATTTTAAGTAATCACACAAATAAAGATATTACTTACTTACCTAATAAGTGAGGTGAAAATGAACATCTCCTATTAGTCACCTCAAAATTGCCATTAGGGAGGAAGGAGGCCAGTTGGCAATACATACTGGACAAAATCAACTGTGTAGCACAAACAAAGAGGACCATTCTGGAGTGCAGAAGAGGTGGCATATTAACAAGTGAAAAACCAAAGAAAAACTGGCCAGAAACCAGCAGCCATGAGGACCTGATGTCCAGGAGGACTTGAATCCATTGGAGAAACAGGTGACATCCCTCATTCCAATAGAGTTGGTAGCTGGAGTGGAAGGGTAGGATAGTGCTGAAGTGGAGGACCAGGAAGAACTACGGGGTGATTCAAAACAATATGCCATATATTAGCAACCTGTCATGCAGGTCAACGCAACAACACACTTTGCTGCACTGTGCTGTGCTGCATGAAAGGAAAAGGGCAGGAATGCCCAAATACTAACTCATCCTTCACATAACTGTCCTTTCTTTAGGTAGCACCAATTTTACAAGCCCAGTCCATCCCTCCCAGGTTTCCCAGATCCATGCGTGATGTGCTGCCCCAGTAAAGGTATTACCTCTCAATACTGGGGCTTGTAGTGTCATTTACCCCTTCAGGACTACAAGTTTCAGAATAGAAAGTTGAAAACCTGGACTGGAGCAGCGCATCATGCATGAACCTTGGAAACTTTTCAGATATGCTAATGCCAATGCAGACCCCCATGCACCATTACGCAATTGGGCTTGTGTTGGGGCGAGGCAGCCAAAAGTGTACTGTAATGTAAAATTTGTTAATGTGTCTTTGTAGAGGGTCAATGTGTCACCCAAGAGGGTCTCTGGGTGCTGAGGAGGTGCATGCACTGCAAGTAGTATCACACAATCAGCCAGGTGTAAATTTCTAGTACAAATCAATATTTGACGCAGCTGACATGATGTGCTGGGGAGGTCGTCCCCGGTGTAGGCTGCCAAGGATAAAAACACCCTACCTCCTTGCATGATCATGTGGATATTGGTGGTGTGGTTGAGTACAAATGATGCAGAGCAGAGGTTCATGATTGGTTGGTGGAAGCATAGATGGTGTGTGAGCTAGTTGGGTCCCTAGTAGTGTAGTGCCTTGTAGGTGTGGCTGAGCATCCTGATCTGCCAGTGTGTCTGTATGGTGAGGCAATGTAATTTTCTGAGGTGACATGTGGTGTGTGTGCCAAAAAGTAGGCTGAGTAATGAATATACGACGTTACATCGCGGTGTTTACACCGCAATAGCTTTACAACGCAGGCATTACAACGCAAGTTGTTACAACGACTTGCGTTGGAGGGCGCTGGACTTAGGAATAGTATTATTTACTATTCCAACTCCAGCCTACGTTACAGTAGGGAAGGTGTTGGAATAGTAAATCATACAATTCCTTAGCTTAGAGCGCCATCCAGCGCAAGTCATTGTAATGACTTGCGTTGTAATACCCGCGTTGTAAAGGTATTGCGGTGTAAACACCGCGATGTAACCGATGTTTCCCCTGAGTAATAGTCTGGCAGCAGATAGTTTGCCTCTCATCTAGCAGGTGTGCAGAAATGCTATATTGGAGGTCGTTGGTGTACTTCACTCAACATGTGAAGATGGCCTGGGTGATAGTCTTACAGGTGTCAGGATGAGGCCATATGAAGAAATGTCGGACCATGCAAATAAAGTGAAAGCAGGTGGAGATGACTGGGGTAATTTGAAGTCTCATGGTGACGTAGGTGTCCAGGCTGATGGACAGGTGACTGTAGTGGTTGGAGGGTGAGGATTTTGAGCCTAGTTATATGGGCAACTAGGGTGAGTACATGTTGCAGAATGTCATCACTTCCAACTTGTCAGGTTGAGTAGCCCTTGACTCCAGCTCTGGGCACCACTTTCCCTTGCCTCTGCCTTAGAGACATGACTGAGGACTCCTCCTCGGCCCCTACCCTCAAGGCCCTGAGGTTCCTTTCCCACCTGCCGTGGACCTCAGCATCCTGACGCAGCACCGTTTTTCTTCTCCTTCCGTTCACTTTTGTCAAGCTCTTGTCCCCTTTACTTTGACTTATTCTCACTGCATATTTCCTGTGCATTTGTGACATTTTACTGTGCCATTGTATTTCTGTACTCTTGGTGTTTATTGTTATTCTTCGCCATCACCACCGTCATTTTTCTTTCCACCGTACTCCCGCACCCCGCTGGTTTCCTGCCCTCCCGCCTTGCAGCCAGCATCTCCCACCTCCCAGGACTACTTATGGAGGCTGCTGTGTGGCTGCACCACTTGCACGCCAAAGGCGCACCCACCAAAAGCAAGCCCATCTGCGCCCGTTCATGCCTGGACTACGCCCAGTGCCAGGACCCCTGGATCTCTTGTCATCTGCCACTACACAGTCTCAGAGATTTCTAGCCCTAGCCCCCAGAAACTGCAACAACAGTTGCTGCATTGCACACATGGAGGGACCATTCACCTGCCACCACTGCCGTTTGTAGTGCTACATGCATTTATACATTGTAAGATCATGTGGTGACCATTTACTCCTTGTGTTTTAATTGACTCCATTTTGAATGTACAACATCATTTTGTGCTCTTGCATGGTTTTATTTTGTGCCTTCTTGCAGCTTCAGAGTAGGATGATTTAATTTCTTCACAGCACAGATCAAAACAGACTTGCCTGGAACAGAATGTGTGGGATGTGTGTTTGAAAGCGTCAGAGAGGAATGTACTTCTCTATCTGGCCAGCTACTGTGATGACCCTGACACAGATGGGTATGGTCAGCACTGGTTTTACAATAGATGAAGGGAAGGGGAATTTCTAGATGTCTCTCTCAGTGTTAGTGAAGTGATTAGAGACAGGGGGCCTCATTTATGAGAAGTGTTGCATCGCTGCGTGAAATCAGCGATGCAACACTTCTCAGTGCGCCCTCCTTGCGACATGATGGATACATCATATTTACTGTATGATGCATCATGTCGCAAGGAATGACAGATACAACAGTATTACTGACATATCTGTCAGCGCAAAAGTGGCGCAATGCTGGGGTGTGTCTGAAAACAGACCCAACTCCAGCAATGTGTCCTTTCACGTGGGGCAAGCCCCATGTGAAAGGTCCTGCGTCACCCTTACACCTGCCATGAGGCAGGCGTAAGGTTTTGACGCATTGGCGTCTTAGAAGTGGTGCCCTGAAATCTTCCTTGTGGGGGAGCGCCCACCCTGCATGCATTATATCTGACGCAGGTATAATGTACCACAGGGGTTTACAAAGTGACGCATCTGTCTAGATGCGTCATTTCGTAAATATGGCGCAACATGGCGCATTATTTACGCTGCTGCAGCGTCACTAAAAGTGATGCAACTGTGGCGTGAATGTGACGCAGGTCTTCATAAATAAGGCCCACGAACTCTTGGCAATCAGACAGAAGCTCGGCTGTTGGGTTGACACACCAAAACGTTTGGTATTTCCCGATTGAGACTTCTGGATGACTGCTAGAAATGGGGGTCTCTAGTTGGCAATGATTTGCACCTTGTCCAAGTAGGGACCCTTCCTTCTAGTCAGGATAAGGGAGTTACACTCCTAAAATAACCCCTGCTCACCCCCTTGGAGCTTGGCACGAACAGTCAGGCTTATCTTAGAGGCAGTGTGTAAAGCATTTGCACATAACCAACAGTAACACAGTGTAAGCACTACAAAAGGGACACCACACCAGTTTAGAAAAATATCCAATATTTTTATATACTTAAGACAAGACCAAAAATGATACAGTACTTAAAAAGATATATTTCGCAAGAATACTTGAAAAACCCAGTTTGTACGAGTCGGTAGCTCTGTCCGGGGCTACTGCGATGCTGAAAACGACAGAGTCTAACAGTTCCAGCCGACCGCGTCGGTACGGGCCAGCGAATGCGTGAACAGACTCGGTAACAGTACCTTTCTTGTTGCAGCTCACAGGGTGGTGCGAGCCGATCATGGCAACCGTCGCGGTTGCGTTGCAAAATGGAAGCGGTGCAGGGTGCGGTGTCCTCTCGATGCGGTACAGGCAGCGGGTCGGTGACGATCGTCCAGGCGGCGTCTGTGAGACCAAGGCTTACGGTGCAGGGCAAGATGGTGCTCGATGCAGTGCGGGCAGGTTGCGGTGCAGGCAAAAGAGCCGGTTAGCGGGAGATGGCGTCGGTCAGCCCAGTCGGCTGTGTGGGACAAGGCGGTGCATCGTGAAACTTACGAGCGGTGCCCCCAGCCGTAATGCGGTCACAGGTGTCGAAGTCAGCAGCAGCGATGGGGTCGGTGAGACCAGGATGGCAAAGTGAAGCGAGGGGCTGTGGAGTGAGGTGCCCACAGGTCACGGTGCAAGCGGCGGCTCGGTGGCAGCGGCGTCAGTCGTCGACATCAGTGAGACCAGGGTTGCAGTGAGAGATGTGGACGGTGCGGTCTGTGGTGCTGTCAGGACACAGAGCCAGCGACGGAGTCGGTGACAGAGTCGGTTGCGTTTCCCTTCTCTGTGGCAACTGAAACAGTGGTTCCAGAAGCGGTACTCAGAGGTTGGTGAAGTCTTTGCAGTCCCTGAGACTTCAGAACAGGAGGCAAGCTCTATTTAAGGCCCTTGGAGATACTCAATAAAGAAGTTGCACAAAGTACAGTCCAGTCCTTTCACTGCGCAAAACAGAAGCAGCCACTGCAGGCCAACACAGCAAAGCATTCAGCAAAGTGGTAGTTCCTCCTCACAGCTTCTCCAGCTCTTCTTCTTGGCAGTCTTCTTGGTCCAAAAGAGTTCTAAAGTTCTGGGGTATGGACCCCAATATTTATACCACCAAATCCTTTGTTCTCTGAAGGCAGAGAGTGTCTGTACCAAGTCCAAACCTGTTCTGTCCTCACTGGTGCAGCTTCTTGGCAGGTGGTGGAGACAGCATTGTGCAAGGCAGACCAGGCCCATTCAGGTGCAAGGAAATCTCCTCCCACTACTCTAAATGCAGCCCAGGTCTATTCAGCCCAGCCCTGACCCATCAGGCTCTCCGGAGCCACTGCCCCTCTCTAATCCCTGTCATCCAAAAGCCAGACAGTCATTCCACAACACCAGCAGAAACACCACTTGCCTGACAAGTTTAGCAAGGCCTGCAATGTCCATCTGACTGCCTTCGCATTTGGGGCCAGAAGAAGTGGGTGACAAGCCTGTCAAAGGTCTTGTCCCACCCCAAATGTCCTGCCAAAGGCACGTCGTGAGCCAACCCCATTACGAAGGTCCTGAAGCGCTGGGGTACCACCAGCACACGGGCTGACCCAGGCTCAGCGACCTTAGGCTCGCTATACAGGAGACCGTTCTCCCAGTAGATCCAATGTGATCCAGACTGATCACTAACCCCGGGCAGAGTTCGCGTAGTCGCGCTACGTGGAATTCCGCGAAGCCGCAGAAAACCTCTGCGAGCTACGCAAATTTCCGCGCGCGGAGTTGCTTGTTCCGCCTGTTTGCGATGCGTTTTTCCTGTTCGGGAACGCGTATTACGTGTTCAGGGACACTTTTTGCGTGCTCGGGGGGAAATATCACGTGAACTTCAGCACGCGGTCGCCAATGGGCACGCCCATCTTGTTCTTCACTTTTTGCTATGGTTCTGGGCTTGTTTTTCTATCCTCCCTATATCTTTTCAATCCTTTGCTTCTAGAAACTTTTTTTTGATCTTTTTTATTTATTATCTATCCCTCTCTATCCCTGATTATATATTTTGCGTTTTTTCCTACTTTTTGTGTGTTCTTAGTGCGTTTTTCACTCTTTTTCTATTACTTGCTTTTTTCATTTCATTTTTCCTTACTTTCTTAGTTTCTACCTTTTCTTTTCCGCCCCCCGCCTACCCAGAACCATGGCAAAGGGCCAGGGGAAGAAGACGAGTCAGAGGGCTCGCACTGAGAGCCGCGACCACCTTCCTTGCGGAAGGCGGCGCCCACATGGTGTGCAGGCACGGGCCTTATTTAGTGAGGCGGAAGTGGCCGCCCTGGTTTTCTTTATCCAGCGCCACCTCCCCTTAACCCTGGCAGTAGGCGGCAGGCCTGGTTCCAGGTACAGGCTCCGGGTGCGTCACCGGCGGTGGGCAAGGGTGCGCCGGGCAGTGTTTCGCTGCTCTGGGGTCCGGCGCACCCATAACCAATTGACGCACCGGTGGTCCGATATCCTGGACCAGGAGCATGACCTGCTGGACCTGCTAGGTGTTGAGGTCCCGGGGCTTGGTGAGTAGCTATTTATTTATATTACTATGATGTGTTCTTCTGTTCTGACTGTTTTTTATTGCGATTGCGAATATTATTTTTTTCGCAAATAGCTAACATGCTGCTGCTGCAGTGCTTACATGCAGGTAAGGTAACCTATGTTTAAAAATGTTATATTATGTGATTGTTACTTCCAGACAGGTGCTCAGCGCTACTAACTAATCATCGTACTTGTTTGCAACTTTGCGCTCACTTGGGCTGGTTATGTAAGAGAGGTTAGAGAATTTAAGTTAGGTAGGTATTTATTTTAATTCACATAGGAAAGACTCCAGTCCTTTCCTTTGTCCTGTCAGGCTGTCCTGTCTCCTCCTGTCACTAAGATAGTGGCAGTAGTTAGTTAGTTAGTATTATTTGGTAATTTAGCGGCCTGCGTCGTGACTCGTGAGTGACGCGTCCTCACTCAGGCTCTCACATGACTTCAGTCTTACTCCTAGTAGAACTTTTTGTAGTTCTTATAGTGAGTGAATAATAGCAAATGACACCAAATCCTGTGCACACGCTCATAAGTATTTACAAAGACAGGTTATTATTGTTAACAGGAAAACAATGAAGAGTAGTTCTTGTCCTTCAAGTGTTGATTTTAATGTAAGTTACTTCAGCGGCCAGCCAACACGTGTTTCGTCAGTGGGTGTAAAACCCAAGACTTCTTCAGGGCTGGAATTGAACAAAATTGGCTGGTGTCACCATACAAGGCGAAATTCTAATTAAGGTATTTACATGTAAAACGCATAAAATGAAAATGTGAGTCATTTCAGAGACATATTAGGATGGTGGGATTAGTGGGCATGAAGGATTTCTTCAAATATGTGGATGGTTGAAATTATCATAGTTGCAGGCATCTGTGTAAGGGACCATGCAAGGAATAAAAGTTCTCAACAGACACTCTATTGGATGCATGCCGATTTCATTGTGTTGTGTCTCAAGTGCCTATCAAGTTCAGACCATTTCGACAGGTCACAGCCAAGTGTTGGTGAGCCGTGTCCAGAATAACTGTATTTTAACATGCGTGACATTAACAAGATGCCAATAGTGTGTGTTCAGTGTTCGCATAGTCTAGCATAGTTTTATAATCACCCGGCGCTCGTGCGTGACACATGTGTGCAGAGATCTGAAACATCTCACTAGTTCGCATAGTATCGGGAACAGTGCCTACCTTACAAATAAAGTGGTCACACTTCAGACCTGTAACATATAAGCAGGAGTCTAAATCAAAATTGAATCCTGAATATGAGTCTTAATAGCATAGTGAGAAAACAATTATTACTGCGAGTAAAACTTGAAATTGTCGCTCACCTTACCACAGGTGATAATTCCAACCCGGCGGGTCTTAGAAGCCAATTTTTGTGAAACCATATAATCTCCTCGTGGTTAGAAATCTGTATAATAATAACTTGACATCAATGTGGTGTCCATCATTATATTGACAATTAAAATTCCAAATCTACTTTATCAGTTTACCGACTTATTGCCTCTATCAAGTACTTTGCAAAGTGTATCTTTCTTACCTCCAATAAATCGTTTGTTAGGGCCAGTATTTAACGTCTTAATCGGGCTTCGTATGCCAAAGAGATAAAAGTATTTCCACAGTATCAACTCTGTCTGCCTCAGTATGGCCACAGAGACCGCGGCATCATCCGCCGCTAACCAGCTGCAATAAATCCATAATAACACCCGTAAGCACGCCATTCAGTAACCTTATGCCAATATTTGTCCTGTCCATTAAAAGCTTCTCAGATCCTGCTCATGCAGCTTACCTCAGGCGAGTACCCCGTGGTTGAATTCTCCGGCACCGAGTGTACCGGAAATGACAGTGATACGTGATCCGGAAGTGTTATTTTTATTCCGGCGTCATTCGAGCAACGACTAGAGCGCAAACCCGATTCTATCGCGCTACGGTGATAGGTTTCAGTAGTGACAACAAATGGGCATGCAATTAATGAAAATTAAAACCGCCACAGTTAAGGGGCTAAATTTCGAATTTGAGTAACTAATGGCATATTCTATCTTCAACTCAGCAAAGACAGTTTTATGACGAAGACAAACAGTCAGACGACATGTATGACTGGCAGAGAAGGATGCGTGGGTGAAGGAAGGGGCCCAGGGATGCATAGGTGGTGGAAGAAGATGATAAGGATTGGAATAGGATGCATGGGTAGTCGAGGATGGGTGAAAAGGTGAAAGAGAAAGCAGAAAGGATGCCTGTCTGGGTGGGTGAAACTGTATGGGTGAAAGGAATCCTCCGGGTTGGGTTTGAGGGGTCAAACTCTAAGGCAAGCAAGGGCGCATGGCATGGGTGGTGGTTATATATCTAAAATGTATGTTGTTGTTGGTGAAAGCCGGTTTATGATGATAGCCATGTTTGGATGGATGGATGCCTGGATGGTATCGTAATAGGTGAAAACAGAGTCAGACTGGATGAAGAGAATGTAAAAGAGAATTGAACCGTGCCAGAGTACCAAAGCCAAGGGTGAAGAATATTACAAATAAAATAATATTAATGCTAGAAGAGCAATGCACTGAATGTAGATGAAAAAACAAGCCCTGGGAAGAACAAGGACTGTTTTTTGCAAGGTTTTTGATTCAAAGGTTTGAGGTTGTATTTGTATTTCAGAATGGAATACTCCCTTGACTCACAGTAGTTTGCAAGCACAACATATATATTGTGCATGACTAAATATTTACCCTACCCATAATCGCCTCCCTCCAACTCCGAGGCCCACTTCCGCTCCAGTCCCCTCCCTGTGTCAGCCATGGGTGGCCTATCGGCTGCATGGTAATTGGTAACTAGTACTTACAAATCACTCAGTGTGTCATCATCATCAACTGACGTGAGTGACATGATGTCGTGCCGCCGTTTCTCATCATCCATAAGCATGTGAAGATCATTAACCATCATCATGTGCATGCAGTAGTGCAGTCAGGGTGAAAGTGAAATTGTCTGAGCATTTGCCATTGATTTAACAGAGTATGGCCGTAATGGAAATATGTAATTGTGTAGTACAGCTGCCCCACATGCAGACAGTAGTAAAGTACATGAGTCTGCGAGACTGCGACACAAGTATGTCTGTCTAGGGCACAAGCTGACTGAGCTGGCATGCCTACAAGATTAATTGTGCTAAACAAGAGAGAGAAAAAGAATACTTCTACTCTACTCCATACTTAGTGCCTGAAAGTATAATCATCACATCCAAATCTTAGGGGCAGAGGAAGGGAAGTGAGGAGGAGAGGAGGATATGACAGCTTTTAGTGCTACTGCTACTACTGTGCCACTATAATTTTTATGTGTGGACTGTAATTTAATTTTGTATTACTGTTTTGCTAAGAGTATTGGTTACAACAATTCTTTTTTTCCTTTCTTGATATAGCTACTCCTTCCCAACCCACTAGGCAGGAGTTGGCGGCCAGGGCCCGGCAAAGGAAGCTGGAGGCCATCCGGGATGAATATCGCCGGCTGGTTGTCCTGGCGGAGGAGGAGGCAGCATTTTCTTCCTCCAATGCCCCGGGGCCCAGCCAGCCCCCCGTGCCTCCGGTGGTACGGCGTTGTGGTCTGGCAGCCGCCCGCCGCCCATCACCATTGGCAACAACAACATCTACTGCTGCACACCCCTGTTGTTCCTGCAGGAACTTTCGGCGCCGTGTGCTCCGCAGAGTGGCGCGCCTGGAGGCCCAGATGGAGGAGGTCCTAAAAAAACTAGCCGGCACCCCCGCCGCTAGACGTCAGACTATCACAACATCATGACCTCAGTCTTCTTTGACTCTTGACCCTTTTTTAATCTTTTTTTGGGTGGGTGGGATGTTGGGACTAGTTGGGGAACCTTGGGGTTTACTTTTGGACATGGACATTACTGGACATTGGTTGGGGTTAGGAAGAGGGGTGGGTCAGGTGTTGTGGGTTTTTCTTATAGTTTATATTTGTTAGGGTAGAATAAATAATTTATAGTTTTCCAATACATATGATATGATGCAAATCTTTTCTGGGGGGGTGGTTACTCTTTTACGTCACCTTGTTTGTTTTTGTTTCCTCCTTTTGCTGCAGGGCCGCAGCCAGTTTTTGAAATCTGCCAATAGTGTAACACACAGACAGATAGATAGATGCAGTACCCACACTTGTCCTACTACTGTCAGTCTTCTCTTCCTAATCTATGCATTCTGCAACTAAAACCCCTTTGTAGTACGTACTCGGAAAGATGTGGGTGTGTGAATTAATTTCCATAGGTTATACATTATTGACTCCCCCACACTTCTTCTCTTACCTGTGATTGATGTTTAGCCGAAGCAATGGCTGCATGGTGATGGTTTGGTTTCCTAAGGTGCCATGGTGGGTGGTGGTAGCAGTAGTAGACAGTTGCATTTGCAAAAAAATAAAATGAGACAAGTCAGTCACATGAGTGAGACTAGGGAACGAGTAGTAGAAGTACAGTAAGTAGTAAGTACACAAGAAGAATACTGCCAAACAAGAAGAAAGTGATGATGAATCATATTGATATTATTTGCTAAAGTAAAATAAAACATAATGGTGGCAGGGATAGCTTAGTACAAGTTACAACAAACTGATGTAGTGGACTCGACCTATGAAGTGGACATGCGTAGCCTTTAGAGCTGGATGGATGAAATCCATGATGGCAATTAATAATTAATAATGGGTTAATAATATAATTATGTTCCTCTGGAAAAAAAAGAGAATAGCGAATACTACTGAGCATGGGTGGGCACTGGGTAATCTAATCTGTTGCTAGTGTGGCCGACGATATATATATATATACTTAGAGCAGAATTAGAAGATCCTCGACCTGCCTTGAATTAGTGTTGCTTACTTGCTTGAACCACATCCGCCCCAGCAAGTGTGTGATCAATTATTGGTGTAAATGTAATTTAGTCACACCTCAATAAATCACACAGCCCGGGGGAAGAGGGTAAGGGTTTGATGAATGGTTGGGAAGGGGTATTTGAGGGAAAGGTTTGACAAAGACAAACACTACACGTGGACAACACACAATCTTGGCAGACGACCATCATATTCATAAATCTGTTAAGGGAGAAAAAGGAAATGCATGCATGATGTGGTTAATGATAAGTAGTACTACTACTACTAAGTAGACTAGTAGACACAGGGCAGCAGTATATTAATTATTATTATGCAATTGCATTGCCTGTCTGCCCTCAGAGAGACCCAAATTACATACATTTTATTTATGTTATGTTGTACTGTGCTTCCTTTAAAAGCTAGCAAAGAAAATTAAAAAATAGCTGTAGGGATATAAGCAAAGACTAAGAGCAAACCAAATAAACAACAACACACAGTCGTAATGATTGAAGAGAAAAAATGAATCAAATTAGTTAAAAGATGATGAATGATACTAAGTTACTGTATTATCCTGGTCGAATTGGGTAGTTGCATCTTGTTATTATTCCTCTTGGTGTCCTCCCTTCCATGGATGCTCCGTCCGTCAATCTTGGGTGCCCCACTGCCTGCCTGGCGGATGCGGATTGGTAAGGTAAGTGTGAGTTGTTTTTTCCCAGTATAGCACAGGGTAAAGGGCGGCCGGCCTGTAAGTGTAAGGAAAACCCAAAGGGATATTGAAAAATCAAGGAGAAAAAAAATGCATAAATTACGGAGCAGTGCAACAAGGACAGTTTCAGAGGCGGCATGGCTACATAATGTCTACTCTGTTTCCAGCATTAACCACGCTACAGCAAAAACAGGACAGAGCATGCCCACAGCGCCCACCAAAACTCGAGTTAGCTTAGATTTTGACTGAGCCAGTCTGAGCACACATATACAGCAACATAGCATTTTCCAAATTAAGTAACTAAATCAATGCACCGCTGTCAGTCATACCACTCCACTAAACTGACTCGACTCCACCACTACAGTCACAGACATGTAGGTCTGCTGTGGTTGTTGTTGATTGACTTGTTTACCTTTATGCCACTTCATGAAATGCCCGAGTTATTCCATCAATCATCTCCGATCCTACTGACTGACTGCGAAGAGTATAGAGTATGTGGTCATCATCGTCATCATGGTGTCCAACTCAGTCTGTAGTGTTGTGTACCGAGTGAGTCCAGATTCCATATTTAAAAATGCAATGGATCGCCGTGCAGTAGAAGACGTACAATTTGTTATTAAACAACAAGAAGGGAACCATTGACTTGAGTCACTTTGTTTTAGTGTGTAGATTAAATACTAGTACACTTCATGCACAACAACAACAACAACACAAACACACCAATAACTCAGAGTCAGTGTCCAATGCATGCCATCAGATTCATCATTACATGTTCTCATCTTAAGGGGCAGTCCCTCTCGGCTCGGAAAGGAGGATAGCTATAGTCATGTTCTTTTAGAGGGACTCGACGAGGCAGGCACACATTTCTTGTTCTATTCTCCATCCAATGTCTGGCTTGAGGGAAATGGATTTAGGGCGAGTCAGGATGGATGGAGCAGGACTCTGAGGAGTGGACTTCTTTAATAAATGCACACAGTTGCAACTCCAATACGGCAATGAAAAGACAAGACGGTGGTGATGGATTTGTTGTGATTCGAACCAGAAAAACAGAGACACACTCAAATAATAAAAGTAAATAAGGAAGAAAGAAAGTAACAAGTTGAAAGCCTAGTTGTCAGGGAAGTAGAGCTCGTCCTCAAACTCTGGTGGTCCACCCAGAAGTAGGTCATCTACCACACTACTTTCGTCACCTAAGTCACTGTCCTCCTGTTCCTGCTGTGCTTCAGGTATGGTATAATACGGTGGTATAAAGTGCTGATTCATTTTTATCATGGATAACCTCTCCACGTTTTGGGGCAAGAGACTGGTCTTTTCACTGTTACAATGGCACCAGCAGCACTGAAAACATGCTCAGAAGAGACACTTGCCTCAGGGCAAGCCAGATAGTTTATCGCAAGCCTGCTGAGCACTGGCCAATGGCGACTTTTCCCATACCAATACAGCAATGGGTTTTGATCAATGTAGACCTCTGTTGGGTCATCCAGATAGGCCTGGACCATCCGCTCAATGCTCAGGGGTGCTCTGCATTGCCCGGCCTCTTTTGCCTTTGCATTTGCATAAGCACTGGACCTAACAAGCCCTTGCTGTAGATACCATTCTTGTGCCGATTTTACTGGGGCTGGTGATGATGATCCTGTTCTTGCTGTTGTTGATGTTGGTGGTTTTGACTGCTGTGAGCCAAACGGACTGCCCTCAGGCTCTGAAGTTGAACTTGACGCAGGCTGCCCTGCAGTACTTGTTGTGGGCTGGAGTAGCGGGCCTCTAATTTCCAGCCGGTCTTTTTCAAAGTCACTGGCTGCCACAGCTATCCAAGTTTTGTAATTGGCAACATCCACTTGTGAAAAAGGAATTAATGTGTTAGTGTTCAGTACTGATTTGTACCATGGATCCAGAATTGTGGCAGAAATGTAATGGTTGGATGACACAATCTTAGATTGCACCCTTGTATTTTCAGCTAAGCGAAGGGATAAGCTCTCCACCAACTCATATGCTTCTTTTTTTCCTCCACACCTGCGTACATTGCAGACACCCCCTTCAGCTGTTCCTGTAGCATGTGCAACAATGGGATAGCTTGGCCCATAGTACAGTCCTCCTTGCTGACTTCACGTGTGAAGAGCTCGAAAGGAAGTAGCATCTCTTACAGGCATTTAACTAGGCCCCTTTGGTCCATCTCAACGGTCATGCCTTTCACAGTAGCATCCCCTAGTCTTCGCATGACATATTCAAGTCAAGTCAAATCACTTTATTCGATTAATTAAAATCATAAAAGTACAGTACACAGGACATAAAACAACAATAATTTCATTCAATTCAGATGGGCGATATATAAAAAAAAAAACATTAAAACATTAAAAACTCCTACAAAAGTCTATAATTCATCAGAGCTTGAAATTTATCAACTAAAATAATTACATTAAGGTGATTTTGAAAATTCATGCATCATTACTCATAGGAATTCTCCTTCTCCTAAGGCGAACAGCAGCCACAAGAAAACTAGCGATATTAAAAATGTTCCAAGTATCATCCAACAATTGAAGATACATTAAAGCTGGTCTTGCCTGTAGAAAACCTTTTCCCCTCAAAAGCGGGACTAAAAACCTCCTCCGTATTTCATTATAAAAGTCACAAAACATGATAAAATGCAATGTATCCTGCGATGAAAAATTATCACACTGGCACAGGCCTATATCCTCTGGCTTACACCAACCCTGAAGGTTACCCAGGGAGAAATGAATCAGGTTAAAACGGAACCTTGTCAGTAGCCAACGGTGATAGGGCTTGGTTACAATTCTCAAATAAGGCTCCATTAACGGGGAAGAAATAATTAAGTAATGAGCCCTAACCAAAGGTTTTTGAATCTCCTGTTCCTCTCGTTCTAACATCAATATATTTAAAAATTGTGCTTTTACCCAAATTACATCCTCCTTTTTGATCCCTTCTGGGGCATTATAAATATCAGGACGCCCTAGTTTAAAAAACATAGACCTAACATAAGACAGCCACGGGATGCTGTTAGATTTCTCCAAGGCAACAACATCCCTTAGAATTTGATGGTTCAGGGTTATCTCAGGGTTAAGCCAGGTTTTAAGCCAACAGACCAAGGGGGCCAGTCTCAATGAGTTGGTTACATAACCCATCCCCAATTCCTGATGAATAGCAAATGTTGGGGTTG
The DNA here is from genome assembly GCA_963921515.1 of Calotriton arnoldi. Lineage (NCBI taxonomy): Eukaryota > Metazoa > Chordata > Amphibia > Caudata > Salamandridae > Calotriton > Calotriton arnoldi. The sequence continues at coordinate 459,201 of CAWUFW010009500.1, forward strand.
ATTGGGGCACAGACAGAAGGGTTCGTGAAAATTTATTTTCGGCCATCTGCATCCCCATCTGCTGTTTGTAGCCCCAAATAGCAGAGCCATATGTAGCAATGGCCAAACATTTAGATCTGTAAATGGAGAGAATAGCTTCAAAAGGCTTTGCTCCCAATCGGTGTGTAAACCCTAATAAAGCTGATGTTGATCTTACTACTGCGTTTTTTTTTGCTCTTGATTGGGGGACCCAGGAGCATCTATCATCAAATAAGACCCCTAGGTATGTAAAAGAGGTCACTCTGGACACCTCCGCTCCATTGCATAAGAAGATTTTTCCTTTTCTTTTTCTTTGGCCCATTATCATAACGTGTGACTTTGACATGTTCACAACCAGATCCAGGGATTTCATAAAATCCCCAAATGCATCCAACAGTCTCTGAAGGCCAATGGCGGTTCGGGATAATAAGACAGCGTCATCCGCGTATAGTAGGACCGGAATAGTCCTAATTCCTACACGCGGAATATCCAAACTCGCCTGTTCCAAGATTTTATCTAAAGCATTAATATAAAGAGTAAAAAGTAATGGCGCCAATATACAGCCCTGACGGACACCTCTACCTGATTTAAAGTGACTAGTGCATTTACCTTCCCGGGTGACCCTAACTGCTGCTAAAAGATCCCGGTGTAAATCTGCTAAAAAATAAACCAAACAAGGATCAATACCCATACCTAATAAAATGGACCAAAGCTTCGATCTGTTAACCAGATCGAAGGCGGAGGTAAGATCCATAAAAGCCATTTGTAAGGGACCTTTTTGACTACGGTGTATTTGCCTATTATTAAATATAAATTAAGACACTGATCCATGGTACTTCTGCCCTGTCTAAAACCATACTGAAGATTGGATAAAACCCCGTTATCATTTACCCAATCAGTGACTTTAGCCAAGATTACTTTACCTAAGATTTTGACGGCAGAATCAATCAGAGATATAGGTCTATAACACCGAGGGTCACCTCTTTGACCTTTTTTAAAGACTGGTATGATTGTAGACAGGGACCAAGACGCAGGAAACCCCTTCCCAACAGAAGCATTAAACACATTGGCCAGAATCTTGGCCCAAAATTTAGGTTCACTCTTATACAAATCGGCAGGGACACAATCAGGGCCAGGGGCCTTATTACTGGAGGTCTCAACTATTGCCTTTTCAATATCCCCCTCGTTAAAAACCAACAGAGAAAAATCACCATTAATATCCAATCCTGAAGAGGGAACCTGCGCCTAACTTGAACCATAGATTGTCTTAAAGTGCGCCAGCCATTGATCTTCTGATATATTAGTTTCCATGATATCATTCTCTATGCCTGAGAAGAAAGGTGTATTAACAATAGCCCAAAATTTTGAACTATCCTTTAAAACTTCAACAGACATTAGAGCATTCCAGGCCTCCGATTTAATTTCACTTTTACGGGTATGTATCGCTAGCTTATAAGACCTCCTAAGGCTAGCTATCTGCTCCCTATCTCTTGGTCTCTTTTTCAGGGCTTGTACTAAAATGCAATGGGCCCTAGAGCAGTTTGTGTCAAACCACCTTTCCACTGGTTTAGGTCTAGGTTTAAATTTAACAGTCAGGTCAATTGCTACCTGGTGACAGATACCTTCAAAACCTCTAATCACCTCCTCCTTTGGGGTGGAATGATCAACACACTTTGCAATATCATCTTTAGCCTTCATGCATAAATTAACAAAAAAGGATTCAGGAATTACTTTAGCCCATTTGAGCCTCCTCCCCTGGTCGCTTGTAGTCACATGATTAACTCCTATCTTCCCACCCAATGAGCATAAGAGACCCAGGTCTTTATGTAATTCAAGAATTACTGGGTTATGGTCACTAAGGGGGGACAACTTAGCATTATAGGATACCACATTAGCTAACAATAAGGGGGACAAAAATATATAGTCAATGATAGTGTCCCTTCCCTTAGCTTTAAATGTTGGAACCCTCTCAGATAAATCATAAAAACCAGGTTCAAAGAGATCAACTCCTGCCAACAGGTCCTCCAGGGCCTCCCCTTTTGCGTATGTTCAAAATGGGGTGACACCGAATATTGAGGACCCAAAAATCACCACCATAACAATTCAAATTACACAAGTGAATATTAAAATCGCCCATAAGAATGATATGATAAAAAGTGAATTGCTTCGATCTATAAACTTCTAAAAAACATTTCAAATAAGAAAGATGTTCATTCAAAGTGTCACATTCGCCAGAGTTATAAAAATTAATTAATAATATTTTAGGACCAGTTGGAATACACAGTTCTAGTATCATACAGTTATGAGAGCTTACCTCCAGCATTTTTACAGACCCTTTCAGATTTAAAGAAAGAAGGATTACTAAGCCCCCCTTAGCTCTACCTGCCAAGGTAGGGCGTGCAGGTGAGAAAAAGGATTTAAACCCGTCCAGCCAAAAATTGCTCTCCCTGTCCCATGTTTCCTGAAGAGCAATAATATCATATTTTTTTATAAACTCAAGCCAGCTAGGATCATCCCTTTTAGATCTAAGCCCCGCAATGTTCCAACTAATGATCTTACAATTGGAAACAGTTTGTGGGTCCATAAACTGATAATTCTGGCCGAAATCAAATAGACAATCATGAGATGACTCTAGTCAGTCATTCTCATCTAACTGGGACAGTGGAGAAAATCTATTTAAAAGGGCTATACCCTGCCCTTCACCGCTTAATTTCCCAGAGGGAATTTGTATATCTATTGTGTCTCTAATATCAAGCCTATCTGGAGAAATCTCCAAATTTTTAGTTTCTACAATGCGTTTGAGAGGCTGAAAAGGCTGAAAAGGCCTCCTCAAATATATCTCACTATGAGATTTAACAAATGCATTCAGTCGTCTAACTGGAGGATAAAAATAACCCAAAGGCAAGGCTCTGATACCCCCCTTCCCCTGATCCTGGTTAATGTCCGAGGCATCCCAGAACAATCTATCTACTACATTCCGTGTATTAAAATTAACAATAATACAATCGCCATCCAGTTGTTTCTGGCGGGTACCCACCCACCCCACTCGTCTTGCCATTATAATGGCAGAGGAAATTTCAGTACTTCCTGTACAATATTGATCACACCATTTTTTTACTTTTAGCAAAAGGGTCGAGGTGGGTTCATTCTCATCAGGATTAAGTGGTGGGACCCTTACAAGAACCGCGGCCAAAGGAGTCGCTTCTGGGGGAAGATTAATACTGCCACAATTAAGATTTACTGGCCTCTCGTGGGATAGTAAAGGCTCCCTAGTGACCAGGGTCTGGGTCTGGGTCTGGGCATTATCCGTCAGTCCCTCAAAGTTCCTATCTCTATGGCTACGATCCCCCCCTTACCGGGCGGACCTGGTGTCCCCCAGCTCTCTCCCTCTCTCCAAGTTCTGACCTTACTCGTAACGGGGAAACTGGATGAGCGCCCAGATTAACTAATCCGAAGCTTGGCCTAGTCTCTACTTGGAAATTAGGGGGCGTAATTGAACTAGGAGGAGTAAGCAAGGGTTTTGAGGTCATTAGAAAAGTGTCAATACGCTCACATTTTTCCAAAATCCCAGCAACACAAGTTTGCAAAGTGTCAATAATGTCTTTTGCTATACTAGAGAGAACAGATTCCAACCTTGAGGTAAACATTTCTTCCACCAAGTTCCGAACTGTCAAGTCGATGTTTTCAATCATGTCATTCCCTTGAATAGACGAACTTCTTTTTGCGCCCCTATCCCATTTACAGGATTTGCTAGTAGGTCTCTTTTTCCCAGCAAGTCCCAGAGACAGCCTTTTTGGTGCCTTTTCTAACTTGAGCAGAGGGGCCTTAATAACGTCAGCCAAATCCCCAGGCTGAACAGCATTACACGTTAGAGCACCCTGTGCAACTAACGGAGTTGAAATCAATACCATGGGTTCCAGGGGGACAGGTATTATAGTTACGGAATCAGATATAACATTCCCCTCCTCTGGCTCTTGACTTGTACCCATACCCAGTTCTTTTTCTGCATTGGCAATCTCCTTGTTAAGGGCTCCCACCGCAGAAGTTAAATAGGAAATAATAGATTCCGATTTCCTTGGAATTTTAGCTTTTACCCCTCCCTGGTCCTGGCCACACAGTTGCTTACGCTTACCCATATTTGGACGTTCGAGGGGTAGCCCAGCCCAGCCTCTTCCGGGCACGGACGGGCAAGGACGGGCCCGCCCTTGGCCCGCGCGCGTCCCGCGAAGCGGGATCTGCGATGCGCTTTAAGCGCCTCCTGGCGCGCGATGCACAGCAGCTGTGTCTGCCCTCAGGGGCAATCTGGGAGCTGTAGTCTCCCCTGGTCTCCTGTTGCCGGTGGTGCCGGTGAGTAAAGCGTCCCGCGAAGCGGGATCTGCGATGCGCTTTAAGCGCCTCCTGGCGCGCGATGCACAGCAGCTGTGTCTGCCCTCAGGGGCAATCTGGGAGCTGTAGTCTCCCCTGGTCTCCTGTTGCCGGTGGTGCCGGTGAGTAAAGCGTCCCGCGGAGCGGGATCTGCGATGCGCTTTAAGCGCCTCCTGGCGCGCGATGCACAGCAGCTGTGTCTGCCCTCAGGGGCAATCTGGGAGCTGTAGTCTCCCCTGGTCTCCTGTTGCCGGTGGTGCCGGTGAGTAAAGCATGACATATTCATTGATTGATCTGTACTGCTCAAACAGACGTTCAAGCATGTAATAAGTTGAGTTCCAACGTGTTGGCACCTCCTGGATGAGTACTTTAACTGGCACTCTATACTCACGTTGAATGATCCTCAGCTGCTTCCGGGCTTTAAAAGAATGGCTGAAATGTGTGCATATTCTTCTGCAGGTGGTCAGTAAGTTGCTGACTCAGTATTCTTTTTTCAGAAAGTCTTGAACAATGATGTTAATGCAGTGCCCCAAACACAGGACCCTGAAATAGCCACCATTGTCTATGGCCTTAACTATATTACTGCCATTGTCCGTGGCAATAAAACCAATGTTAAGCCCTCTTGGGTGCAGCCACTCAAAGACCTTGCTGTTAAACTCTTCCAAAATGTTTGCAGCAGTATGAGATTTCTCCATGGCGAACATGGCTACAGTTGCATGTGTCCGAGTGGCATTAAAAAACTCAGCAGTGTCAACACCTGCAGATATCTTTTCTCTAACCCCCACAAAAGAGATCCAGTGTGCAGTAATGCACATGTAATCAGTGGCTTGGCAACTGGTCCACATGTCTGTTGTCATGTGGATACTGTGAACAGCACTCTGCCGCAAAGCGAGTCCAAGCAATTCCAGCACGTCCTGATGTAGTGCTGGAACAGCAACTCTGGCAAAATAGGACCGGCTGGGAACCTTCCATTTTGGGCAGATGGCTGTCACAAATTCAAGAAAACCCACCCCTTCCACAAAAGAAAAAGGGAGAAGGTCCAATGCTAACATTTTAGCCAGCTTCGCATTGTACAAACGTGCCGTTGGGTGGTTGCGTTCGTACTGCCCCTCTGACCTAAACATGCTGAGAATGGTAGGCTGGATTTTTTTCCTTTCTGGTGCCACTGATGCAGATGACTTCTTGATGCCAGATGTTGTTAGGCTCAACACCGCACTTTTTTTCGTTGCAGTAGTCTGTTGCCTTGGTGTCTCACTCTCAGCCTGACTCTTACTCTTGTGCCACTGAGATGTTGTTATGTTAATGACATTTTTAAAGCGCAGCGGTTACCCGGAGGTGTCCTGGTGCTATCTCCATTTAGGCTAGAGCGGCAGGAGGATTTTATTGGGTAAAGAGCCAGGTTTTTAAGCCCTTCCTAAAGGTTAGCAGAACCGTGGCATTTCTCAAGTGGAACGGCAAGTCGTTCCAAGCTTTAGCCGCGCAGTGAACAAAACTTTTGCCACCCCACCAGGCTTTTTTTGTGAGTGGCACTGAGACCAGCTTGGCTCCCAGCGATCGCAGCGTTCTTTTTGGAATATACCAATGGAACTGTTGTTTTAAATAGTCTGGTCCTGTACCTTGGAGCGCTTTAAATACCAAACAAAGGGCTTTAAAGCGTACTCGATTTCTTACCGGAAGCCAGTGCAATTTTTTAATTTCCTTGGATATCGGAGAAAACCTGGACTTGCCAGTAAGCAGTCTGGCCGCTGCATTCTGCAGCAGTTGGAGTTTGTTTATAAGTCCCTGTTGAACATTTAAATAAAGACTGTTGCAGTAGTCCAGCCTTGACATTACAAGAGCCGTGACCACTGTTTGCCGGCTACCCGGGGGCAAGAACTGCAGTATTTTCCTTAGCATTCTCAACACATAAGCTGTTTTTGATGCCACAAAAATTTACTTGGTGACCGAAGGTGAGACTCTCATCCATTATTACTCCCAGATTTTTAACCTTTTTTGAGGGTCTGGGGAGCGTACCCATCGAGCCCGGCCACCAGTTTGGTGCCCAAAAGGTAGTGTCATTGCCAAACAGTATGACCTCGGTTTTAGCCGTGTTGAGCTTTAAGCAGTTCTCTGCCATCCAACCTCCAACTGATATCAAGCAGTCTTGAAAACATTGTTCCATTCCCACCTCCTTGCCTGGTAGTAGCGATACTACTATTTGGGTATCATCAGCATACGAGGTGAGGCCGAATCCAAAGGCACTAATAATGGGGGCCAAAGAAGAAACGTACACATTAAAAAGCGTCGGACTGAGAGAGGACCCCTGTGGAACCCCACAGGGCAATGCAAAGGGTTTAGACTGATAATCTCCCAGAGAGACAATTTGTCCTCTATCAGAAAGAAAAGATCTTAAAAGATCCCAAGCTTTCCCATGGATCCCACATGCCTTTAAACGGTCCATCAGAATATCGTGATGGACCATATCAAAGGCAGCGGACAGATCTAATAGAATCAGAGCTGCCCTACCATCCCGATCAACGGCTTCCCTGATCTCCTCTGTGGCTTTAATAAGCGCGGACTCGGTGCTATGGCCCTCTCTGAAGCCATATTGGGAGGGATCTAAAGATTGAGTCTCAGCTAAAAAGGTACTTAGGGGCATATTATCAAGAACGGCGTTAAAATTATCGCCGGTTTAGCGGCAGAAAACTGCCGCTAAAGCGGCGATAATGGGCTTGATAATATGCCCTGGAGAATTCCAATAGAAGCCCATGTTCACACCAGAACATGGACTTCTATTGGAATTCTCAAGGGCATATTATCAAGCCCATTATCGCCGCTTTAGCAGTTTTCTGTGTCAAACATGCCATTGAAAATAGAAGATAGTGACGAAGCAATCGGAGCCGGGGCCAGTTTAACCACTGCAACCGGACATGGGTCATAGGGCGACCCTGAATTTGCTGCCCTAAGGCGCTTTCGAATATCTTCAGGGGACACCGGCGACAATTTCTCAAAGGTGGAAATTGGAGCCTTCGTAGGCTTGGGATCCTCCCTAACCACATTCATTCCGCCAGTGCTTGACCCATTGAAGGCCAAAAAAATGGACTCCACTTTGGTCAAAAAGAAATTGGCGATATCATCGCATAATTCCTGAGTGGGTTGAACTTTGGCTGAACTTGGGGAGGCCAGGCTAGAAACAGTTTTAAACAACTCATTTGCTGAATTCTTCGTTGCCTCAATACGATTTGAATAAAACTTTTGTTTAGCAGAAAAAATAAGTTGTTTATAATTCTGCAGGCTGAGTTTATAAAGTTTTTTTTCTGTTTCTTTATAGCCTTTCCTCCAACTCCGCTCAAGCCGTTTACAAATAAGTTTTTGGTTTCTCAAATCCTCTGTGAACCAAGGAGCAGAGGGTTGTGCTCTTCTGGGACAGAGGGTTTTTACTGGGGCTATTATGTCACAGACTTTCTCCAGCCATTTCGTAAATACCAATGTAGCCTTATCCACTTCCAACGGCAATTGACCTGCCGTGGAGTTAAGAAGCTCCTGCAGGGCAGTCCCTTCAATTTTGTTCCAGGCTCTAGTTACTATTTGGCCTTTTGAACATTGACTACTCGCGCGTTGCACCGTCAATGTTAGCTCAAATTGGACGGTGGCATGATCCGACCACACGAGAGGTAGAAGACCTGTGAACTGTAGGCCCGGCTGGTTAGAAAAAATACCATCTAAGGTATGTCCTACCACATTGGTCGGACAAACTACCTGCTGCTTCAGGTTGACACTATGCATCATATCAGGATGTGGGCGGTACCACTGCACTGCTGGGGACAGGGCTACTTTGTGTTCCAGAGAAAATGTCTCCCTTTTGTTCACCTTCCACCGCAATCGTATCTTCTACTTCTTCATCAACACCAACAGCAATGGGTGCAGTTTTACTTTTTTGGCCTTTAAGGTGTTCCTCCCACTGGATCAAGTTTTGTGTTTTCAGATGGTTTGTTTGGCCTCCGGTACCATAGTTTGTACCAAGCTTACCCTGACTAAAACTTGTTTACAAATGGAGCATATAGCAACGTTCTCCTCCTTACTGCTAACCAAAAAGAAGTCCCAAACTGGGGAGGTGAACTTTCTGGAGCTGCTGGAGATCCCACTTGCAATGCCGTATGAACTGGAGGGTGGGCGTGGAATTTGACTCTGTGCACTAGCACTACCTACTTCTACTGAGGTGGTTGTGCTGGATGTAGGTCGCTGCCGGGCCTTGAAAATGCAAATATGGAAGCTGGAGGTGGTGTTGGTGTTACCTGTGTTGGTGGTATCCGTGCCACATCCCTCACAGCAATTTGGGATGAGGTAATGTTGGTCTCCACTACATCTACCTCCATAACTCTGAGGCTTTCTGGAACCTTCCTTTTCCCTAGCCTTGTCTCGTGGCGTCTCTCACTCTCAGACTTAGGTGGTGGCTTCCAAGTGGCATTAGGATCATCAGAAGGGGGGCTTGCAGAAGAACTCGATGGACTAACCCCCCTTTTCCTTGCTGGTGGATCTGGAAGACAATGGATCTTCTGAAACAGTGGCTTGCTCTTCTTCCTCTGCAGGAAGCTCGATTTCCTGAACTGCCCCTACTTCGGGAGGAACAACTACTATTGTGGGTGGTAGTTGATGCTGTTGTTGTCCACTTATCTGAGTTTCCTGCGTTTATTGGGTACTACTTTGCGATAACGATAAGTTAATTTCAACATTGCTGTTTGTTGGCGTTGTCGTGATGAGATTGGCTGCCTCTGCGACAGACATGGGCTTGGGCCCAGGTTGGTGAGGTGGGTCCACTGATGCGGGGATGCTGCTCCCAGTTTGATCCCCAGACACCGCTGCTACAGGCGCAATTTTTGGTTTCCCAAAAAAGATCTTGGTCGGCACACCAGAAGTGGTAAGTGGCACTTCCTTCTTCTTCTCACTGGCAACTTTCTTGGTACTGGAGGACCTGGTACCTTTCTTTGGGGCCATCTTTTTCAGATGTCAGCAGCATGCAGTGGCACAAGTTGAAGAGATATCTGTGATCACACGTCACGTGACGTCGTGCGCAGCAGGACTTCTGTCTGGCAGTACAATAGGTGATGATGACGCCTCCTCCTCTTTTGTGCACCTAAATACAAAGAAGCAAGAAGAACATCAGTGAAACGTGGAATTTATTGTTGTGGTTCAATTTACTACTGTACAAACAAATATAATATATAACTTAGTGTGTGGTCACACTTGTTAGTGTTATTATTAATAAATTGTATTAACTCAGTTATTAAAAAAACATAACAACTGTGTAGCCATTTGTGAGACTTTGACAACAAGGACTTTCATTTTCATGGTGCACTGTGTACACTCAGGAAGGATAGGAAAGAATAAGAACAAAAACAAAAATACAAATGTAATGGAACCTGTTTGGCATTGTGATTTGTGAATGTGATTGTGCATCACGTGGGATGCAGCATCATTCAGGAAGCTGCAGCTGGCAATGGGGATGGAAGCAGTGAGCCAAGAGGAACAAAGGAAAGACATGCATGCCAATGGCAAAAGCAGCACACTAACTAACTACCACCACAAAATGGCCACCAGCCACATGGTCAATCACACAACAACAAGTAGGAGGCCTGTAAAACAATTAACTCAAGCAGGCCTATATGGCCAGACAAAGGAGGCATGCTAAACAACACAGCTTTAATGCAACAATGCAAAAACGAAAAACCACAGGGCTAAAAAAGGTTTGCAAGTTACACAACAACCACACCACACACATCCAACAAAGGCATTTATTTAACACAGACGAAAACAGTGAAATACCCCCAAAAAAACACATTTTGCAATTCAATCCAATGCCATCCATGCCCTAAATGATGTTTAAATTCAACAGACACCACAGAAACAGTTGTTTCATGCACACATGGGTAGCTCTGGGCCTACTGGCTAAAAAAGGCCTATTGGCAGACTACTGGGCTAGTGAATTAAATACATGTTGCAAATTGATTGCAAATGTTGAAGGAAATGTAGTGAACTTTGCTACATGTTTCCTTTATAAAAAGAAAACTAGAAGAATAATTATACACAAAGAAACAACTAGGCCCCTACTGAAACTACAGGCCACCCACCACAATACATTGAAAAAAACAATGAAAAGTACAATAGAATGTAGGTGCAATGCCCCAACCAAACAAACAATACCAATTTTCCAACTTACTTGTGAAATCTCAAATCCAAAAGTCCTCAAATCCAATGATATATGATGCAGCAGACAAAAAAGGGATCCTTCCAGCTCCAAATCCAATTGAAAAGTGAACAGGAGATGGACAAAGCACTGGGAGGAGCCTGCTGGACAGGAACAGGAAGTTGGAGACACTGGGGCACTTCCTTCCTCTTCAAAAAATAAGTAAAAAAAGAAAAAGGACTCCTTGCACAAAAAAGTACAGCCAAATGTAAATCTGAGGAATTTTTTTCATCCAAATCATCATTTCGAGAAGGTTTTATGCTGCTCAAGAGATATTCTTCTCCAGCTTGCAAATTCTGTGTGTTCGGCATCGCGATCTTCACAAAACTTCCGCCGGAAGTCCGATGGCGCGTCCAAATGACGTGTTCGCAATCGCAGACTCTCGCAGGACCGTGCGGCCGGCTACCAAATCTCGTGGCACATGCGAACGGATAGGAAATCTCATTGGCGAACCCAGGCATCCCAGTAAGTCGCTCCCACGCACGCAAAAACGCATTTTGAACACGTGAACAAAAAAAACCTCCCTTTCGTTGCGGAGCGCAGAGTTTTCGGTAATTCTGCGTTCTACGTGGAACGCGGAGTTACCAAAAATCCCCAAACTCCGTGAGCGGAGCGGATTTTTCCGCCCAGGGTTACTGATCACCAGCTGCCTGGTCTGCAGCCTGCCGCCGCAGACCCTCCAGAGAAGGGCACTCCTTCTGCTCCCTGCAGAAGTCTTCCCTGGTGGGACCACCTTCTTGCTGCCAATGGGTCAGCTCGGAGATGTCCCCCAGTTCAGCTACCTGCTCCTCTGTAGGTACCGGGGCATCCCCCTCAAGGTCAGCCTCCTCCTGGTCTGTGGGAACTTCAGGGGCCGGTTTCCCGCACCCCCTGCCCTTTCTCTTGGCAGGGACCTTGGCCACTGTTTCAGGCTCCAGGTCCTTCTGATCACCCTTCCTGGCCGCCATTGACCGAGTGATCACACATGCCCACTCTGGCAACCCAAGCATTTCCAAGTGAGACCTGAGCTCAACATCCTTCCACAAAAACTGCTCCAGGTCGTTACCTAGCAGACAATGTACAGACATGGTAGGGCTCACATCCACCCTCAATGGACCTGAGACCCCCCCATTCAAAGGGAATCTGCGCCACCATACACTGGTGTTCTGAGTTGTCTACCGCAACTACTTGGTGGAATGCCCCAGGGACTACTTGCTCCTCAGAGACCAGGTGACACCGGACTGATGTCACACTGGCTCCAGTATCTTTGAGAGCCTCTACCCTTCTCCCATTGATGGTCACCCAGGTGCTGTATTTCTTTGTGTTAGGGGGCACCTGGTTTTCTCGGACCTTCTCACTGTCCCCTAGTGAGACAAGGGCCATTTCTGCTGGATCCCCACCCTCCTGTGGGTACCCCTCCTCCCCAAGCGCTACACTAGCCAACACCTTGGTCTGCCCACTGGTGGGTGGCTGCGCCCTCTTGGGACACTTGGGGTCCCTCTTCAAGTGACCCACCTGGTCACATGCAAAACACTTGTGGGGTCCGGTCTCAGCAGCCTTTCCTGAAGAGACCCCTTGTTTCTTATCTCCTGGGGGATGGGAATCTTTACCCTGGGTGTTAGTTTAGAGCCCTTTAGAGAACTCCTGTGCTTTACCCATGTCCCCCCACTTTTCTGCTGGGGACCCTGCCCACCGTTGGCTGAGGCTCCCCCAAACGCTTTCTTGTGGACCCTGGTACTCACCCAGCAGTCCGCCTCCATAGCAAGCTTCCTGGGGTCAGTCAGCTTACTATCAACCAAGAACTGGCGCAGTTCTGCAAAACATAGACTAGACAAGTGCTCCCATGCAATCAAATTGTAGAGCCCCTGAAAATCTGTTACATTACTGCCCTTCACCCAGCCATCCAGAGACGGGCAGTAAGAATCTGCACATTCCAACCAAGTGTTGGCATCAGACTTCTTACTGGACCTAAACTGATCCCTATACTTTTCAGGAGTGAGTCCATACCTGGTGAGGAGAGCATCCTTCATATCAGCATAGGTGAGGTTCTGCACCTTACCCAAAGCTATCAGAGTATCCCTAGCTTCTTCTGGAAAGAGAGGCCACAACCCTGCCCCCCAATTTCTTTCAGAGACCACATTCATGTGAATAGACGCCTCGTACCCCTGGAACTACCTTTGTATGTCATCCCACTTCTTGAATTCCTTGCCTACATTCTTGGGGATGTGCACAATTCTGTCTGACTGCCCTGACGAATTGCTGCCACCATCTGAGCTGGGTCGACTCCTTAGCTCCAGCTCCTTAAGGCTTCGTTCATGATCTAAGATCATCTTCCTTTCCTTAATGGCTATTCTTTTGTCTTCCCTTTCAGTTTCTATCCTGAGTTTTTCCAATTTGAACTTCCTTGCTTCCCGCCTGTCCTCCAACTCCTCTGGGGACAGGCCACTGCTGCCTGGCCGGGAAGGTTCCCCCCTCCCAAAAGCACATCCACTCTAGGAACAGGCTTCTCTGCCTCTCCACTGAGATCTCCAGACTGCCCACTGGCATGCCTGGCTGCTACCCAGGCCCTGAGCGCCTTTTGTAGCTCCTCCTTCATGGTGAGGCCTCTGACTTGGACCTTTAGGCTTTTTCAAATAGCCTTCAATTCTTTCACATTGTAGGATTCCAACTTATCCTCCTCAAAGGCCACTTCCAAAGATGCAGCCGATGATGCTCTTGAGTCAGGCATGATGAAGCAGCAAGTTCAAGTTCTCAGAAAAAACTGGCAAGATCAAAAATAGGCCAAAAAGAAAGAGAACCAGTATGTGGTACATAATGGTCTGTGATATGGTAGTAGTGCACACCAATCACTGTAAGTCAAGTGAAATGCAAGTCCTATCCTCACCGCTGACAACCAATGTTAGAAATGGGGGTCTCTAGTTGGCAATGGTTTGCACCTTGTCCAAGTAGGGACCCTTCCTTCTAGTCAGGATAAGGGAGTTACACTCCTAAAATAACCCCTGCTCACCCCCTTGGTAGCTTGGCACGAGCAGTCAGGCTCATCTTAGAGGCCGTGTGTAAAGCATTTACACATAACCAACAGTAACACAGTGTAAGCACTACAAAAGGGACACCACACCAGTTTTGAAAAATATCCAATATTTTTATATACTTAAGACAAGACCAAAAACGATAGAAATCCACAATACAGTACTTAAAAAGGTATACTTTGCAAGAATACTTGAAAAACACAGTTTGTACGAGTCGGTAGCTCTGTCCGGGGCTTCCGCGATGCTGAAAACAACAGAGTCTAACAGTTCCAGCCGACTGCATCGGTACGGTCCAGCGAAAGCGTGAACAGACTTGGTAACAGTACCTTTCTCGTTGCAGCTCACACGGTGGTGCGAGCCGGTCGTGGCAACCGTCGCGGTTGCGTTGCAAAATGGAAGCGGTGCAGGGTGCGGTGTCCTCTCGATGCGGTGCAGGCAGCGGCTCGGTGACGATTGTCCAGATGGCGTTGATGAGACCAAGGCTTACGGTGCAGGGTGAGACGGTGCTCGATATGGTGCTGGCAGGTTGCGATGCAGGCAACAGAGCCGGTTAGCGGGAGCTGGAGTCGGTCAGCCCAGACGGCTGTGTGGGACGAGGTGGTGCATAGTGAAACTTGCGAGCGGTGCCCCCAGCCATGATGCGTCACAGGTGTCGAAGTCAGCAGCAGCGACGGCGTCGGTGGGACCAGGATTGCGAAGTGAAGCGAGACGGTGCGGAGTGCGGTGCCCACAGGTCACGTGCAAGCAGCGGCTCAGTGGCAGTGGCGTCAGTCGACATCGTCGGTGAGATCAGGGTTGCGGTGAGAGATGCGGACGGTGCAGTCTGCGGTGCCGTCAGGACACAGAGCCAGTGACGGAGTCAGTGACAGAGTCAGTTGCGTTTCCCTTCTCTGTGGCAACTGAAACAGCGGTTCCAGAAGCAGTACCCAGAAGTTGGTGAAGTCTTTGCAGTCCCTGAGACTTCAGAACAGGAGGCAAGCTCTATTTCAGGCCCTTGGAGATACTCAATAAAGAGGTTGCAGAAAGTTCAGTCCAGTCCTTTCACTGCCCAAGACAGAAGCAGCCACTGCAGGCCAATACAGCAAAGCACTCAGAAAAGTGATAGTTCCTCCTCACAGCTTCTCCAGCTCTTCTTCTTGACAGTCTTCTTGGTCCAAAAGAGTTCTAAAGTTCTGGGGTCTGGGCCCCAATTTTTATAACACCAAATCCTTTTTTCTCTGAAGTATTGTGCATGGCAGACTAGGCCCATTCAGCTGTAAGGAAATCTCCTCCCACTACTCTAAATGCAGACCAGGTCTATTCAGCCCAGCCCTGACCCATCACGCTCTCTGGAGCCACTGCCCCTGTCCTGCCCCTGTCATCCCAAAGCCAGACAGTCAATCCACAACCCCAGCAGAGGCACACAGGATGGCTAAGCAAGAAAATACCTACTTTCTAAAAGTGGTATTTTCAAACACAATGTAAAAATCATCTTCACTAAAAGATGAATTTTAACATTCTGAGTCCAGACATACTAAACTTTATTTTTCTACCTTGTTCCCAGGGGCAGTTATGTTTATAAGATGGTATAAACAAACTCCCCATTCTGTCCTAGGGGAGCAGGCAGCCTTGCAATGGTGAAAATCTAAATACACTGTAATTCACCACCAGGACATGTCACACACATCAGTACATTTCCTACCTCTAACATACACAGCACCCTGCCCACAGGGGTACCTTGGGCCTACCTTAGGGGTGACTGACATGTAGAAAAAGGCAAGGTTGGGGCCTGGCAAGTGGGTGCACCTGCCAGGTCGCCATGGCAGTTACAAACTGCGCACAGACTCTGCGGTGGCAGGTCTCAGTTACCTTTTCAGGGCTACTTCTGTGGGTGACACAACCGGTGCTGCAAGCCCGCTAGTAGCATTTGATTTACCAGCCCTGGCACTCTCAGTGCACTTTACTAGGGCCTCACCAGTAAATCAAATATGTCAATCATGGAAACACCAATCCATAGCCTAATTTACAACAGGAGCACTAGCACTTCAACACTGAACAGCAGTGAAAAAGTGCGCAGAGACACTAAACGAGCAAAAACAGAGTCAAAACCGGGAGGTCAGAAAGCAAAAAGACAGGGGAAACACGCCAAAAGATGCCAAGACTAACAATGACTGTAAAGGGCTTCTCAGTCAAGCTGACCAAAATGATGTGTTTATCTAAATAGGTGATGTATTTTTGTCCTTGATTATTCACTTTGCATATCTATTTCATGAGTTCATTTCTTGCATTTGATGATACTTGTTTCTTGCATTGGACGTCCATTATTACTTGTATGTGTTTTAGTATTATTATCTGCTTGTGTTTTATCCCTTGTATTTGACAGTTAGATTACTTGTGAGTGTTCCATTATTACTTGCATGTGTTTTACTATTATTATCTGCTTGTGTTTTATACCTTGCATTTGACAGTTGGAGTACTTGTGATTTTTTTATTTTTTACTTGCATTTGTTTTACCATTATTATTATTTGCTTGTGTATGTATATATATATATATATATATATATATATATATATATATATCTCCAAACACCGTGTTTCCTGTTTTAGAACTCAGGAACTCAGCTCACAACACGGACACGGACCAATTTCTTCATGCATTATTATTATTTGCTTGTGTATATATATATATATATATATATATATATATATATTCACTGAAAAAACCATAGGTTTTAGGGACAGTTATAGTTAGTTGGACATTGCACTCGTACAAAACCCGTGAAATTCCCCTGTTATAGTTAGTTCAGCTAACTATAACTCGCGCCCCGCAATGCACTGCTGATGACGTCACATATTACATCACTCATGACATGGTCAGTGACATCACTGATGACATCACTGATGACATCTCAAATGACATCACTGATGACATCACTGATGACATCATCCAGTGACTGTGTGTTTCTGTAAAGTTTAAATATGTTTAATATATATAGGGAAAGGCATATTGAAGAATGAGTGGGTGTATAAGTGTCTGAATGGATGATTTAGTACGTGAGTGACTGACTCTACAAGTGAGTGATTAAACGTATCTTACTGAATGCATGGGTTAGTGACTAAACTGTGTGAATGTCTGTATCCGTCTGTTTGTTGGTGTGTAAGTGGATGCATGGATTTGCGAATAGCTACATGAGTGTCTATATGGGTTATTGATTGGTTCTCTGAGTATCTGTATGGCTGCCTGAGTGTTTGTGTGGGTGGGGTGTGTGTGACTCTATACATAGATGTGTGAGTGGGTGATTCACTGGGTGCATGATTTCAAGAGTGCATCTGTGATGGACTGCTTGGGTGGGTGAGTGTGTGTATGGGTGTGTTAGTGAGTGAATGTATATCTCAGTGGTACATGTGCGAGTAACTACATATGTAAAAAGCAGTATATATGTGTGTTAGAGTATTTAAATGGCTATAAGTGAGAGTGTGTTATTGTGAGAGTGGCTGTATGGATGCGTGTGTGCTTGTATCAGTTATTGTATAAGAGCGTAAGAATGTGCTAGTATTTGTATGAGTAAGTGAGCTGGTGTGTGTATAACTGTATAGGTGAGTAAATGGGTGTGTGATTAATTTTTTGCATGACTGACTAGGTGTGTGAGTACCTCTATGGATGAGTGGCGGTGTGTGAGTATTTATATAGGTGTATGAGTGCATATGATAGTCCTGTACTGAGTGACTGTAAGTATGAGTGACTGTACAGGTGAGTGAGTGGATGTGTGTGTAGACCTAAGAATCAGTGAGTGGGTATGTAGTTTTTGGTGTTGGAGTGTCTATGGTTTTGAAAATGGCAGTCTGTAATTTAGAGTGGGTGTATCAAAAGTTATATTAGGGTGTGAGAAGATGCATGAAATTATCACATGGATGATGTCATCAGTGATGTCATTTGAGATGTCATCAGTGATGTCATCAGTGATGTCACTGACCATGTCATGAGTGATGTAATATGTGACGTCATCAGCAGTGCATTGCGGGGCGCGAGTTATAGTTAGCTGAACTAACTATAACAGGGGAATTTCACGGGTTTTGTACGAGTGCAATGTCCAACTAACTATAACTGTCCCTAAAACCTATGGTTTTTTCAGTGAATTTCAAAGGTTTTTTAAATGCTAATTTCTAACTATAACTTGTCTGAAACCTATGGTTTTTTCAGTGAATTTCAAAGGTTTTTTAAATGCTAATTTCTAACTATAACGTGCCTGAAACCTATGGTTTTTTCAGTGAATTTCAAAGGTTTTTTAAATGCTAATTTCTAACTATAACGTGCCTGAAACCTATGGTTTTTTCAGTGAATTTCAAAGGTTTTTTAAATGCTAATTTCTAACTATAACGTGCCTGAAACCTATGATTTTTTAAGTGAATTTCAAAGGTTTTTTAAATGCTAGTTTCTAACTATGCCAACAGAGGTAGGACATGTGAAGAAAGAAGAAAAAACGCACAGAAAGAAGCAAAAGATGTGCAGAAAGAACCAACAGAGGAGCAGAAAGAGGCCTTGTTGCAAAATCATCCTGTGCCCACAACTTTTTCAGACGAGTACTGGTGGTAACTGACTCTGACTAACCAGAGCCAGTGCGCGTTTGCACAGTGGTGAAGGGAGGGGGCCTGAGGTGACATGTGTGCAAACGCGCCCCGTGGCGCGTTTTAAGTTGCGGGATTAAGTCCCCTTGAATCCTGAGGGTCCCTGGGGCCCAACTAGCCCCCCAGGTACCTACAGTTAGGACCACAGAGCTGCGTTGCAGAGAGGCGTTCCGAGGCCACGCACCTTTTTTCACCTCTCTGCAACGCA
Organism: Calotriton arnoldi; assembly: GCA_963921515.1. Lineage (NCBI taxonomy): Eukaryota > Metazoa > Chordata > Amphibia > Caudata > Salamandridae > Calotriton > Calotriton arnoldi. Next base: position 477,628 of record CAWUFW010009500.1, read on the forward strand.
ACTCTGTTGTGCTTACTGAAGGTACCTGGTGGGCTAGTTGGCCCCCAGGATTCAAAGGAATTAACTCCCCAACTTAAAACGCACCACAGGGCGTGTTTGCGCACATGTCACCTGAGGCCCCGCCCCCTCCTTTCACCACTGTGCAAACGCGCCCCGTGGCGCGTTTTAAGTTGGGGGATTAGGTCACCTTGAATCCTGAGAGTCCCTGGGGCCCAACTAGCCCACCAGGTACTTCCAGTAAGCACCACAGGCCTGCGTTGCAACGCCTGTAACAAATTGTGCAGTTGTGTTTAGGTAGTGAAGAGGGTCGTGCTGGGGGTAGTGTTTTAGGGTTTAGGGTAGTGCAGTGGTGTTTGTGTAGTGTAGGGGGTCATGCTGGGGGTAGATTTAGGGTTTAGGGTAGTGCAGTGGTGTTTGGGTAGTGTAGGGAGTCGTGCTGGGGGAGTGTTTTAGGGTTTAGGGTAGTACAGTGGTGTTTGGGTAGTGTAGGGGGTCGTGCTGGGGTTAGTGTTTTAGGGTTTTAGGGTTTAGGGTAGTGGAGTGGTGTTTGGGTAGTGTAGAGGATACTGCTGGGGGTAGTGTTTTAGGGTTTAGGGTAGTGCAATGGTGTTTGGGTAGTGTAGGGGGTACTGCTGGGGGTAGTGTTTTAGGGTTTAGGGTAGTGCAGTGGTGTTTGGGTAGCGTAGGGGGTACTGCTGGGGGTAGTGTTTTATGGTTTATGGTAGTGCAGTGGTGTTTGGGTAGTGTAGGGGTTCGTGCTGGGGGTAGTTTTTTAGGGTTTAGGGTAGTGCAGTGGTGTTTGTGTAGTGTAGGAGGTCGTGTTTTAGGGTTTAGGGTAGTGCAGTGGTCTTTGGGTAGTGTAGGGGGTTGTGCGGGGGGTAGTGTTTTAGGGATTAGGGTAGTGCATTGGTATTTGGGTAGTGTAGGGGGTCATGCAGGGGTAGTGTTTTAGGGTTTAGGGCAGTGCAGTGGTGTTTAGGTAGTGTAGGGGGTCGTGCTGGGGGGAGTGTTTTAGGGTTTAGGGCAGTGCAGTGGTGTTCGGGTAGTGTAGGGGGTCGTGCTGGGGGAGTGTTTTAGGGTTTAGGGCAGTGCAGTCGTGTTCGGGTAGTGTAGGGGGTCGTGCTGGGGGAGTATTTTAGGGTTTAGGGTAGTGCAGTGGTGTTCGGGTAGTGTAGGGGGTCATGCTGGGGGTAGTGTTCTAGGGTTTAGGGCAGTGCAGTGGTGTTCGGGCAGTGTAGGGGGTCGTGCTGGGGTGGTGTTTTAGGGTTTAGGGCAGTGCAGTGGTGTTCGGGCAGTGTAGGGGGTCGTGCTGGGGGTGGTGTTTCAGGGTTTAGGGCAGTGCAGTGATGTTCGGGCAGTGTAGGGGGTCGTGCAGGGGTGGTGTTTTAGGGTTTAGGGCAGTGGTGTTCGGGCAGTGTAGGGGGTCATGCTGGGGGTGGTGTTTCAGGGTTTGGGGCAGTGCAGTGGTGTTCGAGCAGTAAAGGGGGTCATGCTGGGGGTGGTGTTTCAGGGTTTAGGGCAGTGCAGTGGTGTTCGGGCAGTGTAGGGGGCGGTGCAGGGGGTGGTGTTTCAGGGTTTAGGGCAGTGCAGTGGTGTTCGGGCAGTGTAGGGGGTGGTGCAGGGGTGGTGTTTCAGGGTTTAGGGCAGCGCAGTGGTGTTCGGGCAGTGTAGGGGGTCGTGCAGGGGGTGGTGTTTCAGGGTTTAGGGCAGTACAGTGGTGTTTGGGCATTGTAGGGGGTGGTGCTGGGGCTGGTGTTTCAGGGTTTAGGGCAGTGCAGTGGTGTTCGGGCCGGGTCGGGGGTCGTGCTGGGGCTGGTGTTTCAGGGTTTAGGGTAGTGCAGTGGTGTTCGGGCAGTGTAGGGGGTCGTGCTGGGGCTGGTGTTTCAGGGTTTAGGGCAGGGCAGTGGTGTTCGGGCAGTGTAGGGGGTCATGCTGGGGCTGGTGTTTCAGGGTTTAGGGCAGTGCAGTGGGGTTCGGGCAGTGTAGGGGGTCTTGCTGGGGCTGGTGTTTCAGAGTCTAGGGCAATGCAGTGGTGTTCGGGCAGTGTAGGGGGTCTTGCTTGGGCTGGTGTTTCAGGGTTTAGGGCAGTGCAGTCGTGTTCGGGCAGTGTAGGGGGTCGTGCTGGGGGTGGTGTTTCAGGGTTTAGGGCAGTGTAGTGGTGTTCGGGCAGTGTAGGGGGTCGTGCTGACTCTGACTAACCAGAGCCAGTGCGCGTTTGCACAGTGGTGAAGGGAGGGGGGGCCTGAGGTGACATGTGTGCAAACGCGCCCCGTGGCGCGTTTTAAGTTGCGGGATTAAGTCCCCTTGAATCCTGAGGGTCCCTGGGGCCCAACTAGCCCCCAGGTACCTACAGTTAGGACCACAGAGCTGAGTTGCAGAGAGGCGTTCCGAGGCCACGCACCTTTTTCACCTCTCTGCAACGCAACTCTGTTGTGCTTACTGAAGGTACCTGGTGGGCTAGTTGGCCCCCAGGATTCAAAGGTAATTAACTCCCCAACTTAAAACGCACCACAGGGCGTGTTTGCGCACATGTCACCTGAGGCCCCGCCCCTCCTTTCACCACTGTGCAAACGCGCCCCGTGGCGCGTTTTAAGTTGGGGGATTAGGTCACCTTGAATCCTGAGAGTCCCTGGGGCCCAACTAGCCCACCAGGTACTTCCAGTAAGCACCACAGGCCTGCGTTGCAACACCTGTAACAAATTGTGCAGTTGTGTTTAGGTAGTGAAGAGGGTCGTGCTGGGGGTAGTGTTTTAGGGTTTAGGGTAGTGCAGTGGTGTTTGTGTAGTGTAGGGGGTCATGCTGGGGGTAGATTTAGGGTTTAGGGTAGTGCAGTGGTGTTTGGGTAGTGTAGGGAGTCGTGCTGGGGGAGTGATTTAGGGTTTAGGGTAGTACAGTGGTGTTTGGGTAGTGTAGGGGGTCGTGCTGGGGTTAGTGTTTTAGGGTTTTAGGGTTTAGGGTAGTGCAGTGGTGTTTGGGTAGTGTAGGGGATACTGCTGGGGGTAGTGTTTTAGGGTTTAGGGTAGTGCAATGGTGTTTGGGTAGTGTAGGGGGTACTGCTGGGGGTAGTGTTTTAGGGTTTAGGGTAGTGCAGTGGTGTTTGGGTAGCGTAGGGGTACTGCTGGGGGTAGTGTTTTATGGTTTATGGTAGTGCAGTGGTGTTTGGGTAGTGTAGGGGTTCGTGCTGGGGGTAGTTTTTAGGGTTTAGGGTAGTGCAGTGGTGTTTGTGTAGTGTAGGAGGTCGTGTTTTAGGGTTTAGGGTAGTGCAGTGGTCTTTGGGTAGTGTAGGGGGTTGTGCGGGGGTAGTGTTTTAGGGATTAGGGTAGTGCATTGGTATTTGGGTAGTGTAGGGGGTCATGCAGGGGTAGTGTTTTAGGGTTTAGGGCAGTGCAGTGGTGTTTAGGTAGTGTAGGGGGTCGTGCTGGGGGAGTGTTTTAGGGTTTAGGGCAGTGCAGTGGTGTTCGGGTAGTGTAGGGGGTCGTGCTGGGGGAGTGTTTTAGGGTTTAGGGCAGTGCAGTCGTGTTCGGGTAGTGTAGGGTGGTCGTGCTGGGGGAGTATTTTAGGGTTTAGGGTAGTGCAGTGGTGTTCGGGTAGTGTAGGGGGTCATGCTGGGGGTAGTGTTCTAGGGTTTAGGGCAGTGCAGTGGTGTTCGGGCAGTGTAGGGGGTCGTGCTGGGGTGGTGTTTTAGGGTTTAGGGCAGTGCAGTGGTGTTCGGGCAGTGTAGGGGGTCGTGCTGGGGGTGGTGTTTCAGGGTTTAGGGCAGTGCAGTGATGTTCGGGCAGTGTAGGGGGTCGTGCAGGGGTGGTGTTTCAGGGTTTAGGGCAGTGGTGTTCGGGCAGTGTAGGGGGTCATGCTGGGGGTGGTGTTTCACGGGTTTGGGGCAGTGCAGTGGTGTTCGAGCAGTAAAGGGGGTCATGCTGGGGGTGGTGTTTCAGGGTTTAGGGCAGTGCAGTGGTGTTCGGGCAGTGTAGGGGGCGGTGCAGGGGGTGGTGTTTCAGGGTTTAGGGCAGTGCAGTGGTGTTCGGGCAGTGTAGGGGGTGGTGTTTCAGGGTTTAGGGCAGCGCAGTGGTGTTCGGGCAGTGTAGGGGGTCGTGCAGGGGGTGGTGTTTCAGGGTTTAGGGCAGTACAGTGGTGTTCGGGCATTGTAGGGGGTGGTGCTGGGGCTGGTGTTTCAGGGTTTAGGGCAGTGCAGTGGTGTTCAGGCAGTGTAGGGGGTCGTGCTGGGGCTGGTGTTTCAGGGTTTAGGGTAGTGCAGTGGTGTTCGGGCAGTGTAGGGGGTCGTGCTGGGGCTGGTGTTTCAGGGTTTAGGGCAGGGCAGTGGTGTTCGGGCAGTGTAGGGGGTCATGCTGGGGCTGGTGTTTCAGGGGTTAGGGCAGTGCAGTGGGGTTCGGGCAGTGTAGGGGGTCTTGCTGGGGCTGGTGTTTCAGAGTCTAGGGCAATGCAGTGGTGTTCGGGCAGTGTAGAGGGTCTTGCTTGGGCTGGTGTTTCAGGGTTTAGGGCAGTGCAGTCGTGTTCGGGCAGTGTAGGGGGTCGTGCTGGGGGTGGTGTTTCAGGGTTTAGGGCAGTGTAGTGGTGTTCGGGCAGTGTAGGGGGTCGTGCTGGGGCTAGTGTTTCAGGGTTTAGGGCAGAGCAATGGTGCTCAGGCAGTGTAGGGGGTTGTGCTGGGGGTGATGTTTCAGGGTTTAGGCCAGTACAGTGGTGTTAGGGAAGTGTAGGGGGTCGTGCTGGGGGTGGTGTTTCAGGGTTTAGGGCAGTGAAGTGGTGTTCCGGCAGTGTAGGGGGTCGTGCAGGGGGTGGTGTTTCAGGGTTTAGTGCAGTGGTGTTCGGGCAGTGTAGGGGGTTGTGCTGGGGTGGTGTTTCAGGGTTTAGGGCAGTGCAGTGGTGTTCGGGCAGTGTAGGGTGTCGTGCTGAGGGTGGTGTTTCAGGGTTTAGGGCAGTGCAGTAGTGTTTGGGCAGTGTAGGGGGTCGTGCAGGGGGTGGTGTTTCAGGGTTTAGGGCAGTTCAGTGGTGTTCGGCCAGTGTAGGTAGTCTTGCTGGGGGTGGTGTTTCAGGGTTTAGGGCAGTGCAGTAGTTTTCGGGCAGTGTAGGCGGTCGTGCTGGGGCTGGTGTTTCAGGGTTTAGGGCAGTGCAGTGGTGTGCGGGCAGTGTACGGGGTTGTGCTGGGGCTGGTGTTTCAGGGTTTAGGGCAGTGCAGTGGTGTTCGGGCAGTGTAGGGGGTCGTGCTGGGGGTGGTGTTTCAGGGTTTAGGGCAGTGGAGTGGTGTTCGGGCAGTGTAGGGGGTCGTGCTGGGGCTGGTGTTTCAGGGTTTAGGGCAGTGCAGTGGTGTTCGGGCAGTGTAGGGGGTCGTGCTGGGGCTGGTGTTTCAGGGTTTTGGGCAGAGCAGTGGTGTTCGGGCAGTGTAGGGGGTTGTGCTGGGGGTGGTGTATCAGGGTTTAGGGCAGTGCAGTGGTGTTCGGGCAGTGTAGGGGGTCTTGCTGGGGGTGGTGTTTCAGGGTTTAGGGCAGTGCAGTGGTGTTTGGGCAGTGTAGGGGGTCTTGCTGGGGGTGGTGTTTCAGGGTTTAGGGCAGTGGTGTTCGGGCAGTGTAGGGGGTCTTGCTGGGGGTGATGTTTCAGGGTTTAGGGCAGTGCAGTGGTGTTCGGGCAGTGTAGGGGGTCTTGCTGGGGTAGAGTTTCAGGGTTTAGGGCGGTGCAGTGGTGTTCGTGCAGTATAGGGGGTCGTGCTGGGGGTGGTGTTTCAGGGTTTAGGGCAGTGCAGTAGTGTTCGGGCAGTGTAGGGGGTCGTGCAGGGGTGGTGTTTCAGGGTTTAGGGCAGTGCAGTGGTGTTCTGGCAGTGTAGGGGGTCATGCTGGGGGTGGGGTTTCAGGGTTTAGGGCAGTACAGTGGTGTTCGGGCAGTGTAGGGGGTCGTGCAGGGGGTGGTGTTTCAGGGTTTAGGGCAGTGCAGTGGTGTTCGGGCAGTGTAGGGGGTCGTGCTGGGGCTGGTGTTTCAGGGTTTAGGGCAGTGCAGTGGTGTTCGGGCAGTGTAGGGGGTCTTGCTGGGGGTGATGTTTCAGGGTTTAGGGCAGTGCAGTGGTGTTCGAGCAGTGTAGGGGGTCTTGCTGGGGGTAGTGTTTCAGGGTTTAGGGCAGTGCAGTGGTGTTCGTGCAGTATAGAGGGTCGTGCTGGGGATGGTGTTTCTGGGTTTAGGGCAGTGCAGTAGTGTTCGAGCAGTGTAGGGGTTGTGCAGGGGGTGGTGTTTCAGGGTTTAGGGCAGTGCAGTGGTGTTCGGGCAGTGTAGGGGGTCGCGCTGGGGGTGGTGTTTCAGGGTTTAGGGCAGTGCAGTGGTGTTCGGCCAGTGTATGGGGTCATGCACGGGGTGGTGTTTCAGGGTTTAGGGCAGTGCAGTGGTGTTCGGGCAGTGTAGGGTGTTGTGCTGGGGCTGGTGTTTCAGGGTTCAGGGCGGTGCAGTGGTGTTCAGGCAGTGTAGGGGGTCGTGCTGAGGCTGGTGTTTCACGGTTTAGGGCAGTGCAGTGGTGTTCGGGCAGTGTAGGGGGTCGTGCTGGGGCTGTTGTTTCAGGGTTCAGGGCAGTGCATTGGTGCTCGGGCAGTGTAGGGGGTCGTGCTGGGGGTGATGTTTCAGGGTTTAGGGTAGTGCAGTGGTGTTCGGGCAGTGTAGGGGGTCGTGCAGGGGCTGGTGTTTCAAGGTTTAGGGCAGTGCAGTGGTGTTCGGGCAGTGTAGGGGGTTGTGCTGGGGCTGGTGTTTCAGGGTTTTGGGCAGAGCAGTGGTGTTCGGGCAGTGTAGGGGGTCATGCTGGGAGTAGTGTTTCAGGGTTTAGGGCAGTGCAGTGGTGTTCGGGCAGTGTAGGGGGTCATGCTGGGGGTGGTGTTTCAGGGTTTAGGTCAGTGGTGTTCGGGCAGTGTAGGGGGTCTTGCTGGGGGTGATGTTTCAGGGTTTAGGGCAGTGCAGTGGTGTTCGGGCAGTGTAGGGGGTCTTGCTGGGGGTAGTGTTTCAGGGTTTAGGGCAGTGCAGTGGTGTTCGGGCAGTGTAGGGGGTCATGCTGGGGGTGGTGTTTCAGGGTTTAGGGCAGTGCAGTGGTGTTCGGGCAGTGTAGGGGGTCGTGAAGGGGTGGTGTTTCAGGGTTTAGGGCAGTGCAGTGGTGTTCGGGCAGTGTAGGGGGTCGTGCTAGGGGTGGTGTTTCAGGGTTTAGGGCAGTGCAGTGGCGGTCGGGCAGTGTAGGGGGTCATGCAGGGGCTGGTGTTTCAGGGTTTAGGGCAGTGCAGTGGTGTTCGGGCAGTGTAGGGGGTCGTGCTGGGGGTAGTGTTTTAGGGTTTAGGGTAGTGCAGTGGTGCTTGTTTAGTGTAGGGGGTCGTGCTGGGGGTAGTGTTTTAGGGTTTAGGGTAGTGCTGTGGTGTTTGTGTAGTGTAGGGGTCCTGTTTTAGGGTAGTGCAGTGGTGTTTGGGTAGTGTAGGGGATCGTGCTGGGGGTAGTGTTTTAGGATTTAGGTTAGTGCAGTGGTGTTTGGGTAGTGTAGGGGGTCGTGCTGGGGGTAGTGTTTTAGGGTTTAGGGTAGTGCAGTGGTGTTTGTGTAGTGTAGGGGTCGTGCTGGGAGTAGTGTTTTAGGGTTTAGGGTAGTGCAGTGGTGCTTGTGTAGTGTAGGGGGTCGTGCTGGGGGTAGTGTTTTAGGGTTTAAGGTAGTGCAGTGGTGTTTTTGTAGTGTAGGGGGTCATGTTTTAAGATGCAATGCTCCAATACCTGACCAGTCTGCACTACATAAAACTGCAAAAAAACTAAAAATAAAAAGTGTTTTGCACACTTTTGTCATTGGGCTATATGTGGGCTACATCTGGGTAATATTTGTGCTACATTTGGGCTCTTTTTTCACTGGTGGCCATCTTGGAAGACTTCTTTGTTATGAAGTTTCCTAATTTCTTCATTTACTGCAGTCTCCTCAGTAGGAAATGCTTTCAGTTTTTACTTTGATTCCATCAAGAAGGCATTCAGATGTGTCTCACATCTGCCATAAATTCAGAATGTTAGCACTCTAGTTGCTCATTAGATCACTGGAGTAAAGCTACTGCTCACCAGGGAGTTAACTGGTAGTCTGCTGCTGGTATTGAAAGTGATTGTTTCAGTCTGCATGTCAGAATTTTCTAATGAAATAGAAGAGGATTTGAGATCTCACTTAAAACATGCCCTAATTTTTCTTTCTGCAGCACTAACCATAATTTCTATTTTCAAAAGAACCCCTCATTTTGTTCCTTTTTAAATTAAATGTTTTAAGTGTTACCGGTTTATTCCAATCAAGATGGCTTCAGGTGTGCCATACTTTTGTCATAAGTAAGGCTGTTAGCGCTCTAGTTGTTCTTTAGAACACTCTGGGAAGCTGCAGTAGAACACAAAGGCATCAACTGGCAGGCTGCTCCTGTTGAAATATAACAGGAAGATATTTGAGATCACACTTGAAATATGTCTTAATTTTTCTTTCTACAGCACTAACCATAATTTCTATGACAAAATGAACCCCATCATTTTGTTCCTTTTTAAATTAAATGTTTTAAGTGTTACCAGTTTATTCCAATCAAGATGGCTTCAGGTGTGCCATACTTTTGTCATAAGTAAGGCTGTTAGCACTCTAGTTGTTCTTTAGAACACTCTGGGAAGCTGCAGTAGAACACAAAGGCATCAACTGGCAGGCTGCTCCTGTTGAAATATAACAGGAAGATATTTGAGATCACACTTGAAACATGTCCTAATTTTTCTTTCTACAGCACTAACCATAATTTCTATGACAAAATGAACCCCATCATTTTGTTCCTTTTTAAATTAAATTGTTTAAGTGTTACCAGTTTATTCCAATCAAGATGGCTTCAGGTGTGCCATACTTTTGTCATAAGTAAGGCTGTTAGCACTCTAGTTGTTCTTTAGAACACTCAGGGAAGCTGCAGTAGAACACAAAGGAATCAACTGACAGTCTCTGCCCTTGTTGGATGTACATGTTTTACTGAGAATGTCAGACTTCATTCTCACATGAGTGAGAAAGATAATGTGAATTTACAGAAAATATGCTCTCATTTTAGCTTCTGGAGCACCTTCCAAACCTACATGGGACAAGCATGAGAAAATAGTGTTCTCTCAAACATGATTCATGATATCCCAGCAGAAGGTTTTTCACATGGTAAAATCACCTTAGAATACACCACAATTCCTAAAATTAGTATGGTACCATCAACAAATAAATTCTAATGTAACTAAAGCCTGTTATCACCCTTTATAGTTCTCCTTTTGGTGACCCTCAAAATCTTCTATTCACTACAATGCATTTCAATGAGGTACTATCATTTATATTGGTCCCAAGATGGCTGCCAGCAATTCCAGGATGAAGTGCTGACAGCCAATCAGATCTCACGATGACATGTGTGGTTAGGCTCCGCCCAGATATATATGTGACTTTACTTTTGATTTTCTCAGGAACTACTGAACGGATTTACACCATTTAAGCAAAAGGCACGACACTGAACCAAGGGCTACCTCTTTGCCAAATTTGGTGTAATTCCGTTCAGCAGTTCGGGCTGTAGCTGCGACTAAAGGTTCCTATGGAAAAATGAATGGGGAAAACGCGTTTTGGGACCCCCCTTTTCTCGGCCCCCGCTTGACGTATCACCCGAGACTTTCAGGATAGGAGCGGACCGGAGCGCCCCAACAAGTTGGAAACTTTCGCGAAGATTCGTCAACCGGCGCCAACGTTATTTCAAATAGAATGTCGCGGATTTCCTATGGATAATAGGTTTTAACTATAACTATCTACTGGCGACCGCCAGTAGATAATACATATGTATGTGTATATATATACATTATCTACTGGCGGTCGCCAGTAGATAGTTATAGTTAAAACCTATTATCCATAGGAAATCCGCGACATTCTATTTGAAATAACGTTGGCGCCGGATGACGAATCTTCGCGAAAGTTTCCAACTTGTTGGGGCGCTCCGGTCCGCTCCTATCCTGAAAGTCTCGGGTGATACGTCAAGCGGGGCCGAGAAAAAGGGGGTCCCAAAACGCTTTTTCCCATTCATTTTTCCATAGGAACCTTTAGTCGCAGCTACAGCCCGAACTGCTGAACGGAATTACACCAAATTTGGCAAAGAGGTAGCCCTTGGTTCAGTGTCGTGCCTTTTGCTTAAATGGTGTAAATCCGTTCAGTAGTTCCTGAGAAAATCAAAAGTAAAGTCACATATATATCTGGGCGGAGCCTAACCACACATGTCATCGTGAGATCTGATTGGCTGTCAGCACTTCATCCTGGAATTGCTGGCAGCCATCTTGGGACCAATATAAATGATAGTACCTCATTGAAATGCATTGTAGTGAATAGAAGATTTTGAGGGTCACCAAAAGGAGAACTATAAAGGGTGATAACAGGCTTTAGTTACATTAGAATTTATTTGTTGATGGTACCATACTAATTTTAGGAATTGTGGTGTATTCTAAGGTGATTTTACCATGTGAAAACCTTCTGCTGGGATATCATGAATCATGTTTGAGAGAACACTATTTTCTCATGCTTGTCCCATGGAGGTTTGGAAGGTGCTCCAGAAGCTAAAATGAGAGCATATTTTCTGTAAATTCACATTATCTTTCTCACTCATGTGAGAATGAAGTCTGACATTCTCAGTAAAACATGTACATCCAACAAGGGCAGAGACTGTCAGTTGATTCCTTTGTGTTCTACTGCAGCTTCCCAGAGTGTTCTAAAGAACAACTAGAGTGCTAACAGCCTTACTTATGACAAAAGTATGGCACACCTGAAGCCATCTTGATTGGAATAAACTGGTAACACTTAAACAATTTAATTTAAAAGGAACAAAATGATGGGGTTCATTTTGTCATAGAAATTATGGTTAGTGCTGTAGAAAGAAAAATTAGGACATGTTTCAAGTGTGATCTCAAATATCTTCCTGTTATATTTCAACAGGAGCAGCCTGCCAGTTGATGCCTTTGTGTCCTACTGCAGCTTCCCAGAGTGTTCTAAAGAACAACTAGAGTGCTAACAGCCTTACTTATGACAAAAGTATGGCACACCTGAAGCCATCTTGATTGGAATAAAGTGGTAACACTTAAAACATTTAATTTAAAAAGGAACAAAATGAGGGGGTTCATTTTGTCATAGAAATTATGGTTAGTGCTGTAGAAAGAAAAATTAGGACATATTTCAAGTGTGATCTCAAATATCTTCCTGTTATATTTCAACAGGAACAGCCTGCCAGTTGATGCCTTTGTGTTCTACTGCAGCTTCCCAGAGTGTTCTAAAGAACAACTAGAGCGCTAACAGCCTTACTTATGACAAAAGTATGGCACACCTGAAGCCATCTTGATTGGAATAAACCGGTAACACTTAAAACATTTAATTTAAAAAGGAACAAAATGAGGGGTTCTTTTTGAAATAGAAATTATGGTTAGTGCTGCAGAAAGAAAAATTAGGGCATGTTTTAAGTGAGATCTCATATCCTCTTCTATTTCATTAGAAAATTCTGACATGCAGACTGAAACAATCACTTTCAATACCAGCAGCAGACTACCAGTTAACTCCCTGGTGAGCAGTAGCTTTACTCCAGTGATCTAATGAGCAACTAGAGTGCTAACATTCTGAATTTATGGCAGATGTGAGACACATCTGAATGCCTTCTTGATGGAATCAAAGTAAAAACTGAAAGCATTTCCTACTGAGAAGACTGCAGTAAATGAAGAAGTTAGGAAACTTCATAACAAAGAAGTCTTCCAAGATGGCCACCAGTGAAAAAAGAGCCCAAATGTAGCACAAATATTACCCAGATGTAGCCCACATATAGCCCAATGACAAAAGTGTGCAAAACACTTTTTATTTTTAGTTTTTTGCAGTTTTATGTAGTGCAGACTGGTCGGGTATTGGAGCATTGCATCTTAAAACATGACCCCCTACACTACAAAAACACCACTGCACTACCTTAAACCCTAAAACACTACCCCCAGCACGACCCCCTACACTACACAAGCACCACTGCACTATCCTAAATCCTAAAACACTACCACCAGCACGACCCCCTACACTATCCAAACACCACTGCACTACCCTAAAACATGACCCACTACACTACACAAACACCACTGCACTACCCTAAACCCTAAAACACTACCCACAGCACGACCCCCTACACTACACAAGCACCACTGCACTACCCTAAACCCTAAAACACTACCCCCAGCACGACCCCCTACACTGCCCGAACACCACTGCACTGCCCTAAACCCTGAAACACCAGCCCCTGCATGACCCCTACACTGCCCGAACACCACTGCACTGCCCTAAACCCTGAAACACCACCCCTAGCACGACCCCCTACACTGCCCGAACACCACTGCACTGCCCTAAACCCTGAAACACCACCCCCTTCACGACCCCCTACACTGCCCAAACACCACTGCACTGCCCTAAACCCTGAAACACCACCCCCAGCATGACCCCCTACACTGCCCGAACACCACTGCACTGCCCTAAACCCTGAAACACTACCCCCAGCAAGACCCCCTACACTGCCCGAACACCACTGCACTGCCCTAAACCCTGAAACATCACCCCCAGCACGACCCCCTACACTGCCCGAACACCACTGCACTGCCCTAAACCCTGAAACACTACCCCCAGCATGACCCCCTACACTGCCCGAACACCACTGCTCTGCCCAAAACCCTGAAACACCAGCCCCAGCACGACCCCCTACACTGCCCGAACACCGCTGCACTGCCCTAAACCTTGAAACACCAGCCCCTGCACGACCCCCTACACTGCCCGAACACCACTGCACTACCCTAAACCCTGAAACATCACCCCCAGCACGACCCCTACACTGCCCGAGCACCACTGCACTGCCCTAAACCCTGAAACACCAGCCCCAGCACGACCCCCTACACTGCCCGAACACCACTGCACTGCCCTAAACCCTGAAACACCAGCCCCAGCACGACCGCCTACACTGCCCGAACACCACTGCACTTCCCTAAACCCTGAAACACCAGCCCCAGCACGACCCCTACACTGCCCGAACACCACTGCACTGCCCTAAACCGTGAAACACCACCCCGTGCATGACCCCCTACACTGCCCGAACACCACTGCACTGCCCTAAACCCTGAAACACCACCCCCAGCGCGACCCCTACACTGCCCGAACACCACTGCACTGCCCTAAACCGTGAAACACCACCCCCTGCACAATCCCCTACACTGCTCGAACACTACTGCACTGCCCTAAACCCAGAAACACCATCCCCAGCACGACCCCCTATACTGCATGAACACCACTGCACTGCCCTAAACCCTGAAACACTACCCCCAGCAAGACCCCCTACACTGCCCGAACACCACTGCACTGCCCTAAACCCTGAAACATCACCCCCAGCAAGACCCCCTACACTGCCCGAACACCACTGCCCTAAACCCTGAAACACCACCCCCAGCAAGACCCCCTACACTGCCCGAACACCACTGCACTGCCCTAAACCCTGAAACACCACCCCCAGCACGACCCCCTACACTGTCCGAACACCACTGCACTGCCCTAAACCCTGAAACACCACCCCCTGCACGACCCCCTACACTGCCCGAACACCACTGCACTGCCCTAAACCCTGAAACACCACCCCCAAGACGACCCCCTACACTGCCCGAACACCACTGCTCTGCCCTAAACCCTAAAACACCACCCCCAGCACGACCCCCTACACTGCCCGAACACCACTGCACTGCCCTAAACCCTAGAACACTACCCCCAGCATGACCCCTACACTACCCGAACACCACTGCACTACCCTAAACCCTAAAATACTCCCCCAGCACGACCCCTACACTACCCAAACACGACTGCACTGCCCTAAACCCTAAAACACTCCCCCAGCACGACCCCCTACACTGCCCAAACACTACTGCACTGCCCTAAACCCTGAAACACCACCCCTCAGCACGACACCCTACACTGCCCGAACACCACTGCACTGCCCTAAACCCTGAAACACCACCCCAGCACGACCCCCTACACTGCCCGAACACCACTGCACTAAACCCTGAAACACCACCCCCTGCACGACCCCCTACACTGCCGGAACACCACTGCACTGCCCTAAACCCTGAAACACCACCCCCAGCATGACCCCTTTACTGCTCGAACACCACGGCACTGCCCCAAACCCTGAAACACCACCCCCAGCATGACCCCTACACTGCCCGAACACCACTGCCCTAAACCCTGAAACACCACCCCTGCACGACCCCTACACTGCCCGAACACCACTGCACTGCCCTAAACCCTGAAACACCACCCCCTGCACGACCCCCTACACTGCCCGAACACCACTGCACTGCCCTAAACCCTGAAACACCACCCCCAGCACGACCCCCTACACTGTCCGAACACCACTGCACTGCCCTAAACCCTCAAACACCACCCCCAGCACGACCCCCTACACTGCCCGAACACCACTGCACTGCCCTAAACCCTAGAACACTACCCCCAGCATGACCCTGTACACTACCCGAACACCACTGCACTACCCTAAACCCTAAAATACTCCCCCAGCACGACCCCCTACACTTCCCGAACACGACTGCACTGCCCTAAACCCTAAAACACTCCCCCAGCACGACCCCCTACACTACCCGAACACCACTGCACTGCCCTAAACCCTAAAACACTCCCCCAGCACGACCCCCTACACTACCTAAACACCACTGCACTGCCCTAAACCCTAAAACACTACCCCCGCATGACCCCCTACACTACCCAAATACCAATGCACTACCCTAATCCCTAAAACACTACCCCCGCACAACCCCCTACACTACCCAAAGACCACTGCACTACCCTAAACTCTAAAACAATACCCCCTGCATGACTCCCTACACTACCCAAAGACCACTGCACTACCCTAAACCCTAAAACACGACCTCCTACACTACACAAACACCACTGCACTACCCTAAACCCTAAAAAACTACCCCAGCACGAACCCCTACACTACCCAAACACCACTGCACTACCCTAAACCATAAAACACTACCCCCAGCAGTACCCCCTACGCTACCCAAACACCACTGCACTACCCTAAACCCTAAAACACTACCCCCAGCAGTACCCCCTACACTACCCAAACACCATTGCACTACCCTAAACCCTAAAACACTACCCCCAGCAGTATCCCCTACACTACCCAAACACCACTGCACTACCCTAAACCCTAAAACCCTAAAACACTAACCCCCAGCACGACCCCCTACACTACCCAAACACCACTGTACTACCCTAAACCCTAAAACACTCCCCCAGCACGACTCCCTACACTACCCAAACACCACTGCACTACCCTAAACCCTAAATCTACCCCCAGCATGACCCCCTACACTACACAAACACCACTGCACTACCCTAAACCCTAAAACACTACCCCCAGCACGACCCTCTTCACTACCTAAACACAACTGCACAATTTGTTACAGGCGTTGCAACGCAGGCCTGTGGTGCTTACTGGAAGTACCTGGTGGGCTAGTTGGGCCCCAGGGACTCTCAGGATTCAAGGTGACCTAATCCCCCAACTTAAAACGCGCCACGGGGCGTGTTTGCACAGTGGTGAAGGGAGGGGGCGGGGCCTCAGGTGACATGTGCGCAAACACGCCCTGTGGTGCATTTTAAGTTGGGGAGTTAATTCCCTTTGAATCCTGGGGGCCAACTAGCCCACCAGGTACCTTCAGTAAGCACAACAGAGTTGCGTTGCAGAGAGGTGAAAACAGGTGCGTGGCCTCGGAACGCCTCACTGCAACTCAGCTCTGTCGTCCTAACTGTAGGTACCAGGGGGGCTAGTTGGGCCCCAGGGACCCTCAGGATTCAAGGGGACTTAATCCCGCAACTTAAAACGTGCCACGGGGCGCGTTTGCACACATGTCACCTCAGGCCCCCCCTCCCTTCACCACTGTGCAAACGCGCACTGGCTCTGGTTAGTCGGAGTCAGTTACCACCAGTACCCGTCTGAAAAAGTTGTGGGCACAGGATGATTTTGCAACAAGGCCTCTTTCTGCTCCTCTGTTGGTTCTTTCTGCACATCTTTTGCTTCTTTCTGTGCGTTTTTTCTTCTTTCTTCACATGTCCTACCTCTGTTGGCATAGTTAGAAACTAGCATTTAAAAAACCTTTGAAATTCACTTAAAAATCATAGGTTTCAGGCACATTATAGTTAGAAATTAGCATTTAAAAAACCTTTGAAATTCACTGAAAAAACCATAGGTTTCAGGCACGTTATAGTTAGAAATTAGCATTTAAAAAACCTTTGAAATTCACTGAAAAAACCATAGGTTTTAGGGACAGTTATAGTTAGTTGGACATTGCACTCGTACAAAACCCGTGAAATTCCCCTGTTATAGTTAGTTCAGCTAACTACAACTCGCGCCCCGCAATGCACTGCTGATGACGTCACATATTACATCACTCATGACATGGTCAGTGACATCACTGATGACATCACTGATGACATCTCAAATGACATCACTGATGACATCATCCATGTGATAATTTCATGCATCTTCTCACACCCTAATATAACTTTTGATACACCCACTCTAAATTACAGACTGCCATTCTCAAAACCACAGACACTCCAACACCAAAAACTACATACCCACTCACTGATTCTTAGGTCTACACACACATCCACTCACTCACCTGTACAGTCACTCGTACTTACAGTCACTCAGTACAGGACTATCATATGCACTCATACACCTATATAAACACTCACACACCGCCACTCATCCATAGAGGTACTCACACACCTAGTCAGTCATGCAAAAAATTAATCACACACCCATTTACTCACCTATACAGTTATACACACACCAGCTCACTTACTCATACAAATACTAGCACATTCTTACGCTCTTATACAATAACTGATACAAGCACACACGCATCCATACAGCCACTCTCACAATAACACACTCTCACTTATAGCCATTTAAATACTCTAACACACATATATACTGCCTTTTACATATGTAGTTACTCGCACATGTACCACTGAGATATACATTCACTCACTAACACACCCATACACTCACTCACCCACCCAAGCAGTCCATCACAGATGCACTCTTGAAATCATGCACCCAGTGAATCACCCACTCACACATCTATGTATAGAGTCACACACACCCCACCCACACAAACACTCAGGCAGCCATACAGATACTCAGAGAACCAATCAATAACCCATATAGACACTCATGTAGCTATTCGCAAATCCATGCATCCACTTACACACCAACAAACAGACGGATACAGACATTCACACAGTTTAGTCACTAACCCATGCATTCAGTAAGATACGTTTAATCACTCACTTGTAGAGTCAGTCACTCAAGTACTAAATCATCCATTCAGACACTTATACACCCACTCATTCTTCAATACGCCTTTCCCTATATATATTAAACATATTTAAACTTTACAGAAACACAGTCACTGGATGATGTCATCAGTGATGTCATTTGAGATGTCATCAGTGATGTCATCAGTGATGTCACTGACCATGTCATGAGTGATGTAATATGTGACGTCATCAGCAGTGCATTGCGGGGCGCGAGTTATAGTTAGCTGAACTAACTATAACAGGGGAATTTCACGGGTTTTGTACGAGTGCAATGTCCAACTAACTATAACTGTCCCTAAAACCTATGGTTTTTTCAGTGAATATATATATATATGTATATATATATATATTATCTACTGGCGGTCGCCAGTAGATAGTTATAGTTAGAACCTATTTTCCATAGGAAATCCGCGACATTCTATTTGAAATAACTCTCTTGCCGGTTGACGTATCTCCGCAAAATTTTCAAACTTTGTGGGGCGCTCCGGTCCGCTCCTACCCTGAAAGTCTCGGGGGGATTCGTCAAGCGGGGGCCGAGAAAAAGGGGGTCCCAAAACGCGTTTTCCCCATTCATTTTTCCATAGGAAACTTTAGACACGGCTACAGCCCGAACTGCTGAACGGAATTACACCAAATTTGGCAAAGAGGTAGTTCTTGGTTCAGAAAGAACCCTTTTTGTTAAATGGTGTAAATCCGTTCAGTAGTTGCTGAGAAAATCAAAAGTAAAAGTACATATATATCTATGGGCACGGAGGATCCGCGCACCCTGAGCGCACCCTGCGGGCACCGTCCCGATCACGAGCTGCATGTTAATTGGCTGTCAGCTGGCTGTCAACATTCCGATTCAGGAAATGTTAGCAGCCATTTTGTCCCTCGGTAGAACCGAGGGACAGAAACAAGTGCGCAAAGCGCACAAAGGGAGCAGGGTAGAAACACCCTGACCCCTAGGTCTGCTCAGGGGTCCCACAAGGACCCCTGGGCAAAAAAAATTATTATTTTTGTTTTTAAATCGGCAGGATGCGCTCAGGGTGCGCGGATCCTGCCGGGAAATCGAGCGCGGTCTCCCGCGCTCGATTGTATTTGCCCCCGGGTGGCCCAAGTCCCGGGGGCATGGTTGGGGGGGTAAATTTATGTATGGGGGCCTCAAAGGCCCCCAAGCCCCGGGGACCGCCACCCCCGGGGCTTTCATTTTAAAATGGTGCGGGAGGGCACTCGGCCCTCCCGCAGCCCCGAGGACCACCACCTCCCGGGGCTTCTTTTTTTTTTTTTTTATTTCCTGTGTGGGGGCTCGAGCCCCCACACGCCCGAGGACCGCCACCTCCCCGGGGCACTAACACATTTAAAATGGGGGTCCGTTTTGGACCCCCGAAGCCCGGGGACCACCACCTCCCGGGGCTGTGCTGATGTGGGGAGGGGGCCGCGCGGCCCCCTCCTGGAGCCTGTGGTGGCCCTGGGGACCGCCACCCCCAGGGCCAACTCCTGCAGTGTCCCGGGTGCCTACCTCCGGGACACTGCTGTTTGCAATGACAGGACGGAGCCTCGCGGCTCCCGTCCTGTCATTGCAAACTGCTTTGGATATTGGAAGAGAGAGCAGGAAACCTGCTCTCGCTCCAATATCCAAAGACAATTGCTTTCCACATGGGGAGCAGCATGTTAGCTGCTCCCCATGTGGAAAGCAATGCCGGCTCCCTTAGGACACGGGGAGCCGGCGGGACTGTGGGGGTTTGGGGACCCCCACAGTCCCCAACAAGAGGCCAGGCCCCGGGGGATGGGGTCCCCGGGGCCATAAGTGGCCCGGGAAGGGGCCCCGCGGCCCCCTCCCCAGAATTAATTAAAAAAAAAAAGGCCTGCCCCGGGGGATGGGGTCCCCGGGGCAAAAGGAGGCCTGAGGAGGGGGCCACGCAGCCCCCTCCTTAAAAATTAATTTAAAAGTGTGGCCATGCCCCGGGGATGGGGTCCCCGGGGCAGGATTCGGCCACGGGAGGGGAGCCACGCGGCCCCCTTCCCGTTTAATTAAAAAAGAAGGGGTAAGGCCCTGGGGAGTGGGGTCCCCAGGGCCCAAAAATAGGAAAAAGGAAGGGGGCCACACAGCCCCCTTCAGGGGAAAAAAACAAAACGATCGGGCCCGCAGGCCCCGCTCCCTGGCGCGTTTGCAGATGGGGAAGTAATTCCCCTTCAATACTGTGGGTCCCTGGGGGCCAACTAGCCCACCAGGAACCTCCAGTATGCGCCAGGGGGCTGCCTTGCAGAGAGGTGTACAGAGGCCACGCCCCTTTTACACCTCTCTGCAACGCAGCTCTGTGGCGCTTAATGGAGGTAGCTGGTGGGCTAGTTGTACCCCAGGGACCCTCAGGATTCAAGGGAGTTAATCCCCGACTTAAAACGCGCCAAGGGCGCGTTTGCACAGTGGTGAAGGGAGGGGCGGGGCTTCAGGTGACGTGTGCAAACAGGCCCCGTGGCGCGTTTTAAGATGGGGAATTAAATCCCCTTCAATCCTGAGGGTCCCTGGGGCCAACTAGCCCAACAGGTACATCCAGAAAGCGCCACAGAGCTGCGTTGCAGAGAGGTGTAAAAGGGGTGTGGCCTCTCTACACGTCTCTGCAACGCAGCCCCTGGCGCATACTGGAGGTTCCTGGTGGGCTAGTTGGCCCCTAGGACCCTCATGATTCAAGGGGACTTAATCCCCCAACTTAAAACGCGCCACGGGGCGCGTTTGCACAGATGTCACCTCAGGCCCCGCCCCTCCCTTCACCATTGTGCAAATATTCCTCTAAAATCAGCCGAAATACGAATTCCGATTTACTCACCTGTTATCAGGAGAGACCTCAGTGCTGTATCTTTCAGCCCAGTACTGGTCCTGAAAAGTAATTTTAACCGTACTTACCAGTAACTTGAATTTCCTTCCATAGGCTAACATTGACTGGTTTCACTTGGGAATTCTTCTAAGTGTGGAGTTTTGGAACTTTAAAATATTCCTCTAAAATCAGCCGAAATACAAATTCCGATTTACTCACCTGTTATCAGGAGAGACCTCAGTGCTGCATCTTTCAGCCCAGTACTGATCCTGAAAAGTAATTTTAACCGTACTTACCAGTAACTTATATTTCCTTCCATAGGAATCCATTGTCTGGTTTTCAGCAGAAAAGTTTCAAAGTGTCGATTTTCACAAACTACAAATATTCCTTAAAAATCGCCTGTATGACTTAAACGCATTCTTTCAACTGTTTACAGGAGATGCACCAGTGCTGGATCCAGGATCCAACACTGAGTAAGAAAAAGTAACGATAACACTACTTACCTGCTAAGTGAATTTCCTCCCATAGGATAACATTGGTGATTCTATGTGAAAAAGTTTCTAAGTGTCAACTTTTAAAATACAATAATGTTCCTTAAAAATCACTACTGTAACCAAAACGCTTTTACTCAACTGTTTACAGGAGATGTCCCAGGACTGAATCTAGGATCCAGTCCTGTGGTTAGAAAAGTAATCCATAAAGTAACTAATTGCATTTAACTAGAAATTCACATTGAGCTCAATGTTGCATTGTGTTTGAAATTGTGTTGCCCATTGCAACAACTGTAACTACTGTACTTAAAAGTCGATTGCCTATTTGCAAACTATTTAAACTAAAGTAATTCATTCTGAGAAAGTATATTTTGTAATGTAATGTATAATGTAATTACAATGTAATTTAATAAATAAAATATATAAAAATAAATAGTTTTAAAAAATGTAGTAAATCAGTATCAAAAAAATAAATATAACAATTAATACATTTAAAAATTGTCATTTACAAAACCTTTGAAATTCACTGAAAAAACCATAGGTTTTAGGGGCATTATAGTTAGAAATTAGCATTTAAAAAACCTTTGAAATTCACAAAAAAAACCATAGGTTTTAGGGACAGTTATAGTTAGTTGGACATTTCACTCGTACAAAACCCGTGAAATTCCCCTGTTATGGTTAGTTCAGCTAACTATAACTCGCGCCCCCGCAATGCACTGCTGATGACGTCACATATTACATCACTCATGACATGGTCAGTGACATCACTGATGACATCACTGATGACATCTCAAATGACATCACTGATGACATCATCCACGTGATAATCTGATGCACCTCCTCACACCCTAATATAACCTTTGATATACCCAATCTAAATTACAGACTGCCATTCGCAAAACCATAGACACTCCAACACCAATAACTACATACCCACTCTCTGATTCTTAGGTCTACACACACACATCCACTCACTCACCCGTACAGTCACTCATACTTACGGTCACTCAGTACAGGACTATCATATGCACTCTTACTCCTATATGAACACTCAAACACCGCCACTCATCCATAGAGGTACTCACACACCTAGTCAGTCATGCAAATAATTAAACACACTGCCATTTACTCACCTATACAGTTATACACACACCAGCTCACTTAATCATACAAATACTACCACATTGTTACGCTCTTATACAATCACTGATACAAGCACACACTCATCCATACAGCCACTATCACAATCACTCACTCTCGCTTATAGCTATTTATATACTCCAACACACATATATACTGCCTTTCACATATGTAGTTACTCACACATGTACCACTGGGACATATATTCACTCACTAACACACTCTTACACACACTTACCCACCCATACAGTCTATCACAGATGCACTCTTGAAACCATCCACCCAGTGAATCACCCACTCACACATCTATGCACAGAGTCGCACACACCCCTCCCACACAAACACTGAGGCACCCATACAGATACTCAGAGAACCATTCAATAACTCATATAGACACTCATGTAGCTATTCACAAACACATGCAGCCACTTACACAGCAACAGACAGACGCATACAGACATTCACCCAGTTTAGTCACTAACCCATGCATTCAGTAAGATACGTTAAATCACTCACTTATAGAGTCAGTCACGCACCTACTAAATCATCCATACAGACACTTAGACACCCACTCATTCTTCAATACGTCTTTTCCTATATATATTAAAAATATTTAAACTTTACAGAAACACACAGTCACTGGATGATGTCATCAGTGATGTCATTTGAGATGTCATCAGTGATGTCATCAGTGATGTCATCAGTGATGTCACTGACCATGTCATGAGTGATGTAATATGTGACGTCATCAGCAGTGCATTGCGGGGCGCAAGTTATAGTTAGCTGAACTAACTATAACAGGGGAATTTCACGGGTTTTGTACGAGTGAAATGTCCAACTAACTATAACTGTCCCTAAAACCTATGGTTTTTTCAGTGAATATAGATATAGATATATATACATTTGCATGCTGTTTTACCTTTTTCATTTTACATCTGGGAAAGCCTTTCTGTTAGAGAGTGGTGTATTAATAAAACCCCACACTTCATTTTGAAACTGCCTTTTGAAGGTACATTTGCCTCATTTTGTGAGTGCTGAGTCTCTTTTCCAAGTTACTTCTTGCTTTACAGAGTGTCTCATCTTGGGAGTGCTGAATTTCCTTTATTTTGGAGTGGAAAGCAAGACACCGTTTCACCTGGCACACTGGAACCCTCGCCACACCTACACAGCTATCCTCCAACCCCTGGGAACAGCTCCAGTGCATGCTGCTCAACCCCTGATACCTCTGTAAGCACACCATCGAAATCTGGGACACCATCACCACTTCCAGTCCCGACGTGATGTTCATCACTGAGACCTGGCTCACACCGTCCTCAGGATCCGACATTGCGATTGTGACACTGGACCCAATCTTTACAACCAGCGATAGAATCCAATTCAGCCACACCACCAAATGCACCTGGATAGACCACAGCATTGTCCACTTCACCATCGATGGATCACCATGACCCACCTCCACGCCCCATCCCCGTCCGCCACAGTTGGAACAACATCATTGAGACCCAATGGACTGATGCCCTCAACACCACCAGATCACAAACCACAAACAACCAGGAGCTAGACATCCAAAACTTTTCTGACTGGATCACCAACTGCGCCGACACAACCCCACCCATCAAAATGGCAGCATCAGCAAAGCCAGCAAGCACGTGAGCTGGTTCACCCCCAAACTCCGCACCTTCAAACTCGGGTGAAACCGACTGTAGAGACAGTGGCACTCCAGCAGGGACCCCTCAGGCACCCTGCAGATCTCTCCACCTTCAAGTCTGCTCTCTGCAATTACCACCACCGTCTCAAAGAAGCCAAGAACGACACCCTAACCACCCGTATCAAAGCTTGCACCAATCACACAAAAGAACTCTTCAGCATTGTTAGAGAATTCTCCTGCCCATTTGCCACTGAGACCATGATTCACCCTTCACAAGCCCCCAGCGACGCCCTGGCAGACCATTTCCACAACAAGATAGCAGACATCTACAGGAACTTCGACCCGCAGCCAACCGACATCGGCCACCTCCTGACACACACCGGCAACCCCCACTGCCACCTCATTGACTAAATACCCCTCACCACGCCAATCACCACAGCGATCATGACCTCCATCCACTCCAGAGCACCAACAGACCCCTGCCCCCACCACACCCTCACCTACTATAGGAAGAAATCAGCAGTGCACTAACAGACATCCTCAACTCATCGATCACCACAGCCACCTTCCCTGATGCCTGGAAACACGCAGAGGTGAAACCGCTCCTGAAGTAACCCTCGACCGACCCCAACAAGATCAAGAACTACCACCCCTTCCTGGCCAAGGTCCTAGAAAAAACCTTCAGCAGCCAGCTCACAGACCACCTAGAAGGAAGCAACCTACTCGATGCCTCCAAGTCCAGATTCCGCTCAAACAATGGCACTAAGATCGGACTAATAACGGCAACCAACGACATCAGGACCATCCTTGACTGCAGTGAGATAGCAGCCCTGATCCTCCTCGACATCTCAGCAGCCTTGAACACCATATCCCACCACACCCTCATCATCAGACTCCACCACATTGGCATTAGAGGAAACACCCTCAAGTGGATCACTACCTTCCTCACAGGATGCACACAGAGAATCCGCCTATCTCCTTTCACCTCTCAACCCAAGAGTATCATCTGAGGAGTCCCCCAAGAATCCTCCCTCAGCCCCACCCTCTTCAATGGCTACATGGCGCCCCTGGCCTATATCACCCGTGCCCATGAATTCAACATCACCTCATACATTGACGATACCCAGCCCATCCTCTCACACACAGAAGACACTGCTGCCACCAGAGTCAAATTCCAGAACGATATAACCAACATCACTGAATGGATGAGATCCAACTGCCTGAAGCTGAACACAGACAAGACAGAAGTACTCATCTTCGGGAAAAACTCCTCCCCATGGGATGACACATGGTGATCCAAGAGACTCGGACCCTCACTGTCATAAGCCATCTAATATCACAGCTGGAAAGGTGCCTTCGGGGAAGAGCTAAAATTCATAAAGATCCAATACGATGTTTTCAAGAAATCTGTTTTATTAATTCTTTACTTTAAATCCATATATGTACAGACAACATCCAGTCAACGCATTTTGTTCAAAGCATCTCTTTTGAACTTCATCATGTGTGTTGAATTCAAAAAGTTGCATCTCTTTTTGAAGTAATAAACTCATATGTCAATCCAATAGGTGTAGAATTGTATGGAGTTTTATCCCTCTTATACATGGGTAGTATTAAATCCAAATGTATTTCCACAATTTCATCCGTTAGTGTGGTAATGAGGGTAAATAACCCCAGAGCTGATACCTAGATACTTATCTTAGCCGTCCCCACAGAGTCCAACAGGTCCGCCATTGTTTCATTCATTCTTGTGACTTTTGTCATAAACCACCTACCTGGATCCCAGGTGATTCTAATGGGCTGCCAACGCTAGTTCCCGAATCCCCTCGAGATTTGCCCTCGGTGTACAGAAGGAGACACTGCCCTCTTGGCAAATCCCAGGAAGAAGGGGGTTGGGATGGCGAGAGCGTGTGGAGTCAAAAGATGCTGTGGCTCGTCTACTCAATCGCAACACTGCAGCAGGCATTCAGACCAGTCTGATGAATGGCACCGGCAGATATGTTATCTATAAACAAACAAATAATAAGGCTTTAGTCTAGTATTAGCTGTATCTTTTAAGGTATTACATCACAAAAGCTTTTTATATTTCAACCAACCTTTAGTTATGTTGTCAGTTGTTTTTAGATAGTCCATAGAGGTTCCTTCATCAAAGTTTCGAAACTGTAGGGAGTATGATTCCTGCATCAAACCCACAAGCTAATTTGGATTGGGTTAGCTTCACCCACCACCTTTCTGGCAGGGCTCTGCCAACAGAAAGTAGAAGTTGAACAAAAACACTGGTTACCTTGCTTGCAAGTACGGTGATGCGACTAAGCTCAGTGTGTAGCAAAATCAAGTCTGTTAATAAATCTATCCTTTTCTTCTTGTTTTTCCATCCAGGCGCGAGACTGATGCGGGACATCCTTTGCAGTTAGTTCGAAGTGGAAGGAACAACGGAGCTGGGGTCCTGGAAGCCGGGAAACAGGTAAGTGGCAGGCGTAGAGGCTAAGTGAAGGGGAGGAGTATGGACGGTCTTTAAATAAGCCTGCTTTAGAACATTCATAAAGGTCACATTCTAATTGTTTGTAACAAGGAACAGGTGCAAATAATTAACTCGACGAGGCTGCCGTCTAGAAGGTGCTTTAGAATGTTCACAAAGATTGCGTTCTAATTGCTTATAGTAAAGAACAGGCGCAGATGATTAGTTTGATGAGGCTGTCTTCTAAAAGGTGTTTTAGAATGTTCACAAAGGTCACATTTTAATTGCTTATAGCAAGGAACAGGTGCAGAGGATTTATTTGTTGAGGACTGTGTTCCGGAAGGTACACGTTGAGGTCATCTATGCCGGTTGCTTGATGCTTATTCTGGTGGATTTTCTGGATGCTTCCATGGTGCCTGAAACCTAACCTTGCATATGCATGGTAAAACATTTGTAAAAGTTATTAAGCCTTTTCAAACAAACCTGGGAAAACCAGCTGCAGCTAGCTATTACTAACAGCATGTAATATGGTCAAAAGTCTGGTTACAAGATGTTTGTTCATTCATAAGTGTTGGGAGGAATGATACAAGTCATGCCAGTATATTGTGATAGTCAAGAAAGGTGAGCTGTGGCAGGAATCCTGACACTCACCCACCCCCACCAACCACACCTGCAACCTCTGCATCATCCTGGACAGTGATCTCTCTATGAAGCATCAGGTCAACGCAGTATCGATCCTCCTGCTGCCACTCCCTTCACATGCTTCGTAAGATCTTCAGGTAGATTCCTGTCAACACCAGGAAAACAGTAACCCAAGCCCTCGTCTCAAGCCGACTGGACTACGGAAATGCTCTCTACACTGGAACAGCCTCTCACCCTCTCAAATGACTACATACTGTACAGAATGATTAATCCAGACTCATTCTCGACCTCCCCAAATGGACCAGCATCACCCTGCCACCTCAGAAACCACCACTGGCTCCCAGTCCAGAAGAGATACAAATTCAAGCTGCTGGCACATGCCTACAAGGCCCTCCACAATGCCGGACCCTCCTACATCAACCACCCCCTGACCTCCCACCAACCAGACAACTCCGATCCACACCCCCATAGCTCACGTCCCACGCATCCAGCGAAGCCGCAGCACAGGTCATCCTTTCTCCTATCTCTCCGCCAAGACCTGGAACGACCACCCACTCCTCCTCTGAAGACCCCCTCACTCGCCAACTTCAGAAAAGGGCTCTTCGACTAATGCTCTTCATTGCTAGTGCCTGGATACCCCTGGGGTAGTAAGCCACGCTATACAAATACCGACTGATTTATTGATTGATTATGAGCAACTAATCTCACATACAGGTAGCCATGTTGCTCACTGACATAATGTAACTACTGTTTGTGGTGTTGGTGTCTTCTGATAGTTAATGTATGGTCTGGATGTCATCAGTGTAAGAGATGATGTACAGTTCCTGGGTCTGAATGATGATTGCAAGAGAAGTCATGTACATGTTCAAGAGAGTGGGCCAGAGTGAAGAGATTTGCCAGACTCTGTAGGTGAGTTCCCTGGTTTCTAAGGGAATGGAGTGAGCATAAGCTGTTAAATACTGCCCATTATGAAGGAGGTTATCCCCTTCAGATATGCTCCTTAGTTTTTAGTGTTGAGGAGTCTGGAGTTGACTGCATGTGTGTGCCAGTAAACTACAAGATCCTCCAGAAAAATTCAGATTACGTATGTACAGGCCCTTACCCTTACATGCAGAGCAGCAAGGTGTATTTCCATGCAGTGTTGTGTGGATGTTTGTGAAAGATGATCACAAGGGCTCAATAATGCACAAATTGCATGCACAATAGTACAGCAAGGCAGCTTGGTGTGTAGAGCTGTGTGAAAGGCAGAGTGCAGGATAGTGTGAGACATAATAATATTCAACATGTCTTGGCCAGTGGTGGTCTGCAAACAGATGGCTAGAACAAATACAGGCACCCTTGCTACAGGTGCAGTGGTCTCTGAAATTGTGCTAAGAAGCCAAATTTGTAGCAGTGCAGGCAGACAGCAGAACATTTAAAATGTGGCCCATTCTTGCACTCACTCTAGTGAATACGGAGGTTGCGTGGACAATGTACATGTATTGCCATGTGAAAAGCAACAATAGTACAATATGGCCTTATACACTTGTAGAAACATATGATCCACATGTCCCTACGTGCTTGAAAGTTAAGTAAAATACTGTCCTGATGTTAAAGAAATCACTTATGTCAATCAATCATGGAATCCTCTTAACATATATTTTTTTCTAGAGGGACGGGACAAACAACACCTCCTGAAGATCAGCCTGTCAGTGATGCCAATCTGTTGAGGACACCATCCTGCCCCTTGGATGAAGACACCTTCCAACAGCTCCTGGACAGTTTTGACAATTCTCCTCCGGAAATGGCAAGGGAAGATGACGTTGTTGGGTCTCAAGATGAACCGACACACACTGGACATGCACCATCAACTGATGACATCATACCTGAGGAATTTAAGGACCCTCAAGTTGCTTCTTAATGGAGAGTGGTAGGAGTTCAGCAGCAGATGGCTGATGAGCTCCGGTCAGTGATGGAGACCATAGCAGGCACTCTTGAAGAAGTCCGTAGGTGTCTTAGCCCTAATAAGGGATTGACAAAGGGTATCACAGCCACCTACTCTTGGCTCCATGGGATTGATGAGCCCCTAGCTGACAATGCTGGTATCATGCTGCAATAAGGAACAACAACACCAGCCTTCTATATGTGACACCAGTGAAGTTGTCAGGCAGTTAGGGGCCATTAATATATCCATCTAGTTCCTGGAGGCCAAGATAGACCCCATCATAGCGACAACTAGTTCCCTCAATAGCAACGTTGCTGCTTTGTTGGCTAACTGTAGGAAGCTGGCTCCGTATATACTATACCAAAGTGAGGTATAGTGTGCACAGAGTCCAGTGGATCCCCAAAGGTAGGCAGAGGTAAAGTTAGAGAGCACCTCACTCTCTATTTGTGGTAGTGTGGTCGAGCAGTAAGGCAGTATCAGAGGACAGTGTTAAGCATTTGTTATACCCACTCAATCAGCAAATGATTTCACACACTCAAAGACTGAACTTCAGACCAATTATTTTTGTATAAAAATATTCTTTTCGTTATTTTATTTCCTAGAACCAAGCAAGCCTGGCACAGGTACGTTGATAAATACTTTGCAGTAAATATACAGTTTGAAATGCAGTTGTAAATGTACTTTAAAATGGTTTCAGTTTTGAATTACTGGTAATGCAATACTGTGGAATGCTGTACATATACTTTGTATCGATTTTGCAGTAAAAATTACAGGTAAGTTACTTTTCGTTACTTTTGAGATTACTTTTGAGATTACTTTTTCTACTCAGTGGGATATGCCTAGATATCACACTGAGACATTTCCTAGAGAAAAGGTAAGTAAAGTCAGTTTTGCACAATTGTTATTTTTCAGGTTTCCATACTAATCAACTCCACACACAGAACATTTTTTAGAGAAAAACAGTCAATAGGTTCCTATGGAGAGAAATTAAGTTAACGGTTACCAGGTAAGTAGTCGGTCTTTGGAGTTGAGCTTCTGGGGTTAGAACAAGGGTTCCCCCAGGGTCAAGGATGCACTCTCGTTACACCCTCAGCGGCACTAGGGTGGCCGGTTGCAGAGTGCTGAGGCCCAATGTTATCCAATGGGGGATAGGGGTCTCCGGTTGGGGGCTGCTGGCAAGCAGGCCACTTGGGTGTGGGAGCAAAGCTCCTGGACTTTAGCTCAGGGCAAATGGGGAAACAAAGTAGTACCAAAGGTGCACCCTCAGCGGCACTAGGGTGGCCGGGTGCAGGGTGCTATTTCGACATCGGGCGCCCTGTTGGTTTCAATGGGGAACCTCCGGTTTGCAAAGGCACTGCAGGCTCGGGGACGAAGGTCTTCTGGGTGCGACCACCACTTCGAGAGGTAAGTTGGGAAGTTAGGGGTTGGTTAGGCACCATCGGTTTGGGCACACAAGGCAGTGGGGCGTCTGGTGCAGGGGTGCCTTTTGGGGTCGGATCTTCTTAACAGCTCCTGGTCGCGGTTGGGGGGACCTTCTGGATTTAGGCTGCAGGCATCAGCTGGAGGCTTGAGGCAGGTCAGGGGTCACCGGATCTCGGATCAGGATTGCCAGGGTGACCTCCTCGTGGTGTTTGCCCACTCGAGCTCGGGCCGTGGACGGCGGGTGCAGAGTGGGGCGGATCTGCGGTGTCCGGCCGGAGCCAGAGGTTGGAGATGAACAAATCCGGTGTTCACGGGAGACAAAGTCTTTGTTCTTGAAGGCAGGCAGGTCCTCCGGGGTTTTCCAGGTTGCTGGCTGCAGGACACACTGGGATTTCGCAGGAGCAGGTTCGAGGGGGAGACAGGCCGGTAGGGATGGGGCCAAGTCAGTGGGCGTCTTCCTCTTGTTAGCTGCTGCACGGCTGTTTGGTCCTTCTTCTTCTTCTTCTTGTTGCAGTTTCTTCTTGTCTGAGGAAGCAAGGTTCAGGGGTGCCCCTAAATACTAGATCTAGGGGCATTACAGGTAGGTAAAAGGCAGGGACCAATGGGTCCCTTCCCTGGGGTGGGTACACCCCCTATTATGCCACCCTCCAGTGGGAGGGGGACATGATCCTGTCCCTGGTTGGCTGAGTCCCCCCATCTTCAAGATGGCGTGGACTGAGAGTTGTGCTTCACCTCGCCTCCCCCACCTGAAGGGTGGAGTTGGCAGAGGTGGGCACACCTCTCTTCCTCACTTGTTTTCCCGCCGGTTCTCCCACCCAAAGTGGGGGTCAGAACCAGTGGGGACCAGTTGCTGAGAGCAGAAAGTGGCCTGGGGAAGCTCACAAAGGCGGCAAGCCTTTAAAGCTTCCCCTTCGTGAACCCTGCCCATCCTGGGGGAGGAGGCTTGGCACCTCGTCCCAGGATGTGCATTGTTTCAGGCTCCAGAGAGCAGCAGGCTCTCGACCCAGGGGTCCAGAAACATGTCTGGTGGTGGCAGCTGAAAGCAGCCACTCAGCCTGGACACTAGAGGTGAGTTAGTTTTCAGGGGGCATCTCTAAGATGCCCTCTGTGTGCATTTTTCATTAAATCCCACACTGGCATCAGTGTGGGTTTAATGTGCTGAGAAGTTAAATACCAAACTTCTCAGTTTTCAGTGTAGCCATTATGGTGCTGTGGAGTTCGTAATGACAAACTCCCAGCACCATATACTCTTAATGGCAGCACTGCACTTACAATGTCTAAGAATGGACTTAGACACTGCAGGGGTACAGGGCTCATGCACCTGTACCCTCACCACTGGTATAGTGCACACAGATAGAGGGGTGACTGATCTATGCCAGGGCAGTGGGTAGTAGGCATGGCACACATAGATGTGTGCCATGTCGACTCTTCACTTTGTTTTGCACCAAAACACGCAGCCTGCAAAGGCAGTGTGTGAGTGTAATGGTACAGGACCTCCAAGGGTGGCACAATAAGTTCTGCAGCCCTTGGAGGTCTTCCCTGGTCACAGTGCCCTGGGTACCTGTGGTACCATTTATCAGGGGCTGACCTGTGGCCAGAGATGCCAATTGGGTTAGTTTTGGGGAAAGAACACAGGCCCTGGGAACCTGATTGGCAGGGACCCAGGGCACATCAAGTCAAAAGTGCATCAGTAGTCTGGCAAAAAGTGGGGGGGTTACTGCAACAGAAACCCACTTTCCTACACTAACCCCCTAACCCTTGTCAGAAGCCACTATCCTGCATTACTGGCATTCACAAATGTTTTTGAGAGCATGGGAGTCACATCTTCTGGCTCTGATGTGTGTGTGCCTGAGGATAGTAAAATCTCTCAACTGCCTCCTATTCAAACACCACAACTTTGAAAGGATGCAGAACACGATTCAGAGAAGAATATCCTGATAAACATTTGTGAATCCCGCCTGGCCAGTTTTCTTATCTGTCCTGTGTAGGACATCATGCCACCCTCTTTGTAAGCCAGGCCAGTACTCTTTGTTTGTGTTGTACTTGATTTTGACCACTTGTGCCCCTAAATCCTATTACACATCTGATAATGGCAATGTTCTCCTATTCATTGATCTCACTAAACACATGTAAATGTGTTGTAACATGTGTAAACTGATGCGTTTTTACACACACTATCTATTTGATTTGACATATGTGTTTGAAGAACTTTCTAATAATAAACAACCTCACATGTTGAAATGTAAAGATAGGAAACTCTGGAAGAAGAAAATAGGATTTTTGAAAGCATATTGAGATTTGTATGGTTGTTCCTCAAAGATCTACAAACATATTGTAACTATAACCCCCAATGTCAGTTTTGTTAGGATGAATGTAGAGAGAGAGCAATTTAATTTCACATGCTGCCTTTGTGTGTGCACATATACCGATTACACCCATTGCAATGTTATGATGAGCAATGCGTACCTTATCAATGTATGTTGGGGTGTATCAACAAGATGCATTTTCTTAATAGACACACAGTGAGAATGTTCTGACAAAGTCCACACACAACTGCCACCTATAAATGGGATGTGTGAGGCATGTGAGGTAAAAGCACTGTAACAAATGTCAACATCATTGCTGCAATGTAAGGATTACAACATCATTTCCAAATGTGAAAACATCACTTCTCGCAAAAATCATAATCATCAATACAAAATTCTGGATGGTTGTACCAATACTAGCCAGATAGCCATGCCAATAGTCCTCATGGATTAACATTGTACGTGTGCCACAGGACGATGCACAAGGGAAACCCAATACTGTAAATGACAATGAACAATACATGCAAGTGCACCTTGCCTCCCCCAGTGTATACTGATAAGTGTTGAGTAACTCAACATAGCCCAAAATAGATGACTTATGTTACTCTGCCACAGAGAGGCCTCACATGTGTTGAGTGTGAGTGCATCCACATATCATATCATTTGTGCATACAAGTTTAGCATAAGTGGAAAACCAGTGAGCCTGTATTAACACTACACCTCTCCAGGTGAGGGATGAATGGGAGACATATGTGAAAACATTTTTGTTTATGGCTTTTTGTAAGTGAGCTGCATTATTGTGGCACAATAAGCTAGACTAAATTCAAATAATGATGGATGTTGTCCAGGTCAGTGTCACTTTCAGCACATTTACAATCCACACAACAATGCCGACCTCCTTGCACAGTGGTGCAAGGGTGTTAGCGTAAGTGCTATGCAGCAGTTTCGGTCACAATGCAGGCAGGGAGCAGCATTCTGTAATAAAAAGTCAAATTAAACACTTAACTTCCCTATCCCTTTCATACAGAGCGCTACAGTAGGAGACTACATGTGTTATGCAGTGTGTAGTCTCACTTTCTGTGCCCCACTTTCAGTGACTGAAGTATGGAAATGGTTCCATACAAAACTCAAATCTGAGGAAGACTTACAGTTGTCCAGAGGCCTCTGACAAAGCAACATATACCAACAATGAACTCTGAACAATTTGCCCATCATGTACTGTACTCACCTAATACAATAGTACCAGCATTTGACAAATATACAACATCCAACTAGAGAACAATGATACATTTATTAATCTTGAAAAAGTACTAACAACAAAAACTAATTAACCCTACCTATTCTACACTTATTATCCTTAACACTAGCCTATACTAACGTATCTAACTCTTAACTTATGTTACCACTATTCACACATGACAAGTTAAACATTAGCCCCCCACTCCCCTCAATACACATTGCTTAGTACAATACAAACATCAACTACATCCTAAACATATACTAACTAGGCCTGGGCGGTAAATTCCGTTCCGCTCACGGAATTTGCGGAATTTGGGTAATTTTGCGTTCCGCGGAGAACGCGAAATTGCCAAAAATTCCGCGATCCGCGGCTTCGCGGAATTTTTTGCTTATTCGCGCTTTCAAAATGCGTGTTTGCGAGATATTTCTCCCCGAGCACGCAAACTGCGTTCGCGGACAGGAAAAAAGCATCGCAAATGGGCGGAAGAAGCAATTCCGCGTGTTCGCGGAACTTTTGCGTGCTCGCGGAGATTGTTTACCGTTTTGCGGAGCTTTGCATAGCGCGACTACGCAAATTCCGCCCACCCCTACGCATATAAGCCTAAACAAACAAATACCTTTTTGGTATTTTAATTTTTTACATTTTGGGGGTATTTAATTCTTTTTTTTCTTATCCAACACACTAAACATCCACCCTCACCCACGGTGTTCAGATAAAATATTGAGTCAGTAATATGGACCGACACAAAAATCAAGTTGGAAAGATTGTGAAACAGAAGTATCGGGAGCAAGAATATCATAGTCAAGAATATTGATTTTAAGGTAAGTAATATCGATGTATGTAAGCATTGTTAGTTTTTTAATGTGGCTTGTAAATAGGAGTTGTTTTAAATTTAAAGTAATATTGTTTTATTATTTTTAGAACCGTAGCAGGTTGTGGGGTTTATAGGGGAATAGGGTAGGAATTAAATTAATAAAAATAATGAATACAATTTTTAAATTAATATTAATTATCTAATTGATAATTATTTGTGCTAATTGTATAATTAATACTTTTTTTGTTATGTTTTAGGTGTGGGTTGTGGGTTTTGTAGGGGAATAGGGTGGGAAGTAAATTAATTATAATTCATTAATAAATAGTTTTAAATTAATGTTAATTAATTAATTGATAACTATTTATGTTAAATGCATAAGTAATTTTTATTTACTTAAGTTTTAGGTGTGAGATGTGGGTTTTGTAGGGCTATGGGGAGGGAAGTAAATTAATTGTTATTAATGAATACATCATTTTAAATTAATATAAATTATTTAATGGATAATTATTCGTTCGTTCAATTAACTTTATTCGACCTTAACCATTAAGATCATAAAAGTGTGATAAATCATACATACAATCAATAATATATCTCATTTCCACAGCACAATAATCAATTATTACAAATAAAAACAAGATAAAAAAGTTAAGTTAAAAATACAATGTTAAAAACATGTAAATTCATTTAAAATGTAAAAGATACATACTAAACAGTGCCATCGTCAGTTAAGGTGCAAGCTATGGGCTAATCGATCTCCGATTTACTAGGGCCAGACATAGATAGGATGCAAGGGAAAAACATATATAGGGATCTGGTAACATTTGCAGGAAGAACAGATTTGGGCGACATTGGGCAAATTTGTGTTTCTGAAATAGTGGGCAAATATACTTTTTGCGCTCAACAGTATAAAATTTACAGACGAATATAAAATGAAGATTGGACTGAAGGGGGGTACCATCGCATGGACATAATGGCAATTCATTGATTGAGTACACTCCCGAGGGAAAGCCCAACATACAAGGGATGAGATTTAATCTAAAACGTACTAATACATATCAGTGACAAATGTTGGTCACAGCAGCCAAGTATGAGTTTGGGCCCAAGTATAATGCTACCATGGTTTTGTTACAATTAGAAGCATATCTTTTATTTTCCCTGAAAATTTGGAAGCAAGATTTGATTTCTGCTTTAGGGATTTTCTGGCAATTTGGAGGTTTGTTAAATAATGCTTGAAGGCCAAGACTAACTAATGTTTCTCTTACATATTTGAGCCAGGGGGCCTTGTGGGCCTGTTCACAATCAAGGCAATCGTTAATGATGTTTTGGGTTAGGCTCACCGTATCCCTTTGCCAGATTGAATGCCATAATAAAACTGGTGCAAGTGAAATGACATCTGTAATATATGGTGCATTCAATTCATGATGCATTATATAGCTCGAGCAACTATTAGGTAGGGATAATAATTTTTTAACGAAACAGTCTTTTAATCGTTGTAGGTAATCTATTTATAAAGTTTTTTATTTATAAAGTTTTATATAGCGCTGGCTAGACCCGGAGGTATCAGAGCGCTTTACATAAGGATCAGTGCGTTACAGGTTACATAGTTACAGGATCAGTGAGTTGCAGGTTACATAGTTACATCAATTAGATCAACGAATAACGGAGGGGGGAGGGGGGAGGAAAAACAGCGGGGGGATGAGGAAAACAATGTCAGATGTCCGGCTGGGTAGGTGATGGCCAAGGGGGTGAACCAGAGCCAGACTCCTCTATAGCTGCAAAGAACAGCTCCACCGGGCATCAGCCAAGGTTGCTCGGGCTCCGCAGTAGGTACAAAACAGTTTTGGAATCAGCCCAGGGGGCATCGTCATACCTCCATCAAAAAGCACCGGTCCCGGTATTCCTGGGGAGTGCCGTCCGCCTCGTCTTTCAGCTTACCGAGAGGACACAAGTGGTGGGTGGAGAGGAGGAAGGGACAGTTCCAAGGTCTGAAGAATTCACACAAAGAGCTGACCTGGGAAAACAGCACAGGGATCCCTGAAACCAACGCCCGTACTCCATAGCTGTAACCAGTCTGGATAAGAAGACCAGGGAAGCAGCGCTGGGATCCCTGAAACCAGAGCCCATTCTCTGTGTCTGAAGCTAATCCGGAAACTTGCAAACCCTGGCCTCACTGGAGAGACACTGGCGATCGCCATCTTGAGGAGTGAAATAACTGGCGGATCGTTGCAACTTCAGGAACAGCCCTTTGGTGGGGTTGGCGATCAGGACAGGAGAGGAAGCCCACGTCTCATCGGTGTTCGGGGCTGTTCGGGGGTCAAAACAAACATGGAGGGAGGCCCTCTGGGGGGGGGTCTGATTCATCAGCCTTCGATGTTCCCCAGATTCCAGCTCCATATGTTGCAGAAGAAATAGCCTTAGCAGAATAGATCTTTTTAAATGGCTTCAATGGCTTAGTGCCCAATTTTTTTATGAAGGAGAACATAGCCACAGTATACTTCTCTAGGGCGTTGCATCTATTTGTTATCATATTTGCCCATGTTCCCCTACTATTAAAAATTACACCCAAGTATGAAAAGGACTTAGTTATTTCAACTTTCCGTGCCGCAATATAAAATGAGTGATTTTTTTTGGTTGCTTTCCCACAATTAGAATAAAAGTTTTTGACTCATTCACCTTTAAATGCAAGGAGGCCATATAAGATAAATAATTATCGATCAGCATTTGAAGGGCTATGCCAGTCCTTGCAATTAATACGGTGTCATCGGCATAGAGCAAGATGGAGATCCGTTTTTTATTTATCATGAAGACGTCAATTGCGGGTTGATCCACTGCTGCTTTCATGCCATTAGTATACAGGGAAAACAGAAAGGGGGCTAACACGCACCCCTGCCTGACACCCCTAAGAATAGGGAAAGATCTAGTGCATTCACCCTGGCTACCATACCTAATGCATGCAGTACATTGAGAGTATAATTGACGGATGAAAAGTATTATATTATCATCCACCCCCATGTCTTTCAGGCTAATCCACAGTTTGCTGTGGAAAACAGAGTCGAAAGCTGCCGAGAGGTCCATAAATACCATATAGATGGTTCCTTCTTTAATTTGGGTGTATTTAGCTGCAATTAGATTCAAGTTTAGGCACTGATCCAAAGTGCCCATCCCTTTCTTAAAACAATACTGCACCGGTATTAAAATATTTTCTTTAGTTGCCCATTCTTCTAATCTATTTAAAAGCAGATGACCCATTAGTTTTAAGGTTCCATCCAAAAGTGAGATGGGTCTATAGTTCTTAGGCAGTGACTTGTCCCCTTTTTTATGTATTGGCACAATGGTAGTCATTTTCCATGATGCAGGAGGGCCCGCTATAGTAATTGCGTTAAACACATTTGTTAAAAGCGGAACCCAGAGCTCTGGGATAGCAAAAAAGAAGTCGACTGGGGCCGCATCCCGTCCTGGGGCTTTAGAGCCACTGCATTGCATCAGGCCACATTTCACTTCTGCCATTGAGAAGACAATGGGGGTGCATACATCCATATTTAATACAACTTCGTTTGAAATTTCCCCATTTGGGACTGGGCCAAAAATACGTGAGTAATGGTCCACCCATTCGCCCTCTCCCACATGGGTCTCTAAGGAGGGGCCTGCATCTTGGTTCAAAAAGGGAGAGTTAACTACAGCCCAATATTCCTTTGAGTCTTTTAACAAAGCGGCACATTACAAGTTGGCACAAGCCTCCTCTTTTAATGTTTTCAACCTAAGTCATCTACATTCCTTATACTGAGTACAGGCAGAAGCAACCAATTCTTTATCTCTTGGCCTCCCTTTTAGTACTTTATGTAGATTGCCAAGAGCTTTAGTACAGGCCGTATCAAACCAGCGCGGGGCCA
Organism: Calotriton arnoldi; assembly: GCA_963921515.1. NCBI lineage: Eukaryota > Metazoa > Chordata > Amphibia > Caudata > Salamandridae > Calotriton > Calotriton arnoldi. The sequence continues at coordinate 515,814 of CAWUFW010009500.1, forward strand.
TAGATTGCGGTTTCTTGTTACATGAACGTAAGTTACTTTCCACTGCCTTAAGCAGTAAAACAAATGCCTCTACGATATTCAGTGGGTCACTATTCAAATCAAGGCAGGTTATGACTTCCTGCTGACTGCGGCCAGTTATATTAGGGACAAATACATCCTTATTTATCTTTGCCCATTTTAGTGCAATGCCATTTCTTCTAGCTATTGTTGGCAATTGCATTCTTCTTTCAGGCTGGTTAAAGGGGTTATTCCATTGAATCTGGAAGGAGAGTGCAGCGTGATCGCTAAAATTTAAACCAAGTACTTCTATCTGGTTAAATAGGGGCTTTAGAACAAGTGCAGCCAACAAATAGTCTAACGTAGAGCCATATATCGTGTCCTCAAAAGGATGTGGGTTTTGTGGGGCTATAGGGTGGGAAGTAAATTAATTGTAATTAATGAATACATCATTTTAAATTAATATCAATTATTTAATGGATAATTATTCATGTTAATTGTATAATTTATATTTTTTGTTTTTAAATTTTAGGTGCGGGTTTTGTAGAGGTATAGGGTGCAAAGTAAATTAATTATAATTAATTTTTAATTATTAGTAATTATTTAAATGATAATTATTTATTTAAATAGATTAATTAATGGGGTTTTTCTACGTTTGAGGTGTGGGTTCTGTGTTTGTAGGGGTTTAAGGTAGGAATTTAATTATTTATAATGCATTATTAATAACATTTTTAATTATTTATCAATATTCAATTGCTAATTATTTATGTTAATTGTATTTAACATGCGGGTTGTGTGTTTTGTATGTGTATGGGGTGGGAAATACATTAATTATAATTATTTTAAAATTATTTATTATCATTTAATTGATAATTAATTATGTAAATTGTATAATATATTTTTGGGGGTGTTTTGTGGTTTTTGTATGGGTAAAGGATGTGTAGGAAATTGTAATAATTAATAAATATTGTTAATTTGTAATAATTGTTTAAATGATAGTTATGTAACCATGTAATAAAAATTTTGTTTAGGTTATATGAGTGAGTTGTATTTGTAGGGGTAAAGGATGGGAAGATAATTAAATATAATTGTTTATAAGTATTAATTAGTAATATTAATTGTTTAATTGAGTATTAATGATATAATTCTTTATTTATTTATTTTTAAATTATATATAAGGTGTGGGTTGTTTGTTTTGTATGGATAAAGGTTGCACAGGTAATTACATGTACATTTTTTATTAGCACTTAATTAGTATTCTAATTGCAATAGATATTTAATTATGTAAAATGTGTAAATATAAATTTGAATATAAATTTTAGATGTGTGGTGTGTAGCTTGTAGAGGTTTAGGATAGAAAGTTATGTAAGTAATAAAATTAAAAAGAGTAGCATTTTTTTTATTTTTATTTTATTATTGTATGTGTTAATTGCGTTATGCTTTTTAATTATAAATAATATTGTATTTATTGGTTGTTATTATTTTGACAATAGATTTTGGTATTTTGATAAAAAATAATATTTGGATTAATTTCTTATTATGTATTAAACATTGTAATAAATCCATAATATATTAATTTAAAAAAACATTTTTATATTTAAATATTTTTATTTTTTGTAATTTATTATAGTTTTGAAATTATTTATTCGAAGTGAAATAGCCTGTTTTACCCCTCCGCAACTCATCACTTTCCCTACTTATGCACTGACTGGAGTGGGAATAGTAAATTGTACCTCTCCGCAATCCAACACTTTACCTACAGTTGCATTGACTGGAGTGGGAATAGTAAATGTTATCTTTCCGCAATCCAACAGTTTCCCTACTGTTTTACTGACTGGAGTGGGAATAGTAAATTTTACCACTCCGCATTCCAACACGTTTTCTACTGTTGCACTCATTGGAGTGGGGATAGTAAATTTTACCCCTCCAACATCCTACACTTTTCCTACTGTTGCATTGACTGTAGTGGGACTTGTAAATTTGACACCTCCTGAGTTCTACACTTTGGGCCCGATTCCGATGCGGTTGGGAACGGCTCCGACCGTTGGTCAGAGCCGTTCCAAACGCATTGGAATTGCCCGTTCGGATTCCTTTCCAACCGACCCATTTCGATGGGCTCAGTCAGAAGGGTATCCGAATCAGTCTTCCGAATGGCTTTCGATGGGCTTGGAGAGCCAGTCCTCCATTTGGAAAGCCTTTCCGGCCGAGGGATTACGATGGCAGCTTCCCACTGCCTTTCTGTGCCGGCCTTTCCAACACAGAAAGGCATTGGGAATCTGTCCTTGGGGGCCCCCAGCAGGGTCCCCATGGGTGCAAGGCTGCCTGTTGATCCCTGCACCCAGTGGCAGGCACCCTGAGGTGCCTGCCACGGGGTGCAGGGATGAACTACACATCTGCTCTTTTCAATGAGAGCATGCAATCCTGTCAGGAGGCATGCTCCCATTGTAAAGAATAGGCATGTGACCGAACAGGGTTCGGTGGCATCCTACTTCCTGGGCTGGAACCAATGACAGGAGGTCGTTCGGTTCCAGTTCCAAACCGATGTCGGATGGACTCCGGTCCGTCCGACATCGGAATCGGGCCCTTTGTCTACTATTTATAAGTTGTAGTGGCAATAGTATATGTATTAATTTTTAAATGTTGTAGTTTACTTTGAGCCTTATTACGATCGGATTGGGGGAGTCTGACCGACCGATTATGATGCTTCCGAACACCTTGCGGTCAGACTCCCATTGACTTCAATGGGAGCCTGTGTTCCGACCGACACAGGCTTCCATTGAAAAAAGGTGTGGACCTGTACGATTCGGCTCCGACCAACACGGTATCTCCAACTACCGATCGGAACCGAGTCGGAATGACCGAACAGTTTTCGACTATCGTAATCGGTCAGTCGGATGTATTTCCGAGTCGGTTGGAAATGTGGGTTCTAAATCGGATTCGGACAAACCGAACGCCGTTTGGAGCTTTTCCGACCGACATTGTAATGAGGCCCTAAATATTGTTCACATTTATATTAATATGTTTTTGGTTATTTAAAGTTATAATATTTATAATTTTTTATATTTTTAATATTTTATTTATTTTGTTTGAGTTTTTAATTTGTGTTTACAATGTTTAAAAAAAGTACTTTATGTTATTGGATATATGTTAATATACTTATTTTTTATAATATTACATTAAAAAGTATGAAAAATATATAAATTAAAACTATTAATTTAGTAATATTTTTAAATTATATCTATGTAAATAAAAATATGTATATTAATATATATGTTTGTTTTAATTTTTTGAATAGTAATAATTATATTTTCAAAATAATTATTAAATACATTTTACTTTGATTATATTAGAATTAATACTTCATTTAATGAATATTTATTATTTATATATATTTACAATTCGGTATTTTAGACAACTAGATCAGTGAAAACTATATATTTTTTTCTCTCTATTTTTGTAATTTTAATTACAAGTATAGGGAGTCGATATTTTTTAAGATGGATATTTTTGACTCGAAATTTGTTTAAGTAGATATTTTGTACTCGATATTTTGTCACTGAACCCTCACCCACTGAAAAGCCTTTCATGCTAAGAACACACTAAAAAACTACCATCTGAAAACTACTTAATTTTCTAAGGGCCTGATTATGAGTTTGGCAGTCACAAGACCGCCAGACTCACTGTGGCGGTCCACCGACTGCCATATAACAACTGTCAAAGTTGTATCGGCGATGGACTGCCGGCTGCACCAGGGAATACTAGTTCCCTGGCAGTGGCCACAACGCAGTATGTTGAGCGGGGACTGGCGCAGTCACACTCAGCATATTATGAGTTCGTTCACCGCCAGCATTTCATGGCGGTTGAGGAACAAAGGGGGTCCTACAAGGCAACCTTGCCCCCCCACCATGGGGATACATTCAGGGGGGCACAACATGTGCTTTCTTATATATGCGAACCATTTTGTGATAGCCATGGGCAATCTTATGAACTTGGACATAGCGTGCCCATTGAAGCTCAAATCTCATGGCCATGTCTGCTGTCATGTTATCTAGGGAGTAAATGTAAACACAAGTTTGTAAATGTACAGGATAATTAGCAAATTTTGTATGGCATTGAAATGCAATCACAAGTGCCAGCCCACACCTGCACCAAATCTGGAGATACATATGAGAACACGATACCTACAGTGCAATAACATCTCCTAATACAATATGTCAAACTGACTCAATTGAGCTAAGTGTAGGAGTGCAATATATCTATTTAGTCACAATTTATTAACATGCATATCACTCCTACCCGTGATTCACACTCATGTGTCAATGGCAAAATCTAGACATGGCCCAGATATGTCCACTGGTCATGCATCATGCAAGGGGGCAAAGTATTGCCAAAATATATACGTGAGAAATGTTAAGGTAAGCTAGTCCAGCTTCTGTAACTCTGTATTTCATAAGTAATCTGGAGTTACGCAAGGCAGCACACATTGCTGACTTGCCTTACTCTGCATCAAGGAGCCATTTATAAACCTGGAAACGTTACATAATGCTTCATGTATACCGGTGTACAAACAGCAGGTGTAACTTTAGATTTTGATTTTTCTGTACACTCATTCTCTCTGTGGTGCATTGGTCAGCACACAAAGAAAATGCCAAATGTCTCTCAGGAGTGTGTGTATGCCAGTAGGAGTACCCATCTGACCAAGAACTATATTGCCTACAATGCAGGGCCACTTCCCTCATGATGCAAGTGTGCCTGCATTGGTGTTAGCCAAGTAAAAGTACACCACCAGTAGAAAAGCACACCAATGCACTGTATCCTGATATCACTGTGCATTCCTGCATTTTAACTTTTACACAGTGCAGGAACTTGGCTTCACACTTTACACTGTATGACTGTGTGAGAAATTAGGTCTCTAGTTGGCCGAGGTATGTACCCTGTCCTAGTAAGGACCACAATCATAGTCAGGGTAAGCTAGACACACACTTTAAATTAACCTGTGCTCACCCTTTGGTAGCTTGGCAGAGAGGCAATGTGTAAAGTATTTGTGCAACACACACACAGTAACACATTGAAAACGCCACAAAAAGACTCCACACAGGTTTAGAACAATAGAGAATATTTATCAGAGTAAAATAAGATCAAAATGACAAATGTCCACTCAGTAGAAGTCGAGATATGAATTTTTAAAGAATAAATGCAAAAACGGTGCTTAGAAGTCAATAGCACTAAAAGGTTACTAGAGTTCACAAGGGACTGGGGTAAAACCAATGTTCAGATTGACCGCGATGGAGGGCAGGCCAACTACGAGACTCTTGCAGGTTCCTCTGAAAAAGTACTCTGAATGGAGCAGAGCATTGACGCTGTGGGCACGATGTGTCGATCTTTTCCATGCAGTCGGGTCACTGGGTCGTGGTCAAGCTCCATTGAGATGCAGGCAATGCGTCGCCATCCAGCCACTCAGAGGATTGTCATCATGTCACACAGGCTGTAGAACCACTGTTGTCATACAGCATCAGCATCGAAGGGCGATGTGTCTGTTCTGACCAGCACAGTAGTGACGATGCATTGGTTTTGCAGCAAAACAGCTGCAGAACCAACTTCTGAGGCCCAGGACTGGAGGGGGCACCTAAGGCAAGGGTGGGACTCACAGATGACAGAGCCCAGCAGCGCCAGCAGGATTGTAGGAAGTCTTTTGTGTCCCTGGGATCCTAGAAAACAGGAGGCTAGCCAGCAAGCCAAGGGAGTCACTCTGAGTTCAAGTGAGAGGGTCAAGTCCTTGTCCTCAGCAGGGCAAAGATCAGATGGCAGCAGGGCAGCTCAGCAAAGCAGAGGAGCAGTTCCTCAGAACAGTCAGTCAAGGCAAAGTGGCAATCCTTACAGTACAGCAGTCTTTACTCCAGCATAGTTCTACCCAGGTCCAGTAGTGCACTAATTTGGTATGGTCAGAGCCCTAATAATTATACCCAAATGTGTCTTTGAAGTGGGGGGTGACTTCAAACCGGCTCCTGGAAGTGCACAGGTCCCCTTTCATCCCATCCCTGTCTGCCTATCTGTGGGGGGTAGCCAGCCCTTTGTGTGGGCACAGAACATGGTCTATTCAGATATAAGTGTGAGCTCCCGCTACCCTTCCTCCCGAGGAAGGCTATCAGAATTCAGATGAATGCAGATGAGTCCTCTTTCACACCCACCCTTCCTGTGCTTGTGGCTGTCTAGAGGGAATGCACAAAGTGTAACTGTCACCCAGCCCACACAAGCTGCAGGCACACAAAGCTAAGTTAAGAGCTGAGAAATGTCTACTTTCTAAAAGTGACATTTCTAAAACTGTAATGTCAAATCCAACTTTACTACTAAAGAGGATTTATCATTACCAGTCCAAAGATATGAAACATGACTTAGCTACTCTTGTGTAATCAGGAATTGCAGCTTTAAAGTGTTTTAAGGAATTCCCAATGCTAGCCCATGAAAGGAGTATGTCTTACAGTAGTGAAAAACAAATTTAGTTGTTTGTGTCACTACCAGGACATGTAAAACTTAAAAGTACATGTCCTACCTTTTACTTACACAGCTACCTAGCGCCTACCTTAGGGGTGACCTATGTGTAATAAAAGCGGAGTGTAAGGCTTGGCTATGGGTTTTAAATGTCAAATTGAAGTGGCAGTAAACTACACACACAGGCCCTGCAATGGCAGGCCTAAGACAGGCTTGAAAAGCTACTTTTGTGGGTGGCACAACCAGTGCTGCAGGTCCAATAATAGCATTTAGGTTTCAGGCCCTGGGTATATTGCATATCACTTTACAAAGGGTTTAAAGGTAAACTAACTATTCCAATCAAGTATATACCAATGTCACCATGCTTTAGGGGAGAAGTGCATGCACTTTAGCACTGATTAGCAGTGGTGAAGTACTCAGGGCCATATGTACAAGGACTGGCGTTAACTAACGTTAATGTTAGTTAGCGGCAATTTTTTTGCTGCCGCGTACGGCTGAAAACGATCACCCTGTTAGTGACGTATTTACAAGACGTCGCTACATGGCGATAGTTTCATGGAGTCGCGGTGAAGACTGCCAGTAACACTAGCGTGAAGGCGATAGAAATTCTGGCGTTAGCGGGCAAAAACTAACGAAAGGCCCATTAGCGGCAAAAAAACGCACGTTAGTCAGCCCAACGTGAGGTTTTTTGCCTCTATAGGCAAAAATAGCCTATCAGTCCACCTCCAATGAAAAATAGGAAATGAAACCAATGGACTGCAGAATGCAGCAGCTAGGGCCAAGTGCAGCACAGATCAACAACCCCCTCAAGCCCCCCAACAGCCAGGATGACCAGCCAGAGTCCCAGGGCAAGAGGAAATTCAAGGCTACATCTATGAAAAGAGGTGCATCGCTGTGCAAAACCAGTGATGCATCACTTTTCATTGCGCACTCCTTGCAACACCATGGCATCCAAAACCTTGAAAGCGCGGACAGTCTCCAGGGCCCAGAGGCCTCGCTGGCCCTGCGTCTGGGACCCAGAGTGGTATGTGGAGGTGCTGTGGAGTCGCTGGGCCATAGCGGTAGAGATTGAGGCGCGGCGATCGCCCTTACCTGGTGGTGACGTCTGGCAGGTCGCATGGAGACATGTTGCTGACCTGTGTGAGAAGACTGCCTTTTTGCCCCTTGGAGATGTGAACGGTAGAGGCGCTCCTGTGCACCAACGTACGGAGGTCTGCATCACATACTACGAACCACCACTACACCGGGGTGCACAGAGGAGACTACCAATTGTCGGTGGCCCCTCTCTGCATCACAGTCTGGATGATGTTGCGCTGGCCGAATGATGTGGAGGGTGACGCCCCTGAGCTGCGCAGAACATGTGTGGTGGGAGCGCTGCAACTTCACGCCTAAGGGGGCCCTATTGCATCACCTGCATCGGGGGGTTCCCCAGCGGACTTGGCGGCGACTGCTGTACCAAGGCTTGTGAAATCCCATTTGGCTGAGGCTCCTGCTGGCAGAGTCACAGATTAGGAGAGAGTGCAGCAGATTGCGCCACAGTGTCAATGTCCAGGTAAGGAGAAGGTGGGACGCATAGCGGAGGAGTCCCGGAGGTCGAGTCGCCCAGGCCTAGCACCTGTGGATGACACACCCCCAGTGGTGGATCATCCGCTATGGCAGAAGAGCGTCGCCACACTGCTTTCAAGCAGTGCAAGAAGAGGCAAAATAATAACATGATGATAACTTTCTGATGCACCCATGCTATGTTTCCTTTGCGGGCGGGAGGGTGGGTAGGGCTGCTCCACTCATGGAGCAGGGCAGGGGCGGAGTGGTATGCCCACTCAAGTGCGCAATGACTGTTTGGTCAGCCCTTTCATGCCGCCCAAAGCAGTCATGCACACTTCCCTGTTTGCAATGCAGGCTGCATTACAGCCTGCATGGAGAACATGCCCACCCCTCCAGCCCCTGGCTAAACCCCTTGTCACGGCGCTCAAGAACAATCACAATGCCACATTGCAGCATTGTGATTGGCTTAGGGGAGGGAGCCTGGCTGCCTGCTTCCTGTTCCTGGAAGCAGACTCAGGAGAGCAGGAGCACAGAAGACGCGGGACCCGGCCTCGAGGTAAGAAATATTTTTTAAAAATATTTACAAACCCAGCTCACAAACGTCCCCGCCCCCTCCAGTGTCCTTTACCGCACTTCCCGCCTCCCAGCTGTCCAGTCCCCCCTGCAGCAGTTCTCAATGGCGGCCGCTGTGCGCCCTTGTACAGCGGACATACCACTGGTGTGCCAAAGGAATTTTTACGATACAATGCATACCATTACATCGCATTCCATTACAATGCATACTAATATTATGCATATTGCAACAGTGGGGAAAGTGCTGGATAGTGGAGGGGTAAAAAATACTATTCCCACTCCAGTGAGTGCAACCCTAAAACTAACCCCTGCACCCCAAAACCCACCCTGAACCCTCAAATTAACCTTTGCACCCCAAAACCCACCCTGAACCCTCAAATTAACCTTTGCACCCCAAAACCCATCCTGAACCCTCAAATTGATCTTTGCACCCCAAAACCCATACTCACCCGAAAATTCAAAATTCTCCATTACTAACCTTGCAATGCGTTGTAAAGGCACCTTGCGTTGTAAACGTTGCGTTGTAAAGGAATTACTATGTGATGTCTGCGTTGTAATGGACATCTCCCGTGCTAAACGCAAGCCACAGGCAAGCACGTCTGCGTCCGTCCGCCCCTGGACTGCGCCCAGCACCAAGGACCCTTCCTCTCGGACACTCCACCGCTACGACGCCAGCACCCTCCTCGCCATCAACCCTGGAAGCCACATCGCCTGCCATCTAGCAACACTGTGGAATTCTCTTGAAGCCTGCGCCTGTTGAAACTACAAACGCACCTTCTGCCACATCAGGACACCAGTGCCTCGTGTCGCCCAGCCGACCAACAACGCACCCGACTGCCTCAACTGAATCCTCCTCAACGTGCGGTCCCTCCACAAACACACAACAGAAATCTGGGACCTCCTTGATACCACCTCTTCAGACATCGCCTTCTTCACGGAAACCAGGACCGACCTCTGCTCCGGACTGGACATCGGCATCACCATCCCTGACGGCTGCTAAATCACCCGCAAGGACCACCCCGACCGTCCAGGAGGAGGCATTGCCATCTCCTCCAAAAGCACACTCCGACTGACCACGCACTCTAATGACCCAACGGTGACCATGGAACACCTCCACTTCCAGATCCGGACCAACCCCCACCTCTGCAGGCACCCTCATCTGCAGGCCCCCCGGGCCATGGAGCCCCATTCACCGATACCATTGTAGACCTCATTGCACCCTAGGCTCTCCCATCCTACTTGGAGCCCTCAAGTTTCACCTGGACAACCCCAGTGACCAGAACACTCCTCGGGAAGCTCGCCAACATCAGACTCAAGCAGCTAGTGACCGCACCAACCCACATAGCAGTACACACGCTCGAGCACGTCTCCTCCGCCAGTGGGAACTTCAACTACAGCCACACCACCGGACTCTCCTGGACCAACTATCATTGTATTCATCATGTCTTCGCCATGCCCACCGTACACCACTGCCATCATCGCCCCCCCTCGCAGCTGGATCAAGGCCACCGAAGAACTTCTCATCCACTTACTCAGCACCACCACTCCGCCAACGCTTACAGATGATAACACTGCAGCGCGCAACCTCCACTGATGGATCTCCAACTGCGCCGACACCCTGGCACCAGGCCAACAACACTCCAAGAAGGCCAACTGGTTCACTCCCGCCCTCCACTAGTCCAGATGCCCTGCAGATGTCTCGAGAAGTGATAGAGCCACAACATCAATCAACTCCGCAACACAGTCACCCTTGCACCATGGTGCAAGGGTGCCTGCGTTGGCGCATGGCAGCCATTGTGCGCCAACGTAGGTGAAAAAGACAGGGGGGATTATTCATGAGCCCCTTCTGACAGTTTCACCCCGACAGTGCGTCAGTTTCTTGACGTACTTGCAGCGTGATTCTTGCACCACGTTGCACCGTATTTGCAAAGTGACGCATGTAGGCATATGCGTGACCATGTCAAGCCCTGTGCCACATTATACCTGCATCAGGTATGATGTATGCAGGGTGTGCGTTCCCACGCAACAAAGCCTCATAGGAGTGGCACAGTGAAATCGATCAGTTTTCACTGCAACAATTGTAGGAGGCACTGCATCAGTACCTTACGTCTGCCTCATGGCAGGCATAAGGGTGACGCAGTGCCACAGGGACAGGCTGGCCCCATGAATTGCTGGAGTTGCGTCGTGCTTGTGACACAACTGCAGCAATGCCTGACTTTAGCGTTGACAGATACTTCAAGATTCCAGACGTATCTGTCATTAATTGCGACATGGAGCGCTCTACAGTGCATACAGCGCATCCATGGTGTCGCAAGAAGGGCATAGTGAAAAGTGTTGCAACGCTGTTTTGTCGCAGCGCTGCAACACTTTTCATGAATGAGGCCCAGTAATGCGCCCTATCTTATTGATGGTGCGAATTCCTGCCCTGTAGTTTTGTCGCAGGGCAGTGCAGCAACATTCCTTGCAGTGTTGTCCAGCACCCAAAGCTGTGGAAATGAAGCCCCAACTCTTTGCACCATTTTTAAGACCAGCTATTTTCTGGTCTTAAAAACTGCTTCTAACTGCAGTTAGAGGCAGTTTTTTGGTCTTGCTCCATACAAGGAATTCCTTGCAAATATCGCGAAGTGGGGTTTGTGGCTGTTTTTGCACAGGAACACCTACCTTGCATCTCATTTTCGTTAACTATCGCTAACAGAAGTGGCGATCTTTAAAATGCACGTTTTTGCCGAAAAACTGCCGCTAACTGAGGTTAGCTACAGCTTGTACATATGGCGATTAAAAATTGCCGCCGTACCATCAAAAAAGTGCAGCTACGGCGGCGTTAACTCCTTGTACATATGCCCCTCAGATTCCTAAGGCCCACAAAAATACACAGCAAAAGGTGGAGGTAAGCAGGCAAAAAGTTGGGGGAAGACCACCCTAAGGATGACAGGTCTAACAGACTAGTTCACAGAAAAGCAACATTGGGGATATACTGGCCACGAGGCTGCCATTGATATGCCAATCCATGTGATTTGTTTTAAATTTATATCTGCAGAATATGTGCCAGATGATGGATAATGTTGCAAATGTATCAATTATATAAAAAAGCAAAAATCGTCACAGCCACACAATTGCATTATTCCAGTGGCCCTGCCTATATTGACACTACATTCACATTAACATGCTTCCTCGTCAATTCCAAATGATTCTGTGGACATGGGCTGTTGTGTTGGCACACTGAATGTCATTTCTTGCCAGGTGAAGAATACCTCCCCATACACATCACACTGTTACAGCTATCACACTCTGATATCAGGGAGCTACTACCATGCACTCATTACACTTATTTGCAGCATCAGGTTACTGGAAGCTGTCCACTTCACCCCAGGAGAAAGGCCCATGTCCACCTGCAAGACGTTGATTTAGAAATTCCATAAGCAAAGTGACATCCCAGTATAACGGCACATTTCAGCACCCTTACACATGTATGTTTATATTGTCAGAACATGGAATGGAGCTAGTTACCTTGCAGGGCAGACCTGGCTGGAGGTAAAAGGTCAGAGATATCTCACATTACATGCCAGAATCATGCTTCAGGCATGTGATGTTTTAAGTACTGCTGGCCAGCATCGTCACAAGCCCCCATGCACCGTGACCCAAGGGTGCAACCATTGGCACTAGGCACACAAAATTGTACCTGCGATGGGAGAGGACAGGAATGCACCATAAAGAGGAAAGATGATGCATTCCTGCCCTTTCACAGCAGGCAGCAGGGCAGCAAGGCAGGACTCCAGAGCTATTTGCTCCTACATCAATTTTTATATGCGTTACCAGGGTTCACACCTGGATGTCAGCCACAGTAATATGTGCATTCAAAGGTTGATCCTGGGCCCTATGCCCCACTCTTTTAGTTTCCCTATTCAGCCCAATATCCCTCTTCCTGAGATGTGTACAGGCCCCTTCCTTGTGATGTCTAACGGATGCAGCATACACTCAGGGAAGCACAGAGAATGCTGGCTCTCCGATACTCCAGTGTATGCCCCACCCAGCTTGCAGCATTTCTGGGCTATCATACTCCATCTGGTGTGATTCCTCTAATCTTTATGTTTTCCCCAGGCAGCCATGTTTTACTCACACGTTCATCCACGTTCTGTAGCGGTACAGGCACTTCTGCACTTAGTGTACAGTCACAGTACATTCAGTGACCAGTCCTTAATCCACATAAATCATGCTACCACCAGCATATTGACATGCAGCAAACACACCTAGTCTGCACACACTGTTTAGTACTACAGTCTCTTTGTACTGTACTAGTGTGTTCCTTTGAACACACACTACCAGCACACACACATTAATCATGTGCGCACTGTTCCACGTTTCAAACTATGTGTTGTGTATGTCTTGCACAGTCTCATGAAATATGCACATGATTTTATCTTACACACATTTTGAGATCAACCTGGTTTTGGACAGAGGTGAGTGAAACACACAGCAGCAGAAGTTTAGAAGAGGTGAGTGAGTCAGCAGGTCTCACTGCAGTGAACAAGGTTTGAATGGTCATGTTCACTGCTACTGAATACTACAAAGTATGCTGCCACCCGTACTTTTGTTCTTCTTTTACTCTTGGCGAAGGCAGTAGCATACAACAGCGATGAGGGAAGGTCTTTGGGTGTCCCTCCTGCTCCATCTCAGACTGCAATCTATGATGCAGGCCCATGTCATGGCTCACACGCATATTCCATGTTCTCCTATTGAAATATGCCAGCATTTGAGATCCACACAACAATACAGTTGGGCACTCAGGCAAGGGTGCACAACACTTACCATGCAGAGGAAAATTCCTATCCAACACCACCATTGCCCCATATTTAATGAAATTGTGTATGTCCACAACATTTGTACATGCATTTTGACATACACATTTCACATATTACCCAGCTCTGTCTTGCTAATGTGATGTGATAGTTGGCAAATATTTCCCTTGTCCTACTTTTCTGAAAAATGCCATGCATTGCTACTCCAGCAGTTTATTATGTTTTGTTATGAGCCACTTTGCATTGCTGTACAAATCATGGTAAACGTGTATTGTATCAAGTGTGGACAAATGTAGTACTTACACCAGGCAGCCCTGGAAAGATGCTAAATGTGTGGTCTTTTACGGATCCCCAAACATGCATGAATGCGTTTTTTGCAAATGACATTTTGACAACTATACCTTAGACTAGGCCTATGGCCATGACAGATGTCTCCCATTTAAAAAATATATATTTATTGGGTTTTTGAGTTACAATTGGCAGAGTCCATTAGAATGGCAAAACATAGCAGTGTATAGCATGAGCAGTACATAGTAAATAAAAACACTGGAATTAGTGCACATAACATAGCTGTATGCATGCAGATTTGGCTATTAAGTGATTATAGAGGACGGGAGTGTATTACCGTATTGATGTAATCTTGGGGCAAACTCATGAACTGGGGTGGGAGTAGGGTGAATGAACAAGGAGGCAGTGACAGGCAACCTGTCTGTGCAGGGGATAGATGTGTGTGGGTAGTTAGAGAGGCTGGCAGTACTGCTGTGGAAGGGTGCCCTGGAGCGGGTAAGATTAAGCACGGAGGTGCCCATCTCAGAGGTGATGGATCACAGGGGGCCACGGGGGCAAGTCATCCTACCCCTCCCTTTGTAGGAACTGTGAAGGCAGGGTAGCCCATTGGTGGAGATAGATTGTTTGCGTAGGTTACGGACTTCCTCATAGCAGAGGACATCCTCCTCAACTGCCCTCCACTTGCGCACTGCCCCAAGCCAAGCCACCGCTAGTGGGGCCATTGGGGAGCGACATTGAAGGATGAACGTGCATTTGGCAAAGAGAAGCACCAGGGATGCAAAGCGGACTAGTACCTTGTGCTGCTTGCAGCGTATGAAAATGACCACCCGAAAGATGTTGTGTACAGACTTCCAGTAATCGTGTTGGGAGTATCAAGACCATATCATATGGTCTATGTGTGGGGCCTGGCAGTGTGGGAAGCCCACCCTTGTGCCACAGAAATAGTGGTTTAACTGGGCTGTGGTAAGGTACACTCTTTGGAGTATAAAAAACTCCACATTTTTTAAACTGGAGTTACTGGATACCTGTTGGGGGAATTCTAAAGTCTGTGCTTATTCCTTATCATGGAGTACTCATCCAAAATCGTCCTCCCACTTCTGTTGAAGTGCATCGGAGGAGCCATTGCCAGTTCGTAAATGACCTTGTATAACCAGATGGTAAGGTGACGGCCATCACCCATAGTAAGTATGGTTTGCAATACTGGGTGTGTAGCAGGTTCCGGCTCTGTGGAATTCCACAAGGTGCAGCATGTGTTGGCAACTGACCATCTACAAAAAGGTCATCCAGTGTAAGCAGCGAGATTGCCATTAAGGCCAATATGTCCCGACATGTGTAAAAGCCTGGGAAGTGGGGGTTCACAGGCAGCGCAGGGGCATATGCCGGCATCTCCCGCAAGAGGCAATGTACATGGACCATTCCTAGGCCACTGCTACCTGTAAAGGCCAGGGGGAGGGGGCAGGACCTTTGGAAGGAGAAGACCTTGGACCGTTGACACTGGCAGGATTCCTAGTTCACTGCATGTCTCTCCCAAATAGCACCCAGCAGTCCAGCGCAATAGCCATTGTTGTTGGGCTGATAAAAGCTAAAAAGTATCCCTTGAAAGATGGGGCACCCACCTCTCCTCGGTCCATCGGTAGCTGCACTTTCCGGAGGGCAAAGCAGCGTTGCTTATTACTCCAGAGGAGGGTGTTCAACAGGGAATCCAGTTCTTTAAAAAAGGAATGTGGAGGAATAACTGGTAGGTTGGTGTAATAATGCAGAAGGTGGGGTAAAATTACTATCTTTGCCAAATCTATCTTGTCTATCGGGCCAGGGTTAAAGATAGCCAAAAGTTTAGCTGAGATCTGATACTTGTTAAGGTCATGCGGAGGTTCCCCTCATACATGTCAGATGGGGCATAGTAAAGGCTGATCCCTAAACAGCAGATTGCCACCTCGTGCCAGTGGAGGGAGGTCTCACACAGGTATATGAGTTGTGGTGTCTGATTGGGACAGAGTGGATATATAGCTGACTTTGCCCAGTTGACTCGGAGCCCTGAGGCCATGGTGAATGCAGTCAGTGTGTCCCGCAGGAGGGAGAGATTAGATGTGATGTCTCTTATGTACAGTATTAGGTCATCTACATACAGGGACACTGAGTGTGTTCTGCCCTCCAGGGATGTACCCCACTCCTTGCCCTCCCCTCGCAACCGTATGGCCAAGGGCTCAATCGTGAGCGCAAAGAGTAAGGGCGAGAGTGAGCACCCTTGCCTGGTCCCTTGGTCCACTGGGTGAGAGGCGGAGATCAAGTGACCGAGGCATATCCGAGAGGTTGGCTTGATGTGCAGTAGCCAGGTGTAAGCAAGGAGTCGTGGCACAACCCCCATACGAGTTAGCACCAGGAAGCGATAGTACCACGTCAATGTGTCGAATGACTTCTCTAGATCTAGTATAAGACAGGCCACACATGGGAGCCTTCTTGGAGCGTGATCTTGTTTATGAAAGAGGCGGTGGATGTTTTGGGAGGTACCTCATCCAGGGACAAACCCATTTTGGTCAGCATGAATAAGTTCCCGGAAGAACACAGGCGTATCTGTCAGCTAGGATCTTCCCCAGATTTTTTCAGTCCACTCCAAGTATGGCTATGGGCCTAAAGGATGGAAATTGTGTAGCATTTTTGTCTGGCTTGGGAATAGAGACCAGAAGGGACTCTTGAAATGAGTGGGTAAGCTCTCCAGTGTGCAGCACTGTGTCATACATCTCCATGAGGATGGGCACCAGGAGTGCGGGGAAGATATTGTAGTATTCCAGTGGAAAGACATTGAGCCCTGGTATTTTTGTTTCAGGCTAGATCTCAGATTGCCTATGCTACGTCCTCGGTCATTATTTTAGCATCTAGGGAGAGTCTAGTGGAGGTGGGAATGCAGGCAGGTCAACACCTGCTAAGATCATGCAGGAGTGTTCCTCCGAAGAGTCAGGCGGTGCCCAGTAAATGGAAGAATAATAAGCATGAAAGATCTGCAGTATCTCCTCTTGTCTGCCAACAGTGGAACCTGAGGGTGTGACCATCTCAGTGATGGGGATAACCGAATGGTCCTGCCTAATGAGCCATACCAGGAGGTGGCCCAACATGACACCCTCTCTGTGTACTTTTGACACATGAGCTGTGAAGTTAAAGTGGGGGAGACACTCTGAGAATGGTGTAGGATGTTTTTGCTGTTGCGAATTGCGTGGCAAGCGTGGGGTTGCAATCTAGCACTTTACCCAGCCTCAGGAACTGATTTATTAGGAGATTTGTGATCCATCATACACTGAGTGTCACATTTAACACACTTTGATCCATCAAAACACAGCAAGACAGTTGACGTGCTGCATTGATTTGATCTGAATTGGAGACATGCCCCTACGTTTATCAACAGCTGAAAAAAACAAATCATGCATGTTGAGGCCTACATCTATTTGACAAGAAGTGAGCGACATTCACACATACACCACAAAATGAATTAATTCCCCCAAAATATTTATCGGATGAGAAGTTGGCATTGTTTCTGTCATTATTGACGTAATTTCCATTTTACTGTAAAAAACATTTTCAACAATTTGGTCCTGTTTTCGCTGACCTGCCATTGTGTGGACAATCTCTCCCTCAGAGTCTTTTGCCTCTTCATGCTCATGAGGGATTGCCCCCTCATAGTTCTATGGGACATTGGTCCTTACACATATATTGTGCAAAAATGCACAAATTAATGCTATTTTGCACACCATGGTATGGGGTCATTATCCATTGCTGCAAACCATATCCCTGGTCACCTGAAAATAGACATTCAACATAACTACCTGTGTATCATTTGTATGCAGGAATTATGAAACAAGTTTCATTTTAATAGACACTGATATGTTTTATTTATTGTTGAACATTGCTTTACACATGCTTTCTAAATATTTGAATATTTTGATATGTTTGACAGTATATAAGGGATACAACACATCAACAAGAGAGTTAACATGTTCAGACAGAAGATTGACAAGATAAGCAAATTTGTCTATTTCTATCTGCTAAACTTTAGATGAGAGTCTCTTGTGCCATATTGAGATCTATGGGTTAGAATAGTGACAGTAAATTTGACACTCACAATAAATTTGACATATTTTCAACTATGATGTGCTTGGTTACAAGTTATGCTACAGCCTTACATAGTTAGTTATGAATTTGCATGTCCAGTTGCTTATTAAAAGTTTCCATTGTTTGACATCTGACATGGATACTACATTTTGTAATAATCATCCTTTAGGTATTGTTTTCACCATGACAAGTTGCCTGGATGAACTTAGACCAACACAAAGGAAAAGAAATATTGCACTTTTCTGTATGAGACCTAATTATGTTTGAAAGCCTGACTTGGTCCAACCGACCTGTACAGTAAGGTTCCTGTCAGAAATTGTATGTATGTGAAATTTCACTGTTGATGAATCAGTACTTAAAGGCCTGGATTCTTACACCACTTCTTGATCATAAGTATGTAGATTTGTTGTGGAAATTATTTTGTGATACCTTTCCTACATCCCTATGTGACCTAGGTTTCTTCCTAGTGTAGGATTTCTGTATTGGCCTATATAAGCAATGTATGACAATTACTTTGATTAAGTGAGATGCAGCAAATGTAGTCAACTTGCGGCATGAATGTAATCATCTATTACAGTGAGGAAGAATGTCAATGCGCCTAATTATGAATGTGTATTATATGACTTTGAATTTTATAATGGCAAGTGTATACCCGGCATTTGATTTTTTAGTATGACTTATGCACCTAGAGTACATATTTTTACATTATATGATCCAACACTTTCAGTGCATGACAGTAATTGATATTTGATGGTTTTTTCACATTTTTGATCCTAAGAAATTCATTAGCCAACAGATATACTCCCATGTGTGAAACAGATACTGTGGATGTGAAGATTTTGCCAACAACATTTTGAAATCAAGAGATTTAACATATATTCCCTCCTTGATACACCATTTCACACACACACATTGCACACGTTCCAGGTTGTTCCTTTAATGTTTGCTTCAAAACAATTGTGGGGCACATGTTTTCTCATTTGCTGTCAATGCAATTATACTACTTGTGATTCTCCCAGCTGACACAGTATGACAGGTCACAACACCTAGCACTATGTGTTTTTTCATCCTTCAAATTGTGAATCTGTGAGGTAACCATACATTGGGACATCATTGGCTACATGTTTCAGTGACATACTACCACTAGGTGCACATCACACATGATACAAAAACAAACACAGAGATGGGTATTCAGTCATTCATTTAAAAATATTCAAATTATTGGTAATTCTGCTTCCATTACCAATGAATAGGCTATTACCATAATGGCCATTCTCAAACCGCTCTTTGATGAGACTGTGGTGGAAAATGTAGGCATCACGGGCACTTCCAGGGTATTTAGCCAGCATGTTTACGAAGAGTCCCTGATGGTCCACTATTGCCTGGACAATTATTGAATCATTATGTTTCTGGTTCATGTATAGGTGTGCAGTGGCTGCAAGGGGAACAAATTCCACATGTGTGCAATCTGTGGCACCAAGCACATGGGGGAATCCTGCAATACTGTAGAACCCTTGCGTGGTCTCCAATTGCTGTTAATTACTTTTGGAGAAGAGTATGTATTGTGGGGTCAGTTTAATTATGGCATCTAACAGTATAAAGGGATATAATGCTCCCTGTGATATGCCTGCCAATCTTGTGGCTGTAGTTTGAAATGATCCAGATGCCAATATGAGTAGTACAGACATCAACTTGATGTGCTCTGGAATGGTATGGGTCTTTGTAGTTGCTGTCTGTAGACTTGGCCTTATCTTCTCCAGCAATTCCCTCTTAAACCTGTAAAACTGTATGACCTCCTCCTCTCTGAGGTCAATGAGGGATATGCATTGGTGGAAAATACATTCCTTCCTCCTCTGCTGTCTACATGGTGGTGGTCTCCTAGCTACCCCTAGTTGCAGTATGGCTACCCCTATGGCATAGTTCAGCTTGCCAAAATGTTCTGTGATGTTGAGTATTTTATACTAGAGCCATTGTGTCATTTCTAAGTCTGGGCAGTGAACTCCGCTCTGCTCGCAGAGTTTGCGGAGTTTTCCGCACTCCGCGTTACACGGACCTCACGGAATTCCGAAAAACTCCGCTTCGCATAGCGGAGCAGAGTTTTTTTCCTTGCTCGCAATCGTCAATGTCAAGTTGGCGAGCGTGAGTGAGGAAAATCAACCTCCCGGCGAGATTCCTCCACGCGGGCGGTCAGATTTCTCATTGCGAGTGGTCGCATATGCTAGCGACCGCTTTCATTGAGAAACCGTCCATTTGCGTTGAGAAAGCTGCCGCTCGAGTAAAAATCTACAGAAAGGAAGCAGCGCCAGCTTGCGCTCTGCATGTTGCCGTTCGCGATGATTGCACAGTGCAGACAAGTACCTGGTATTGAAAATCACCGCAAACGGCATTTATCTAACGCACTCCTCTGCTCGCAGAGCTCCGCATAGCGCGGCGAACTCCGCCCACGCTTAGTCATTTCCTATGTCTGGTTTGTTGATGCGCAGAAATTCGGGCACATTTCTAGCTTTGTGTTGCACTACTTCATGATGCGTGACGCAATGCTATACTCATAAATACCACTACATTACAGTTGCGTTGTGTGAGAAGCTGGCCTGGTATATGATGTACACTTATGTAAGTGGACACCTTGCACCAGTCCAGACAACCCTTATGGTGATTTAAGAGGTCTTAGACAACCTTAGAAAGCTCTCTAAGTGGTAGCTGCGGAGAGCAGCCTTCAGGCTTAGCCAGAAGGAGTGTAAAGCAGCTTGTTTTACCAGAATGCAATCTTATAGTATAGATTAGGTGAAAAGAACCACACCAAGTATTTATAAAAATATGTATTTATTATATAATACTCTCTAGTATGTTTAAATATCTCCAACACTGAGATAAACACAATGCACACAATACTTTAGCAAGAAACACAGTAAATAGCACAGAATTCACAGTGGGTCCCAGGTTGGGTCCAAACCATACATCAAGAAAGTGGTATAAGAACCACGACTCAGGTCAAGACAATGTTGAGAAGACGTAGAAGTGCTGGGGATCCAAGGAACCACCCAAGGTGAGTAGATAGGGACCCCACGGAGAGCGTGTGCAGTGTGGGAACACGACTGCATGCTCCGTACAACTATATGGGTAAGTCGCGGTTGGATTTTTAAAGATTAAGGACCCTTCCCAGTGGACCCTGAAGAAACCCCGTGGAAGACAGAAGGTTAGAGAGCCACCCCACCCCTGGATACCCTAGTACCCACGTTACCTACACCAGGAAAGCCGGGTGCATGCATGTGAAGTGGTGTCAGAAACCCCCATCGAACACAATGGAGGACTTTAGGAAAGTGCCGCAGTGGAGGAAGGAGAAAGTGTCCGGTGGAATCCGAGGATGGATTCTTGATGAGAGGCACCTGCAAGCAGAGGGGACAGAGTCTATGTCACTCAGGAGTGACCAGGAGACTTGGAAGACGAATGCACTCCAATGTCGGGTCTTGCAGAATGGGTGACGAGGACATTGACTCTGCAGCTGTGAGGGCCAGGCGATGCTGAGGAGGACCAGAAGCCATGCACGAGCTATCCCATGAAGGATGTCAAGTGCTGAGGGGTCGGTGTCTGGCGGAAGCACCAACAAGCCTTGGCAAATGCAACCAATGCAGGAATCAAAGAAGGAGCAATGTCGGGACCAGCAAGGTCCAGGGGACTCACCACAAGCAGGGAAATCAGGGCATGCCTGAGCAATAAGGGGAGCCCAAAGGAAACAAAGGTGACCCTCAACTGGACCCACAGGCCGGAGGCACTGGAGTCGCGAGAGGACCACAAGCACCTCATCAAAAGATGCAGGCTCCGATGCACACGATGTGGTGTGGCTGAAGATTCTGGTCACTGGAGGTGCTTGAGGTTGGGAGTTACTTGGAGCCCGAAGATCTTCTTGGAAGGAAGCCAACAAGCCTTTGCAACTGCAAGTTGGATGCGGTGCACATGGGTTCAGTTATTGCAACCTCCTCGAGGGATACTGGCCTCAAACTTGACGAGATGGAAGGTCAAACATCAGGAGCTGTGGAAAACCACCACCTGTGCTGCAGAGCCCATGGAGTCCAGAGGAGCTCAGGATCTGCAGACCAGTCGACTTAGTTGCGGTGCCTGCGAATGCAGGGGAGTGACTCCTTCACTCCAAGGGAGATTTCTTCAAGTGTCTTTAATGCTTCACAGGCCTTGGAAGGTTCCTGTATGATGCACAGGCACAGACGATGCAGCAGACTGGAAGGGAGATGAAGTCAGGCTCAAACGAAGTCCAGTGAAGTCCAGAGTGCCCAGACAGTAGAAGTGGTGTCTGATCTGAATTTTATCCCACAACTAATCTAGGGGCCTCCACCCAGGTAAGCCTTTAAGTATCCTAGAGAAAGGGTTGGGAAGAATCAGGGGACCCTCTCAGCGGAGGGTCTGGACAGGGGGGAGGTTATTTCCATGTCCTTTGTCCAGTTTCGCTCCAGAGTGGGAGCCAACGGCTCCCAGGGCTGGTTGGAACTGGACTATGCAGAGGGACACCAAATGTGCCCCTTGTGCAGACTTTGTGACGCTGGCAAGTGCACCCACCCGGTCCCAATACACTAAATCCTGTCTGGGAGGTGGTCACACCTCCCTGTGACAGGATGCCTATTGTTCTGCCTTCCCCTGCTTGGTCTTGGCTCAGCAGCAGGAGGGCAGAAATGTGTCTCTGGTTGGCAGCAACCATTTTGTGCTGTCCGGGTCTAGAAGGTTGGCACCGGGAACACTGAGAGTCTAACGGAGGGCTCTTCCAGTGCTTGGAATAGTACCTCTCACACCGATAATGGAGTGAGGGTATGATTCCAACATGTTTGATACCAAACATGATAGGATTTGTTGCAGCCGTTTTCGAAATGGTCATCGCGTAATTACGCGGTGCTCCTGATGGAGCTGGGTTTTCAAAAAGAAACCTGCTCGAATTAACTCCCCTAGAATACTTATTAACAGTGTGCAGTGTAAATTAATACGCAAATCAAATAAGCTACAAGGGAAACCGCTTTGCGCATGCGTGCACTAATGTGAACTAATGCATGAAAGAACTAGGCTGCATTTTACATTGCGTTTCAAAAGAAACAAGACTAATGCACATTTAGGCCGCATTTCGCATTTTGCATCTTACTTTGAAAACGATAATAAATAATGCCGCTTTGCATGAAGCTTATGCTAAGAAAAATATTAACAGGGAATAGTGTAAAGGTGGGTGGTAAACAGTGAAGGATGCATTCGCATGTAATTAATAATGTATGTGTTTATTTTGTCATAGTGAGCCGAATGGGCCTGTATTTGCTTAAATTGTCCGGATAGATGAGGGGCTGAAAAATTAGCAAAAATGACCTGACAAGACAGACAGAAGTGCTGAGCGCTGCGGATGATGAATAAAAGTTCAAGGATGAACAGCTCAGAGAACATTGTTTGCCTGCCAAAAGATGAGACTGGCCTTGGGACTCAGGACTTCGTCCGCAGATGTGGCTGAGAATTTAATCAAATGTAACAATAATAAATGTGTATGGACTGGTCAATACATATTCCATGGGAAAGGAAGTAGAACAATGAGTATGAAGAATTTTGAATGAAATCACAGTCGGTGTGATGCACCACCTCCCCAAGCATCCAATGAGCGGTCGAATTCTGTGCAATGTTTCAATTAATGTGGGTTGGACATGTAGGTTTTAGGGTGTAACTGGGGTGCCTTTGGGGGTGTGGTTAGCGAGCGCGGAGTTGCAGCGGTAGGAGATTGAGAGGGGAGATGCGTCGTTGTCCGTCGGTTTGCAGAGAGGCCTAGCTGTTCCTGTCCCTGTCCTGTCCTGTTCCTGAAATCTTTGTTTCCTGACTCTATTTCAGGAGACCCTCACTACTCCCTTGGCCAGGGGGCTGGTATTTCATTTATCTTTGGGTTTGTATTATCCTCTGACTCGTAATTTGCATAATTTCTTGCAAAAAAATGTATTTTGTCTCTGAAACTTATGTCTCTTCATCTATCCACTCCGTCATAAGTATTATATTGTTTCGCATTATTTTGTTGAAACTTATGTCTCTCTCTCTGTCCACTCCCTCATGCGCATATCGTTTCATGAAAGATGAGTATGACACTGTTTGTATTTTGTTAATTGATTTTCTCTCCTTTTGTGGGATTCATTGTTTGCATTGTAACCTGTATGCGATGAGCATTTATCAATTACCTTTATCTGAGATAAACATTATTAATTTTATCAAGAGTCTGTGATTATTTAGCGGGTTAGATAGTTAGTTAGTTCTATTATTACCATCAACTTCTCAACTAATTGGTCCGTCGACCGAGAGGAAAGAGGGTTGATATATAAGTCTGGTTATGTATTTAGAAATATTATATGTGAATTAGTGAAGGAAATAATTTTCCACGACATTCAAACTTGACCATCCAGCGCAACAGGGATTTGTGAGTTGGGTGAATGTGTATGGGCCATTTGTATGAAATATTGATGAGTATCGATCCCTGAAAAAGTGGCGCCCTGGATCACCCCTTTATATAGTATATGGCTGCTTCACTTACAACCCAGGAGAATGGACTCCGTAGGCTGCAGGGGTGCCCTGCTCATGCAGGGGCATCCTCTCACTTAGAACCAAGCACCCTGCCTTCAGGATTGCAAAGGCCTGCTATAGGGGTGACTTATAGGTTTTAAGTGCCGTGACCCTAGATATAGTAGACCTGTATCTTTAGCAAGTGGTGCTAGCACCAGCTGCAATGGCAGGCCTGTAGTTCCATTTTGAATGTTCTCTGCGCACTGAGACCGGTACTTGCCTTGCCTTCCTGCCAGGGGGAATCCAGCCTCCAGACTGCTTTGCTCTTGCACCAGGAGGCGCTGACACCACTCTTTGCGCCCGGAGGCACATTAAAGAAACTCGCGGTCCCCGCTTCGCGGGAACCGCGCACGGGCGCGCCAGGGCCAAGGGCGGGCTCGTCTGCGCCCGTCCGCGGCCGGGGGAGGCCGGGCTGGGCAACCCCCCTAACAACTGTTACCTGAGCTGATGGACCATACACTTGAAAAGGTACTGTTTGATTTCACCATCGGATACATAGCTATTAAGGGGCACGAAAATGAGTAGACGTAAAATTGCCAAGGATCAGAGGGGCCAGGGAGTTGTGGGGACACTCGACGCCTTTTTGTTGAGGGCTGAATCTGCCCTCATTCATGAAATTGAACTAACCGAGCGTCGGCTTTCATTGGAACCGCAGATTCCCCAGGGACAATCAGTCTTTGTTGGCTGTCCTTCGCAAAACAGCTCTCAAGACTCCTCAGTACAGGCAATACAGTCACTAAATAAGTCACTTGATCAAGAAACTCTTACACTTTCTGAGCTAGTGAATGGCAAAACTAGGCCGAGCACAACTACGAGGGGCCGGAAGACCAAAATTAAAACGAGACGAGATTGTAGCAGTGAGCCGTTACCTAAAAAGTCAAGGGGGCGGGGGCCCCAGAAACAGAAAACCTCAGAGGCAACAAGAAGCGAAATAGCAACTGAAAAAACAACCCCAGACAGAAATAGTGCGCAGGGTTTCGACTTAAGGTCGGAAACTGATGGATCCATTAGATTACCCTTGGGGACAAAGGAGGAAGACTTCTGGAAATGACTAGAAACCATTGTATCTGTTTTAATTGACCCTGTATTACAAAAATTGTTAAAAATTGAAGAAAGACTTAGTAATTTGGAGGGGCGATTTGTAAATAATGGCCCGGTTCTTCGGGAGCAACATTTGGGTAGAGACTCTGACACAATGTTAAATCGGGGAGGGAGGCCGGAGGTAAACCAAACTGTCACTATTTTAGACACCGGTATAGGACACTACAACAGTACTCAGGGTAGTCTCCATCGTGTAACAGCCCATTCAGGACCTGTTTTACAACCGGGAGTCCCCACCCCAGTAGATCAGAGAGGCCATGGGACAGCAGGCCCAGGCGCTTCCCATGCACAAGCATTGAATACCCCTAATGCAGCATTAGCTGCTACAGGAATGACCACACTGGCTAATGAGGGGAGTGACTTTAATCAACCAAGCCCTCGAAGATCTAACCTTAGATACAAAACGAACGTAAATGAGACCTTGCACCTGCCGCCAGAAGCAACCCCCTACACTATAGTGCTGACAAATGTTCCTCCTCTGCCCCCTTGTGCCCCCGAGCACTGGACAACTCTGAGAAACAAAGCGCTACACCTACTGAGTGCCAGAACTGGCCTAACCGATATTCTCTTCTCAGAATTCAAAATGGCGAAAAGAATTGGCTGGGTCGGCAAATCAAATAAACACCTGGCAGGTGACTGTGTTGTCTTAACTTTTAGATCCCCGTATGTGGTGCAGTCCATTCTTGGTAGGGCGGGCAACCAGTTTAGTATGACCCAGGGGGTTAACATCGTACCACTAGGGTACTTTTATAGACCAGCTAAGAACATGTGGAATAACTGCCCGGAGGTGAATAATACCAGCAACATGCAGCACAGGTTCAGGGTCCCAGTCAGTAACCGATTTGACACCTTTAATCACTTAGATGACATAGACTGACTAACTCACTCTAGAAACATCTACTTCACCCACAAGCACCGCCTTGGTGGCCATATCACTGGCATACCACCTATAAAGAAACCGTCCCTTGATTACAGGAAAAACAAAATGAATAACTATTCTCTAACGCTTGTCCCAAATGGGCGCAGAAATGAGATCTTGGGAGCTAGTAGTTTGATCTGCACAACATCCACAAACTCTAACAAATATCTAGACGTAAATCAGCCATCGCTCATTATCCAAGAACTGCCCCCTAATAATTATAGATCATTAGGGCCCTCGGTTAATGTTGATAGTACCATTTGCACTACTTGCAACCTTGCATTTTGGAATATAGCAGGCTTGCGGTCTAAGTTAACCAACCCTGTATGGTGTGATTTCATACCTAATTTTGACATATTATGTCTTCAAGAAACATGGGCGATTGATGCATTCCATGTAAATGGATTTAAAACCTTTCACACCCTAGCTGTAGAGGTAGCATGCGGTAGGCCAAAGGGGGGGCTGTGCATATACATTTCAAACAGGTTAAATATAAACAAGATAGTGATGTATAGTGAGAAGATTTACTACCAACTGACAAAAATTTATTTGGACAGGAGACATTGCATTGTATTGACACATTTTTACAATAACATCCCTTCGGAACAAACGGGGGAAGTTATGGAAAAAATGGTTAATGATCTGAAACGCGTATACAATGACAATGCCAAGGATACATTTCTGATTTTGGGCGGGGATTTTAATTGTGTCCTGTATCCTGATACAGTTGGTAAACAATGTGGATTCATGAATGATGATGGGTCTAGTTACACACATTTCCGACACTGAAATTTGGGGGAACTGTTTAATGAGATGATGTTTTGCCTTGATCTAGGGTTTGCAAATGAAATATGCGTTAGGCCTGTTCCGATGTGTCAGACCTTCAATGGTAGAGGCCTGCACTCCACCATAGATTATATATTAGCATCAAACATCTATGCAAATAGATTTCAATCATTGCATACCCATAGTAACTCTCTTAGTGACCACTTCCCACTAAGGGGCCGATTCCGATCTCGGTCGGAGGCGCACCCAATACCATTCGGTCGGGAAAAAAGCCATGCGAATGCCTGTTTCCCGACCGATCCGTACAGCACACCGAACGAGTAAGTACGATGCGCACAACAGCACAGAATCCGGCCGAGTCGTACTCACCCAATCCAGGTCCTGTTCTCCGACCGAGGCGAATCCGGAAACGCTGAATCGAGTCGCACAGAAGGGAAAATGCAGCTCCGTCCGGCCGAACAAGTACGATGCACTTTCCGTACGCGCCGAACCCGTCGCTACGCACGGCACGTCAAAGCATCCGGGAGAGGCGCACATAAGCTCCGATTCGCGCCACAACACGATCCACGGCTACGAGGCGAACACGCCAGCGACGAGGACGACGCGAGCGACGAGGACGACGCGAAGCAACGAGAAAGACGAACGACACGAACCAACCATGAATCCCTTCGTCCCGATCATACCAATATTCTACATTTACTACCGGAACAGGCACGGACGCGTACGGCGCAGAAGGTAAGTCAGACACCAACCACAAAACACATACAACACGTACACGACACATCACACACACACAGAGGGATGCAGAATTTACTTACACCAGCAACAGCAGCACCATAGGGGCGGGATGCCCATCACCAATGCCACATATGCACACAGGGGCCTGAATGCGCACCACCACCCCTACCCAGGGGGGCCGGATGCCAACAACCACTACCACCCTTAGCCAGTGGGGTGCCAGATGCCCACCACCACTACCACCCTTACCCAGGGGGGCTGGATGCCTACCACTACTACCACCCTTAGCCAGGGGGGTGCCAGATGCCTACCACCACTACCACCCTACCCAGGGGGTGCTGGATGCCTACCACTACTACCACCCTTACCCAGGGGGGTGCCAGATGCCTACCACCACTAACACCCTCACCCAGGGGGGGCTGGATGCCTACCACTACTATCACCCTTACCCAGGGGGGCTGGATGCCTGTCACTACTACCACCTATACCCATGGGGGGCTGGATGCCTACCACTACTACCACCCTTACCCAGGGGGGGCTGGATGCCTACCACTACTACCACCCTTACCCAGTGGGGTGCCAGATGCCTACCACTACTACCACCCTTACCCAGGGGGTGCCAGATGCCTACCACTACTACCACCCTTACCCAGGGGGGCTGGATGCCAACCACCACTACCACCCTTAGCCAGGGGGGTGCCAGATGCCTACCACCACTACCACCCTTACCCAGGGGGGGCTGGATGCCTACCACCACTACCACCCTACCCAGGGGGTGCTGGATGCCTACCACTACTACCACCCTTACCCAGGGGGGTGCCAGATGCCTACCACTACTACCACCCTTACCCAGGGGGCTGGATGCCTGTCACTACTACCACCTCTACCCATGGGGGGCTGGATGCCTACCACTACTACCACCCTTACCCAGGGGGCTGGATGCCTACCACTACTACCACCATTACCCAGGGGGTGCCAGATGCCTACCACTACTACCACCCTTACCCAGGGGGCTGGATGCCTACCACTACTACCACCCTTAGCCAGGGGGCTGGATGCCTGTCACTACTACCACCTCTACCCATGGGGGCTGGATACCTACCACTACTACCACCCTTACCCAGGGGGGCTGGATGTCTACCACTACTACCACCCTTACCCAGGGGTGCCAGATGCCTACCACTACTACCACCCTTACCCAGGGGGTGCCAGATGCCTACCACTACTACCACCCTTAGCCAGGGGGCTGGATGCCTACCACTACTACCACCCTTAGCCAGGGGGTGCCAGATGCCCACCACCACTACCACCCTTAGCCATGGGGGTGCCAGATGCCTACCACTACTACCACCCTTAGCCAGGGGGCTGGATGCCTACCACTACTACCACCCTTAGCCAGGGGGCTGGATGCCTACCACTACTACCACCCTTAGCCAGGGGGTGCCAGATGCCTACCACCACTACCACCCTTACCCAGGGGGGCTGGATGCCTACCACTACTACCACCCTTAGCCAGGGGGTGCCAGATGCCCACCACCACTACCACCCTTACCCAGGGGGCTGGATGCCTACCACTACTACCACCCTTAGTCAGGGGGGTGCCAGATGCCTATCACTACTACCACCCTAAGCCAGGGGGGCTGGATGCCAACCACCACTACCACCCTTAGCCATGGGGGTGCCAGATGCCTACCACTACTACCACCCTTAGCCAGGGGGGGCTGGATGCCTACCACTACTACCACCCTTACCCAGGGGGCTGGATGCCTGTCACTACTACCACCTCTACCCATGGGGGCTGGATGCCTACCACCAACACCACCCCCACTCATAGGATGGACAATGCATGACACAACCAGCACACCACAACCTAGGGAATGCAAGAAAAAGACATCCCCCCAACACCATGACGAGCGTGTGTAGACTGTGTCAAATGCCTACAACACTGAACATGACTTTGAACATACAATGTGACCCCCTATCACATGTGCCACACATATATGTGTGTGGCCCCCACAATGCAAGCAGGCCATGACCATTGTGGCAATGGGGTCCAGACCCCCATCATCACAGTGACCAAAAGGTAAGTGTGGGGTCCAAAGCTGAAGCACATTTTGAACATTGTGGCAATGGGGTCTAACCCCCATCACCACAGTGACCAAAATGTAAGTGTGGGGTCCATAGCTGAAGCACATTTTGAACATTGTGGCAATGGGGTCTAACGCCCCATCACCACAGTGACCAAAAGGTAAGTGTGGGGTCCATAGCTGAAGCACATTTTGAACATTGTGGCAATGGGGTCCAAACCCCCATCATCACAGTGACCAAAATGTAAGTGTGGGGTCCATAGCTGAAGCACATTTTGAACAGTGTGGCAATGGGGTCCAAACCCCCATCATTACAGTGACCAAAATGTAAGTGTGGGGTCCATAGCTGAAGCACATTTTGAACAGTGTGGCAATGGGGTCCAAACCCCCATCATCACAGTGACCAAAATGTAAGTGTGGGGTCCATAGCTGAAGCACATTTTGAACATTGTGGCAATGGGGTCTAACGCCCCATCACCACAGTGACCAAAAGGTAAGTGTGGGGTCCATAGCTGAAGCACATTTTGAACATTGTGGCAATGGGGTCCAAACCCCCATCATCACAGTGACCAAAATGTAAGTGTGGGGTCCATAGCTGAAGCACATTTTGAACATTGTGGCAATGGGGTCCAAACCCCCATCATCACAGTGACCAAAATGTAAGTGTGGGGTCCATAGCTGAAGCACATTTTGAACAGTGTGGAAATGGGGTCCAAACCCCCATCATCACAGTGACCAAAATGTAAGTGTGGGGTCCATAGCTGAAGCACATTTTGAACATTGTGGCAATGGGGTCCAAACCCCCATCATCACAGTGACCAAAATGTAAGTGTTGACAAAGAAAGAGCTGCAACTGCCAAACTGCATGGATGATTCCTGGTCACAGAACATAAAACACATCAGTGGCAAAGTAGTGCATGTGTCCCATTGCAACATAAATTGGGGGAGCCAAATACTGCAGTGCAAATAAGACATACCTTTGGCCATGTGCAGACAAACAACACCCATGGGGGCTGACACTGTCAACATTCATCAATGACACAATGACAGAAGTGACCATCAGAATGCAGACCCACATATTTGCACCAATGGGCACACAAATGCAGATACCCTGTGGAGAATGTAGATGTGAGGTGAACAGATACCATACCATGTCAGCAATGGGACACACAAACCATGATCATTGTGCTGACCGATGACCTAGGAGTCCCAGGGACAGCAGGGGAAAGCCACCAAACTACATACAGCCAATGGCACACCGAAGATATGCCAATGCAGTGGTGCAGATGCACAAACACAAACAGGCAGACCCACACTGCACATCATACACAACAGGTGAGGGGGGGGTGCCAGTGTCCCAGGCAACCACACAACACATGAGGAGACCTGAATACCAATCATACAGATGTGCATACAGTGCCACACAAAGGTAACTCATGGATCCAAATCCCCTATGTGGGCAAGAAGCAGGCATTGTCAGATGAGAGGGAGCACAAATCACACATGTCACACAGGCACGTAGGAACAGCAACTGACACAGCAAGACACAGACACACCACAGCACTACCCCCAGGGCCCCCACAATGTGGTGACCCTGGGCTGCATTACAATCCCACTGTGATGACAAAGCTAAATGTCGTTCACACTGTGAACCACAGTCATGTGTCCTGAGCAACAAACTACCATCACATCTACACAAGCACAAATCAATCAGCATGGCCAATAAGCCAAGGCCAACATGGAGGCAGGGGCCTAGCCGGGCAACAACTCTCATCTGCACACACTCAACACCACACCCTCGACCTCCAACAATGTGCAGCAGTGAAGCACACATGCACTGGTGACATGGCACATGCACCCATGACTATTCCAGGGTGGTGGGTGGGAACCAAGGTGCAGAAACACATCACACATGGCCACTCAACAAGACTCCTGAATGTCTGACACACTGCACACTACGCTGTACATGGACATGACGGCAATACCACACCAACCAATGAGATCCCAGCCACAGTCACACACCAATGAAGAAGCCAAGGTCACCCACAAAGAACTCACATAGACAACAACCAACATTGCAGCCCGGACCCTGAGGAGTGCCAGCAGTCACACACACAACGTGTCACAATCACTGAAAGATAACACAAATTGGAAATCACATGACAGGGCCAAACAACAAGTGCCAAGGGGAAACCTGACTGTGACCCATCTGCGTCTGCACACAAACTCAGCCCTGACAGCAAACACACCTATGGGTGACACCCTGATGACCAGTAATGTGCCATGCACCCACATCACAGAGAACCCAGGGAGAAGACTTTGGGGGAACATAGGTCAACTCAGCAAGCATCACAAACAGGTACAACACTAGGGATCACAGCATGCACAGCTAAACGGAAGTGAACACACAGACATGCACATACAACACACACCTTGGGCGCAGGCAATGTCACAGGAGTACACACTGCCATGAGGGGACTCCACTCCTGTGTGAGGAAAGCTGTGCCATATGTTGCCTCAGTAGGGCCCCATCATGTCAGCTGAGCACTTGGTCACACAATCAACAATTAGCACCAAATGAGGGCTCCCGTCACATCAGCCTGGTCATGGAAGTGCCAACGAAATCATCAGCACAGATCCAACACACTTGTATAGCAATGTTGCACTGACAACACAGATGAGTCCTTCCCCATTGATGCCCAAACCTGCATGTCCAGTGGAGATGGCCACACAGTCAGGGAAGTAGACGAATTGAACAATGGCAAGCACAACAGATGTGCAGGTGTGGAAGCCACAGATGTGAAATAGCTAATGTAAGTAGGAAATCCCATTGCCAAATACTGAACACATGACACCCTCAGATGCTGCTATGGATGACATGGATACACCACAGGATAGGACACATTCCCCCCTGGACCACATGGGTTCCTGCACAGTAACACTTCATTATCATGAGACCAAATATCACCATCACTGCAGCAAGGGCATGGTTATCATCATCAACAACATGTACATCAGAAGCATAAGCACTAGAGAACAGAAAGTTGCTTTATTCAGCATATGTGTGCAATGAAAACTGAAAGTGCAGAAAAAACACAAAGGCCAATGGCCAGTCCATTGTCAAAGTCCAAACAGGGTGACAGTGGCAGAAGTCACCCTACGCATGCCTGCACAAAACCAGGGACAATCCACTAGGAGGGGCAACCGGGGGGGCAGGCCAGGCACCGCAGGGACAGGATCAGGGCTCACCAGGAGGAAGCAGGGAAGGGGTGGTGGGTGCTGGAGAGCCACTGACAAATGCAGTGGAGGTGTCTGACATGGTGTGTGCCGGCACAACTGGGGGGCATGACTCAGATGTTGTGGGTGCCGGCACGACTGCAGTGGACCCTGCAGATGGAGTGGACAGGTCCGCCACTGCAGTGCCCAAGTCAGACAGGGTGGTAGTGGACTCCACTGCAGTGCCTACCACCAGGGGAGGAGAATGGGGAACAGGCAAGGTGGGCTGGACAGAGGGGGAGGACACCCTCACCACATCAGTGGCACAGACAAGCGCAGCGGGGGTGTTGTGCCGGGAGAGCAAGTGGCAGGGGGAGAAGGCCGGATCCTCTGGGGGATGGTATATCTGTGGGTGGGGGAACCTGGGGCAGGGTGTGGTGGGGGCACCTGTGGAGTGGGGGCCTGAGGGATGGAGGAAGGAGACCTGGTGCCTGACCTGCAGGGCGGCGGCGGGGTCTTGCTCTTACGACTCCGGGGGACTTGCGGGTGGGGGCCTCAGTCTGTCTGCGCCTGGGGGAGGGTGTCCGGGGGCGAGGGGCACTCTGCTCCATGTGGGTGGGCTTCCTCTTCCCCCTGAATGCTGTATCAGCTGGATCGGAGGGGAAGAGGCCGAGGTCACTGAGGAAGAGCCGCTGGGTCTTTGGGGTTGCAGGTGAGGCAAGGGAGGGTGTTTTGGAGGGAGAGGCAACTGAGGACTGCGCAGTGCTCGTGGATGCGTGTGTGTGTTCCAGGGCCCCATCCCCTGTGAGTCTGGTTTCAGTCCCCTGACTGTGCGTGCGTGTGCGTTTTGTTTGTGGCGTGTGTGTCTGTGTGCTGGATGTGTGTGTGCTGGTGTGTGCCTGTGCCGGTGTGTGTGTGCTTGGGACGGGTAAGGTGCTGGGGAGTGTGGATGGAGCAGAGGCAGGAGGGGTGAGGGACTGTCTGAGGAGGGACACTGCTGCCGTCAGGGAGGAGTCCATGGACCTATTGCCCCTCTGTAGGTCAGACATGCCCGATGAGATGCCCTCCATGAACGACACCAGCTGAGTCAACAGAGCGGTGTGCGCATGGAGGACACTGATCATGGCTGTCTGCCCTACATGGAGCTGGCGAAGGAGGTACACAGACTCCTCACTCAGGGCAGCAGGGGACACAGGGGCAGGGGGTGCGGTGCCTGGCCCAAAGGAGACACGCTCCCGAACATGGGAGCCTCCACGGACCTGGGGAATGGGAGCCGATGGGAGGGCGGTGGTGGTGCTGGTGGTGGCGGGGACAGTAACACTAGCTGGGGTGTGGTGGCTGCTGACACCCGCCTCCATAAGGGAGTCATCCTCCGAGTTGCTCTGGTCCTCAGCTGAGGTGGATGGTGCTGAGGATTCCTCGGTGTGGCTCCCCTCGCCCTCCGTGCCACTGGGTCCCTCCGACCACTCCTCGGCTGCTGACCCAGTCTGGCTCTCCGGCTCCTCCTGGTCCGTGGAGCTGTCCCCTTCCGTGGCCGTGGATGTATCTGCAAACAATGGGGAAACAGACAGACATCAGTCACCTGCACCAAACGCACACACCACTGTGAGCACAGCACATTACAGAGCAAGCCCTGGCATCATTAGTTGTACATTGCTAAAAGTGCCCTAACTGAACAGGAGAAGCCAATTGTCAGTCTGATGCCAACCATGGCACTCACATCCCACATGGCCTTGCACCCATCTGTCTGGTGTCTGTTGGATAGCAACACCCCAGTGTGGACACATGCACCAACTACACAGTAGTTGGACAGTGCAGAGGACACGGTGTAGCATGTGGACATGCACACATCACAACTCTTGCCACTGAGTCAGTACAGGTTTCCGGATGAAAGGGACGCCCAGAGTCAAATAGGAAATGCATGTGATGCATACCAGCGACAGACACCATGATGCACCCATGTCCTGATAGCCATCGCCACAATGGTGTGCATGTAGCACATGTCACTCCCCTGCAGGATCACCAATAAGTAGACACATGCCATGGCGGAGGCATGACTGCTAAGTCATACATCACTGTCTCAGTGATGTATGACTTGGCAGCCAGACAACAACACTCTGCACTGTGTCACAATAGTAGGTCATGGGGAATGCAAGTCCTGGAGCTGCACAAGTGCACATGTACATCCCCCACACAACACATCATCTTAACCCTCATCTGTCCAGGTCATACCGATTGGACATATGGGAGACCTGTGACACTACCCTCTGAACCTGAGCCCCTCACAATCTGCTGTGAATGGGGAACAGCTGCCTGAACTTCACATTCGCATACCCCAGTCTGCACGGGCAGCTGATCAAACACCTATGTGACACACAAGTATCGTCTCCTATGGTCACATCTCCAGTGGCATGCTGAGCCCCTACCGAGAAACACCCCAGCAGTCCTGGCAAGCAAATCCACAACACACTGACACAGAGGCAGACACCTGAGGGGTCAAATCACTGCGCACAATGTGTCAGCTGATACACGGGAGTGGGAGTACAGAGTGCATTGCATGGCCTGGAGTAGGCATGACTGTCCTGCCCCACATGAATGAGGGATGAGCCCTGGACAGTGGATAGCTGGCTATGTATGTGTGACACACGTAATCTGCACACTCCTGGGGCCCAAACATTGTTCCCACCCACTGCATGGGTGTGTGCCACATACCCCAGGCACATGTGGTGGCTCAGCTCAGCAAGTGGACCGCATATCAAAGCAACACGCAGATTACATGTCCGAACACAGGCGTTGTGTGAACAATGGACCCACCCATGATGCCCACAACAGAGTTAGGGAAACAGATGCTGTCCCCCACCTTTAGTGAAGCAAACTGCAAGGACACAGTCCCAAGTGACACAATTCCCTGAATGTAAGGGCCACACCTGGGTATCAGATGAGGAGTGGGCAGTGCACAATAGAGGGACATGGCTCCTGGACAACATGACTGCTGTACTGTGGCAGTTTAACCAGGCCAGAGGAGGGCACATAGCATGTAATACAGAGTTCACAGTGCAGTCTTTGACTCACCCCCTCCTTGCTGCTGTCTGGCCTTCAGCTGCCCATCCAGGTCTGGAAACTCCACCGCCAGGATCTGGAGCATGTGGGGGGTCAGGGTCCGTGTCCCGCCCCTCCTGCGAGGAGGCGACAGCTTCAGCTGGACCCGTGCAATCCTCCGGGTCCAGCCCCGAAGGTCCTGCCACCTCTTCTGGCAGTTGCGGATCCGGCGCTTGTAGACCCCCACGGACCGGACAGCCCGGACGATGTCCTTCCAGATCTCCTGCTTCCGATGGGCATTAACCTGTCAGGATGACAAAGTGAAAAGGCCATTACTACACATGCAACATATCCGTGCATGACACAGTTGTATATACATGTCTCATTCACAGGGGCACATGATGTACACAGGCAGTGCAACGCTGCCCATGGACAGTTTGCCAGACGTCACTACATGGTATCATTGCATGGGAAGTAAAACCTTGTTCAAATGCACTGTCACTGCACCATACCTGTCCAGTGCATGTCACTACACACTATGGGGGTGACAACTACTCAGTGAGCCTGCTAGCCAGTGGCGTGCAGACTTTCAGCCTTGCTAGTCAGACAAAATGCACATTCAGAAAGGCAGTGCACAGAACACTCACCTGCTCCCCTGGTGTCCCATACAGCTTGCTGTACTGTGGAAGTAGGCTGTCCAGCAGGGCCTGGTTCTCCTCAAGGCTGAAGGCTGGGGCTCTCTCCACAGTACATGCCATTGCAGGGTCCAGAGGGGCAGAGACAGCAGCAGTGCAGTGGCAGATGTCGTCCTGGATCATGTAGTGCAGGCAAGTGAGCTCTCAGGGGAACAGCCAGCAATATATATGTGCTGGAGAGGCAGATACTGTCCCTTGTGTCCAAAGTGATAGGTCCAAGTCGTTTGCATCTTCTGAATCTGGCCAATCCATGGAATAGCAGCACCAATACACGCCCACAGCATCCTTCAAATCTTCAACTTCATGACATACGTGATTTTGCAACATTGTTGTGGGTGACCAACTGAATTTCCAGCAACCGACTCGTTCGAATTTCGAAACGCGTCCGTTGCCAGGCTAGGCCATTGTCAATGGGTGCGCACCGATCGGTCCATTGCGGTACAACGCGTACAGGGGTACAACGCGTATCCGCACACATTGAATGCAATGGGCCGGCCAGGGGCACCGATCGGTCCATTGCGGTACAACGCGTACAGGGGTACAACGCATACCCGCACACATTGAATGCAATGGGCTGGCCGGGGCACAGATCGGTCCATTGCGGTACAACGCGTACAGGGGTACAACGCGTACCCGCACACATTGAATGCAATGGGCCGGCCGGGGGCACCGATCGGTCCATTGTGGTACAACGCGTACAGGGGTACAACGCGTACCCGCACACATTGATTGCAATGGGCCGGCCGGGGCACCGATCGGTCCATTGCTGATCAACGCGTACAGGGGTACAACGCGTACCCGCACACATTGAATGCAATGGACCGGCCGGGGCACCGATCGGTCCATTGCTGATCAACGCGTACAGGGGTACAACGCGTACCCGCACACATTGAATGCAATGGGCCGGCCGGGGCACCGATCGGTCCATTGCGGTACAACGCGTACAGGGGTACAACGCGTACCCGCACACATTTAATGCAATGGGCCGGCCGGGGCACCGATCGGTCCATTGCTGTTCAACGCATCACTGTACAAGTGACTGGCATATGTCACCATGCCTGTCTCAGATGGACATATGCCAGCCACAGATAGCTCCCAGGGAGTGAGGGGCACACCTACAACACGACAGCCTGTCCAAACTGTATGATAAGGCATGTAAGGCTGCATTTCCTATTGTGTGTATGTTGGTGTACATGTTGTCCTGTGGGTGTCACCTGTGGGCAGCCACCCCAGGCTGTGCACGTGTTCATGGGGACAGGATCCTGGGTGTTACGTGTACATGACCACTGTGATGTGCAACTGTTCATATCTGTGCATGTGCCATGGTCACATTTCACGGTGGTGTATGTGTATGTCATGTCACATACCCTGTGAGTCCCATGTGGGACGGTATGTTTGAGCCAGGGTGTCCCAGTGGCACAATAGTGATGGTCCTCCACAGTCTGTGTGCATGTAGTGTTTACAATGTCTCTGATTTCATGTGCACAATGGGAGACAGTCTCCACATCCACGTTGTGTGTGCATGGACTTTGATGTTGTGCGTGTGTGTGTCACAGACGTCCATGTCTGTCCTGCAGTGGCAAGTGGGACCACTACCTGTGGGGGTCATAGTTGTTTTGCTGTGGTGTATACATGATACTCCATGTAATGCCAGTGTCCATGTGGCAATACAGGGTCCCTGGGAATGTACCTGTCGTTGAGCTGTGATGCCTGGGGCACATCTGTCCTCACATGTCACTGTGGGGGTGAT
The DNA here is from genome assembly GCA_963921515.1 of Calotriton arnoldi. NCBI lineage: Eukaryota > Metazoa > Chordata > Amphibia > Caudata > Salamandridae > Calotriton > Calotriton arnoldi. The sequence continues at coordinate 554,513 of CAWUFW010009500.1, forward strand.
TGTGACACGGCAGCAGGAGATGGGAACTGTGACACGGCCTCATGATATCCAATGGGCCAACCTGGGACTTATTGATGCCACTTGTTGAACCGTGTTGACAGATGTTGGCCATGTATGTACCATACATGTCCTTACAGAACTGCACACTTCATGTAGTTGTGCCTCATAATGATGTATGTTGGGATATTGAGTGTGTTCAATGCCGCATATGTGGGCTGACTGACAATCTTGCTTTCTTCTCCTCTGCACTGCAGGGCTCCTGCTGTCCATCGACCATTCCCAGACCTGGCAACGATGGTGGAACGGGACAGCATCCGACGGTACCGCTTCACCAGGCAGCTGATTGAGGATTTGGCAGTGCAGTTGGCCCCACATTTGCAGCCTGGCCGGCCGTATCCTACAGCGCTGACCCCCAAGGTGAAGGTGATGGCAGCCCTACACTTCTTTGCCACCGGTACCTTCCAACATACTGTGGCGACTGCTGGTGGGATGTCACAGACCATGTTGAGCCGTGTGCTCCGCGATGTTTTGGCGGCAATGTTGCTATTCCTGAACCGGTACATCTATTTCCCTAGACTGCGACCACTCACTGACGTGAAGAGTGACTTCTATGCCCTGGGGAGGATGCCGCATGTCATTGGCTCCATTGATGGGACACATGTGGCTTTGGTACCACCACAGGCCCAGGAGCAGGCCTACAGGAACCGCAAGCACTACCACTCGGTCAATGCACTGGTGGTGTGTCTTGCAGACATGACCATCACACACGTGTGTGCCCGTTTCCCTGGTTCAGCACACGATGCCTTTGTGATGAGGAGTAGTCGCATCCCCAGGATGATGGCACAGATGCAGAACCAGCGTGCCTGGCTTGTCGGTGTGTACTGACTTTGTGCCATTGTGTGTGATCTGATCTGTAGTATTCCGCCCACTTTTCCAAGTCAGCTAATGTGCACTTGTCTGTCCGTAGGTGACTCGGGATACCCCAACATGCTGTGGTTGCTGACACCCCTCAGGAACCCTGTGACACCAGCCCAGATGCGCTACAATGAGGCACATGGTCGGACCAGGAGAGTGATTGAGCGGACATTTGGTCTCCTGAAGAGCCGCTTCCGCTGCCTGGACAAGACCGGAGGGTCCCTCACATATGCCCCTGCAAAAGTGTGCAAGATTATCATCGTCTGCTGCATGCTCCACAACCTGGCAGTGCGGAAGGAGTTGCCTCTCATCCAGGATGACAATGACCAACATCCGCCACCTGTGGAGGATCCTGGCCTGGACCACGATGCCAGTGACGATGATGATGATGATGAGGGTGATGTCCGCACACAGCTCATCACCAACTTCTTTAGCTGAATGTGAGTATCCTGAGGTGTCATGTCAATGATGTGAGTTGGCATGATATGTGTAGGTGGTGCTCTGGTGCTGTTGGAGTGTGTCCATGGGCTACTTGACTGGATGTGTGTAGCGATGTGTGCTTACAGGTGGTCTGTACTCCCCAACAGTGTTGACATGCTAACTTGGTTCTGGGTGGGTATCTTGTAACATGTATTGTGCATGAGTTTTGCTGTTCTGTCCTGTACTCCATTGCTTTTGACTGTGTGTCATTTCTGTCCTTCACAGGGTACTTTCAGATTCGTTTGGTCAACTGTGTCCACCGACGACGTGATCGTACTTCCAGGGTGGTAGCTGTTGTGTCCCTACAGGTGATGTGCGCCACACCCATGGACTTCCTTCCGTCTACAGTTGTTGACTGTGTGCCCGCTGCCAGGTGGGATTACCTTGCATCTGTAGTGGTTACGACATGTTGCAACTGTGTAATAAACCTGTGCTTCACTTTGTGATGTGCGTTGTCTGTGGTCACACATTTGACTGCCATTTGCTTACTGCACCTGTGGGCTACTTGACTACAACTGGGAATAGTTGTGGTGTCTGTGCATTGCACCGTCTTCCCTGGCAACATCAGTGTAGGCAATGAGTCAGATGGCCTAGGTGTGTATGTGTTGTGTAGCCCTGGTGGTGTGTCTCCCTCATATGTGTCACGTTGCCTTTACTCACATGCCTGTGTTGTCCTTGCTGTTGCAGTTCGCATACACAGTGTAATTTTGCAGTTCATCATCCCCATAACAGCACCCACGTTGGAATCACAACAGAGGCAAGTATGGTGTATTAGTGTGTTTATTGTGATACATTTGTGTGAATAGTGCATAGGATGGGTAGTGCTGTACATATATCTTGCAATCAGAAGTTCCTAGGTGAATTGAAAGTCCTGGTAGACAGAATCCCCAGTATCGGGGCCACAGTTGTCTGAGACATTGGTCCAACTTGTACTCCCCATACAATGTGTGGGAGTAGTGTTGCCGTCAACAGGGTGAACAGTCTGTGCACAAAGGTGAACATCCAGAACAGGTTCAGGCTTCCTGGGAGTTGCGCTTGGCCATCGGCCTCTCACTTGCCCCTCCTCGGACGACCCCTCTTCTTTGGGGGGGCCCCTCAAGTACAGGCTGCTGCGGTGCAGGGGACTCTCCGCCAGAGTCATCCTCCCTCCCTGTGGCAGTTGCAGTTTGTTCGGCACCAGATGTTGTTGGCACACAGGGAGGTGTGGACTGGTTGCTGTTCATCTGGCGGAGGCATTGTAAGATGTCCCTGTGCACCGCCGTCATCTCTTGCAGTGCGTCCCACTTGGACTCCACGCGGGACATGTGTGAGTCCAAGCGGGCATGATGGGCAGCCTGCTGCTGTTTCATGTCTCTGAGGAGCCCCACTACCTGGCTGAGATCTCCGGTGCTGGACTGGTACGCATCAGCTATGCGTACCAGTTGTGGGTCATCATGCACACCAGCAACCTCTGCAAGCAGCGACCTCTGTCTCCCATCCCTCCCACCACCCCTGCTGACATGTGAAGTGCGTGCAGTGGCACGCACAGATGACCCTGGTCCACCTTGGGGGTTGGTGGTGGTGGTGGTGTCCATGGCCCCACGTTGGTCCAGGGTCCCTGTGCTGGTGTTGCTCCTTGTTCTGTCCATGTCGGCAGGGATGGTATTTGTGGTGACAGTCGTTGGAGGGGTGGGTGCAGGGGGTGCAGCTGGTGGTCCTGCTGGTGCTGCATGTAGACTTGCACCGGATGTTCCAGGTTGGTCTTCTTCGTCCGACGAGGGCAGAGGCTGTACGACGCCAGTGAGCTCCGCATCCTCTTGAGCCTGGGACTGGGACTCCTCAGCGTCTGCTGCTGTGTCCCCATCATCACCTGTTTTTGGGAGACACACACAATGTATGTTATGTTTCTGCAGGCATCAATGGTTGACACACCTGACAGTTGTGACTGTGCCTCTGGGTGCAGACCTGTACATTGCATTGTCCTAAGTCGTCACAGTCAGGGGTTGATATTGGTGTGGCACATTGTCCTGCATTATTTGGGCATTTCTATGTATTTGTTGGGGTGTGAACATAGTCTGCATTGGTTGTGTTTGGTTGACAGCCGGCCCTCCTTCCCACCCACCCAGCCAGTCAGTTATCCCACCATGGACTTTGCTTGGATTGCAGGGAGTGGATGTTGTCTCTCAGGATGTCAGTCAGTGGTGTTCTGCTGTTTGTTGGTGCACAGTTGCCAGCAGGGCCTTGTGCTCCCCACAGCAGTAGCCAGTGTCAGCCATCTTGTGAGTCCTTCTCCACTCCCTGTGATGTGAGCATGGTTCAGGGTGGTGTTGATGGGCCAGTTGTGAGGCTGAGCAATATCTGTGCCTACTACTCCCATCATGCTATTGCCTCCACCCCCCTTCCCAGCATGCCCATGCTTCCTTCCTTTTGATTCTGCTTCCCTGTGGGGTGGGCTGGCTGTGCTGACAGGATGGCTGGGAGTGTTGTCCTGGCAGTTGTTTGGCTAAAAGTCCCAAGAGTGTCCCTGTGCTTCACACAACATAACCCAGGGTGGTGGTTCTTTGTGGGATCTTGTGTTAGGATGTGAGGCATTGCATTCTCCCAGGTGGGTTCTGTGGAGTTTGTGTTGAGGGTGTGTATGAGGGGAGGTGCTTGTGACTATGGTCAGTGCTGCAAGTCCTCCTTCCCACCCACCCAGCCAGCCAGATATCCCACCATGGAACGTGCTTCCATTGCAGGGAGTGGAAGTTGTCTCTCAGGATGTCAGTCAGTGGTGTCCTGCTGTTTGTTGGTGCACAGTTGCCAGCAGGGCCTTGTGCTCCCCACAGCAGTAGCCAGTGTCAGCCATCTTGTGAGTCCTTCTCCACTCCCTGTGATGTGAGCATGGTTCAGGGTGGTGTTGATGGGACAGTTGTGGGGGTGAGCAATGTCAGTGACTGCGACTCCCATCATGCTATTGCCTCCACCCCACTTCCCAGCATGCCCATGCTTACTTGCTTTTGACTCGGGCGTTCCGTGTGGGGTGGGCTGTGCTGAGCAATGGCAAGATGGCTGGCAGTGGTGTCCTGGCAGTTGGTTGGCGTGCAGAGTCCCAAGCAGTGTCCCTGTGCTTCCCACAGCAGTAGCCCAGGGTGGTCAGTCATCTTTGTCGGATCTTGTGTTACGACTGGGGGCACTGCGATTCTGAGCAGGTGGGTTCTGTGGAGTTTGTGATGGGACAGTGTGTGAGGGTGAGCTGTGCTCTGTGACTATGACTCCAGTGCATGCTAGTGCCTCCTTCCCACCCACCCAGCCATGCCCATACTTATCCTGCTTTTATGGAACGAGCTTGCAGTGTGCAGTGGAGTGTGAGAGTAATGTCTCAGGATGTCAGTCAGTGGTGTCCTGCTGTTGGTTGGTGCACAGTTGCCAGCAGGGCCTTGTGCTCCCCACAGCAGTAACCAGTGTCAGCCATCTTTGATGGGTCCTTCTCCACTCCCTGTGGGATGTGGCATGCGTGCAGTGTGAGTGTTGATGGGCCATGTGGTGGGGGATGACCAGTAGCAGTGACTACGACTCCCATCATGCTATTGCCTCCACCTCCCTTCCCAGCATGCCCATGCTTCCTTCCTTTTGATTCTGCTTCCCTGTGGGGTGGGCTGGCTGTGCTGACAGGATGGCTGGGAGTGTTGTCCTGGCAGTTGTTTGGCTGAAGAGTCCCAAGAGTGTCCCTGTGCTTCACACAACATAACCCAGGGTGGTGGTTCTTTGTGGGATCTTGTGTTAGGATGGGTGGCATTGCATTCTCCCAGGTGGGTTCTGTGGAGTTATGTGTTGAGGGTGTGTGTGAGGGGAGGTGCTTGTGACTATGGTCAGTGCTGCAAGTCCTCCTTCCCACCCAGCCAGCCAGATATCCCACCATGGAACGTGCTTGCCATTGCAGGGAGTGGAAGTTGTCTCTCAGGATGTCAGTCAGTGGTGTCCTGCTGTTTGTTGGTGCACAGTTGCCAGCAGGGCCTTGTGCTCCCCACAGCAGTTGCCAGTGTCAGCCATCTTGTGAGTCCTTCTCCACTCCCTGTGATGTGCGCATGGTTCATGGTGGTGTTGATGGGACAGTTGTGGGGGGGGCAATATGTGTGACTACGACTCCCATGATGCTATTGGCTACACTGACTTGCCCAGCATACACAGAAGTCCTTCCTTTGAGTGGTCTTCACTGTGTGTTGCTGTTGTTGTGGTGGCTACATGTCTGGATGTGTTTGTTAGTTCTATTTGTGCCACTGCCTAGCTGTAGCTGTAGTTGTGTTTGTACATGTGATGGCACGGTTGGATGTGACTTTTGAGATGGCATATGTTGTGTTTATCTGACTGACATACACATTTTGGGATGATTCTGTTCTGGTTGCTGTGTAATTGCTATGAGTGCATGGTTTGACTCTCCCCTTGACAGTGATGTGTGTGTGTATTGTGGCAGTATATTGTGTACATTTGTTGTGTACTCACCAGGCTCTGGGATGTCCTCTAGTCCATATACGCTCACTGGCGGAAGGATGGCCCGCACCTTCTCCTCCCAGGGCCTGAGGTATATTGGCTTGGCAGGAGGGCCACTGCCGGTGTATTGGCTCAGTTGATGTAGTCTTTCTTGAGCAGGTCCCGTACCCTCCTGCGAACGTCATACCACCTGTTCTGGATGTCGCTCTTTGTGCGCCGACATGGTGATTGTGCGTTCACCCTGTTGATGATCCTCTCCCACATCTTGGTTTTCTGGGAGATGGGGGTCTGTTGGACCAGTGTGCCAAACAGCTGTGGCTCTACCCTGAGGATCTCGTCTACCATGACTTCCAATTCACAATCTAGGAACTTGGGATTCTTCTTGGGGGGCATGGTGATGGGTGGTGATGGTGAGTGATGTGTGTGTTGGTGTGCAGGTGAGGGTGTGTGAGTGTGTGTTTTGCTGGGTGTATGTGAGGTAGGTATTTGTTGGTGTGCTGATGGTGTGTGGCTTGTGTGAGGGATGAGCTGTGGGTGTGTGGTTGCTTTCTCTTGGGTGCTGGCAGTGGAATGGCATTTGCAAAGGATCATGGTTGTGATTTGTGTCCTTTATATGGGTGGAGTTGTGGGTGTGTCTTTGTTCTCTGTCCCCACCCCCCAGTATTTATTGGCTTAGTAATTGCTTGTTTGGCCTTTTTTTGTGTGATTTTTCCTTTGTACTGTCTGTGTATGTTGGAAACGTTCTTGTGACCGAGTCGGACCCTGCATTTGTCTCGTACGGTCTTCTCCGTTTCGTTCACGCTGTGTTTGTGCAGTTTTCTATGCTGCGTACGCGTCGGTCGCAGGTGTTTTGTGTTGCTTCGGCTCGGTTTTGTATGCGTGTCGGTCGTACGGCTTGGCCTCCGTCCGACTCGCTCGTGGTTTTCGCGCCTTGCATCGTACTTTGCGGTTTGGAGTTCGCGTGTACGTTTCGGTCGGATTTGTTCCGGGTGCGTGTCGGTCGGTTGGATTCGCGTGTTTTTCCGACCGGATTGCTGTTTTCCGTGCGGCTCGGTCGGTCGACTTGGGTTCGGTACGTGTCGGTCGGATTTTGCACGCCTTGCATCGTACTTGGCGTGTCGGGCGCCACAGGTACGTGTCGGTCGGTATAATTTCCGGATCCGAGTCGGTCGGTGCTTTTTCCGGCCCGAATCGGAATCGACCCCTTAGTGTCCTACACAGGTCATACAGTCCCAGAACACTTCATTATAGAATAGGAAGATCAGACACAGCCCATTGTGCCAAAGGGTGTGGGATGGTGGGTACTTTCTTCCACGTCATCTGGGAGTGTCCCAAGATTCAGCGTTACTGGTCAGATGTAGCAGGGGTGATGTCGGAAGTGCTAGGCCTCCACATGCAAATCGATGCAAGATGGCACCTACTGGGTGTTACAGGGTAGTCAAATTGGCCCGCAGACACAAAAACCTGGCTCATGTTGGCATCGGGGGTGGCGAAACACAAAATAGCGAGACTGTGGGGGGTGCAGGAGGCGCCGAGGCTTAATAGTTGAAAACACAACATGGACTGGTGCCAACTCGCTGAGAAGGTGGTGTACAAGAGTAGAGGATGCACCAAGAAATGGAAAAAAATCTGGACGGCATGGAGGAAATATAGAACTTAGCTAAGAAGTAAAGACAAAAGGGAGTGGCTTATAGAAGTTCCAAAAGAAAAGAGTCAGTGGCTATATTAGAGATGTGTACCGCAATTGTGTCACACTGTACCTCATGTCCTGAATGTTGTTCAAATAATGATATTCATTGATCATTGATTGTAATGAAGGATCAAATACTTGTTTCAATAAAAAGATTCTTTATAAAAAAAGAAAATATGCACACGGTCCAGGGGGACACCAATAAGCTTAGGATTTGATCTGGTGGAGTGACAGGGGTTTAAGACCATGTATTTGGGTTTATCTGTGTTTATTCTAGACCCCTCTGATTGCAAGAACTCTCAAAACGGCATAGGATTTTCTGTAACCCCATAGGCGATTTCAATATTAAAAGAGTGTTGTCCACAAACATTAGAGTGGGGGTCTTGATGTTAGCCAACATCACCATCACCAAAATCTAGAAATGAGATCAACTAAATAACATTAGCTAAAATAGGGTTGGGGCAAGGACACAGCCCTGTCTTACAGCTCGATTCATAGCTAAAGTGTCTGTCATCTCGCCTGTAGGTCCACAGTGCACTTGCAGAAAGTATGAAGTCTGGTTATAATGAGCAAAAGATCAGTTGGGACACCCATACCAGCCATCACCTGCCATAACTTAGATCGAAGAACTAAATCAAATGCCAAGTGTAAATCAATAAATGCAACATACAGATGACCACCACCCAAGACAACTGTTTTCTTAAAAAATGAACTGGAATCGGAAGACCTGCCCCACCATACTAATACACTTCCGGAATCCTGGTTGAAGGGGTTTTAGTATTTCTTTCTCTCCCATCCAGGCATGTAGCCGGTCAAGGAGTATGATGCTGAATACCTTTTGGGAGCAATCAATTAAGCTTATCAGCCTGTAATCACGTTGATCAACTGGGGAGCCTTTCTTATAAATTAGAATGCTCTCAGCCCCTGCCCAGGATTGAGGGGTTGGTGCTTCATCCATGATAGAACTAAATATTAACACAAAATAGGGGCCCCAAACATCTATTCCCCTTAAATACAGATCACGGAACTCTGCTCAACCCGGGATCTTTATTAGGAGCTAGTTTAGTGATTGATACTCTTACTTCTTGCAACGAGATTGAGTCACAGTTCTTACTATTACTGCTTGCTTTCCCCCTCCAAATAATTGTCAAACAGCAAGTTTTGCGGGTGGGGTTTACATCTCCTTTCCCTGAGTACAGGATGGAGAAGTGGGTGACCCACTCTGCCGCTGGAACATTGGTCACTGCTGGTCAGACAACCTCCTTACTTTCCGTTGAGACCAAGTTCCAGAAAGCACTCTGATCCCCGTTCCTAGCTGCGACCAGCAGGTCTTCCCACTTCTCCACTTCCCAATCTCTTTTAGCAGATTTAATAGTCTTCTTAAAGAGATCCCTCTGGGCTTTAATTGCTTCCCTATCTCGTTGTTTAATTGCAGACAGAAGAGCAAACCTTGCTTCCCTACATGCTCTATTTAACCAGGCCTGCAGGCACCTCTTCCCAAAGTTCCTGTTAGTGGCCACATAAAGATGTGCCTTCAGTCGAGTCGAGTCCAGTTATGAATGAAACTAATCTTTTCCCCCACAGGTCCCCTGACCAGAATCCCTTCCCACTATGAGGAGGTCCTCAATGATGCCTGCAATTAAAGTGTAGATTTTTCCTAACAGCTCATGTGAGTCGGCCATAGTGGACCAATCCTCTCTATGCATGTAGCTGGTCACTTGCAATCTACGGTCAAATGTTTCCCAGGGCTAGCCTTCATACAAAGGATAGGGAGATCAACCTCAAAAACCAAAGCATTATGGTAACTGTCTTGTCCTAGCACAACACTCATATCAATCAAAAGATGTCAGGCCCTTACGACCATGAGAATATAAACCATAAGTCTACTACCAGGAGCACAATTAAAAGTATGCTTCCCCTCATTATCAGTCCTTGTTCTGCCATTCCCTGCTCTAAGACTCTGTTTCATTGTAAGGGAGTTAATTTGTATTGCCAGTGAGGCCCATTTACTTTATTAGTGCCATTAGCAACTTGGGGATGCACCAGGTGTTATCTTCTTCGAGAGTAAGTGCTACAGTACTATCGTCTAAAGGTTCAAACTGGCAGTTAAAATCTCCACCCGCAAACTTCAAAACTCCCCCTTGGGCTGCTGCCATATGTGAAATCAACAACTCTATATTGGGGGAATCTTGATAGGCTCCACCTGGCCTCAAATACACATTGTAAAAATAAGGTGCTTGGGATGGGATGGTCAATGAAATACAGAGAATATCTGGTAAAGACACCAGAATTTCTTTGACCTTACAGTTTAACCCAGTATGACCCAGGTTGACAATCCCCCTGAGGGTCTGCCCTTACCATTAGATACAGCCTCTTTATTGAAATTGGCATAGCCCGCACGATATAATGGCCTTGTTGGCCAGGTTTCCAGGAAAAGACAAATAGAGTGTTGTCTATGAACTTGGCCCATTCAGAAATGCCAAGTTTGGATGCTAGCCATGCTATATTCCAAGACAGCATTTTAGCTGCAATAGTCGAACATTTTGTTGTTGAGCCCACATAGTTGCTCAGTCCTAAAGGCTCATCACTATTAGTAAAGAGAGCTGGTTGAACCAGGGGTACAGTCAAAACACAGGTATCTACCGGCCTTCGTCTTAAAATTTCACAATGAGACTGTCTAATCTCAAATTGGGGTACCCAGTGATCCAACAGGGCTACCTCAAGGGGCTTGAGTCCACTTAATGTTCTACTAGTATCCTTTCCTAAGTTCCAATTCACCACTACAATGGTCTGAGACCCAGTACTAAAGAAACCCATATTACTACTTCCTGTAACTATGGAGCTCATTGGTATCCTCCACATCCTGTCTATGGTATCCCTACAGTCCTTGCTAACCCCCCAGGCCCGTCCCCCATCCCTTATCAAAGGAGAGCGGGTCATAGAGGTGCAGATCCTACTAGATTCGAGTCACTCGACCCCCTCCAGTATGTCAAAACAATTCGAAGTGGGAATTCTGAAGACATCAGGTCTATTTGCGTAATCAGTGGGACTTATCAGCAACACTGGGGCTAAACGGTTAATGATCCTGTGTACATGATTATCAGATCCCCTAATACCGCTGGGTTTATAGGAATACCCCACTGTTTGTAACTCAATGTTGGACTCTCTCCTGGGTTGACCAGGGAGGCAGAATAACAAACTTCGCACTACCTGGGGAGACCTAAAATTAATAGTATAGTCACCGTAACTTTCCTTGAACCCAAGCCTCCGTGATATCAGAATCTCATTAGCCATATAGTAGGGAAACTTCCTATGTTGGGCCAACCAATTCAAACATTTATTAGTCAGCACTTCCTAGCCCTTCCTCTGGTCCACATGCAGCTGAGGTACTCCCATCAGAATTGTTGCATATGGGCAGGAAGCAGGGGGAAGGTCTATCACAGGCTGCCTCTGAATGGAGTCAAGGGAAAGGATGGAGACTTCCCCACAGTTGCTACATTGTGAATTACTGCCACCACACTGGTCGCTAAACTCTTTGCTGTACTTAAAGTACAGCCATTGACTGTCAGTTATTCACTTATTCATTGTAACTCCCTCTAAATGTGTTACCTTCATTTCTTTTGGCTGTTTCTCTTATTTGCTCTCTTTGTATTACCAGGGTGGCTTTATCCATTCCCATAGAATTACTACTATCGAAATCATCCTCATCTTCTATTTGCATTATAATAACAGTTTAGTTAGTAACATTTTTCAACCCTATCCTTTAGTTTGTTGTTTGCACTTTTTGGAGAATTTTTACCTTTTTTCTTGTTCATGTTTCCTTTTTATAGTTGCCTAGAAAGAGAATGACCCAATAATATAATTTTTTCAGCTTTGGCTCATTAACATATAGTACCTTTATCCTATGTCTCGTCTTCTGTAGCATTCTGCCCAACACAGTTGAGAGGCCATGTTTATATTAATTGCAGCAACACATGCCACATTTAAGCAAGCATCCATTCCTTAGCTGCTTTTACTTGAACTTTGCAAGATCAGTGTATTAGTTCTTATCTCAGGGCTACCATCTTTATTTGTCTTTTTAGTAAACTTGATCTAAGTTTTTCAAGTAACAATTTCAATTGGTGTCTTAAGTTGTCAAGTTACTGACAACACTATTTAACTCTTTTGGAAGGAACTCCAGTATTTCAGAATGAATCAAGGTATTTGAATCAAAGTATTTGATATTTATGTTCAACTGTACAATATAGCTGTAACAATCAGCTAGGCTGGAGGTGCTTTATCTTCATTAGTAACTTTAGGGGGACAATCAAGCTAAATTGAGCTTCTGTCCCACCTATGTTCCTATGACAGGGATGTCACAAATTTTTCTGCCTCTAATAGATTTAGGTAAATGTAATTTGCCATACAAGGGGATCATTTGAAATGTATCAATCCAGGAGTGAGCATAAGTAGATGTGTCCCAAAATGATGACACATAGAATTAAAATAGAGGCAGAAATGCCAAATGAATGACCATGTGAATTAATCAGACAGAGAACAGGCTTGCACAACATCACTGTTGACAAAACTGTGTATATTATTTGGATTTACCTAAAAAAGTACAGAATACAGGGAACATGGAAGAGAAACAACCCTGCAAACATTAGTCTTGTACATAAAGAGTAATCTCAAGATGTTTTTACAAAACCATAGATCAATGTATAAGGAGTCCACTCTGTGTACAAACTCTGTCTGTTGAATTAATCATTTAAACAGGAGATCCAGGGATGCATATGTGAGAAGTGGACCAAGCGTTGGTGTTTCAGTCTCAAATGTCAGTATTACACAAGACCATCCTCAGGAGCATCTATTTTAGGGAGATTTCAGTTGACCCAAAAAGATAAATGAATTAAACTTTGAGTTGATACAAAACAAATTATAGAATTCCCATTCATTCTTTATAGTTTTGTGTTAACTGTCCACATATAACGTGTTGAATAGATCAATAGAAAGATATTTAGTTTTGGTTCTCAAGTTCCTTTCTGCAATCAGCATTTAAAAGCAAGGATGCCCAAACAATAAACCTGAAACAATTAGGGATTTTGGAAACATTTGGCTGTTTACATTTCTTTTTTGTCTGGCTTGAAAGTGCTATGCTCTACAAGATGTGTTGCTACCCATTCTTTAAAATCTACACAGTGCAGACTTTGCCTCTTCTCTGAAGAGTATTACTCTGTCACTTCTTGCTGTTTTGTGTCTCATTCCACCTCCTATGGTGTGCTTGCACGGGAATACACAAGTGATTGTTTTGCATCTAAAAAATGCTCTAAATCATCACAAACACATTTTTATCTCATAGATGCATTGTATACAGAAATCATTACTTTTGTTATAGTTCCTTTCACTGCAGCAGGCTGATTTTAATGTTTTAGTCAGGAATCAAATGCATGACAGGCCTACTGGCCATGTCAATGCTTGACAATTTGGACAATGGCATTTCATGTGCACCAGCACAATGATCTGCACCCACCACTATGTCTGAAGTGCGCTTTGGACGTGCATACTCATCCTGCAGAGATTTGTGATCCTCTGGAGGAGCAAAAACAAATTGCATGGACTATCTAAAGGATATTACTCTTGAATATCGAGTATAAGAATATTGTTGCACACTAGTATTGTGGACAAAATATAGAGGGACAAATATCAAAAAGTACAAAGAGGGAAGTATAGATTTACTATTCTTAAGTTAAATTCTGTGTACCTTGATGATATACCTATATCATCAAGGTTCACAGATATGGAGTTACACACTTACCTTTCCATATTGTGTCTCTCAATATTTTGTCCACAATTTTATATCCTGGACTCGATATTCAGGTGCCACACCTTCTGAAAGCATCACAGATGTGGAGTCCTCTTGGAGAAAAAAACACACCGCATAAGTGTGAAAATACTTCAAATCCATATTGTGTCTCTCAATATTTTGTCCACAATTTTATATCCTGGACTCGATATTCAGGTGTACACCTTCTGAAAGCATCACAGATGTGAAGTCCTCTTGGAGAAAAAAACACACCACATAAGTATGAAAATACTTCAAAATCGAGATGCTGCCTCAATAATCCATAAACTTTCCCAACACATGGCATTCCCTGCCATGCTGGACTAAGAGGGTGCCCTATACTTTTCAAATTTCTTAGTTCACCACATATTGACAGGGCGGATGAGGATGCCATTTTTGGGGAACTAAACGGATTGTACACTGAGAGGATTACAATAGACTCTTATTCTAGTTTAAAGACCAGTTCCCTTAACTAAAATGTCGACTTTCCACCAATTGTTAGCCTCCATATAGCATGGAGAAAGAGCTGTACTCATTCTCCAATGTTGGTGGAGTGCACTTTTGGTGTGTACCACTTGTTCAGCAGAGTTTTGTTTTCTACCTGGGAAACAAAAGAGTTGATTCGCCAGATACTTCACACTTTTGGAATCCACTTGTGACAGGCTGGAAGCAAGCAAGCATAGGCCACCCCAACAGGTCTGGCAAGATGGTTAATTTGTTTCTCTTTTATTTATTTTTTGTTGAATGCACGTGCCACAAAATCAAAAAAAGGAAAAAAGCAAACACGCTGCTACCTATATATATGGGGCATATGCTTGGAATAAAAAATAACTAAAAAATAACCATTGCAATTAATATAAATTTAACAGTGCTGGTGCTTCGGATGAGGAAGATGTAATTAGAACATGTAGAGAAGCCCTTTTAAGTTTTAGTGCCCAGCATAAATCTATTAATTACCATAAGGTGTCGAGGTGCCTAATGTTAAACGAGGGCTCCCGGCTGCAAAGTGCAAAAAGTGCTGTCAGCCCGAAGCCTGTGTCACCTGAAGCGCTGCGTTGCCAAAAGTGCTAGAAGTTACACAGTGAAAGGTTCTCTGAATCAGATCAGATGTCTTGCGAGCTGTGATTATTTTCTTCTGAATCTTTTCTTGTGCAAACATTCTGCTTGTAAATGTGTATTGCACTTCTACATCAACTTGATGGATTCAGCATCCTTTCCCATATTGCGGCTTAGGTTTCTCCTGGTGGCTGAGTATCTTACTTTCCCTGTTTCCCATGTCTCTGTTCTTGTCATGTCTGTTCACTGGTATGCTCTATATTTGTTTTAGGAAAGTTGGTTGTTAGGTTGTGATGTCTTAAAAGTCACTCAATAAAGAGGGCTTAAATCATGGAAACACCAATGCATAAACACAATTTACATGGAGAGCATATGCACGTTAGCACTGAACAGCAGTGGTAAAGTGTCCAGTTTTCTAAATCCAACAAAAACAGGGTCAAACATAGGAGGCCAATAAGCAAAAAGTCTTGGGATAACCCCGCTGAAAAAGCCAGGTCTAACACCTTGCCTTTTCCAAGACTCTGTTCTTGTCATGTTTGTTCATTGTTATGCTCTATATTTGTCTTAGGAAAGTTGGTGGTTAGGTTGTGATGTCTTAAACGTCACTCAATAAAGAGGGCTTCATTTGACATGCCTCTTTGATTTTGTTTCTTCATTGGATTTTCTCTGGCGTTAAGAGCAATGGTTTCTCTAAAAAAATTATAGTGGGAGCGTAGCTAGCATCTTTGAAAGAAAATAGGTGCTATGTCTAGAAGGTTCTGCCAGGCCATGTCACAAAGGAAAAATAACTAGTGAATACAGCAAACTAGAGGACGACATCAGGAGAACTCCCTCTGAAGAATTATCCCCAGCATCTGGGTGACAGAGGCGCTCCGATCACTTCAGTCCCACATATGTACAAAAATGTCAGCATAACATTTGACATGCTAAACATCAAAAGAGATAGATACCTGGTCTCGAGCATAGCTGGTGCTCCATTCAGTGTTGAGTGTGGGTGAAGGAGTAAATATTTCCCCCTCATGCTGTAGACATGAGGAGTAGTGTGGCGACTGGCTGGAATCAAAAGAAGTGGGTGCTGGAGTGAGCAGCAGTAAAGTTGTATCCTTGGATGTCTGATCACATCAGTAATAAAAAAATTTAATTGGCTGCACAGAAAAAAGTTGCAGTAAAGGACCATGAAGAAGAAGGTCACTCAATCACTGCAGGGAAGATGGCCACTGGCAGCATCACTAGAGAACAATGATGTTGAAAAGGTGTCCTAGAGCACTGCCAAACACACAACAACATAAAACTGTATCAAAGGGTGGGGAGGGGGGAGTTGTGAATTTACAGAGATAACAAGTGTTAGAAATGGGATCTCTGGTTGGCTAAGGCTTGCGCCAAAGCCAGGCAGAGACCACCACTATAGTCAGGGCGAGGGAGTTACACGCCAAAGATAACCCCTGCTCACCCCCTTGGTAGCTTGGCACGAGCAGCCAGGCTTATCCCGGAGGCAATGTGTAAAGCGTTTGCGCAACACACACACACAGCAGCAACACAATAGGCACACCACAAAAGGAACTCCACACAAGGTTATATATAAAAATAGCCTTTGTATTATAATAACCACATTAGATCATAATCACACAATGTACACTGTGCCAACGGGCACCAGGCAGTATTTACAGGGGATTATTTACACATGACAGGGCCAATTGGGCCACTGTCCAAACCAGCACAAATCACAAATGGTAAATGTAGCACAAATAGTAAATGTAGAGCATAACCAGTAACTCCTGGCGAAATACTAAACTGAGAACTGGATCCTGTAACATAAAAGATAGGATGCCTAAATCATGTCAGGCATGAATCACATTAGCATAGACCCCATGAATCATAGACCCCAGAGCAATAATTAGCATGAACACAGTGTACCCCAATCGGGGGCGCACACACTGAAACTGGCCCTAGGCCAACTGGCCTCTCCCAGGGGCTCAAATGCCCAACGTCCAGAATGTCAGGGCTGGCTGCAAAAAGCAGCGAAAGCAAAAGTGCGCAAAGCGCTGGGGCAGGAGTGTCTCTCACTCCTCTCTCTCTCCTTCTGAGGAATAAAATGCCCCCAAGGCGTTGCAGCTGCCTGCGCTTTCGCAGGGCAGCGGGGGAAGGTGCCAAACAAGCACTGGCACCCGCAGTGCCTGGGGAGCACAAAAAAAAGGCTCCAAACTCAGCCCCTCGATGCAGCGACCCGCATCTGCGGTGCCGCTGTGTCGAACAGCAAAGACTCTGGCACTCACAGTGCCTGTGGAGCCCTACTCGGGGACTCGCAACTTGAAAATGGCCCCAAAGCGTTGCAGCTGCCTGCGGTCTTGCAGGACAGCTGGGAAAGCCACCAAAACAGGCACTGGCACTACTTGTGCCTCACCCACCCGGGGCCACTGCAGGGCTCCCCCGGGAAGGCGGGAAATGAGGCAAGAATGCCCCCAAGGTGCTGCTGCTGCCCACTGTCAAGCGGAGCAGCGGGAAAGAAAACTGAGCACGGCACCTGCAGTGCCCGAGGCTTGGTCACGGGGCAGGCACCGAAAATGTGCCCCAACACACCCCCAACCACCATAACACTGAGCCCCACTCACCGGGACGTCAGCAGCGGCACTTGCGGGGCTCTCTGCACGTATGGGAGCCCTGCGCCGCACTTGAGCCTCGCTTCACCCGGTCCTTCTCGGCAACCCGTGCCGCCGTCCTGGTCTTCCTTTCCTCTCCTTGTTCAGCATCAGGCTGGGGCAGCACGCTGGGCTCTCTGCGGCAACCCGGGAGCCCCGCCCACGACCAGGCAGACTTTGCCTGACTTCCTGCAGAGGTGATTGGCTGCTCCCGCCGGCCCCACCTCGGGTCAGGCTTTCTTCCGGACTTGCCTGGCTTCCGGTTTCTCCTTTGCCGGTCCGGGCTGCTAGTGGCGGCGATCTCTCTCCTCACCGGAGTGCGGGGTAGGCTACCGCCTTTAACACACACACCACTGCGGGGTGGGCTCCAGCTAGCAATTAACTCAAATGCGGGGTGGGCTCCCGCTCAGAAGCATCAATGCGGCATGAATGCGGGGTGGGCACCCGCTAGTTAAATAAGCGAGAATGCGGGGTGGGCACCCGCCAATAATTAAATTCAAAGTGTGGGGTGGGCACCCGCCTTTTCAGAGATGCGGGGGAATCCCCAGGCAGCAGTCCAGCGCTGCAAATTAAAAATAGAAGCCCTCTCTAAGCGCTAGGGTAAAGTCTCCAGCACTCTCCCCAATACAGGGAATGCGCTCCCAGGGATAAAAGTCCAAAGTCCAGGGGCAAAGGCTGGGCCCAGGCAGGCCAGCACACAGGGCCCTCCAGCAGGGAGGCAGTCCCTCGTGGTGGTTCCTCCTGGAGCCCAGCAGCAGCAGCAAGCCCCCCTCAAGTCAGGAACAACTGAGAATATTTTCATGGGGTCACAGCCCCTTCTTTTATACACATATCCCCCTTTGTCACACAGCACAGGGCTGGGGGGAACCAGATGCAACTGGTTTGGGGGAGCTTTGGAGCACTTTGTTGTGCTCAGCTCCTCTCCTCTTTGTCAGGTGGGGGCGAGGTGCTCAGACGCACCACAGGGGGCGGAGCCAGCATTGTGGAGGGAAGGCACAGCCCTATTCAGGTCCCAGGTGCAACTCCTCCCTCCCATATACATGCAGATCTCCCTATTCACCACTGGGCAGACTCATCTTGGCTCCTGGAGCCAAGCACACCAACCAGCCCCTGTCAATCACAAGCCAGACATGCACTCCACATCAGGCAGGCAGCCACACAGCACACAGAAATGACAACTTCTAAAAGTGGCACTTCTCCACTAGTCACAATAAATCTGCGCACACCATTGCGCAGCATTTATTCTCACGAGTTTGCACATACTAAACTCGCCCCTGCACTCCTCTCACACCAGGAATTACCATGGACACACATATCCCCCATGCATTCCTATGGGAGGGCAGGCCAATCTCACCACACGCACTCAGAGTGCGCACACACTTTACACTGGGACACAGTGCTAAAGTGCGCAGAGGCCAAAAACTACTAATATCAGGTCACATTAACAGGCAAAAAGTTTAGGGGTGAACCTGCCAAACGGGCCAAGTCCAACACAACCCCCTTCCAGCCAAAACGCAGGGCAGACCAATTACCACTGTGATGGGCTTCCCTGCTTGGGGCGATAGAACACGGACGCGGGCCCGCAACTGCAGGGACAACCTCCTGTTCTACGCCACGGTGAACCCATGTGGTTCCTTCTGAAAAAGCTGTCCGGAGCAACTGGGCTGCCCCACTGGTACTCCCTAGCTGTCCGCGGCCAGGACCAGGCCCTAGGCCACCCAGATGCCACTGGTCCTTGCCCATTCACAGAGTGGGGGTAGTAACCCCTGGCACATAGTAGCCATTCTCCACTCTTCCCCTCATCAGGGCAGGTCTAGACTGCCACTGATCCACCAGCCTAGGGTCTGCACCCTCAGGCGGACCAGAAGTCACGGGTGAGGCTCTCCTCCCCCTACCTCTCCTTCTAGGGTTCCGCCCTCTCCTCCTTTGAGAGGCACCCATAGAACACCACTCTCTCACCAGTTCAGGACCTCTCTCCCATAACTGGTCTCCCAACCTAGGGTTTAACCCCTCAGGCTGCACCGGGGTCAGAGGCGAGGACTCCCACCCTCTGCACCCCCTTCCAGAGTTCTGCACCCTCCCAACTGGAGTGGTACCCCTGGAAGATGAACCGGTCAGGACACTGGTTACAGACGTCCTTCCCTCCAGGTCAGGCAGATCCTGAACCTGGCCTCCCAACCTTGGGGCTGAACCCTTTGGCGGAGTACTTGCCTGGCACGCCAGGACTTCTGGGGACTCACACAGTATCCCCCCGAGGGTAACACATGACTCATGTGTCGTGTGAGGGTCTGCCTGGCGCAGATCTCCCGTCCCCTGTCCACCTGACAGTGCGCAAAGATCCCCCAGAACAGAAGTGGTGTCACCATGGTCACTCCAAGGGGACTCAGCCCTTCTGGCTGGTCCCTGACCCACTGGTTGTTCCACTGGGGAACACATCCCCCTCTCACCCCTCAATCCGGACTTCTGTACCCTCCCAACTGGAGCGGCACCGCCAGACACCAGAACTACTGGAGCTCTATTTACAGACGCTCCCGGTTCTCCAGACACTAGGAGATCCTCCTCAAATGGACTAACAGGACAGCCTAGGCCCCTAACCTGGTGTTCCCTGAAGAAACCATCCAGGTTTTGAGACTGGGTTTCGGGCACCTGGGGACACTCAGTCCCACACTCACTCCTACTCCACTGAGACAGGACGTGAGCCCCTACACCCCTCCCACTACACTGGGACCCAGCTGGGCTACTCTGAACCTCTTCCCCAATACAGGACTGGAAGATACCTGAACCATTACTTTCGGAATCACTCCCCAATGCCTCATCAGAACCTCGGGCACTGTCCCAGAGGTCTGCTTCCTGTGCAAGTTCCCATGGATCAGAAAACCCACACTCCAACAGGTGTTGGCGCAACCCCGGAAAACAACAACTGAGCATGTGCTCTCGGATAACCAGATCGAACAGTCCTTCAAAATCCTGTTCCGTGTTAACCATCACCCAATCACCCAGTGCATCATGACAGTCATCCGCAAACTCCCCCCAAGACTGGTGAGACAGTTTCTTACTGCCCCTGAACTTCAACCTGTACTCCTCTTCTTGGGAACAAGGTACCATTCTTTGGGAACTGGGAATGGGACTTCCTGCACTGGACTCTATATTGCTGCCACCACTGGACCCCCCCCTAACTGGTGAATCCAGACAACTAAAACTACACTCAGAGGACGTACCCCCAAGAGCTAATTTCTCCTTGGTGAAGGCCCTCTCAGCCTCCGCCATCCTCTCCTGCGCTAAGACCCTTTCGGTCTCTAGCTTTTTTTCCTCCACCCTCAGCTGCGCTATCTCCTTGGCATGCTCTAACCTGAGCTTCTCCAAAGCCAGCTGATGCTCCCTTTCTTCCCTCCTATCTACCCACTCCTCTGGGGATAGGGAAAGGGATGGGGCACTGCCCCCGACACTGGACACAGCAAGGGACTCCCTATCTATGGGGTCTCCACTATCTACTGGCGTCCCTGTCCTGTCATTTTCTTCCTCCTCTTCAGACTCCTCAGGGCTCCCCTCAGACCCACCACCCTCTTGGCGTGCGGCCAGGGCCCTCTTCTCCTCATTGCGCTCACGTTCCCATTCATCCTTTTGCCATTGGATCAGGTTTTCCCTAAGTTTTGACTGGGTGTCTGACCCACCCACTGCTATGCCTCTCTCCTCACAGAACTCCACCAACTCCCACATACTGTATCTAAACAGACCACAAAAATTAAAAGCAGACTCCATTTTGGCAGGACGCTCAGGGACACGTGCAACACAGGAGACCTAGGTGTCTGAGCTGAAGCAAGAGTATACAATTTACAAATGACACTTTTAGGAGAGAATTAAAATAAAACTCAGAACAATAATCCCCAAACACGTGATTATCTAAATGCAGAGCTTGTAGTGCAACCAGTTGTCGCTGTGCTATTGCGCAAACGCAAGTCCTATCCTCACCGCTGACAACCAATGTTAGAAATGGGATCTCTGGTTGGCTAAGGCTTGCGCCAAAGCCAGGCGGAGACCACCACTCTAGTCAGGGCGAGGGAGTTACACGCCAAAGATAACCCCTGCTCACCCCCTTGGTAGCTTGGCACGAGCAGTCAGGCTTATCCCGGAGGCAATGTGTAAAGCGTTTGCGCAACACACACACACAGCAGCAACACACTAGGCACACCACAAAAGGAACTCCACACAAGGTTATATATAAAAATAGCCTTTGTATTATAATAACCACATTAGATCATAATCACACAATGTACACTGTGCCAACGGGCACCAGGCAGTATTTACAGGGGATTATTTACACATGACAGGGCCAATTGGGCCACTGTCCAAACCAGCACAAATCACAAATGGTAAATGTAGCACAAATAGTAAATGTAGAGCATAACCAGTAACTCCTGGCGAAATACTAAACTGAGAACTAGATCCTGTAACATAAAAGATAGAATGCCTAAATCATGTCAGGCATGAATCACATTAGCATAGACCCCATGAATCATAGACCCCAGAGCAATAATTAGCATGAACACAGTGTACCCCAATCGGGGGCGCACACACTGAAACTGGCCCTAGGCCAACTGGCCTCTCCCAGGGGCTCATATGCCCAACGTCCAGAATGTCAGGGCTGGCTGCAAAAAGCAGCGAAAGCAAAAGTGCACAAAGCGCTGGGGCAGGAGTGTCTCTCACTCCTCTCTCTCTCCTTCTGAGGAATAAAATGCCCCCAAGGTGTTGCAGCTGCCTGCGCTTTCGCAGGGCAGCGGGGGAAGGTGCCAAACAAGCACTGGCACCCGCAGTGCCTGGGGAGCACAAAAAAAAGGCTCCAAACTCAGCCCCTCGTTGCAGCGACCCGCATCTGCGGTGCCGCTGTGTCGAACAGCAAAGACTCTGGCACTCACAGTGCCTGTGGAGCCCTACTCGGGGACTCGCAACTTGAAAATGGCCCCAAAGCGTTGCAGCTGCCTGCGGTCTTGCAGGACAGCTGGGAAAGCCACCAAAACAGGCACTGGCACTACTTGTGCCTCACCCACCCGGGGCCACTGCAGGGCTCCCCCGGGAAGGCGGGAAATGAGGCAAGAATGCCCCCAAGGCGCTGCTGCTGCCCACTGTCAAGCGGGGCAGCGGGAAAGAAAACTGAGCACGGCACCTGCAGTGCCTGAGGCTTGGTCACGGGGGCGGGCACCGAAAATGTGCCCCGACACACCCCCAACCACCATAATACTGAGCCCCACTCACCGGGACGTCAGCAGCGGCACTTGCGGGGCTCTCTGCACGTATGGGAGCCCTGCGCCGCACTTGAGCCTCGCTTCACCCGGTCCTTCTCGGCAACCCGTGCCGCCGTCCTGGTCTTCCTTTCCTCTCCTTGTTCAGCAGCAGGCTGGGGCAGCACGCGGGGCTCTCTGCGGCAACCCGGGAGCCCCGCCCACGACCAGGCAGACTTTGCCTGACTTCCTGCAGAGGTGATTGGCTGCTCCCGCCGGCCCCACCTCGGGTCAGGCTTTCTTCCGGACTTGCCTGGCTTCCGGTTTCTCCTTTGCCGGTCCGGGCTGCTAGTGGCGGCGATCTCTCTCCTCACCGGAGTGCGGGGTAGGCTCCCGCCTTTAACACACACACCACTGCGGGGTGGGCTCCCGCTAGCAATTAACTCAAATGCGGGGTGGGCTCCTGCTCAGAAGCATCAATGCGGCATGAATGCGGGGTGGGCACCCGCTAGTTAAATAAGCGAGAATGCGGGGTGGGCACCCGCCAATATTTAAATTCAAAGTGCGGGTGGGCACCCGCCTTTTCAGAGATGCGGGGGAATCCCCAGGCAGCAGTCCAGCACTGCAAATTAAAAATAGAAGCGCTCTCTAAGCGCTAGGGCAAAGTCTCCAGCACTCTCCCCAATACAGGGAAAGCGCTCCCAGGGATAAAAGTCCAAAGTCCAGGGGCAAAGGCTGGGCCCAGGCAGGCCAGCACACAGGGCCCTCCAGCAGGGAGGCAGTCCCTCGTGGCGGTTCCTCCTGGAGCCCAGCAGCAGCAGCAAGCCCCCCTCAAGTCAGGAACAACTGAGAACATTTTCATGGGGTCACAGCCCCTTCTTTTATACACATATCCCCCTTTGTCACACAGCACAGGGCTGGGGGAAAACCAGATGCAACTGGTTTGGGGGAGCTTTGGAGCACTTTGTTGTGCTCAGCTCCTCTCCTCTTTGTCAGGTGGGGGCTAGGTGCTCAGACGCACCACAGGGGGCGGAGCCAGCATTGTGGAGGGAGGGCACAGCCCTATTCAGGTACCAGGTGCAACTCCTCCCTCCGATCTACATGCAGATCTCCCTATTCCCCACTGGGCAGACTCATCTTGGCTCCTGGAGCCAAGCACACCAACCAGCCCCTGTCAATCACAAGCCAGACATGCACTCCACATCAGGCAGGCAGCCACACAGCACACAGAAATGCCAACTTCTAAAAGTGGCACTTCTCCACTAGTCACAATAAATCTGCGCACACCATTGCGCAGCATTTATTCTCACGAGTTTGCACATACTAAACTCGCCCCTGCACTCCTCTCACACCAGGAATTACCATGGACACACATATCCCCCATGCATTCCTATGGGAGGGCAGGCCAATCTCACCACACGCACTCAGAGTGCGCACGCACTTTACACTGGGACACAGTGCTAAAGTGCGCAGAGGCCAAAAACTACTAATATCAGGTCACATTAACAGGCAAAAAGTTTAGGGGTGAACCTGCCAAACGGGCCAAGTCCAACACAACCCCTTCCAGCCAAAACGCAGGGCAGACCAATCACCACTGTGATGGGCTTCCCTGCTTGGGGCGATAGAACACGGACGCGGGCCCGCAACTGCAGGGACACCCTCCTGTTCTACGCCACGGTGAACCCATGTGGTTCCTTCTGAAAAAGCTGTCCGGAGCAACTGGGCTGCCCCACTGGTACTCCCTAGCTGTCCGCGGCCAGGACCAGGCCCTAGGCCACCCAGATGCCACTGGTCCTTGCCCATTCACAGAGTGGGGGTAGTAACCCCTGGCACATAGTAGCCATTCTCCACTCTTCCCCTCATCAGGGCAGGTCTAGACTGCCACTGATCCACCAGCCTAGGGTCTGCACCCTCAGGCGGACCAGAAGTCACGGGTGAGGCTCTCCTCCCCCTACCTCTCCTTCTAGGGTTCCGCCCTCTCCTCCTTTGAGAGGCACCCGTAGAACACCACTCTCTCACCAGTTCAGGACCTCTCTCCCATAACTGGTCTCCCAACCTAGGGTTTAACCCCTCAGGCTGCACCGGGGTCAGAGGCGAGGACTCCCACCCTCTGCACCCCCTTCCAGAGTTCTGCACCCTCCCAACTGGAGTGGTACCCATGGAAGATGAACCGGTCAGGACACTGGTTACAGACGTCCTTCCCTCCAGGTCAGGCAGATCCTGAACCTGGCCTCCCAACCTTGGGGCTGAACCCTTTGGCGGAGTACTTGCCTGGCACGCCAGGACTTCTGGGGACTCACACAGTATCCCCCGAGGGTAACACATGACTCATGTGTCGTGTGAGGGTCTGCCTGGCGCAGATCTCCCGTCCCTGTCCACCTGACAGTGCGCAAAGATCCCCCAGAACAGAAGTGGTGTCACCATGGTCACTCCAAGGGGA
Organism: Calotriton arnoldi; assembly: GCA_963921515.1. NCBI lineage: Eukaryota > Metazoa > Chordata > Amphibia > Caudata > Salamandridae > Calotriton > Calotriton arnoldi. The sequence goes on from CAWUFW010009500.1 coordinate 579,216, forward strand.
CTCAGCCCTTCTGGCTGGTCCCTGACCCACTGGTTGTTCCACTGGGGAACACATCCCCCTCTCACACCTCAATCCGGACTTCTGTACCCTCCCAACTGGAGCGGCACCGCCAGACACCAGAACCACTGGAGCTCTATTTACAGACGCTCCCGGTTCTCCAGACACTAGGAGATCCTCCTCAAATGGACTAACAGGACAGCCTAGGCCCCTAACCTGGTGTTCCCTGAAGAAACCATCCAGGTTCTGAGACTGGGTTTCGGGCACCTGGGGACACTCAGTCCCACACTCACTCTTACTCCACTGAGACAGGACGTGAGCCCCTACACCCCTCCCACTACACTGGGACCCAGCTGGGCTACTCTGAACCTCTTCCCCAATACAGGACTGGAAGATACCTGAACCATTACTTTCGGAATCACTCCCCAATGCCTCATCAGAACCTCGGGCACTGTCCCAGAGGTCTGCTTCCTGTGCAAGTTCCCATGGATCAGAAAACCCACACTCCAACAGGTGTTGGCGCAACCCCGGAAAACAACAACTGAGCTTGTGCTCTCGGATAACCAGATCGAACAGTCCTTCAAAATCCTGTTCCTTGTTAACCATCACCCAATCACCCAGTGCATCATGACAGTCATCCGCAAACTCCCCCCAAGACTGGTGAGACAGTTTCTTACTGCCCCTGAACTTCAACCTGTACTCCTCTTCTTGGGAACAAGGTACCATACTTTGGGAACTGGGAATGGGACTTCCTGCACTGGACTCTATATTGCTGCCACCACTGGACCCCACCCTAACTGGTGAATCCAGACAACTAAAACTACACTCAGAGGACGTACCCCCAAGAGCTAATTTCTCCTTGGTGAAGGCCCTCTCAGCCTCCGCCATCCTCTCCTGCGCTAAGACCCTTTCGGTCTCTAGCTTTTTCTCCTCCACCCTCAGCTGCGCTATCTCCTTGGCATGCTCTAACCTGAGCTTCTCCAAAGCCAGCTGATGCTCCCTTTCTTCCCTCCTATCTACCCACTCCTCTGGGGATAGGGAAAGGGATGGGGCACTGCCCCCAACACTGGACCCAGCAAGGGACTCCCTATCTATGGGGTCTCCACTATCTACTGGCGTCCCTGTCCTGTCATTTTCTTCCTCCTCTTCAGACTCCTCAGGGCTCCCCTCAGACCCACCACCCTCTTGGCGTGCAGCCAGGGCCCTCTTCTCCTCATTGCGCTCACGTTCCCATTCATCCTTTTGCCATTGGATCAGGTTTTCCCTAAGTTTTGACTGGGTGTCTGACCCACCCACTGCTATGCCTCTCTCCTCACAGAACTCCACCAACTCCCACATACTGTATCTAAACAGACCACAAAAATTAAAAGCACACTCCATTTTGGCAGGACGCTCAGGGACACGTGCAACACAGGAGACCTAGGTGTCTGAGCTGAAGCAAGAGTATACAATTTACAAATGACACTTTTAGGAGAGAATTAAAATAAAACTCAGAACAATAATCCTCAAACACGTGATTATCTAAATGCAGAGCTTGTAGTGCAACCAGTTGTCGCTGTGGTATTGCGCAAACGCAAGTCCTATCCTCACCGCTGACAACCAATGTTAGAAATGGGATCTCTGGTTGGCTAAGGCTTGCGCCAAAGCCAGGCAGAGACCACCACTCTAGTCAGGGCGAGGGAGTTACACGCCAAAGATAAGCCCTGCTCACCCCCTTGGTAGCTTGGCACGAGCAGTCAGGCTTATCCCGGAGGCAATGTGTAAAGCGTTTGCGCAACACACACACACAGCAGCAACACACTAGGCACACCACAAAAGGAACTCCACACAAGGTTATATATAAAAATAGCCTTTGTATTATAATAACCACATTAGATCATAATCACACAATGTACACTGTGCCAACGGGCACCAGGCAGTATTTACAGGGGATTATTTACACATGACAGGGCCAATTGGGCCACTGTCCAAACCAGCACAAATCACAAATGGTAAATGTAGCACAAATAGTAAATGTAGAGCATAACCAGTAACTCCTGGCGAAATACTAAACTGAGAACTAGATCCTGTAACATAAAAGATAGGATGCCTAAATCATGTCAGGCATGAATCACATTAGCATAGACCCCATGAATCATAGACCCCAGAGCAATAATTAGCATGAACACAGTGTACCCCAATCGGGGGCGACACACTGAAACTGGCCCTAGGCCAACTGGCCTCTCCCAGGGGCTCAAATGCCCAACGTCCAGAATGTCAGGGCTGGCTGCAAAAAGCAGCGAAAGCAAAAGTGCGCAAAGCGCTGGGGCAGGAGTGTCTCTCACTCCTCTCTCTCTCCTTCTGAGGAATAAAATGCCCCCAAGGCGTTGCAGCTGCCTGCGCTTTCGCAGGGCAGCGGGGGAAGGTGCCAAACAAGCACTGGCACCCGCAGTGCCTGGGGAGCACAAAAAAAAGGCTCCAAACTCAGCCCCTCGTTGCAGCGACCCGCATCTGCGGTGCCGCTGTGTCGAACAGCAAAGACTCTGGCACTCACAGTGCCTGTGGAGCCCTACTCGGGGACTCGCAACTTGAAAATGGCCCCAAAGCATTGCAGCTGCCTGCGGTCTTGCAGGACAGCTGGGAAAGCCACCAAAACAGGCACTGGCACTACTTGTGCCTCACCCACCCAGGGCGACTGCAGGGCTCCCCCGGGAAGGCGGGAAATGAGGCAAGAATGCCCCCAAGGCGCTGCCGCTGCCCACTGTCAAGCGGGGCAGCGGGAAAGAAAACTGAGCACGGCACCTGCAGTGCCTGAGGCTTGGTCACGGGGGCGGGCACCGAAAATGTGCCCCGACACACCCCCAACCACCATAATACTGAGCCCCACTCACCGGGACGTCAGCAGCGGCACTTGCGGGGCTCTCTGCACGTATGGGAGCCCTGCGCCGCACTTGAGCCTCGCTTCACCCGGTCCTTCTCGGCAACCCGTGCCGCCGTCCTGGTCTTCCTTTCCTCTCCTTGTTTAGCAGCAGGCTGGGGCAGCACGCGGGGCTCTCTGCGGCAACCCGGGAGCCCCGCCCATGACCAGGCAGACTTTGCCTGACTTCCTGCAGAGGTGATTGGCTGCTCCCGCCGGCCCCACCTCGGGTCAGGCTTTCTTCCGGACTTGCCTGGCTTCCGGTTTCTCCTTTGCCGGTCCGGGCTGCTAGTGGCGGCGATCTCTCTCCTCACCGGAGTGCGGGGTAGGCTCCCGCCTTTAACACACACACCACTGCGGGGTGGGCTCCCACTAGCAATTAACTCAAATGCGGGGTGGGCTCCCGCTCAGAAGCATCAATGCGGCATGAATGCGGGGTGGGCACCCGCTAGTTAAATAAGCGAGAATGCGGGGTGGGCACCCGCCAATAATTAAATTCAAAGTGCGGGTGGGCACCCGCCTTTTCAGAGATGCGGGGGAATCCCCAGGCAGCAGTCCAGCGCTGCAAATTAAAAATAGAAGCACTCTCTAAGCGCGAGGGCAAAGTCTCCAGCACTCTCCCCAATACAGGGAAAGCGCTCCCAGGGATAAAAGTCCAAAGTCCAGGGGCAAAGGCTGGGCCCAGGCAGGCCAGCACACAGGGCCCTCCAGCAGGGAGGCAGTCCCTCGTGGCGGTTCCTCCTGGAGCCCAGCAGCAAGCCCCCCTCAAGTCAGGAACAACTGAGAACATTTTCATGGGGTCACAGCCCCTTCTTTTATACACATATCCCCCTTTGTCACACAGCACAGGGCTGGGGGAAAACCAGATGCAACTGGTTTGGGGGAGCTTTGGAGCACTTTGTTGTGCTCAGCTCCTCTCCTCTTTGTCAGGTGGGGGCTAGGTGCTCAGACGCACCACAGGGGGCGGAGCCAGCATTGTGGAGGGAAGGCACAGCCCTATTCAGGTCGCAGGTGCAACTCCTCCCTCCCATCTACATGCAGATCTCCCTATTCACCACTGGGCAGACTCATCTTGGCTCCTGGAGCCAAGCACACCACCAAGCCCCTGTCAATCACAAGCCAGACATGCACTCCACATCAGGCAGGCAGCCACACAGCACACAGAAATGCCAACTTCTAAAAGTGGCACTTCTCCACTAGTCACAATAAATCTGCTCACACCATTGCGCAGCATTTATTCTCACGAGTTTGCACATACTAAACTCGCCCCTGCACTCCTCTCACACCAGGAATTACCATGGACACACATATCCCCCATGCATTCCTATGGGAGGGCAGGCCAATCTCACCACACGCACTCAGAGTGCGCACGCACTTTACACTGGGACACAGTGCTAAAGTGCGCAGAGGCCAAAAACTACTAATATCAGGTCACATTAACAGGCAAAAAGTTTAGGGGTGAACCTGCCAAACGGGCCAAGTCCAACAACAAGTTTTTTCTCATGTTGGAATTTTGTGGCAAAACGGATGTAAATTATCTAGTATATCAATACCATAAACTGTAATGGCCTACTTGCTGTCGTTAATCACTCACTATATTTTTTCATGTTTTCAAGAAAATCAAGAAAATCTGTTTAAAAAAAACCAAAACATAAAACTGTATCAAAAGGAGGATCACAATAAAGGGATAGAGGTCAAAAACATCCAGATAATCTGAAGGAGTTGGACATTATCCAGAACGGACAGTTGAAGTTTAAAAGAAGAAACAGAGTGGCCAGGTAATAAGATAACAAATTATAAGCATGGAAGAGGAATAAGGAACAGAATCTCATAAAGAGTATATAAGAAAGGAGACAAAACAAGGCTGAGAAGATGTAAAAGAGCACATGAGAGAGAGTGAGAAGAGATACATTGGGTGCACACTCTGCTCTATTACCTCTTGATCCTGAGCAACATTCACCTTAACTTATCTACAATGAGAATCAACGGGATGTCAGGGTAGCAGAGGGGAGGGAGAACATGTCCAGGGGTATGGTTAAAGGTAGAGGTAAGAAGGTATAGGCAGGCTAATGGTACCAAGGTGCAGACAGGGAATGATGTACACGGACTAGGTAGAGGTTCAAGGGTTTCGGATGAGCTAGAGGAAGAAGGGTGAGGTCAGGGGTTAAGGTACTGGGTACTAGGAGGAGAAGTAATTTTGGTAGAAGAGTAAAGGTAGGGTTAGAGGTACTAGGATAGGAGGGGTACAGGTAGGAATTAGTAGAAAAGATTCATAGAGAATGATTCTCCAAGCAATGGGGGATATTTACAAGAAAATGCCGGTGCACAGTGTTAAGCCAAATTTGGCAACACCCAGCTCTGACATTTTCAAAATGCAGAGATGCACCGTATTTACAAAAATACGGCACACCCCTGCATTTCCCCTTCCGCTGGTGCTAAAAAGCTGCCTACCGCGAGCGCAGGCACCCTTGCACCATGTTGTAAGGGTGCCTGTGCTGTAGGGGCGATTGTTTATGCGCAGGAAGGGACACCTTCTTGCACATAAACAATCAATAAAGGCGATTTGCTCTTTCTATGTGTGCTGCAGACGTCCACGAGTAAAGTAGGTAAATAAATAAATAAAACTATTTACCTTGCGCGCGCTGAATCGCCAACTCGGCTGTTAGGCCAACTCCTCTCCCTGTATATATTACAGCACAGAGGATAGATGAATTAGAAAGCCTTTATTTACCAAATCATATCAGAAGGCATGTTGAGGTTGTTACTATTAATCTGCCAGACAGCTCGATTTGAGAACAAGTTCAGACTTTTTAAGGTTGCAAGAAAAGAAGCTCTATGGAAGCCTTCCCACTTAACTCGTACATACTTCTGCAGCACAGAGGCGGTCTTCCTTTGTGACATACCAGCAGGCAGAAGTCAGGAGACTAAGCCCTCCCCCCACACCGCATAAACAACAATTCGTCATTACTTGAAGGTAATGAGTCTCTCTGGAGGCCTATGGTCTGACAAGGTTGAGACAAAGCAAATTAAGAAGAAACAGGTTGAGGCATTGGGGTAACAGAGTAAGACACAGGAGTAGAGAAAGAAGGAGCTAATGCTAGCATAGGCTCAAAGTCATTTTTAAACATGGCATTATTGACATAAGCTCCACCTTAGCTCCTTGATTTAACTATGTGTCCCACTTCCTGAGAATGTTCATCAGTTGGTGGCATGCAGTCACCTTCACGTCTTAGATGCTCATGATCACCTTCATGTCTTAGATGCTCATGATCACATAGGGTTAAGGGTCATAGTTGTGGTCACCTTCAGGAGTCCTACATGGCCTCACCAACACCAACTCTACTTGCTGTATGAGATCTCCTTGTCCAGTTTTTATACTGCTTAATTTTTTCCTTATTCAAAATGTCTCATGCTCGCACTCTGGAATCCAGCAGAGGAAAAGGTTGGTTAGGAGGTTGTCAGATCTTAGTTCTTAGCCATCTTGCAAACATGAGTTCTGCAGGTGACACGCCTGTGATGCTGAGGGGTTGTCTCAATAATCCCTCAAGGTCTGGCAGAGCACTTTGAACATATACAAGTTGGTTGTTCTAACACTTTCAGGGCTTTTTGAGAGTGGCTGTGAATCACTCTACAGTTCCACCATTGACTTGAGGTCACAGGGGTGTTATCTTCCGGTGTTCAAATCCAAGGTAAGTTGAGAATTCCTGGAACTCCCTTCGATTGAGTGGAGTCCCATTGGAAGATTTAACTATAGAGGGAATGCTAAATGTGACAGAGATCTTGTTGAGCTCTGGGATGATGGTATCAGCAGCTTCACTAAAAACAAGAATGCTCGTCCATCACTCCAAACAGATGCCACCGCCTCCCACAAGTTCAAGGGCAAAGAGAACATTTGCAGCAGTTCTGAGACTGGTCTTTTCCCAGCACATTGCAAACATGATATTCTCCCACCATTTTCTCCACAAGGGAATCACGCCCTTGAAACCACACTTTATGTTTTAGTAGATGTTTTGTGACAACTATATCTTGGTGGCCTTCATTGGCCAGCTCAACTATGTGTTCTTGCAAAGAGAGAGGTATCACAAAGCGAGTACCTCTGAGAATCAGTCCATTGTGGTATACAGCCAGTTGCCAATAAATGAATCAAAAAGCTGTGAAGTCAGCCAGTTGAATGCTTTCGAGTTACTTGTGGGTATGTTCTAAGTTTCAACCTCTCTGTGCTCTTATGACCAACAGTGGCCTGGAGAGTTGGGGTTTCCTGTGACCCTTGTGGCATGAGTCTTTTATTGAAAGCACAAATGTGGGCTTGCATCAAGACATAGCATTACTGGACTTCGCCTTTTGAAAGCGGTGTCCCTTGTGACATGAACAGTCAGTTTAACAAGAACTCAGCTGGGTTTTTGTGACTTCCTGGGTGTATATAATATTAAATTTGTAGTCTTAGTGTCGGAGAACCCATCTTTCAACACGTGGGGGCATCAATGTTTGGGGTTGCCAAATATGGAACCCAATGCATATGATCAGCACCAACGTTAAGTTGCTTACCCTAAATAAGTTGAAACATTCACAGGTCTGCACTGGCCAAACATTCAATTTATGTCCATGAGCAGGCTTGTTCTGGACCTGTAATTCTCCTGCTGGCATTGGCCACAATATGACGTGGGACATTTGCATCAAGATCTCGCTGAGCCAATATGGCTTCCAAGCCCACTGGACTTATGTCTACTATGATTTCCCTGTGCAGACAAGGGTAAAAATATAACAAGTTCTAAATGAATGTAATTTTACTGTGAATGCTGTCAAATGCATCCTGACTGTCTTTGGACCAGTAGAAAGAAATCCTATTTTGTCAAGTTTCTCAGAATGCACTGAAGGTGGCAAAGTTGAGAATGTAGTGCACATTGTAACTGGAGAATCCTAGGAAAGATCTCAGAGCAGATACTTTTGGCGATGACGGATGGCTCTCTCTCTTGCTTGCAATGCTGCAACAATGCATTACCAAAACAGATTCACATTTAATCCACTGCATGATGTGTGGGATCACGAACATCAGAGGACACACAGGGTTTGGACCTCTGACTAGTTCAATGATATCTTGCTCCATGAATTAATTTTCTTATTCCTAACTTTATTTTGTATATTGAAAAGGAATTCCATTAAATTGCAGAGCCACTGGGTCTTCTTACTCGTCACTAATTGGGTGAAACTGGAAATTCTTGAGCTTGTCGATGCCTTGAAACAGTTCATGAAATATTTCTGTGACATAACAGTTCCTTTCACCTCAGCTACTTGTGCAGTAATCTGGCATAGTACCTGGAGTAGACGCATTTTCACTGCTCATTTGAAGCTCAATAGACTCTCAGTGCCATCCATGGCGTCCACCACATAGACGTTCCTGTCAGTAGATGGAGAGCAGGGAGAGCGTTTTGTGTGAAACACGCCAAGGCACATGGGAGGCTTTCATGAGCCATATGCACACAGAGCAGCAGATGTTGGCAGGGGTCAATGATGGATCTTTTGGAAACTTTACGAAGGCAGTGTCATTCATAACATTTACCAGGGTGGAGTATCCACCAAAACGGGAATGGGCACTGTGAGCCTCTCGACATTTAATACAGTTCATCATCATCAGCAGATAGTACATTGCATCCAATACAGAAGGCTTTCACCATTCTTGTGTCTTCTTTTTTGGGTAACCATGACGCACATAAAGATATCGTAGTGCCAAACCCCTCAGATGTGGCGACTGCTCTCAATGAGCACTCGGAACTGGAATTCTGGACATTTGGTGATGAGGGATGTCGAAGCATGTTTTGATATTCTGTTGACCTTTGCAGGCCGTCTGGAAATGACCCACCTCCCCACCCTTCTGACAGCTGCTGTGTGTAGGGGGTGGGGACATTGACCAGTGTGAGGTAGTCATTAGTCACAACTGTACCTGGAACATTTCAAGGTGTTGTCTTTGGTGTGTTGGTATTTGACATTATTGATCACCGCCTCCACTGCATTTCTGCATATATGCCTGCTCATGTTCTCAGCATCATACTCTGACTTGTGGGGGGCACAAGCCTTGGGTAAAATGTCTTCCAGTTTATGGGACATTTGAAATAGTTTTTAAAGAAAAATAAAAACGCCTGAGAGGATTTGAAGATCCTCATCACAGTCATAATTTTTTTAATTGCAGTGCTGAGCTCGTTCTATTAATCGTGTGACGAGTGAATCTAATGTCCCTAATGGGTTTGTATGGTAGAATGAAAATTTACCCATTTTCTAGTCAACATTCTATTTTTATAAGAAAATTACCACCAGACTGTCTTTGAGAGTAGAAAAGGAATCTTTCCTGCTGTCTTCAAATTGGAAGCTGATATTCCTAGTGTCAGGGCCGACAAAATACATCAAGTGGCAAAGGAGTCACATGTCGCCCATATAGATTGCAAATTCTTTTCCCCATCTGAAGCACCTTGGACTGAGATCGTCTGTGTCCAAAAGGCTGAAATTCAAAGAGGATGTGTCATGGGCTGTGCTGCCGCCTGGACAGCCACAGACATCAATGTTTCAGGTTCAGCTTTCAGCACTTTTCTCCATCAAAGGAGGACGTGACACCTGACAATTCACTTCAGAGGGGCATGGCAGCCCCGTACGCATGCTGAGCGAAGATCAAGCTGTGCGGGTGATGCAGAAACCGCCTCGAGACCAGTATAGTGACTGCAGATTAGACCTCATAGCAAAGTGGGCAGATGTGTTCCCAAAGCCTGTATTTATGGTATCATATTATACGGGAAGGCATGGAGGTTCTTACGATCAATCAACCAGGCAGCTTGGGCCGGAGCACAGCTTATACACTTTCTCAAGGCTCCAGCATAAGAAGTTCTTTGCAAGCGTCTCCAGTCACTGGGTCATTAGCACTTACTGGTTAACCTGCCTACTCCCACTCATACGTGCTTCCTGAGCAAAGGGCAAGGCTTCCTCTGCACAGGGAAGTGACGCCCGAGTCAGGCAGACGTTGTCACATTACACCACTCACTGTACAGGGAGGCACTTTTTTCTTGCTTGCACTAGGGCTCTAGGTACTCTTTGAAATCCAATGAATGGAAGAGGAGCTTCTTCTCTTTCCAGAGCCCTCGACTTGTCATGGACACAATAAGCCACGTTCATGAGTTCAACCATATTATACAGCTGTAGTGTGTGCGTGTCATTAACAGAGAAATGAGTGTGGCAGAAATCGGAAAGAGGGAGCGGCATATTTACAATGAAATGGCGCTGCGCCACAAGCAATTTTTCCTGCCCTGAGCTAACTCATTTCAAAAACGCCGGGATGCACCGTATTTAAATGAATAAGGCACACCCCTGTGCTCTCCCCGGTGCTGGTGTACAAATAGCAGCTGTGCGCCAAAGAAGGCACCCTTGCACCATGGTGCAAGAGTGCCTGCGTTGCTGGGATGATTGTGTTTGTGCAGGAAGGGACACCTTCCTGCGCAAAAACATTCATTAATGGTGTTTTGCTCCTTCTATGGAAAGAGCAAAAAACGAGGCGAAAGAAAGTATTTCTCATTGCGCAACTTTAACGCCTCCCCTGGAAAGGCATTTGTTTTTGGTGCTGCCTCAGATTTATGAATCCTTGTAAATCTGGGGCAGTGTCAAAAAGCCCTGGGTGCTGCGTGGGAACACCCACAGAAACACCCATGACACACCCCTTTGATACAGAGTACTATGTGAAAGAGGGCCATATTTACAAGGCAGTGTAAAACCATGCAAAGTGGCTTTGCGTGGCCTTGTAAATATGGGCCAGAACACAGCGCCATTGGAGCGTAAAAAAAAGTGACTCTCCGGTGGCGCTAGGGGCTTATAAATAGGCCCCAGACTTTCTAACTGTGAAAGTCTGGCAGACTAAGTGTGACCCATCGAACTGCCTGTGCACAGCTGAAAAATGCTCATCACTAGAAGGGCATCCCTGGAGTCAAGAAGAGTGAGCAGCACTATTGAAGGGCTTGAAACTTCCTGACCTGACAGTCTTCTTCAAGTCTTTGGGCAAGTGGTAAATCTGCACTGGTTGTTCATCTGTACCTCCAGCGATGCTGAGTGGAACTCGCCGTGCTTCCACTTTCCTGTATGTCCAGCCACACTCTGAATCCCAATGACACCACAGAAGTAACTGTTTTCCTGCAAGACCTTTGCCAGTTACTACCCAAAAACTCACACATTGTACTCCATGCTGGATCTAAAGTGGTACAGTGTGAGTTTTACATGTTATGAGCTCTTTTAGAGCCTGAATTTAGTGTTTGAGGAAAGTTAGGCCTTTTCCAAGTGTCACCTTAGGTTGCACTACTGCGGGCTGCGTGCTAGTTCCAATATGTACCTGCACCTTATTAAAATCTGTCCATTTTATTAGTGTTCCCCCTTATCTACTGCAGCATCTTCCTTCTCTCATCACCCATTATGAGTGGCCAGCTAATCACCCCTAGCTTCAGTCACTCTCTCAAATTAGCACACCACCCCTCACTAATCCTGTATTGCTAGCACTCAACCTTCTTCTCCAGGCCCATATCTCCTCTCCTTCATGCATCATTTGTCCCAGGAGTAGTGTGAAAGATTTGGATGCGTTTATTTTTTGGTGCATCATTAACAATAAGCAAAACGTATTTCCACATTCAAGTATACAAGTATACACTAAAATCCTACTGTTGGTTTTGAAACAAGTTCTCTATGATGTGCAGAAGTGAGTTTTCCTAAGTGTTAACTAGGCCTCAGTTTAGACATAAACACCATCTTGTCCAAGATGGAAGTCATCTCTAGCACTGATGTCTCTTCCCCCACCCCCACCCACTTTTCTCCTTGCAAACTCTCCAGCATACAATCCAGACATCATTAACATAAAGGGTGCTGGATAATTTTCCATGGATAGTGCTTGAGTGTTCAGGCAATATGACGTTTATTTTTCATTTGCTCTTGATTTGTTGAAGAAATGGTACATTTGCTCACACCTCAGTAATTCTGCAGATTCTGTAATTTCATATGCGGAAATAATCAATAAAAACTCTTGATTTTGTGGGGGAGCCAGAAGACTTTCCTATTCTACTCGGGATGCTGTTTCTTTCTCAATTTTGCTGCCCCTTGGAACTTAGAATAATTCCTGATTTTTTGCATTGTTTGTATAACTTTGCATTGAGAGCCCTCTGTACCGCTTTATTTTTTAATTCTGTAACAAAACCATTTAACTTTTCCATTGATCCAGAACTCAGTTATTGAGTGGTCCTATTTATTAATTTGATTGATTTTCCTGATTTTTATGTTTTGGGAGGTGCCTTAACGCACGGAAACATTGCCTCATGAAATTGAGGTTCAACATTTTCTATGATCCAGTGAATGTGGGTAATCTGATTGAGGTAACATTTTGGGGTGTCTACATTTTCAGGGTTCCTTAAAACCACAGTAGCAATATTCCAGCAGCAGTCGTTGAAGTCCTCCAACATGATCGGAGGTGATGGATGGTGGCACTCAGTGGCGTAGGAAGGAGGGGGCAGGAAGAGGGGGCGGACCTCCAGGGGCGACACGAGTTTTGGGGGCGGCCGCCTCCCCCCGCTCATACCTGTGGCCGTCGCTGGGCAGCAGACGCGCAGGAATCGTCAACCCCCCTTACCTGGAGACGTCACATTAATCTGCCAGCACCCCTTGCTCTTACATGCAGGCCGCCGGGGGCATTAAATGCCGGGGCCGCCACGGTCACGGTCTAGCTTCGCCACTCTACTAGTCTACTAGTCTTCATTTCCAGTGTCTGGAAACAGTGCTGACAGCTACAGAGCCATTGATAAGTTTCGGCATGGGGAGGTGGTGGCTGACAGGAAGTGTGAATATCTGTAATTGTGGATGTGTCTATGTTTCTATATCTCTCTGAATGTTTGAGCATATGTGTATGGGGCAATTTATCTGCCTATCTGTGTTTGCCTCTCGGGTGGGGAAGTTTGTGGGCACCCAGGAGGCCTGGTTATTGGGGATATCTGTGTGTGTGTGTGTGCATGCATGTGTTTGTGTCTGTGGGTGGCCTCTGTTTGTTTGAGGGCTGTGCATATGAGCATGTCACTGTGGAGGGCTGTTGTGTGCAAATGGTGTGTATAGGAAAGTGCCTGCATTTGGGGTGTGCTCTTTGTCTGATAATGTCTGGGGTGATTAATACGAGGGACCTTCTGTTGTGGGCTACCATTATTGTATCTTTGTCTCAATGTAGGCACTGCATGTGTGAGAGTGTGACATAGGTGTGGGTTTGTCTGAGGGTACATAAGAATTTGTCTCTTTTAGGGTGGATCTCATTCTATTAGAAGGTCTGTCTGGCCGTTAGGCTGTCTGTGTGCCTGAGTTACTGTGTATAAGTATGAACGTTCTCGTGTATGTGTGTGTGCGACTGTATGTGAGTGCATGTCGGTATAGGTTTGGGGTAGCACTCTATGTGAGGAGTCTGTGTGCGTGGGTTCTGCTTGTGAGTTTTCCTGTCAGCAGGACTGACTGTGCACGAGGAATCCTTGAGGGGCTGGTGTGCATGCGTGCAGGTCTATGTACTGAGGCTGGATGTCTGAATATATATCGGATGTCTGTCTTCTTGTGATAGTGTTTCTGTGACATGCACTTGAGAACGTTTGAGGTGTTTTCATCTTATTGTCGCCAACTCTGTCTGGTGTTATTATGAATTCAAATTTTATTTGATATTCTGATTATTTTAAGTTCGGTCTGGTCTTGTTATTTCCAATTTTGATTGGGATGGTCATGATTTCGAATCCTGCCTGACTCATGTTTTCTAATCATGCCTAATTTTATTCTTTCAAATGTTTCTGCACTATGTTTGTTACCGTCAATTTTGCCAATCCTGCCTACTGCCGTTTTATATGAAAACTGCCACATACGGTCATTGTTTCTAAGCATTTCTAGAATGGACATTGTTTAAAATATTGCCTTTCCTTTCATTATTCCTGTGTTTGGCAGTTCTGATAGTCTTCCCTGATATGGTCATTCTTTTTGTTGCTCCGAGTCCGAGAAAGATATTGTGTGGAAAAGACAGAATGAGGACAATTTCCCATTCTTGTTCCCAAACTCTCAGGCAAAATGATGTGTGTACTTTCTAGAATGCCAGTCCAAGCTTGGTACTGCTGTGAGGCCCAATGTGCCATATTAACATATCGAAGAAGTCAGTTTAATATGAAGATGGTAGTTCGTTTACTGGCTGCCTGAAGAGATGGGCATGACTGTGAGGACGCAGGGACAATCCATCTGAGGGACAGGGTAAAAAAGCCTGCAATGTGACTTTACTTAGATACCATTGGTGCAGCAGGTGCAGTGGCAGCGGGGCCCGTAGCTCTGAAGTGCCGACTGAACTCCCATAATTGCTGTATTCTACTACCCCAGCAGCCCTCAAAGGGGGCATTTTCCTTGCTTGCACCAGGGCCCACGGCATCGAAGCTACGCTACTGCACTGGCTGTGTCTCCTTCAATGAATGCTGTTTATCCACGAATTGCAGTTTTCCCGTGCATAGTAGATTATGTCCTGATTGCTTATGGGTAAAATAGGAAGGAAATTCGGAGGACAGATAGAGCCGTAGAGCAAAAAATAGCAACATCAGTTAATTCCAGGTAAAAGCACAACAGCGAGTGGGCCCAGGCTAATTAAGGCGTACATCCGGAAAAAATGATTCAGTGCACCCCCTGGCCAAGTACCCTTCATTTCATGAAAGGATACTTAAGTAACAATGTCATATGCTGTACAGATAAGTTGACTCCAAGGCAGCCGCAGGAGAAGTGAGGTTTCGAAACCTAATTACATCTTCCAGGCGGCTGAAGAGTCCATGGCAGGAAGGCCTGCTCCTGGTTGCACTTCAAACATGTCTGAATTAGAACGAGACACTTATAGAAGTGCATGCGTTTATACATTTTCCTTTGGTGCGCCCTGCTTCAAGGAGGTAATCTATCTGGCGTTTAAAAAGCCTGTCAGTACTGCTCCTGTAGCAGAAATGAATATCTAATAAACGAGTCTCTCGCCGTGATGCTACATGAAAAGGAAAAAAAAACACAATTCGGCCCAGGCGCCAATAAAGCGGAGCATATACCTCTGTGACGCATTCAACAAAATGTCACAAACATAAGCATTCGAGGAAAGGCAACTCAAAGAATGTCCCTGGCTCTGGGTAACACTTCATATGGAAGGCATCAGTCTTTTGTGTTCCATAATATTATTAATCAGATGGATTAATGGATCTATGGATAAGTGGCGATAGTAATTCTACTCCTCTTTGTGCTGCTTGAATCACTTATTGACTGCTTTGCAAACGTGCGGTTTTGCAAGTCTACGCACAAGCCCTGTTTACAGAAGCCCGTGGGTGTTTCTGCACCGCAGTGGGAGGTACTACTGCTAAGTGGTAACTATCTTCTGCTACCAGTGATGGGTAGAAGTGCAATTGAGACACCACCACTGATAATACGCTTCTGCCCATTTCCACCTGCTTAATTTGTGCAGGTGGTTGTAGATGGTGGGCACTGGCACTCAGTTTTAGTAACAGGGCTTTTTTTTTCATGGTCAGACTTCGATCTAGAGCATGGGTACTCGCAAACATTTTCCCAACGGCCACAAAGTTTGGTGTGTGATGTGACCGAGAGCCGCATCGATGCCAGCAGGGTGGCAATCAGGGACGGGGTTGGGGGGCCTATCAAAATGCGTGATCCTAGGCAATTGTTTTATTTCATTTTCCCTCCTTTTGCTTTTATCATCACATATAAGGGGACCTCGAAATACATGATTTCAAGATGTGCTCTGTGCAAAACCTTCTCCTGTGTTTGATTTAATATAGCCTTTTAGCCCGCCAAAGCAGGCTATTCCGGCTATTAAAGGCCCGCTCCAGCGTTAAAGGCTGGAGCCGAAGGCAAGGGACTTTAACAAAGGAGCGGTACTTTAATAGCCGGTATAGCCCAGCTACGAAGGGCTATAAGGCTATTAGAACATTCTGCCACTGGAGGGCAGAATGTTCTAACAAATAAAACAAAGGCCTCTCGGAGTTCGAGGGGTTTTAAATCCCCTCGGGCTCCGAGAGGCCTTTGTGAAAACAACATTGGAATGTTGCTTTGCGGGCCTTTACCGGCCCGTAGAAGCACGCAGCACTCCATTGTCTTCAATGGAGTGCTCCACATTCCAATGTTCTAATAAACTATAATGTTGTTCATATATAATAGGAACTGAGGCCACCCTAAGAGTGCACATAACAGCTGACTTGCCTCTTAGTTTACTATTGGCATTGTTGTCAGTGTGGGGGGAAACATATTTGAACACTGGCACTTAAAAAACATACTTCTAGATGCGCTGATATAATCTGATATACTAAGATGAAATGGTTCTGCATGTTAATAAAATACACTTTTTGAATTTTCAAGAGACCGTTATCATTTTGTTACACTTCTGCTGCTAGATTGCTTTGAAATTGAAAGTGATCCTAAAGTTAAGTGGTGCAGGACAACTTAGTTACTTCCTTCCTTTATCTTCAATTAACCTTTACATAAAGACTTGCCTGTATTGCTGAGTCTAGTGAACAGCAGCCCAGTGCTGCTGTTGATCATAAAGGTCAAGAGGGCCGCATGCAGACCCTGGGCCGTACTTTGAGTATCACTGATCTAGAGGAAGAGAGCAAAAGATAGAAAAGAGAAGAAAAGGTAGGAAGCGACAGGTAGGAGAACATTGACAAAGGGAGGAAGCAGAGATGAAAAATAACCAGCTAAAGTGAGATAAAGAAACCCATTGTAGAAAAGGCAATCTCACAAATTTACAAATCACTGGTATTAAATATACCTGACTCCCTACAGAAGTTTGAAAGATAAATGGGACCGCAAATTTGGAGGCCTACTGCATGATGAATGGACTGGGGCAAAAATGTCAACCAGAAACCTAGTAATCCCGGCCCGATTGCACCTTATCTAGTTTAAGTATTACCACAGAGTATACTTCATCACGGAGACTCTTGGGTAGCAGCCCTGACTCTGCATGTAGACGTTTCGTCATGGCAAGGGGCACCTTTCTGCATGTAGTTTGGGACTGCAAGAATATTCAGAGATACTAGGCCCGAAATTCTGTCCTGTTGGAAGCAGTGGTTGCCTTCCATTTCGACAGGTGCCCAAAAATGGAATTGTTGGAGGTTTACCCGAGGCTGGGATGGCAATATTGGCCATAAACTGCTAGTGAGAATCAGATGTATAGTGGCCAAAAGAGACATTGCAAGACACTGGCGCTCTGCCGAGACCCCCTCCACAACTCTCTGACTTGCTAAGGGGCATGGACTACTGTGCATTAGAGGAAGAATCAGTATATAAAGCCAAAGGCGTCCTTGAAAACATGAAAAGATTTGGCACTCATTGTGGGAGCATTTTGACACTATTTGACCCACAATGGTCACCACTCATGCAGGACTCAGGCCTGCATGTGCCCAGAACACTGCATCATGAATTTAGTCCTCCTCACTAACCGGTGTTGTGTACAGTTGCTATAAGTGAGGGATGGGCGGGGTTGTTGGTTGACACAACAAAACCAAATAAAAAGAGTTAAAAAAAAGTGTGATAAAGTGATGGAAAGTGTAGGGTGGTGGAAGAAAGAGGCATACTGTGTTTGTGTTTGGCAACCTTGACTTTGGCGACAATGATAGCGAGCTCCTAAAGTAAAAAACGTTGAGAGCTTGCATTTATTTATTTATTTATTATTTGACAAATTTAGCACTGGGAAGTTGAGTGGGGCGTATGCATTCCAGTACTAGTGCAGCATACTGTTTCCAACAGGTTTCGTTTATGAAACCACGATGGATATATGGCGCCATCTAAAATGAGACCATCAGTTAATGGTCATATTGTTGCACGTGGGGGCAGCTGTGAATCTATATGGAAATACGCTATGCTTTGGTAGGCAGCATTCTTTTTTTTTTTTTACAAACCGTTGGCCGCATTATTTTAACCTATATCATGATTTTAGCTTTATATAGCTTTAAAAACAACTTGCTTGTGCCTGTAAATTATCATTGTTTGTTAAGGTGATGACTCATCATAAACTGTAGCTTAATTAAACTGCATTGCCGTGCCACTGGTTTAAAGATTGTGACCTGTCACTTATTCTACCCCTTTTGGTTTTGCTGAAACTACATCACAATTTGCACATCACCAATAAGGTAGTTCTGAACCATGGGATCAGTCCAATATTTGGTTCACTGTGATATGTTTCTTGTGCATTTGATTTCCTGAGGGTTCTATTTTACAGAATTGATTATTTTGAGGGCACCTTCCTGACAAGAGAAGTGCAAAATTGGGGAGTTTGCTTGAAACTTCATGGAAATTTTGTGAAACTGATTGATATTACACCTTTAGCGCTAAATGTAATTTGCTGGTATCTCGTGTGGCTTTCTTGACGGGAGGGGTATAGTATGCGTGAAAGAGTCATGCAAGTTGGGGAGTGGCCAAGATGGCAGAGAGGTGAGAAGCTCCTCACCATTGCTCACCGGATCTGACCTGGGCGGGCAGGGGTACCAGGCAAGTTACTTTCCTGGTGCCGAGCTGCGGGAAATTACAGTGAACTGGAGCTGCGACCTGAGATGGTGTGATGGTGCTTGCCTAGCTGTGGGGCCTCGGAGGTAAGGAGAGGCCCATCTGCGTTGGCAACAGTGCATTGCGGTTGTCTCCGCCTGGTGCTGGAGCCGTCTGGTGGGTGCCCAGGCGGTCATCATTGGGCATAAGATATGGGAGCTCTCTGAGTGGTTGTCCCACATGAGTCAAGAGCTGGGACGGCTCCTGCAGCCTAGAATGAAGCCGCCAGTGATCACTGAGGCCTGGTTGCAGCCTGGGTGTGAACTGATGAGGTCGGTGCCCACGGGAGATCAGGAGGGGCACCCGACTGCCTCCAGCCTTCATCCCCGAGGGGGAGCCCGTGAGGAGGGAAAAAGCCTGCAGCATTAACCTCACCCTTTTGGGCTACGCAGGGCCGCAGACACACCGAAGCAAGAAGGCAAATCTGCAACCATGCTTTACGGATAGTGCAGACACGCAGGGAGGAGCTCAGGGGACAGGCATATAATCGAGGAAATCTCCAGAGACCTCACTTGCACCCACCACCTGTGGAAAAATGGTGCCTTGCCCCAAATGGGGAGAGCTAGTTGTGGGGACACGAGGCTCACCCTCACAGAGACAGCAGTCTGAGCCCTGACGTCGATTGTTGCATCAGAGACCCTGGCAGATGCCCAGGACATGACTATGACTGGTACCGTCTTGGGGGGCCCATTAAATGTCCTCTAAGAAGAAGATGCCTACCTGGGGCTCCCCCTCCTGGAATATGTTGAAAGCTCCCGATCTGGAGCAAAAGTGGTATGCAGTGATGCCCTTGACCCCACAATGACTCTCACAAAGGCTGACCTGCTGGGCAGTCTCTGCACCTATAAATTAAAGCTGCACAATGAACTCCGACGCGATCTTTGGAAAAACCATGAAGAACTACACTCAGACCTACGCATGAAAATAGCAGACCTCCGGACAGATGTGGACCCTAAGGGACAAAGAATTGTGGAGACAGAGACACTTCTGGAGGCGGCTGCGTCTCTACACACCACAATCTGACGTGATGGAAGACCAACTGAAAAATGCAGTTGAGAAAATCAAAGACCTGGAAAACCACTTAAGGCATGAAAATCTCTGCATCCAAGGCCTTAAGAGGAGATTCTGGATGCCAATCTGGAACCCGTTGTGGTGGGAATGCTAGCCTCACTTCGATTGGACAATCAACCTGAGATAACAGCAGGCAGGATACATTACATAGGCTCCAGGAAGTCCTCCCAGCAGCATAATCCTAGGTACTTTCCAATCAAGTTTTACTATTTTGCAGAGAAAGAGAAGGCCCTCCAGAAAGCTAGACTAGCAAAGAAGTGAACTTTCAAAATAACTCTTAAATAGTCTTCCAGGACGTATCGCTACTAAATCTGTAGAGATGCGTGATCTTTTGAGCTATTACCCTGAAACTACAAGGGACGGGATATGTTACAGATGGACTTATCCATTTGGCATCTCCTTTGATCTGGGGGACAAACTCCACACTGTCTCGGATCCAAAGAGAGTGGCTGGCCTGCTAGGCATCCCACTCGAGGCCTCGCCTGGTGCTTAGCCAACGGGTGGCGCTGGACCGGGACCCTTGCATGGATCAAGGGAAGAGCGTAGGTGAGTGCAACCATAGCAGGGACACTCCACCCAAAGAATGGACGTAATGCACAGCACACATGTCCTTGAGGACTGGGGTAGAGGCCTCCAGTGACCTGGAGCCACTCAAAGAAGGGCTGATGGACACCCCATGACATGCCCTAGGGGATCAAGAGCGGCTCCGAGTTCATTGACCCCAAACTGAGTTGAAGGTGAGGTAAGGCACTGGGTTACCCTGTGGGGCTCGTGAGCAGATCTCCATAATCGCGGGCTCCAAGGGGAACCAGTTTACACATATGCCACAGCCAGGAGCCAGGACAGTGATGGCCCTACGTAACTAATACAGTGCACTCCAGAAGGCACTGGGATGCACCTGGTGGAACCTGCAATGGCTCATGGGAAGGGATCCTCTCCTGCAGGGTAACACACAACAGATGGAGATCCTGGGTTGGGGAAGCAATGCTGATCATCCAGTTCGCAGTTGCACTCGCAGGACGGATACCGATGTAACACATATGAAGTCATCATTGGCAGAGCTGGAGTAGGAGGGAGACCCACAACATTCTCCTAGTGGGATGGCACCATCGGAGTGAATTCATCCATCTCTGGGGTGGGCCACTCAAGTTGTGGAGATGGGACTTCTGCCCCCGTACTTGGACATATAAGGTATATAAAACCCTCTCCTACCAAACTATTCAAACTACCTGG